>JBANSL010000013.1:75445937-76685312 GCA_037127255.1 Persicaria tinctoria
CAAATAAGCTTTCCGTACATAGAGTCGCCCCATATGCACTGCCACAATCTCAGCCAGTTCTAATTTCGAACACCAGAACCCCAACGAAGAAAATAGATCGCAAAGACACATCAAGCGAAGCCGCACACCGCCTGAGCAAAATGTACCAAGAAGAATCAGTCAAAGTCGGACAAGGGTTACAGTCAAGCCCACACGGGGATAAATTCAATCCCATACGAGCGGGATTATTCTATTGTTAGTACTAAGATTATTTTCTAGGTTCTCTCAGGATTTCATAAGTCCTTTTGGGATTTTGGTCAAAATTCAAACCCTTTCGAAAGGTTTGGTTGAACCCTCTTGGATTTTGTTCAAAACATTTTTTTTTCCTTTGCCCAGATGGGGCATGTATAAGAAGAAAACCTCGGCGGCGGAGGGTCGAGGACCGCCCAGATAACGACGAGAAATGCAATCGGACAAGAAGTAGCAAGCGGAAGCCACCAAACCGCAAAAGCCCCAAACCAATTTTACGGAAGGAGGGAGACCCGACACACCCGCCCCGAACTGAAAAGAAGAACCCTAATCTGAATGGAGAAAGGAGACTAGGAGCCTCGACCAGACCTACTGTGCAACGAATCTGCACAGCCTGAAGAGAAGGTGGAGTACAAGTGAGGAGGAGGCAAAAACTGGCGACAAGGGTGGCCAGAGGAAGTTGATTAGAAGATGGATCTAAAAAGGAGTGTTTAGAGGTTATGATTTGGCCAAAATCTGAATAGATTTGGAAGAGGGTACTCAAGTGTCCTGTAGAACGGAATTCGTAAATGATAGTTTCTCTCCATAAAAATGATGCTTGATAATTTTGTGTTTTAAATTTCAGGGGTTCTTTTCTCACACTACAAAATACATAAAAATGACTCTTATTGGACAACTCAAAGCCCTCAACGACGCCCTCAAATAGTTTACATGCATCCATGTCATATTTAGCTCAGGTTAGTCTTATGGTTGTGTTTCACTTTTTGAAGAAAATTCTTGGGCAAATCTTTCATGTTATAACTCGTTTGAGTAATTAGTAAAACTAGCCATTTTTAAGCCTAATAGTTCAATTGTCAGAACGATATGCTCAAAACATGAAACCACGGGTTCAAATCACGCGACTATTTTCATTGATTTTATTCTCATTTGTTTTTTTTTTAAAATTATTCAGCAATGACAAGTTTGGCGTTGCAAAAAAAAAAATAGCGATACATTAATTAAAAAGTCGAGAAATTTCAAGAATAGGTGCCAAAGCATATCTTTTGCCACTACAGCTAGAAGCTGTCGCTCAAATTAATCCACTAAGGCACTAACTAGGCATCACTTTGTTGTTGCTAAAATATTGGTGACGGCTGAAGGGCTGATAGCAGTCGCTGCTCGCTAGTGTCGATTTGCCATCGCATGTTTTGCCACTACTCATTTCCCGTCACTAAGCCATCCCTGATTGTATTTTGCCACGGTAAATATATAGACCTTTGACCACGGTAAATTTCGATCCGTTACTATTTTTTTTTTTTTGTGATTATTATTTCCCGTTTGAAAACAAATATTAAAAATATGTATTTATTAATATAATAAAAGCATGCAAACAAATTTAAAAATAATGAAAATGAATAAAAAAATCTTTGTAATTAATAAATGTGATTAATTTGATACATTATAGTGGGATCCTTAAATATTTTTTTCTTAACTAGAAAAAATATTCATTAATCTATAATCAATGCATTTTATAATGTTCAAATTTTATGGATATAAAAAGGCAAACCTAAGGAATTATCTATGTAAAAAACCAACAAGCTAACTTATCTCCGAACAAGTTTCATTTCCTTGGTCCTTAACAAAAATTTTAAATGATGAAGAAGAACTTTCAGCCCGCTTCCTTATTAATTCTTTTCTTCTTCTATTTTTCTCTTGTTTTATTGTTTGCTTCGTCAGGTTATGGATGTGACAACTATTGGACTGGTTCAGGGGAATGCATCGATGCTAATTGCAACAAATATTGTCTATTTACACTCGAGAAGCAGGGTGGATTTTGTTCGTCCACCACTTGTTGTGTTTGTAAAACTTAGAGATCTTATTCAGCTTTTCATAAATTTGAAATAAAATGCAAGTTTGTTTAGTTAACTTATTTACAAATCAATA
Source organism: Persicaria tinctoria (assembly GCA_037127255.1). NCBI lineage: Eukaryota > Viridiplantae > Streptophyta > Magnoliopsida > Caryophyllales > Polygonaceae > Persicaria > Persicaria tinctoria. Next base: position 75,448,089 of record JBANSL010000013.1, read on the forward strand.
AAATTTAATTATTCAATTCCTCATTAAGTTTTTTTTTTCTTATAAGTGAAAAGATTTATCTTCATTTTGGTTGGCTATATCATGAAATTTCTCTATGATACCCGACATATGGAAAAAGTATTTGAGAAATCGAATGCAAGGGTTTTAAATACCGAATATACATGTGTATGATAAATCAATATATATATATATATATATATATATATATATATATATATATATATATATATATATATATATATATATACACACGAGATACATAAATGTCAATCTCATTTTTATGATATATATGTTTGTATGTATATAAACTGGTATGACGATGCATTAGTTTCGAGTGATTATTAATACAAGAGCTATATCCCTTAAATGAATAATTAAAATTCGAAAAATATTGAGAGATCCAGTTTTTTTTATTAAATTTGAGAGATCTAGTTAAGAACATGGATTTGATGCAAATTTAACTAAAATACAATGTTCAATATAAATCTATTTTGAATAGGGATTTAGAGAGAGATAGAAGAATGTAAACCAAATGGCCCAACAAAAAACCCTTTTTTACCCCAACCTACGCGCCCATACGCGCCTTCCTCTCCCCAACCTTGGAATCTGTAGCCGCCGCCATGGCCTCTCCGAGCACTCCGTCTCTGCCTGTTTGCACCAGCACCCGATCCCCCTCTCTTCGTACCCATCTTTAGCCTTGGAACCACCCGGGATCTTGCAAGTGTGGCCTTTCAATTACACCCTCGCCGCTTACCAAATAACTCCCTTGGGAGACAGCCACAGGTGCTTCCATTGTTATGTGCAGGGCCCTTCTATGAGCAAGCCACAGGTGCTTGGTAAGGTTGCTGGGGGGCTCTACCTGACATCTAAAGGGGATCTTAAAGTTTCTACAAATCATGTCCAAAGCAAGTTGGCTTGTAGTGTATCTCTAGATACATGGCATTGTAGGCTTGGTCATGTACCTTTTGATCAGATGAGACATTTTTCTTTCTTAAAAGATGATGTAATAAATGGTTCTCATAAACTGTGTACTGTTTGCCCAAAGGCAAGACAACACGGGAACAGATTTCCTTCTAGTTCTATCAAGTCTTTGTACTGTTTTGAGATTATCCATGTTGACATTTGGGGACCCTATGGTTCTTCTACACATAATGGCTATAAATACTTCTTAACTATGGTTGATGATTTTTCTAAAAACACTTGGACTCACCTGTTATCTGCTAAGAATTGTGCTTTTGCTATTTTAAAGTCTTTTATAAGTTTTGCTGAGAGACAGTTTGGCAGGTTGGTAAAGGTTCTTAGATCAGATAATGGATTTGAGTTTTGTAGCAGAGAAGCTGATGAATTTTACTCTACCAAGGGAATAATACACCAGACATCATGTGTGTATACTCCATAACAAAATGGAGTGGTGGAGAGGAAGCATCAGCACCTGTTAGAAACAGCTAGAGCCTTGTTTTTCCAATCAGGTTTGCCTATTCATTATTGGGGTGAATGCATATTAACTACAACCTATTTGGTAAATAGGTTCCCCTTATCATCTCTTGATTTTAAAACTCCATTTCAGATTTTACATGGACACTTACCTGAATATGATTTCCTAAAGCCTTTTGGATGTTTGTGTTTTGTTAGCACAATCAAGGAAGGTAGATCAAAGTTTGATCCACGGAGTGATCCTTGTGTGTTCATTGGTTACCCCTCTGGTAAAAAGGGTTACAAAGTCTTGAGTTTAAAGACAAGGCAGATCTCTGTCTCAAGAGATGTCAAGTTTCATGAACTTAACTTTCCTTTTCATAAATTTCCTCTTAGTGATTCAACTGTTTTGCCTCCTATTTTTCATGATACTATTGACACTATATTTTTTGATAATGTACATGTGCCTACTGGTGTTGAGGGTACTGATTTAGTCTTAAATGATGACTCTTTATTTGTGGATGATGTGAATGAATCTACTGATTCTTTGTCCACAAGTGATGTTCAATCTCTTTCTAATGATGTTTCTTCATCTGAACCTATCTCAGATGAGAATACCTCATTAGACAAAAGACCATCTAGAACCATTAAAAGACCTTCTTATTTGCAAGATTATGTATGTAACTTTGGGGCTAATCTTGAGCAATTTCCACTCTTCAATGGTTTTACAGATTCTTTGCACATTCCTTATGCTTGCCATGCTGCTATTTCATCTGTTGATATTCCTACTGAACCAAAGACCTATGCTCAAGATGCTAAAGATCCATGTTGGGTTGAAGCTATGGATAAGGAAATTCAAGCCCTTCAAAAGACCAACACTTGTGAAACAGTAGATCTATCCCAAGGCAAAACAGCAATAAGATGCAAGTGGGTTTACAAAATTAAACTCAAGGCAGATGGGACAGTAGAAAGGTTTAAAGCTCAACTAGTGGCAAAAGGTTACACACAACAGTATGAGGTGGACTATGAAGAAACATTCTCTCCAGTTGTGAGAATGACAACAGTCAGAACTGTGATATCAGTGGCTCTTAACAATGGTTGGGATGTCTATCAATTGGTCGTCAACAACGCCTTCCTTCATGGAGATTTACCAGAAGAGGTCTACATGACAATGCCTCTAGGTGTTCCAAACCCATCTAAACAGGTTTGCCGTCTTAAGAAATCATTGTATGGCTTAAAACAAGCTTCAAGACAATGGTTTAGTAAGCTGGCTTCTACCTTACAAACTCTCAATTATGTTCAATCTAAATTTGATTCCTCATTATTTTTATGCCATGATGATGGTCATCTAACTATAGTCACTGTGTATGTGGATGACATATTGGTCACAGGGTCTGATCTGTCACAAATTCAGAAGCTGAAGGATTCATTACATGCCTTATTCAGCATCAAAGATTTGGGGAAGATCAATAATGCTTTGATTGGGCGTCTTGTCCAATCTCAAGACGTTCATCATGGCATAAAATTTAGCAATGAACTAATCAAAGAAGCCAATATTTCTGATCTTCGTCATTGCATAACTCCTTTGCCTCTTAATTTTAAAATATCTGCTTCTCATGAAGGAAAATTGATTGCAGATCCCACAACATATAGGAGCTTGGTTGGAAAGCTTAGCTATTTGACAAACACAAGACCGGATCTAAGCTTTGCTGTCCAAGTCTTAAGCCAATTTCTCCAACATCCCAATGAGTCTCATCAAGAGGCTTTGCTGCATCTTCTGTGCTATGTGAAAGGCACCACACACTATGGAATAAAGCTTCAGAGAGGCTCTCAGATTCGTCTCCAGGCATTTACAGACTCAGATTGGGCGTCTTGTCCAATCTCAAGACGTTCAGTCACAAGATATGTGGTGCTATATGGAGCTAATCCAATTTCATGGAAGTCTAAAAAGCAAGCAACAGTTTCAAAGAGCTATTCAGAGGCAGAATACAGAGCCATGAGTCAAGCTGCATCTGAAGTTACATGGCTGGTTAACTTGATCAAGGAGTTGGGAGACCATCACCTCACTCCCGTCACTTTACATTGTGACAACAAGTCAGCCTTAAGCATTGCAAGGAACCCAGTTTTTCACGAGCGTACAAAACATATAGAGATCGATTGGCACTTCACAAGGGAAAAGGTCATGGAAGGTCTACTTCAACTCACTTATCTTCCTACTGAGAACCAGTTAGCAGATGTTCTCACAAAAATCCTCCCATCTCAGCATCATCAGGAATAATTATCCAAACTGGGCATGTCCACAACTGAACTTGCTCCAGTTTGAGGGGGGGGTGACATTGTGTGTATGGTTAGTTTGAATTGACGGGAAAATTTGTTCAAAGCAAGTTGCAACTTGCAGCTAGTTGTTCTAGTAAGCCAATTCACGTCCATCACTATAAATACAAATTGTATGCTGTCATATGAGACACTTTTGCAATTCAGAAAATAGAGATTACACATTTCCTTTCTTCATCTCTTTTGTTCCAAATTACAGAACTCAATCTTATGAGTTTTGTCTAAAATTTCGATCCAATCTCTCAGTTCTTGGAATAGCCGGGCAAGCAAGGAGGAGGCGGTGCCTTCTAATTGGCTCTCACAGGCCCTTCGGTGGTCCACTTGCATGCTCCCATGGTTCTGCAACCGGGCACTTATGAGATTTGACGGGGATTGGGGTAGACCTGATGGTTGGATCGCTCCTCCACTGTGGTTGGCCTGGCTATTTGATTCGGGGCCTTGTCCGTCGATCTGCTTTAGATTCTGCAATTGTGTGCTACGCTCTGTAAGTCTATCTCTCTCTACTCCATTACCAAACCAATCCTACTTTGCTCACCAGCAATTTCACTATATAAGCACACTTAACAGGTGCATTTGGGTTATCCGCCCCAATCTGTGGTTCCAACCTAACCATCTCTGTTATTCCTCTCTGTGGTGGTTTACGGTCTTTTTTGCGCTCCTCCTTGTATGTTGTGCTTGCTCTGATAGGGCTTTTCTTTCCACTTTTGTTGCTGCTTTCATTAATGTTATGCCTATGTTCATTTGCTTTTATGCTCATGGTTTCTATCTTATTAATTGTTGCAACGAAGTATACTCCCACTCCTGTTTGGTTGCCTTGTGCAGGTTGGCTCTCTCGGTCTTCACTTGTGGTGAAATCGGGTTCCCCTTGCGCCTTCTGGGTTCAAGCTCGACGTCGGCCGGTTTTCTTGCTGCTACCCGGCCTGGGTTACTTTCAACACCTTATACTTCACTCTTAAACCCTCCGGACTTTCACCTGTCACTAGCACCAACATTTGAGCCTTACAAGGCCAAAAAACTAATAAACGCTTCACTGTACATAAGGCCTTACAAGGCTAATCCCTCAATCCACAAAAAGTTAATGTATATGTACACACTCAATTCCAGTTTGCTTTGTCTTTACTTGTGCATGTTAAACTGTAGTTTCCATTATTTTGAATGGCATATGTTTCTTCTTCTCTCCAAGGCTTTCCATTACTTTCGTGCAGCTTGGCCAAATAAGATACAGTTCTACACCCACGAAAGACAGACACACTCGTTTTATTCTACAAACAAACGTCATGGGAACCATAAGGGTTTCTCTTGTCTTAAGCGTTTACAACCTAATGCACAACACATAGTAAAGTTTCCAACTTCTTGTAACTTTTGGTTATTACACACCACATTGCAAACTAAATTTCGTTTGGCTCACCCAAACAAAGTAAGAAGTATACAAATGGGTACAAATATAAAAGGTTTTCCATGAATATATGCTCTTGGAATTGCCGGGGGATTAAAAGAAGAAACTTCTGGATTGATACAGAACTTTTTTACCGAAACAATTACATCAATGTTCTGCATTGATTGAGACAAAAACGAAATAAATACCTCATGAGAACGTTTGGAAAAAATGTGGTTTCAACAATATTGCCTTTGTTTGCTTTGGAAAGATCTTCCGAGTTCGGAGGGTGAAATCACTCTTGTTACGGTTCAAAAGAGATTAATCCATTTCGACTATCTCGACAGGAGGAATAATAAAACAATATCCTTTCTTGTAGTTTATGCTCCACCGAACTATAAGTCAAAGGATGTTTTCTGAGAATTTGTTGTACAATACGCAACAGCTATACAAAAACCTTACTGCTTATTAGGTGATCTAAACGAAATTGCGATCCCTGATGATAAATTAGGGGGCATCATACCTGGACACAGACGCTTTATTCGATTACAAGAGATAAAAGACTCTCTTGCCCTACTTGAGATTCCTACCTACGGTGGATCCTATACCTGGCAGAAAAGGAAAACTGGATTACCAAACAACTGTTACGCTAAGCTTGACCGTTTGTTAGCACAGAACGAGGTTATTTCTATTTTCGATGGCATTCGAGCTAAGATCCACCCTTTCACCACGTTTGATCATGCACCGATCACAATCGACTTTCGCTCCCCAACGAATAATAATAAGAAACCCTTCTGTTTCGAATTGGCTTGGACGACGAAATCCGAATTTTCAAACATTGTTAAAAAAGCCTGGAGACTGAACCCACCAGGTTCGCTTATGTTCAAACTGGCCAAGAAAACATCTTTGATTAAAAACCTAGCTAAAAAGTGGCACAAAAAAACTTTTCACAACATTCATAAACAGAGGTTTGAAGTTGATTACAAGATTTTGTCACTACAGAATGAGTTGATCACAAACAACAACCAAACAAACTACGCTCTGCATAAGAGATTGTTAAACAAAAGGGGGAGGATGCTTGATTTTCAATGCCGCTACTGGAGCCAAAGAGCCAAGGCCAAACATATAAGACTTAATGATACAAATTTGACATATTTTCACCGAGTCGCTTCGGCTAAACGAGGGCGAAAAATGATCAAGTTCCTCAAAACAGATGCAGACATCAACCTCTCGGACTACGCCCTCATTAGAAATGAGTTCGCTATTAGTTTCACAGAACGATCCCGGTCATCTTACAGTCATAACATGGACTTTGAGTCGGATCTGACAGTCATCGATAATGAAATCAGCCCTCGGCAAAATGATATGTTAACGGCGCCAATCACAAACAATGAAATCAAATGTGCACTATTCTCTATCAAACCTGACAAAGCGCCAGGTCCTGATGGAATGCCGACCGGTTTCTACCAAACTTACTGGAATATTGTTGGACCCTCGATTACAAAAGCGGTAAAGGCATTTTTCTCTAGTGGGAAGATGCTACGACAAGTCAATCACACATTTATAACTCTAATACAGAAGCGAGACAACCCACAGTCAGTTAATCACTTTAGGCCTATCAACCTCTGCTCTACAGTGTATAAGATTATTTCAAAAATCATAACTGCAAGATTATTCAACCTTTTCGACACTCTTATTCATCCACTACAGAGTGCCTTTACAAAAGGAAGGTCCATTCAGGATAACATCCTTATCGCCCATGAAATATTCCACTCCTTCAGAACCTCAAAGGCTAAAAAAGGATACATGACTATTAAACTAGATATGGAAAAAGCGTATGACAGGGTTGAATGGCCCTTCCTCGTCGCGGTCCTCACTCGTTTCGGTTTTTCAAACAAGTTTATCCTTTGGATAAAGGAATGTGTACAAACAGTCTCGTACTCAGTGCTGGTGAACGACGAACCCTCCACTCCATTTATTCCTTATAGGGGACTGAGACAGGGGGATCCTTTATCTCCCTTCCTCTTCATTCTAACAGCAGAGGTCCTAGCCAGAACACTTGACCGAAACGCGGCTATAAAAAAGGACATGGGATTCACTGTGGGTCAAAGAGGCGTTAAGATTCCTTTCTTAGCCTTCTCTGACGACATCCTGTTGTTTGGTAAAGCAAAACACAGCACTTGCACGAACATGTCAAATATCATTCAACGTTTCTGTTACATCTCGGGACAGAAAGTAAATCTACATAAATCGAGCGTCCAACTTTCTCCGAATACTTCACAGACTACCATCCACACTGTAACAACAGCTCTGGGTATCCCCCAATCAAATAATTTGGAGAAGTATCTGGGCTGCCCAATCATAAATGGTCGGGTGAATCCAGATACTTTCGCTGACATGATTGTAAAAACTAAACAACAATTGTCAAAATGGAAAGCTTCCTCTCTCTCCGCGGAAGGCAGAAAAGTACCGATCATGTCCAACTTAAGCGCCCAACCCCTTTATATTATGCAAGCCTTTATGCTGCCTTCGTCAATTCTGCATGAGTTAGACAAAATTTATAGACAGTTTTTTTGGAACAAACAGGAAAAAAAACACCACTAATTAGCTGGGATAAAATCTGCACGGACACTATATCCGGGGGCCTAGGACTTCACAAAGCTGAGACGATGAACATCGCATTGCAGATGAAACTTCTGTGGAAAATTATAGCTCAACCAGATAATATCTGGGTGCGATTGATTACAGATAAATATCTAAAAACTGAAACTCTACTAAAGTATGTTAAAAAAGGGAACTCATCCTGGCAATGGGCAAAACTTATGAACCTCCGAACGGAATTCAAGTGGGGCCTCAACTGGCCAATTGGAAATGGCCTTTCGGTTAGCTTCTGGGAAGATAACTGGGTGCTAAGTACCCCCCTTACAAAGGCGGCGATCCGACACCCGGATGATCAGGAGCTCAGCTGGACGGTCGATCGCTTCATAAACTTCGACAACAGTTGGGATTTTGGAAAACTACAAACAAATCTACACGGTCTCTTAGATCAAGCTACCATAGCGAAAATTGTTTCCACACATTTACCGCAACACCAGTTTCAAGACCGTCTGTTCTGGGGACAAAGTAGAAACGGGTGGTTCTCCACCGCTTCGGCAGTTAAACTTGGCAACCAACAAACTGGCGATCCGCTTTTTGGCTGTCAGTGGATTTGGAATTTAGACATTCCATACAAAATTCGGCATTTTATCTGGAAAATCGCAAGGGATGGGCTACCAACTTCTGACAGACTACAACGGTCTCATGTTTCGGTTCCATCTGGTTGTCATTTCTGTAACTCTACACAGGAGTCTACCGCTCATCTACTACTTGATTGTGCTCTCACTAGGCAGGTCATTTCGGAAGCGGGCATCAAAATTCTGAAACCCCCGAACGGCTATTCTTATGTTAGGCCTAATATACTGCTTAACGATATTTACTCTAAAATGGGGAAAGCGTGGTTTGCCAGGTTAGCGACTGCTTGGTGGGCGATCTGGTACTTTCGAAACCAACTGACGTTCCAACACATAAACACTATAACTGCTCAATCTATTGTTGTTTTTTACCAAACCAATTATACTACTTGGAAGACTAGGTCGACCTCCCTAGAGGACAATCATTTGAGTTCACCGCCACCTTTGAAAGCTAGCAACAAAAACCGAAATGTCTACCCACCTTCGACTACAGCTCGGTCTATAGGGTGGACGAAGCCACCATATGGCCACTACAAACTAAACTTCGACGGTTCTTGCCTACCTACACAATCGGGCGCTTACGGCTTCGTTATTCGAGATCATAATGGCACGGTAATATCCACTGGTTCGGGCATTTGCTCTAACAAGCCAGCAGTGTTTTGCGAGGCTCTAGGCCTGCATATGGGTGTGGTTAGAGCCCGTCAAATGGGGCTCGATAATTTACTTATCGAAGGCGATTGCTTAGTCGTTATTAAATCTCTACTCGGGGATTGGCAACCGCCGTGGATTATTGAGTTGTTGATGGCTGATACTACTACTTTTCTCCAATCATTCCCTAATGTTGCTATTCGTCGTATTTTCAGGGTTTCGAACGCTGTAGGTGACAGGATTGCACGTCTGGCTTATAGCTTCCCTGCTGATGATTGCTTCAGTACTGATCCAGAACTTCGGGTTCTCGTCCGCTCGGACGCGCTAGGGCAGAAGTCGGGTCGTCGGCGCCTTCCCTAATTCTTATCCTGCTTCAAAAAAAAAAAAAAAAAAAAAAAAAAAAAAGAAGAAGAGAGAGATAGAAGAAGAAGAAGGTTGGAAATAATTTTTGGTATTGATATTCCGATAGTTCATTCAAATTATTACACGACATTTATAAGGCTAGGGATTACATCTGTTATGGGCCTTCGGCCCATTAGACCAAGCTCAGCCCATTCCTAACACGAGACTTGTGATTCTTTCTACCCAGAGACTTCATCGATCTTAACCTTATCTCATGTACTTGAAAGTCTTGAATTATGAGCATATAAATAGCTCCATTTATTTTATTACAAAATGACTTGAAAACTAAAAAAAAAAACTTCATAAATATGGTAAACTACTAAACTCATTATGCTAGTCACGAAAAATTGTAGAAAAACAATAAAAATATAAGAAAACTATTTTTTTTTTTTAAAATCAACGTTACGTTTGATATAGAATAAGAATAACAAAATTGTTTTGTACAAACACACAAATAAAATAACAAAACAGAAGTAGAGAAGACAATGGAGTGATAATTCCCCGATCCATTCCATGCGGGGAAGCTCTGTCACGAAGAGAAGGAAAATTAAATGAGAATGAAGACGGGGTAAAACTAATTTTTCACACGGGAATGAGGGTGGAGATGGGTTCCCTCTGATGAGTTTTAAAAGAGAAAAACCTACGAAAAATTAAAATGGGGAAATTAATTGGGGATGGGATCACAACTGGGCGGGGAAGACCCTCATCATCCAATCCCCACTTACAAATAATATCCCCGTTTCTTTTTTTTGATTCCTTTCCTTATTAAGTGGGTTTAGCTCACTCTAGGGGTTGACCCTTCCACTCACAAGCGTCTTCATGTTTTCATGAGGATTCGAACTTCGAACCTCGAGGTATGGGATGTAGCTCCATAACCACTACACCAACTTGTAATTGGTATATCCCCGTTTCTATCATCATCTTTGTTCGAAGATTGAAAATTATCCTCCCCCATTTTAAATGATTTAAAACTAAGATTTACGATTTGCTAAGCTTTCAAATTTTCAACTGCTATCATCTCAAATTTTTTAAAGCTTTTCTTTTTCACAATTTTGTTTTCTTCTCTCTAATCAGTTAGGTTGTATCAATTGCCTTATTAGATAGGGTTACGAAATATACTAGCTTATAATTTTTTTTAATAATATTTAATGACTTAGATTTTAAACATTTATTTTTATTTTTGTTTAGATTTTTTAGGATTTCTCCTTTTCTATTTTATTTACCTTATACAACTCATATAATTAGCTCCTGGAGGGCTCGGAACAGGGTGATTTTCATGGATGAGCAATGCAGGCCCGCGAAATGTGTAATGAAGATTATAAAGGCATGCAAGAATAGGATCTCCATCAAGTGCAAATGCAAGTCTAGGAGGGAAAAACTTTGGGTGAAGAGGCTAGTGAACTAGTCAATAGTTTAGTGAGCTTTGAGGGCTGGATGTATAGGAAAATGGGTGTTGATAGGTCGTTTTTTTTAGAGTATTTTTTTGGGGATTTTGGGAAGTATATGGCACATGTATTTTTCCACGAGACCCTTGATTTAATCCGTGTGTTTTTGTAACTTGGTTACACCTATTTTATATATATTTACCGGCCAGTTCAAAACTCATATAATTAGCTTAATTTGCTTAAGAATTTTGGGTACCTAACAAGATATTAAAGCACCATCTTTTCTGAATCAGAATAAGTTTGCAAATTAATTAACACTTCTGATTAAGAAATGAGAGTTGCAGTTGTTACTTCATCGCCATGTAAGCTATAATGAGTTTGTCGACAACAAATTAATAAAACAACACTTTGACAAAAAGGGAAAAAGGAAAACAAATAATATGAGGAATGCATATATACCATTGAATTTTACAACCCCTTTACAAAGTGGCTTTTTATCGGCTATAGACTTTTTTGTTTTTTTGGTCCAGGGTTATAGACTTTTGTTGTTGGGTTAATTAATGCATGCATATATACCATTGAATTTTATTTTCAACGATGGTTTCGGTTTCTTTTAACAAGTCATATTATTGGATCTAGAATAACAAATTTTTTTAAAAAAATCTTGAATTACTCTAGCTCTTACGGTTTTTTTTATTTTAAAAAAAATAAAACTGTATGGTCATATATTTGATATTTGCTCTAATCCAAATTTAGATATGAATGGTAAGATGTCCTAGATTAGGATAACCCTTTTAATCACTTCAATATTTAAAATATCAGTTTTTTTTTAGTCTATACTTCAAGATTATAGGTTAAACCGATCGATCTTGAAAGAAAAAAGTGATGCGAGACCATCCAAGACACCTTCGGACACATCTATAATTGGGGATGAACCTATTATTCGAGCTCACGAGAATGATGTCATCCTCAAGAGAAAGAAGAAGGCTCCACCATGGGAGAAGGTGCAAAGGTGGAAGTTTGACGTTTTAGATTCGTTCAGCATTTGACAGCTTTTCGACGTCTCAGTAAATTGAGTCGTACAGAGTCAATATTAATTGGATTGAGGCGTGCCATACCTTGTCGGAACGAGGACGAAGAGATCTGCAACTTTTCTGTTGAAGATTTTTCCAGACACGACATGGAGCTTGGCCGAAAATCGCCATCTTTGCAAGCTGTCACTGTTTTGACAGGAATTATTCTAAGTGTTGGAACAACTTTGTTATTTTTAGTAACTTTCTTTACTTATGTTATTTTAGGTAATTTAGGGGTTTATTTTAATTAATCTTTTATTTATTATTTTTATTAGAAAATCAGCCTTTTAGGTTATATAAGGCCGATTCCCATTGTAGAACAATTTCAGATGTCTTCCATTATTCAGAAATACAGTGCTTTGTGTGAAACACAACTGTGAGAAAGTCAATCGATTCGAAGCGTTTCTCATCGATTGCACAATTGGTTATAGATCTAACTTGGTTTGCTTTGAGTTCGTCAACCTCGTGAGAGCTTGGTGATCCTGGTAATCACAAGTCCCCTCCTTGTGCCTCCAAGTTGTCTGCTTGGTTGTGTAAGGTTGTAGAGGCGGGCTTTATAGTCGTTGGTATTTGGTTCCTACCCTCGTACGAGGTCTGCGGTCTTTGCCTCGTTCTATTTTAGTTCGATTCAGTTCTTATCGGTCGTATCTTGCTTTCAATTTCGAGTCTTTATTCTTGTTCATCGAGTCTTTGCTTCCGTTCTTATTATTTCTTGTTTGATTGTCGAAGATCGGGCCACCTTACGGCTAACCCCGTATCAAAAAGTATAGGTAAAGTTATTTAGAAAATATTCTGTACTATGAAATGGGTAATTTTGAACAAGAATCAAAACAAAGCAAGAGATCAAGCAAACACAAGAAAACGCAAAGCAAATCTCCATTGAATGAGTGGAAAACCAGCTTTTATATAAAAAAAAAATAAAATAATTTAAATTAGAGAAATATTTATAGATTAAATCTAGGGCTGGGCATCCGGCCTGGACCGGATCGGACCAGACCGGAATTTCCGGTTCGGTCCAAAACCGGTGGACTGGAATTTTCAAGAACATGGACCGTGGATCGGACCGGGACCGAGAAATACGGTCCCGGGTTTTCCGGTCCACGGACCGTAAAGACCGTTTGGATCGGAGTCATCTTTGCAACCATGATTTTTTTTTTTTTTTGAGTTACAACAACCCAATTTCTAATCTGTACACAACAGCTCGATTCATCCATGTAGCCATGCTCACTTGCTCAGCAATTAGACTCAAATGAAGCAAAATTCTCATATAGGTTGCATCCCCACCGATAATAAGAGTGTTCTTTAACAAACCCAAATTCCAATTTCCTTATTCAAACACCACACACAAACCTGACTACCCACAAAACTTCCCAAAATAAGAACAATCACAAAGTTCTAAGAAACAACAAAGAATCATATAAACAACAACCCACCTTTCAAAATTTAGAGAAATGGGGAAAATAGGACTATAGCAGTAACCCATAACTATGAAATAAATACACAAATACTCATAAGATTGGGATGCTATACACTGGTCCATGAAAATCTCAGAGGTGATGAGAAGAGATAGAAATTCTACCCCCAACTATGAAATAAATACACAAATACTCCCTGACCTCTGTTAAAAATGTGGAGCGGAGCTGCGAATAAAGAGGAGGGCTGACCGACTGACTGACCGAGGAGCGGAGTCGCGAACAAATTGTTTGAGAGAGAGGCGCGACCGACTGGCGAGCACGAGGGAGGAGGGCCGACTGAGGAGCGAAGCCGCGAACACGCCGAGCAGAGAGACTTGTCTGAGAAAGAGAAGACTGCGTGAGAGAGACGAGGCGAAGCGGCGAATAGATGGTCTGGACAAGAAGCGGCTTTGGGAGGGAGTAGGTCAAGCAGCGCGCTCCTTTTTTTTTTTTTTTTTTTTTTTTAATGAACAGACTCCGGTCCAATTCCGGTCCGACCCGGAAATTCCGGTCTGGTCCCGGGTTTGGACCGGAACCCGGAATCCAGATTTTCTTGGACCGTGGACCAGACCGTAATACTCCCGGTTTGATCCAAAGACCGTAATTTCCAGTCTGGTCCCGATCCGATTCCGATCCGATCCAATTTTTGCCCACCCCTAATTAAATCCCTTAAGCCCTATATAGGTTAGAAAATAAAGAAATGCATCTCATTAGTCAACCTATGACTCATAGGTTTGGAGATATATATGCTCTCAACTCTCAAAGGCTATATATGAGAGAATATATCTCCAACAACTTCATCTTAAAAAATTTAAAATGGAAAAATAAAATTTATATTCTCCAATTATTAATTCTAAACTCTCATTTTGAGGATTTAGGAAAGCATTTATAGTAAACCTCTTTTCAAATAGATTGCTGCTAATTTGGAGAAAATTAAACCTCACCATTAGATCCTATTAAACTAAAAAAACCTTAAAATTCTTCAAATTAACATCCCAATACTAATCAAATAGAGATGCTAATTACATTTCAAGCTAGGAAAACTAAATGACTTAACTAGTAGAGACGACTTTAAATTTATAAAGAAGAGATTATTAAGAGTTAAATATGATAATCTAACGTCGATCATACAACTTTACCCCACCTCAATAAAAAAGAAGATATAATTAACAAAATATATATATAGAATGTGGATCTTCAACTATGTGGATTTCGCACTTAACCCAAATTTATTACTCTCGTCACAATTTGACTTCTACGAGTATCTCCAATAAGATATTGCAAAAAAAAAAACTTTAAAATTTAAAAATAAATATTTAAAACTTTTTAAAACGGAATTGATATTCACACGGTGATTTTCTCACTTGTTACACTAAAAGTATTGACAATTGCGTAATACGAGTTTGCGGTAGAAAAAGTAAAAATCCGCGTTCGCGGAGTACAAATGCGCATGAAGGTTCTCTGACCCAACAATGGCAATCTTCCTCACAATCTCCTCAGTCCCCAAAGCGATCTTCCTCACAATCTCCTCAGTCCCCACATCTCTCTCTCTTTTTGTCCCCAAATCGTCGCGGCGATGCTCACCTTCCTCACAATCTTCCGTCGTGTCGCCGCCGACCTCAATCCCGACACCTCCTACCATTGCCGGCGGTAGGGGAGGCGGAAGGCGTCTCCTACCAGCACTGCCCCTACTGCCGCCTCCTACCAGCACTCAGCCTTCCTCGTCTCCAGCTTCATCTCCTCCCTCTTCCTCTCCTTTCGCCGGTAGCCCCGATGTCTTCTCCCTCCTGCATCGCTGGAAATATGGTTGATTCTCCCTCCTCCTCTGAGAACAACGCCTTCTAGATCTGAAGATAGAAAATTGCAGTAATCGAAGCCTTGGGCAAGGGGAAGGGCTTCGATTTCAGATCTAAAGAAATTGCAGCACTTCTTCAAATCGAATCCTCTTCTTCCAGATCTGAAGATGGGAAATTGCTGCAATCGAAGCCCTTCTTCTTCCAGATCTGAAGCGACGGCAGAGACAAATGGGGAATCTGTTCAGGCGAGTAAAAAAAAAAAACGCAACCGCGCATTGCGAGTGCACGGTTGCGACGTGTAAATGGCGAATTTTTGACCGTGTAAATAGTAAGCCTCTTTTAAAATTTTATGCCCCAAATTCAACTGTTTTTCATCATATTTATGCATTTTTTTATTAGGTAAAAATTCGAGTTCCGGCATACCTAGAACTCGATGGCTGACCAAGTCGGCAGACGGAACACCGTCAATACAATCAAGACATAATAACACAAATCAACAGAGAAGAAAGAAAAACCTAGTCAACTCATACAAGGCGTTAGCCAGCAGATAAGTCGATGAAGAACTAGAACGTGCCATGAGTGGCAAGACCGCAGGAGAGTGCAAAGACTCACGACAGTACCCCAGTTATAGAAAGGGCAACTCATGAGGAAGTGTGGATCGTCGACATTACCCCTACCTAAATGGAGGATCTTCGAAGACCACGAACACAACCACGATCCGTTCTCGATCAAAAAATATACTAGATACTGCAACCTACCACAAAGCAAACACAGTCACACCAAAGCAACGACCTTGGCCGCCCCGCGGCCATCCCAGCGACCGTCGCTGCGCACTTCCAGCTTCCACCGTGGTTGCCCTTTTACTTAGTTTTATTTACTTGTTTTTCTTTTCTTTCACAATAGTTCAAAGTCTTTATTGTAATTAATTGTAAAGATCGAGAATAGCAAGGATAATTGCAAGATTGGCCCATCAACAAATTTGGTATTCTTGATTCCGAGTCCACAGGCGAATGATCGGGAATTCCAAACGTATCAAGTACCTGACGCCAGAAGACGGAGTAAATACAAGCTGAACAGGGAAGATCAATCAATCGTCGGAAACGTGAACGGGACCCCCTGAACCATACATGACATTCGGGGAGTACAATTATTCCTTATCCATATAATATTTTCTGACCCTATCGGGATTCTGTATATGCCCTTTCGAGCGGAGTTAAGAACCCTTTTGAAATTTTAGTCAAACCCTTTCGAGGTTTTTAATTCAGTGCATGCCCATACAAGCTGGGGTTGATTCCCTTGCATCATATTTATGCATTTATATTAATACATATTATAAATATTCTCTACTCAAAATAAATTATTTTAAGTTAATTAAAATGAAGGGAAAAATATTTTCCCCTTTTCTCTAAAATACATATTACGTTGGAGATGTTCTAATATTCTAGCACGAACTCTTCTAAATTAAATAGGCAAAGTATAAAACACAACACGACACACATGAACACATTTTTTTGGGGTTTTGAAACTTGAAAGAATGAAGCTCGCCTAAGTAATTAATTCACTTCGATCGACTTCTCTCGGTCGTATTCTGATGCTCTCCTTTGTTAATTATAAATCTTCCTAATAATTAATATATATATATATATATATATTGTGGTTGGCTGATTAAATCACTATAGGCCGGAAATCGACAGGAACAACTTAGAACGTACCCAACCTATAATAAGTAGTTTACTTTGGGAACAAGTAAGTTTATTAGCAGCAAGTCCATTTACGCCTTCTATTTTGCCTCCACATAACTATCCAAACTAGACATGGGGTTCGGGTAGGGTCACTTCGGATCCCGAGTAATACGGGTTCCGGATGATACGTCATTTCGGATCGATTTCTGGTTGATCAATTTTTTCTTTTTTAAATTAAAAAAAATCATGATTTGATAGTTTTTGCGATAAATTTAAAATTCTAAAATTAAAGATGTTGTTCATAAGTTATAGTGCTTGTAATTATATACTATATCTGATCTAAAATATTTGATTTTTATTATTTCTCGTAATTTTTAATAAAATGTAATAATATATAAATATCAAAATTTTAAATAATTTTTTAAAAATAATTTTATTAAAAATTTGATATTTTATATATTATTACATTTTATTTAAAAACATTTGATTTTTATTACTTCTCATAATTTGTAATCAAATGTAATAATATATAAATTTTCAAAATTTCAAATAATTTTTTAAAAATAATTTCATGCAATTAGTAATAAGCATAGAATTGTTTTAATATTTTAATATTTTTTTAGAATTTTTATCTTCTTAAAAAGTCTGTTGAAAAATAAAAAAATCAAATACTATTGATCGGAGGGAGTATTACACAATACAAATAAATATAAATTTTGATTTGAAAATGAAAGATCAAGTGATTGTAATTATAAAATGTAATAAATTGGAATCTCCATAAAAAATATTAATCATATATAATTATAAATCAATCGGGTCCCTGGGTCAATTGGGTAAATCGAGTCAAAATTATCGGGTCAATCGGGTCACCGGCTCGAAACCCCGATTACGTACCCAGAAAGTTTACGGGTTTTCGGATTCGGGTCAGAATTTCCGGATCAAGGTCGAAAATTTTCTGGACGTTCGGATCGGATCGACTAGGTCAGGTTGTGTTTTGACATGTCTAATCCAAAGTCCTTTTTTTTATTTATTTAAATATAAGGCAAAGTTTTGGGTGGTTTCATACCCCAACACGTTTCGCCCCCATTGCATTCTTTTGGAGGAGGGAATGGAAATTCAGATGAGATGTGATCACCTCATGGTCCAATATATAGTGTACGTGCGTGAGGTGGGCCACATTGTTTGGTTGACCTCGCAAAAGATATGAGTGCAAGTCACTCATTCAGAGCATTGGAGGAGATCCAAAGTCCTTAATCACGTACTGCCGATATATGTTTTCCGAAATTGAACTATTTTAGTTTTTCTTAATATCGTTTTGTTAAGGAAAAACTAATTAAAATAGCCCCACTTTTTGGGGTATGGTAAAAATATATCCTCAACTTTCAAATGTAATAAAAATATCATGACCTTTGAGGGTGGTGGTAATATATTACCCTGTGTTTTCTCACAGATAAAAAATGCTGACAAGATAACCTACATGATTTTTTTTTTACAAGACAACATACGTGAAGCTTTTTTTTTACAAATTAGCACTAAAAGTGGGTTTTCTTGATCGGTTTCCTTAGGAAAAAAAATAAAACGATAACAAATTAATCCCGAAAAACGAAATTGATTCAACAAAGCAACTAATCTGGTCAAAATTGCCTCAAATTAACACAACACAACTATTCCTAACACCAAACCGACAACAAAAACGAAGAGGGGAAAAAAACTTACCCACCCAAATCTGTGAACGAATCAAAGGGGAAGAAGATGTGAGAGAGACAACTCAAGATAGTCGACCACGAGGGAGGAAGATTGACATTGAAGAGGAACTATGAGCTACCTAGAAGACCTGGAAGACAATTCAAGAGGCGACCACGGTCCACGGAAAAAGATATGAGGGAGGAAAAGGCGTTGGGTATGAACCCGGTCCTACTCTTTATTTTTTTTCCTAAGGACACTGTTTAAGAAAACTCTTGTAAAAAATCCGCGTAGGGTGTCTTGTTAGCATTTTTGACCCGTGAGAAAACACAGGGTAATATATTACCACCACCGGCCTTCAAATGTCAGGATATTTTTATTATATTTGAAAGTTGATGATATATTTTTACCATACCCCCAAAGGTGGAGGTATTTTAATTAGTTTTCTCATTTGTTAAAGAATTGAAGGGGCAACAGTAATTATATTAGGATGTAGGGGTATTATCGTCTTTTTGTATGGTAAAATTTATAGCAAACCCTAATATTTGTGATTAAATAGAGGAAAAACCTCCATTATTGGTGGAAGAAAATAGACTATGACTTCCGCATCAAAGGGCCTTTCGAGGGAGATAAATCTCACCCGACCTCATTTGTTCTTGGATTGCAGAATCAACCAACGATATCCTTCATAAATGATGAAGCAGATTTTATATATCACAAGAATCTTTTCCGATTGAGTTTCGTATAGGTTAAAAAGATGGTACAAAGAATATGAATTAGATTACTTGTTGGTAACTATGTGGACGTGGGAAAATGACATGGTGACCAATGAATTGAAGTTGGGTAGTTAAAGTAGCAAGAAAGAAATAATAAAATTTACTAAAAATAGAGAAGCAACGTACAAGGAAATGGGTTGCGATTTACGAATTAATTAAGTTGGTAATTAACACGGAGCAATTAATCAATGTATAGAAAAATATGACAATCAAAGAGTAATTTAGAAGCCTAATGTAATGAATTCTAACGCACTACCCACGGCAATAAGTACTATTCATAAGTTGAAAAGTAGGGGTGGGCATGGGACGGGACGGGACGGGACGGGATTAGGGTAATCCCGCGTCCCGCGTATTTTTTGCGGGACGGGATCGGGAGGGGATTGAATTTTTTTTTTCAAATCTCGCCGGGTCTTATCCCTCTCGGGACGGGACGAGACGGGATTTGTCCCTCGTAAAAAAAAGATTAAAATAAAGTCCTAAAATAACCAGTAAAAAGTTATAAATTATGTGCAAATTGCATAATAATGTCATTTAAAAAAAAACAGCAGCTAACCTCACAAAATAAAGCATTACAAATATGAAATCTTATTGCAAACATAGCCCATTACAAATTGAAAGTAATGAGAGAATTGAAATACAGTAGCATTCTACTTTTTTTTTTTTTGATCAAGGAAAGAACTTACAGTACTCTACTCACTGGTTTCTTATACGTAGTATATTTTTAATTTTTAATTTTTAATTTTTAATTTTTAATTTTTAATTTTTAATTTTTAATTTTTAATTTTTAATTTTTAATTTTTAATTTTTAATTTTTAATTTTTAATTTTTAATTTTGGGTTTAAATAAATGTTAAGATATAATAAATATATTCTTATAATTTTTTTTATTAATTTTAATAATATATATAATTATATATATGCGGGACGGGACGGAATTTACGGGATTCGAACTCTCCGTCCCGCGTCCCGTCCCGCGTCATTTTTACGGGACGGGATTTAAAAAAAAAATTCTAAATCCCACCGGGATCGGGACAGAATGCGGGACGGGACGGGATTTGCGGGATTTGTGCCCACGTATTGAAAAGAGCTAACTCCCCCCACGGCAATAAGTAGTATTCATAAGTTGAAAATTATAAGACAATTAATCCCACATGCAAGTACGTAATGAATTCTTGTTGATTTAGATGTATCCCCAACCTAAAATTAAGTAAAAAAATTCGCCGTATTGCTAGCCTGTGGTGTTGCTGTTGGTAGCGCTTGGCTTCGTTCGTTCGCCTAGGTCCGCATCTTGTCCGGTTTAGTGGAGCTCAGTTCCTCTTTGTAGAGTTCCTTTACTTGTTTCTTGCACCCTCATTGTATTTTGTTTCTTTCGACGGTTTCCGTCTGCCGACTTGTCGGCCTTCGAGGTCCAGGTTTGTCTGGCCTCGAATTATTTTCTAATAAAAAAAAAGTAAAAATTTTCGCCCAAAAATTTAATGAATTAAAGTAAAAATGTTTAACGTCCATTAATTTATTTATAAAATAATTAAATTGGTGTGTATATAGGGAGATCCATTCAAGATAATACCCTAATAACACATGAAATCTTCCATAGCTTTCATAAGAAAAAAGGTAGAACTGGCTTGGATGACATTAAAACTATATATGGAAAAAGCTTATGATAAAATAAATTTGAACTATATTAAAGTCGTTCTACAGAATTTTGGTTTCCATCCGATATGGATCAACTGGGTTAATTATGACGTGTCTCACAACATCATCCTTCTCAATTCTAGTCAACAGTTGTCCAGGTAAACAGTTCAAGCCCAACAGAGGAATTCGACAAGGAGACCCACTTGCGCCGTACATATTGCACAAGGAAGCCTTGCAAGAGGATGCGCTAATTGGAATCAAGCTCACTAAAAACGGTAATCCTATACCTTTCTTTACCTTTTCAGATGACACAATTATTTTTGCTAAAGCTGCTTATACTAGTCTAAATACCATTCAAAATATGATAAACAACTTCTCAAATCTCTCAGGTCTCACCAAATAAAGGTACCTCTTAGCAATTTGGCAGATTGACTCCTATCCCTTAGAGAAAATTTTGAGAAAGGCCTACTTTGGATTATAGGAGATGGTAACCAAATAAATATCTGGAAAGATCTTTGGGTTCCCGATAAATGCCTCAAAACCTTCATGAGTAACAATGACCCAAACATGAAAGTCAGCCACCTTCTTACCCCTCAAAAGCTCTGGAATAAGCCCCTTATCCAGAGTCTCTTTCCCCAATATATAACCAATTGTATTTTATCCCTTCATATCCCCTCTTGGCAAGCTCATAATATGCTAATCTGGATGCCCAATCCCACTAGAAAATTCTCAACCAAATCGGCAAAAAAGATTACCAACACTCATAACCACAACATTGAAAACCATAATTGGATCTGAAATCTTAATCTTCCTCCACGACTTAAAAACCTAGTATGGAAAATTAAAATAGACGCTCTCCCCATGACTAGGCGTAAGCTTAATAAGTACATGAATAGAGTCCCACACACCTGCTCTCTGTGTAATCAAGAAAATGAGGATGCCACTCATCTTTTTACAAAGTGCTCTTTGGCAAAAGGACTTATAGCTCAGTTTGAACATACAACAGGTAAGCTCTTTCACAACCTCTCCTTACAAGGACCCATGCATGTATGACAATATTACCCAAATTAAGCAGGGAAACCAATTTTTCTGAAGAACTAGTCGTTATTTGGGAAATTATATAGGAAACTAGAAACAAGTTAATTTTCAAACATACTAGCCTGGACACTTTCTGTAACCTAATTAACCGTATTCTTAAAGATATACAGGATTGGAGAGCAACAAATCCCACGATTAAAAAAAAAAGATGCCAACAAAAGGAAGAAAAGCTCTAGATCTAGTTGGACTAGACCAGTAGGAGCCATCTACAAGATTAACGTAGATGGTTCTGTCAAACCCACAGGCGCTTGTCAAGTGGGAGGAATCATTTGTAATTCAAGGGGCCATGTAACTGAGATTTTCTACCAAGAAATTGATCAAGGTACAGTTATTCAAACGGAAGCAGCAACAGTTCTAGAATGAATGATAGTAGCTACAAGTCTAGGATTAAGACAAATTATTGTAGAAGGTGACAACCAATAGCTGATGAGGATTCTCTCGAAAGGAAGAGATAGCAGATGAGAGATTTTGTGCCAAGCAGAACAGATCAAGATCATGGAGGCAAATTTTGAAACAAAGTTGCAGGTTATATAGCTACTAGGGGTATCATTAGTGATATATCTACAATCCCTTTTAATAGGGAACTTTGTACCATCATCCGTAAAGATGATCCTGGAGCGCGTTTACATTCTTTGCAATAGCTCTGATTTTGAAATACTTAATGAAATATTCAAAATATTCAACATATTCCTTGTCGGTCTGCGCGACAGCCCTTCGCCTTCGATCCTCCTCCTCCACAGAGCCACCAGTTCAAGCTCCCGCCGCTGCCGATTCTCCCTTCTCTGGCATCTTGGTGCGACTACCCCCACCACCCCCGATCGTCCTCCATCGTTGCATGCAATGGCATGACCGTCCAAATCTCCGTCACCAACCCCCTTCAACACAATCAGCCACCGCCACTGCTCTTGTCCTCTATCGGCATCTAACGGCCTTGTGCAACGGCTCCCTTCACCGGCCTCTCCGGCAGCCTGCCTCCCTGACCAGCCACTCCTCACAACTCTGACCAACAGGGCTCCAGTAGCCCCGGTGAGACGATCCCCTCGCTCTCCTGGCATCCGACGCACTCTTCCTCGTCTCCTCCCCACTGTCTTCGGCTCTGTCGTCCTCCAAGATCTACACTAAACTATGGCCCCAAATTCTTAACCCTAAATCTAAAATCTCAAACAAAATCTTTTCACAAAAATGCCCAAATCTCATATTTCATGACCTTGAATCCGAGACATCACTAGCTTGCAAGTCTGAGACTTTGCATCCAGAACCACAACCGCAACCATCTAGGCTAAATCCAACCATTGCATCAGCTTGCTTGCAAACCGTCTAAGCCATCAGATCAGTCGTCTAAGCCCCAAGGGTTCTAATTTCTTTAGATATTTTAATTATAAATTTATGTAATTGTAATCTTAGATTTTTTTTACTGGCGACCCTGGGTCTTCCAAACTATCTTTTAATGGCTTCAAGATCGCTTTATCGATAAAAAAAAAACCTATCTAACTCTATTTTTTTTAGTGATGCTAATGGAAAGATCCTGAAACGACTATTGGCAAAATGGATTTTTGTATAATTTCACAACTAGTCCTTACATCAACTTTAATTTCCACCTCCTTTGCAAGCGTTTACATCTCCTTTCTCGATCCGAACTCACCTCTTTCGCCAGCCACGCCACCTGCCTCTACGAGACGACGCTCTGTAGGAGTCTGCGCTGCCTGCCTCTGCGAGAAGCTCTCCCTTCTCTGCTACGATTGCAAGACTCTTCGCCTATGTGCTTGTGTGCTTTAACCGTCTCTGCTGCTTCCTCTTCTTCCTGATCGCACTCATCCATCTCCTTTTCAAGTGACCCCCCCCGCCAAACCGATGAACGACTAAATTAGATCGTCTTCTAACTTACAATGCCCTCTCTGCCTATAACATCTTCTAAATGTTTAGACTAGGGGCATAGAAAACCAAATTTGTAGTTTACACTTGTGATTTTTTTATGCTTAAAATGCTTCAATTCTTTTATCAATCCAACCAATAATTCAGTACTCCCTCCGTTCGGCAAAACTTGTCATTTTAGGGTGTTATTTTTGTTTAAAAAAACTTGTCATTTTAGGTATTTTGCCATTCACTTTACAAAAATACCCTTGATATGATTGATGGTTTGTTAGTTGTAGTTT
Source organism: Persicaria tinctoria (assembly GCA_037127255.1). NCBI lineage: Eukaryota > Viridiplantae > Streptophyta > Magnoliopsida > Caryophyllales > Polygonaceae > Persicaria > Persicaria tinctoria. Next base: position 75,472,222 of record JBANSL010000013.1, read on the forward strand.
TCGATAAAGTAAAAAAGGAGGGTAATAATTGAGGGTAAATTAGTACATTTGTTAATTATCTTAAAACTTGTGAAAGAAGCTAAAATGACAAGTTTTGCCGAACGGATGGAGTATAACTAATTCACCATTTCTTGCAATCAATATATCTTCATCGATGACAAAACGTCAAATCCAATCAAGATGAATTTTTTTTTTTTTTTTTGGTTTGCCTCGATCAAATATAAAGAAAAATCTTGGACGACGATTTTTCGTCAGGGTAAGAGCTATTAATTAAGAACTCGATCATGTCGATCGACTATAATGTGGATAAGATTATGTCATTTATTTGAATATGTAAAGGATATATGGATGTAATTTTGACTAATTATATCCTTAATTAAGTTTAACAGAGAGGAGAAGTCATCATTTCTGTTCATTTCTCATCAAAACTAATGCTTATCTAGTTAATTATCTCGGTATCTTTATCAGACTATATCATTTATTATTATAATTATATAATTTTTTATAAACCCCGTCACGCCAAAGAAACCCTATTTTAAAATAGAAATAAAAAAAATTGGAATTTTTTAATTTCGGTTTTGTGGATATATATCTTGTAGTAAGAATGTCGCATGTGTGATAAATTATACTCCATCCGTTAAGAAGAAAATGTCGTTTTAGAAAGTAAATCTTATAATGTCATTTTAGTTATTTTGTCACACACTTTATAAAATTGTCCTTGTAATGATTAAATAGATGTTAATTAGCTGTAGTTTTCGAAAAAAAATAAAAACAAAAGTAGAGTAATTAATAATTAGGGGTAAAGTATATTTTTGTTTGTTTTCTTTAAAAAATGTGCATAACTCTAAAATGACATGTTTTAATTAACGGAGGAAGGGAGTATATATATAAGATGCATTGTAAAATTTTAATAATAAACTAAATATAATAAGGAATAATAAGTGTGTAGTTATGTGCATGTCAAAGATGCCTTACGTAATTTCCATGCATTTTTAAATTCAATATTTGGACTTCTTAACGTTATAGAGATTACTTGATGTGATATACGGAGTATGTGATTTATTGATGGATGACTAATTAATAAACTAATTTTGGGCTGAAAAAATTAAATATTTATACCTATAAAATCCAAAATATATACTCCGTAGAAAATAAGGAGTTTGCTTCCAAACAAACCAGCTTTAACAATTACAATGACAGGGCAAGTACGTGTATGTAAAAACAAACTTAACGAAATGCACAGTGTCATAATAATAATAATTTTTAAAAATGTCTTTTTACTCTATACATAAAACTCCTGTTTTAAAAAATATTTTCCCAATTAAAATGTTTATATCAAAATTAATTATTTAATAATTATTATTTTATTTATATCTATATTATTTTTAGGACAAAATAAATTAATAAAATATTATGTAGCCACAATCCATCATCGCATAGATATTTTTATTTAATATTTTTAAATTACATAAAATTTAATTAACGATCTATTAGGGAAAAAATATCTTATAAAAGATAATTTTATTTATATTTTAAGAGGATCTAAATAAAAAGATATTTAGGTTATAAATAACCTGTCAAACTAATTTTATTTATATCTATATTATCTTTTGGTGAAAAAAACTATTTATAGTTAGATTATAATTTTTTACTTATTGGAATCTATCTGGATTACTTATATTAATATTGTATTAACGTATTTTTCGTATACTGGACCTGACCTACACTAAGTAAACATAAATGGCATCTTCTGATAATTGAATTAAGGTTGTATATATGCAAAATAAAAAATGAAGAAGATGCCAAAAAATTGAATTTCCGAATGTGGAATCAAAATCAGAAGAAACTTAAAAAAGCAGGTAGTGATTAACTTCACGTAAGGACTCTCTTTTGGTAGATAAGGGTTTGAAATTCATGTCAATAATTTGGTATTGTTTGTTGATCGATCCAACACAAATTTGCTCTATAAATACCCAAACCTTCACTTGTAAACTAACCATTCAAAATTCGAAATCAAATCATAAATCCTAATCCGAGTTCGATATCGATCACTCGATCCTAATGAATCCGAAGCTTCTCGTCCTCTTCCACATCTTCGCGTTCCTCCTCTTCAATGGCTTCCATCGCTCCCATGCTCGAGCTCACTATACTTTTGAGGTTTGAATAAATAAATTAACGACAGTTTTATTTATATCTCAACTCTCTCATCGATGTAGGTTTTTATATACAGCTTCGAGAGGCGTCATTCACCAAACTATGTAGCACCAAGAACATTCTGACGGTGAATGGACAATTCCCGGGGCCAACGCTTTTCGTTCGTAAAGGAGATACGATTGTCGTCGATGTGTACAACCGAGGATCCTACAATGTCACCATCCATTGGTATACTTTGCATACACCATTGGATGATTATAGCTAGCTCTAGGGAATTCAAAACATGACATTTAAGAGACTAGTTTGCATTGTATGTAGGCATGGGGTGAAGCAACCAAGAAATCCATGGTCGGATGGGCCGGAATACATCACCCAATGTCCGATCCCACCCGGAGGCAAGTTTAGGCAAGAGGTCATATTTTCGATGGAGGAAGGAACACTGTGGTGGCATGCTCACAGCAACTGGACAAGGGCAACGGTTCACGGTGCCATTGTCATCCGTCCGAAGGCCGGAAGTAGCTATCCCTTCCCCAAACCCCACCTCGAAGTGCCCATTATTTTAGGTATGTCATCAGTCATCTATAGCAGGTACAGATTCAGGGGTGGGCCGAGCTTTGCTGAAGCTCACCCAAAAACTCAATACAAATATATACAAAAGTTGTTGTTCGTGTATAACTTATTCTAACCTTCATTTCTGATTCTGTCTCTGTCATATAGATCGACGTCGGATCTAATGTGCTTTCTTGTGTTAATATTCATATATGTGGACTTTGCTTTTGTGGATCTTGTTGTATTAACGTACGGAAGATATATGATGGGATGGACTGAGCAGGAGAGTGGTGGAAGATGGATATTCAACAACTATACTACGAGTTCCTTAGAACAGGAGGCGATCCCAATACTTCCGATGCTTTCACCATCAATGGTCAACCCGGAGATCTATATCCTTGTTCTAACAAAGGTAATTTATTAGTTTTATAGATATGCCAATTAGTTTTCTAAGAAATTATATATAAAAAAAACTAGTATGTCTCGTTCTATGCTGTATTTTCATATCTAAGATATTTATATATATAAAAAAAACTTATTAAAAGTATGACAAAAATAATAAATGTGAATTACAACGTGAGAATTATTAAGTAATAACAATATATCAAAGTGCGCGGGAAATTAAATATATATATATATATATATATATATATAAATTAACATATTCTACCCCCAAAATAATATAGATATAAATAAAATAACAACTACCAAATATTTAATTTGATATAAATAATTATTTTCACAAAAAAAATATAGATATAAATAAAATAACATCTATCAAATATTTATTTTTTAATATTTTTGGTAAGTATATGAGTATTAGACCTGTCAAAACATTACCCGACCCACCCGGTAATTTTGCGGGTTTGAACTCGATGTTTTAGACCTGGGATCAGAAATCGACCCGAACCCGAATGACCCGGGACTTTTAGGGTCGAGACCTGATGATTCATATTTTTATTAATTAACTAAAATATATATAGATATATAGATTGTGACTTATGATAACTTTTCATAAATTATGACAATATATTATTTTTATTTGTGGGATTTTTTCCCCTAAAATCAACCACAACACGTCACAATTACATAGATAGATATAGAGGTGTTTCCCTGTGCCTCACTACCATGAGATCAAGGGTCAAATCCCAATAGTAGCAAATTATGCTAGGGTGAGTACTCATGTCTTGGTTTACTTTGGCATGGTTTTGAGCCCGTTTTGCTGCTTATTAGATAAATATTTTTTTCTTTCATTGCACGCTTTTTTAAAACTAAAAAATATATAAAATATCAAATTTTTAATTTTTTTAATTTCATACTTATTAGATAAATTTTAGATTTATCTGCGAGCATGAATAATAAAACACAAATATTATGAGACAAAGGGATAATTAATATAAGTGATAAATTTTTCTCTTAAAAACATGGATTTTTTTCACAAATACAATATATAGCTTCCAAAATCTTGACATAAAAAAATATCGGTTAGTCTCTTAAGGGCTGACATATGATAATAATACTTTATTACAAAAAAAAAACTAAAAGAAAATAGGTGAATTTCGTAATCCAATTTAAAAATGATTAAATCAAGTATATTTAAGTATAATATTTTTCAATTTGACTTCTTATCTGATACTAAAATACAAATAAACATTTATATATCAATATATTGAACAACTTTTGCAGACACTTTCAAGCTAATGGTGGACTATGGCAAGACATACCTACTCCGCATGATAAACGCCGGAATGCAAGAGATCCTCTTCTTCGCGATAGCCGGCCACAAGCTGACCGTCGTAGGCACAGACGCCGCCTACACGAAGCCCATCACCTCCGACTACATCGCCATCTCCCCGGGCCAAACCATGGACGTCCTCCTCGAGGCGAACCAGCCCCCGAGCCAATACTACATGGCCGCTAGGGCTCTTGAGAGCACTCCCAACATCACATTCGACAACACCACCACAACCGCCATCCTCCAATACTCCGGCCGCAACTGCTCCAAACCCTCCTCCATCCCCCTTCCGACCCTCCCCCGCTTCAACGACACCAATGCCTCCGCCACCTTCACCGGGAGGCTCCGAAGCCTAGCTGACAAAGACCACCCTATCGACGTCCCTAAGGACATAAACGCGAAGCTCTTCTTCACTCTCTCCGTTAACACCTTCCCTTGCGAGGCGAACAACAACTGCTCGGGGCCTAACGGGACCCGTCTTGCATCGAGTGTGAACAACATATCCTTTGTTAACCCTACCATTGATATCCTTCAGGCTTATTACAAAAGGCTAAACGGGGTGTATCTAGGGAACTTCCCGGATTTTCCGCCATTGGTGTTCAACTACACCGCGCAGTACCTGCCCCTCGAGTACGAGACCCCGTCACGAGGGACTAAGGTTAAGGTGCTCGAATATGGTACCGAGGTTGAGCTTATCTTCCAAGGGACCAATGTGGTCGCGGGTTCGGATCACCCTATGCATCTCCATGGGTTTAGCTTCTATGTTGTTGGCTGGGGATTTGGGAATTTCGACTTCGAAAAGGATCCTCAAAACTATAACCTCGTCGACCCGCCTCTGCAGAACACCATGGCTGTCCCTTACAACGGTTGGGCTGCTATCAGATTCAAGGCTGACAATCCAGGTAATTCGATCAACTGCTGACACATTATTAATCTCTAAACTTATATATAATATTTGTATTTATATATGTATATGTATATGTATATATATGTGTGCAGGAGTTTGGTTCCTCCATTGCCATTTAGATCGCCACATGAGTTGGGGAATGGACATGGCGTTTATAGTGAAGAATGGGAAACTAGAGAGTCAACAAATGCTACCACCTCCTCCGGATATGCCTCCTTGTTAGAATGAATTAAAAGAGAATTCAATACACACACACACCTACAAATTTCATCTTTTATTTTCTTTTATGTTCATTTCATTCATATATATACCTTGTAAGATTAGATTGTTTTCAAATGTGTTCACATGAACAATAAGCTTGAATTGTATTAGTACAAATGTTTTTGGGGAATTAATTTATATTCTTGAATAAAATAGTAGCTTTTGCAATTCTTGAATAAAATAGTTTTTTTAGGGTTGTTTTCCTCGTTTTGGCTTGGTGATTGATTCTTAGATTATGATTTGTTGTATTTATCAATTGTATCTTGACGAGTTGTCCATTTGACGCTTTTAGTGCCCTCTCGAGTTATATGACTTATATCTGGTATTTTGAATTTTTACCTGATAAAAAAAATATGCAAAAATATTTGTTTTAAACAATTTTTGGGTATATATGGGCGAGTTCAAGGGTTTAGGCAGGGGTCTAGGCGTATCTTGAAAGGTTTTTAGAAGTAAAACTCAAATCTAATACAGTATTGTTGTCGATCGATATATTTTATGAATTTAGATTCGACTCAACTCAAATTTAATAATTTGAATTTGAAATTTATTTTAAAAAAATCTAATTTACTATTGTATATTAAGTAGTGTCATTATCGGTCGGAGGGGCCAAAAAATAACGGCATAGAAAATAGATTGGCTTCTCTAGCTCATACAATAGTAAATTAGATTTAATGTTCCCACTACATTTAATATTTATTATTCATATTGCTGCAACTATATATACTAATCTTCTTAGAGATTCCAAATGAGTACATTCTTGCTAAAAATATTGAAAAGAGAAAGGGATTTCACCAGAGAGAGAGCATCTTTAGGCAAAAGACATGAACAATGAAAATAATCGTGTTTTTTGCTTGGCTTTGCATGTATATCATAACATACATGCATCTGGATGCGAATATCTATATTCATGGTTTTGTTGAAAATACCTTTTCAAATGTATAATTTTATGTATCTTATCCAACCCCTATTCTCAGGCTTCTGCAATCAAATTTTGCTCTTTTTGCATCAAGCGAAGAAGGTAATGCAAGAAGCAAGAATCAACTATTCTACATCCGCTAGTTGCAAAATGGAAACGGTCATAATTTCATGACATTAATAAGAAAAGAAGCACGGTTATGTAGTTGTATCCTGAGAGATCTATAATTTCGAAGCAACTACCATTATCATAAACAAAATTAAACGAACATTTGACACACACATCAATCAACAAAATCAAACAAACATCTGTTTAATTATCCCATTACCATACATTGATAGATCCTATAGAGAATATAGGTTTGTGAGAACATCTTGATTTCATTGATTATTAATGTAGGTATATATATATATATATATATATATATATATATATATATATATATATATATATATATATATATATATATATATATATATATATGGTTACAATGCTTGGAGATCAAGAATCTCCTAAAATAGGATATACACAAAAGATATGAGATATACATCATTAACAAAATAAAAGATTTGATGTTATCCTGATACCCCTGCAAGCTCATTAGGGAGGTCGCACATGAAGCTTGTCACGAAGAGTAGTGAACCGGCCACTACCAAGGGCCTTGGTAAAGATGTCTGCAGTCTGGTCTAGAGAACGAATATGACGAACAACAAGGTCCCAGCCAGCCTCCACCTGGTCACGGACGAAGAAATAATCAATGCGAATGTGCTTGGATCTCTGATGCAATATGGGATTCGCTGACATGTAGGTGGCACCGAGGTTGTCACACAAAACAATGGGGGAACTCGCCACTGGTGCCTGAAGCTCGGCCAGAAGTTGACGAAGCCAATGACAAGTTAGCATCTTATAAGGGGATTTGTTGTTGAGAATAGGTGTAAGGGTGCAATTGTGAAGATAGACAGAAATCTAACGCATGTTCCCAATGACAAGTTAGCATCTTAGCGTGGGCTAGAAGAGCTACCCCCCTTTTTCAACAATTGTGCGATGACGTCGTTCTGCTGTACCATTTTGAGATTGAGTGTAAGGACAAGAGACCCGATGCAGAATGCCCTGTGTTGGTAAATAAGTGGAAATATTTTGATATTCACCACCCCAATCAGACTGCAGATGTTTGATTTTGGTTGAGAACTAGGTCTCAACCATCTTTTGAAACAATTGAAATGTGGGGAGGACCTGAGATTTTTTAGATAAGAAATATATCCACACAAACTTGGTGCAATCATCAACAAATATTAAGAAATAACGATTTGCATTAATAGAAGTGACAGGAGTTGGGCCCCCATCCGAATAAACTAACTAAAAGGTGATAAACTGGGCTGATGAGAGTTTTGTAATGGTAACCGATGACTCTTAATTGCTAACTGACAAGACTCACAAATGGAATGCAAATTGTTGAAAGAAATAGGTAATTCAAACCTAGAGATTAAACGCCGAAGTGAGGACTCATGTGGGGATGTCAAAGGCGGCGATGCCAAGTCTATAGACAGGTTCGTTCATCGAGGAAGACACGAGGAAGAGAGGATGAAGGTGGGGACGTTGGCAGAGGAACACCAAGGCGATAAAGACCATTCTCAACGGTTCCTTTTAGGAGCGTCGTCTGACCCTGCAAATCCTTCACAAGACAACACACTACTACATATATAGTTATTGATGAGATTTAAAAGATGACGTTTTTCATAAAATGCCTTTAAAAACATTTTTTATGGCGTTTAAATACAAAAATGCCATAATTTTTTAGAATACAATTTATTCATGACGTTTTACAAACGCCATAAAATTTATGGCGTTTTATAGCGTTTATAAAACGCCATGTTTTTCAATTGTCAAATTTATGAAATATTTTATGGCGTTTTCAAAATGTCATAAAATGCACGGCGTTTATAAAACGTCATGAAAATGGAGGCAATTTTTTAATTCCGAAAATTTAAGCAAAAATTAGAGCGGCAAACCCTAAATTCACCCCCTTTTCATTCAGATCCGTGCCTCACCTCTCTCTCTCAGAAAACCCAAGGCGAGATCTAGCCCCTCTCTCTCTCTCTTAGGCAAGCTCTTCCTGTCTTCCATTCCATGCCATGGCGACCTCGCCCAAACACGAACCGCCAAAGAAGTCCGCCACCTCGTCATGTCCTGCTCCTCCCTTCTCCACCAAGACTCGCTTCCGTCAGGTCCTGCTCCTACCTTCTCTCTCTGATTGCTTTCGGTGGTGCATGTAGGGCTCAATTCGTTGTTTTTGTCAAAGGTTTGAGGGCGCAACTCACTGCTGCCCGCACAGTAGGTGCTCCAAGTTCTCCTCTAACACCCCCCAACCCCCCACCTCACCTGTTCCTCATCTTTCCGAGACGGGTCTCTAATTTTTCTCCAAATTCATTCATTTTTAGGGCCCGTTTGGTATCCATATACGTATATCAAATATCAGATATGGGTATGAGATATCGATATCAGGGATATGGGTATCAAATTTGATATCTGATATCTGATATATTGTTTGGTATGTTAAGGATATGGGTATGAGATATCGAATATGAGTTTTAGATTGGGTTGAAACCAAAGGGGCCGAAGGTCGATCTGGAGTGGGTTGTTGCTTTTGTACAGTGAACGCATACCCTGGGTTCTTTCTGGGCAGCGTGCAGCGGTTTGGAGGCATGGGTCAAAGGTTTGGGGTGGGCTCGAAGGGACTTGGAGGACGGTTTGGAGGCAGCGGTCAAGGTCTGGGCTCGGTTTGGGAGTGGAGGGAGGCAGAGGAAAGGAAAAAAAACCTAACCTAGATCTGAATTTTATTCTATTAAACAACAAATTTCAACAAATAGAAATCAAAATAGCAAAGAATAGAAGTGAGCAATATTTGATCGGTTGAGAAATCCAAGCTTGAAGGAGGAATCTACCATAAGGACTTCTCCATAGAAGAGATGAGGAAGAAAGAAGAGGAGAGCTTCTAATTTGATATCCCTCCCTAGAAAGGTATATGAGAAAGGAGAAAAATACAAAGGAAGGAAAGAGTGGGTATATCAAGTCTATACCCATATACCTATTTACCAAACACATGTATGGGTATGAGTGATACCTATACCCATATCTGATATACGTATATCAGTACCAAACAGGCCCTTCGGTTTTTAATTCTAGTGTTTGTTGTGTTTAATTTTTATTTTAATGTTCCTGTGTATGTTGTGAACTTTGATTTTGGGTGCAATTGGAATTGCAGGCAAAATGATAGCTTCTCATCTTTTCTTCCATTGAAGCAAGGTGGTCTCAACTCTAGGTATTTCAGGCCTTAAGGCTTAATTGCACTAAACCCATCAAATATATGCAAACAAATGTAGGTGCTGAATTTATAAAAAGACCTAGATGTTTTTGAGTAATTAGACCAAATTTTTAATGTAAATATTTTTTATTCTGTCCTATGACACATATCTAGTGCTATTATGATCTTCAAGTTGAATTTGGATGATATTATATATCATTCAATTATTTAGATATTTAACTGCCTAACTTTATAATGAAATCATGACTTGCTCATAAGCACAAGTTCATGGCAGTTAACAAACCCTTTTTAGGTTGCTTGGTTTGATGGTTGAATTTACTCTTTTTTTTTATCAATCTATGATATATCGTCTTTATATACCGTCTATGCATATCCATGCTGATTATAGCATTATACCATATTCATATATAATGCAATTGTACACTGCTACAGACACCTTGGATTCAAGTGAGTACATCCAGATCCTTGCTCATAATTGTTGAGCTTAAGGTATTTCTTTCAGTTATCATGATGGGAATGTAAGTCTTTTTCTCTATAACTTGATCTTTTTTGCTATAAAAGGCTTATTGATCAACTGGTTGTCATGCTTACATTTGTGAAACAACCTGAGGATTTGGAAAAACAAGGAAGGAGAATCTTTATTGCATATTTTGTTAATTTGGCTGTTTTTGGTCAGTTTTCTGCTCAACTAAATTCTGTTTACATTCTGCATATATATTAATTAAGCTCTTTTTTGGCAGTGTTGTGAATTTGGGCTTGTTAGCCTCAAATGCAATGCTTGTCTGTCAAATGGATAATCTACATGTACATCATGTTTCTTTATTTTTTTCCTTTCTATAATGGCAAGTAGTTAAGATAATTCCTACGAGGTTTAGACCATCCTCCTGCATTCGATTAGGAACTTAAGTTAGCTATTTTATCAGCCAACTTAATCAACTTCCTAAAACAATAATCGAATTCAGAAAATTATAGGATCCATCTTTGAATCACAAAATAATGTATGTTTGTTGATCATGGTCTTTTTCAAGGTCGATCGTTATCTATTTGGGGAAATTAGTGATTCATCCGCTGAGGATTCCTTGCCGTATGACTTGGAAACACTTGAAGCTACAATGAACAACTTCTCTGTTGAAAATAAAATCAAAGGTGGATTTGGTAATGTCTATAAGGTGAGAATCTCTAAAATCCCTTGGCTTTAATTATTGTGTTCTAAAGGCTAGCTAAAGCGAGCTCAAGTGTGGAGTATATCAAACTTATTTGCTTCTTCCATTTTTCCTGGCAAGTTTACCAAATGGACAACAGTAGATGTGAAGAGGCTGCTGGTCAAGAAGCACAAGAATTCAAGAACAAGGTCGTGTCGATCAGTAGCCAAGCCTGATCGGAAAATTGAGGTGCGACTAATGGGATTTTGCCTAGCAGAGGACACCAATATTTACATTATTTTTGCTTAGTTAGTAGAATAGAACTAAACTTTTGTATTTAGAAAGCTCTTGGCTTTGAGAGCACAGTAATTGTATTTTGAATTCAATAATTTTTTTTAAAAATAAGTAACTTTCCATGGCGTTTTTCAAACGTCATGGATTATGTGAATATGTTTTTTTTTTAAATATTATTGAAACAAACCATGACGTTTATAAAACGCCATTAAATGTATTCGTACTCATGGCGTTTTAAAAACGCCATTAAACAAGTGTTTTTTGGCTTACTAATCCTTACACACGACGTTTGATAAACGCCATAGAATACATTTTTCATGGCGTTTCTAAAAACGCCGTTAAATAATATTAGAAAGCATGACATCCGTATAGACGACGTTTGGGGATGGCGTTTAAAAACGACATAGAATGTCTTCCATGACGTTTTTCCAACGTTGTTGATGACTACATTTCTACTAGTGACAAGAGCGATAAAATAGCATGTAGACATCATTATCACGGGTTAGTTGGGAGACACTAAGCAAATTTTTGGTGATTTTAGGCACAAATTTTTGGTGAAACTCAAATCTAATATATAAGGTTGGGAAACCACTCTATCTATTGTTGGTCAATTGATATATTTTATGAAGAATTCAATTCAAATTGAGATTTGACTCAACTCAAATTTTATCAAATTTATAGAAAAAAAAAATTCTAATTTACTATTGTACCCCCTTCGTTCCTTTATATTTGGCCTTTTCGAATCAACACGTTTTTTTAAAAGATAAAAACTTCATAAATATTAATTTTTTATTCAATCTTTTATAAGTAATAATATTATACTTATTACTAATAAGTATAAGACTATTTTAAAAGAGAAAATGGTAGTCTATATACCAAAATATTGAGATGTTAGCAAAACTAACCTCCCCTTGCCTAAAATTGCAAAACTGTCAAAATGGCCCACAAATTTGCAAAAACAACCGGTGGCCAAAACCTGTGGTAGCCGGGTTAGAGAGGAGGGAGCCATCAAATCAAGGGTAAAAAGCATTCCTTTTATTTCAATTGGAAATTCAAGAGAGGAGAGAGAGAACACCATTGAAGAACGTTCAAGAGAGGAGAGAGAGAACACCGTTGAAGAAGCAATCGAAGGTTAGAGAGAAGGAAGTCGACTACCATTGAAAGACCTTCAAGAGAGAAGAGAGAGAGAACACCATTGAAGAAGCAATTGAGGGTGCGACTGGAACCGCACGAGAGGGAGAGAGAAGGAGGGAGGGATTAGGCAAGTCGAAAAGGGAGGACGACGAGTGCGAAGGGATCCTCTGGTTCGATAACAGTCGAAGAAGAAGAACCCCCTGCGAAAAGTAAATTCTCATCATCTCTCTCTTCTCTTGAAAAACTTTTCGAGGGTTGAATGTCTTGAATGTGAAATTGGGGACCTTGGGGAGAATGGGGTGAAATGATATACAAACCCTAACCTTATTGGTGTTGGGCGGTTTGAGATTTAGTTGAGAAATCAGCATTGATGAAAAGTTGATGATGAAATTGAAGGTCCAAATAGGGTAGAAAGGAATTGAAAACCTCCATTAGTACTGTTTCGAATATGGATTCAGAAAACTTGAAAACCGTCATTACTGTTTCGAATCTGGATTTGGGAAACTTGAAAAGGGCAGGCAGATTCGTTCGTCTGACTAAGTGAAATGGCTGAGTGGCTAGATTTAGTAATCTGTGTTTTGCTTTTCGAATTAGGGAAGTTGGGAAGAGTTGGGTTTCAAATGATGTTGGATATGGTAAAGGTGAATTTGGGGAGAATGTGGAATTTGTGCTTATGAGTTTGGAAATTGGGAACTTTGGGAGAATTTGGAGATTGGGGTTGATTTGTAAATAGTGGCATCTAAATATAATGTTCACATTTGGTGGTAGTTGTACATCATTGTAAGTTTTTGCTATATGTTGAAGTATGTTATGATTCAAACGGTGCAAAAATACATTACACCACTCCGATGTCATTTCAGAGTATTGTAAGTTTGTGATATGTGTATTACATAAGGTTGTGATATTTGAGACTATTGTATATTTGTGTCATTTGTTGCATTCTTTATTCACGTGAGTTGAACATTTGTTGAATTCTTTGTACATCGTTGTAAGTTTGTTTCTATGTGTTGAAGTATGTTGTGATTGAAGTCATTAATGTTACACTGGACGATGTCATTTGAGAGTAATGTAGATTTGTTTCTAGGGTTTTCATATGTGTATTCCATAAGTTTTTTTTATGGTTGACACTATTGTGTAGTTGTGTACTTGTGGTGTTTGTTTCATTCTTTACTTGTGCCCGTTACCATTTTGAGATTATTTGAACATGTGTATTTGTGGGACATATAAATATGTGAACATTTGTATTCGTGGCATTTATGTAGTTGTGTCATTTATGTAATGTTATATGTTTTGGCAGAAAAATTATTTTGACTGGCTAGATATATGAATATATTGGCAAGTATTATTGCTAAAATGGGTATTATCTGAACACATGTATGACAGATTAAGAAGACAATGAGAAAAATGAAAGGAAAAAAATCGCGATGTCGTCGAACAACAAAGTATTAACTGTAATCACTTCTCGGGCAAATTAAGGGCCTTCTTTTTGTCTTGGTGATGTTAATCGTGTCGTGTCGTGTGATATTTGTGCAGTCGACACTAGTCCTTCCTTCGGAAAAGTATTTAAGAGGGAGGTCGAGCCAGTTCTTGAAGATGGGCTTGCTGAAAGGAATGGACGACGTCCTATTTGCGGCTGATTTGAAAATGTTGAAAGTCAGCAAGCCAAAGGGCATTGTAATGATCGGATCCAATGTGTCGTATTGCTGCGCCCTTATCCATTTCTTCATGGAGAGGCAACTGAAGACATTGAAGAAGTGTGAGACATGGTACGAGATCCAGTGGCGACTCATCCGGTTCTCCATCAAGGAATTTTGCCTCGTCACCGGCCTGAAGTGTGTCGAAAGGAATCGGGACTTTGAGAACGTTATCAGCTAATGTTGTTTTGTATTGAACTTTTTGTGGACTTATGTTGACTAGGAAATGTAGTTATTCATAGTGTTTGGTTCACCTGCTAAACGTGTAATCATTTCCACCTTTTGGATCCTTGTGTTTGATGACTGAATAGGTATGTTGTGGACACTTTGGTTCTATTTATTATGGATGGTTGTTACGAATGTTGCGTTATGACGCATTTCGTTTGGGTTTAATAGTTGTTGTTCTTATGTTGGAAAGTTTCTGAGATATATAAAATATGGTAGGGGATTGTCTTTTATCGGCTTAGTCTTTAATTTTATTGGCTAGGGAAAATCGTGTACTGACTAGTAAGCAAAAAACCCCGTACATATGTCTTTTGCATCGTCGGTAAACTAAACGGCCAGTTATGTGCAAAATAAATGACCAAAATGGCAAGTTAGTCTTTGATGTTATCCGGTTTTGCACCTCCTCCTTCGACTTCAGCAATACCTCCTCGTGAAGGTCGATGTTCTTGCGTCGAGGGTCCCCTACATGCGGAACAACTTTGACCAACATCTCCTCCACATCCTCGGTGGCAACCCCTTTCTCCCCTGCGAAATAAAGAGATTAAGACGGTCTTTTCAGTATCGGTTGGGGGTAAGGAGAGGACGGGGAGAATCCATGTCTATAAATTGAAAACGAAAACCATACTTACCCATGTTCGTTGATGTATATTGTATACAAGTGCTACATGTATCCCTGTGTACGTCTATATATATTCTGTTAATGACTAGAACTTCCCTTTGGTTGGCTAGTAATTTATTTTCTGGGTTTTATTCTTCGAACTCCACGTTAATGGCATCTAGTACATAATCTGCTTTTATTCCATGTTATGTCAAACTGTCGAGACCCCCATCTCCTTTTATTGTCTGGATGCAACCCGCTTATTTTCCCCATCTGATTTCCCTCCATTTTAGGTGGGCGGGAATTTAATATGTGCAAAATCTCATTTGCATTTAATGCATGTGATGTCACATGTACTATTTGCATTAAATGCTTCCATCTCTCTCCACAAATCCTGTCCTCTCACCCCTCTCTCTCTCCACTCAACTCGGCCAACTTCTCATTTTTTAATTTTTTTTATGCCCAAATGAAACCACTCCCCCTGTCATATTTTGACACATGTCACTCGCTTTTTTCTTATAACCTTGTGTGCAACCTGCTACCGGGTGAACAAATTTTGCAAATATGACATTTTGCTATCCCTCTGCAATTTTTACCTTCCATTGTTATTTTTGCAAAGTACAAAATTTTTTGGTATATTCATGCAAATCATCCATTTTAAAAAATATTAAAAAAATATATATTTCGTATAGTTTTTATCATTTTAAAAAACGTATTTTTATAGTAAAAAAGACAATTATAAAGGGACGGAGGGAGTATATTAGGAAGCAGTTGCGGAATCTAACATCGGTCGGGGGTCAAAAGATAACAGCGTAGCAGACAGATTGACTTCTCTGGATTATACAATCACTATCTTCTAGATTATGAATAGTACTTTTTTTTTAATAAGGAGATTATGAATAGTTTTTAGTCTATCCTAATTTATTTCCGTTTTAAAAAAAATGAGATTAAAAACCAATAAAAAAAAATTACTAATAAAATGTATGACATCTGTACGTCATTATTTCCACCTCTGACTTTAAAAAGGTCTTTCCATTAAGTTTTCCCGATGATGCAAGGCCTGACTTTTATTATTCCAATATGTTGAATTTATTCGTGACTTTGCTATAGAACTTTTAATGATGTTACTACTAATTATTACTTCACACCATGGAATCATCTACTACCATGGTTGTGGTTAATTTCTTTGGATATACTTGAAACATACAAAAATAAATGGATCAAATTTTAATATTAATTATTTCTTATATATGGTGAAGGGATCAGGTACGTGTACATATTTGTTGTTTTTGCCCAACTAAATTTCTAATTTAGGTCGTTTGACCAAGGTGGGTACAAACAACAAACAACAATATTCCCTGGATTAATCCATTAATACCCACTTTCCTTTTGTTTCCCTCTATCAATTCCTTTTGTGGTGAAAAAAGTCACAATCCCACCAATTAAAACAATGGTGTAAAACAATTAGGAACTAAAATACCTATAAATTGTAGAAGTTACCATTTTGTTAAATGTCCTAGCTCCTGTCTTATGTAATTCAAACCACCTCTTTTCTCTGTGTATCGGTTTTGTTGAGAATAGGTGTAAGGGTGCGGTTGTGAAGATAGACAGAAGTCTGAAACGCATGTTCTCAATGACAAGTTAGCATCTTAGCATGGGATACAAGAGCTAGACCTTTTTCAACAATTGTGCGATGACGTTGTCCTGCTGCACCATTTTGAGATTGATTGTGAGGAGAAGAGACCCGATGCAGAATGCCCTATGTTTGTAAGTAAGTGAAAACATTTCGATATTCACCACCCCAATCAGACTGCAGATGTTTGATTTTGGTTGAGAGCTGGGTCTCAACCATCTTTTGAAACAATTGAAATGTGGGGAGGACCTGAGAGCTGGGTCAGCCACTGCAGGGGACTCCCAATTGCGAGTTGAAGACCACTGATTGCGATAGTTGCCCTTGCTCGCAGTGTTGGCAGAAGGCTGCTGGTCCTGTAGGGTCTGGAGAGCCTGATTGTGACGGTCCTCCTCTTGTAGAAGAAGACTAGAGAGATCGTCGGAGGTGATTGGCTCGGGCTACAAATGAAAGGAGGTTCGAAAGGCGTTGTAAGACGCATCCAATCCATGGAGGATGCACACAACGAAGTCATTGTCGGACACCACATGGTTGCAGTCGGCTAGAGAATTAGTAAATGAGCGCTTTTTCTCCACATGCTCAATTATAGAGAGATTGCCCTTGACAAAAGACTACATTTGTTGCTTCAGATGCATCATGCGAGCCTTTGTTTGAGCATGAAACATCCGTCCAAGGTAGTCCAGGCATCAAAAGCGGTGGAAGCTCTAGCCACATGTGCAAGGAGAGGAGCGAAGAGAGTTGATTGAATCCATAATAAGACAAGAAGATCCTTTCGCTTCCAAACGGAAAAGGCAGGATTGTCGACCGAAGGAGCGCGCGGAGGAATCATCTGATGGGGGAAGTTGTTTGGGAGGGGCTGAATTTTCAGTAAGGAAAGAATCAAGGTCATCGGCTTCAAGGGTGAATTTGACGATTTGACGCCAGACAGTGTAATTGGTTCTTTCAAGTTTGATGGTGAAATTGGGGAGGCTGGTACTATATAGAGAATATAGATTTGTGAGAAAAAGCTTGATTTCATTGATTATCAATGTAGGTATATATATGGTTACAATGCTTAGAGATCAAGAATCCCCTAAGATAGAATATACACAAAAGATATGAGATATACATCATTAACAAAATGAAAGATTTGATGTTATCCTAATAGATCCCTACAAGCAACTACAAAAAAAAACCAAATTTTTTGGACCCAAACCCTAAAATTCATAATTCGAAATTGAAAGTCTCAAACCATGATTTAAGTTGGATTTCACACCCTAGATCACTAATCTCGCTCAATAAGAAGTAAATTGACAGATATGATTTTGAAATTTTGGGAAAAAAACTATTCAAATTCAAAATTTTCAAAAGGCAAGTATCATCTTTAGGCCGGAACCAGCTGCGCCGTTCAGAAGAGCCACCACCCGTGTCGCCGTCGCCCCTCTCTCAGTCGTCGCCACCCCTCGGAGTCGCCAGTTGCCCGCCGGCTTGCCACCTGTGCACTTCGTCTCTCTCCGTCTGCTATTTATGTTCGTCTCTCGCTCGAGAAGGAAGAGGATGAAAAGGGTAGTATTTATGAAATGCCTCCACAAACTTTATTAATATTACACTACTCACCCTCCTTGAATTTGTAAATAAAGAGCAGCTATCCGGGCACTACTCACCCTCCACAAACTTTAAAACCACGATTTTTTAACAAAGTCAAACTTATGGGTGTGAGACAAAATTTTCGAAACATCAGAGTTACCAGGCGAAATATATGAAACTCTTGTTTACCACGCGAATTACGCGAAATCCCAGTGCGAAATTTTCGTATTTAAAATTACAAGTTTTCATTCAAAAGAATATTCTATCAAAAGAATATTCTATCTTAGATATATTATGAATCGAACGTGTTTAGTCTATCCTAATTTATTTCATTTAAAAAAATGAGATTAAAAACCAATAATGAAAAAAGTGTGATGACATCCGTACGTCATCATCTCCAACTCTGGCTTTATTAAAACGACTTTCCGTCTTTCCGGCGACGAGACATCGTGTCAGTTGTGATGTCCCATGCGCTCGCTATCCACTTCACCACGTCGGGTCTCCATCTTCTCGTTGTTGTGTCCGTTTTGTGTGCTTAGGGTTTGGGGTTTTCCGGGTTTGTTTCTTTTAGTTCTTTTGTTGTATTAGGTAGTTGTTGTATGTTGTATTTCTTTTTCTATATTGTATGTTTAGACGGCTTGCCGTCTGCCAACTTTGTCGGCCTTTCGAGGTCCGGGCCTGTCCGGCCTCGAATTATTTCCTTATCAAAAAATAAAATAAAATTAAAAGGACTTTCCATTAAGTTTTCCAGATGATGGTCTGACTTTTATTACGTAGATGTTGATTTTATTCATGACTTTGCTATAGAATTTTGTAATCATGTTAATTATTACTATTCACACCATGGAACCATCTACCATGGTTGTGGTTAATTTCTTTCAAACATAATCAGGAAAAATAAATGGATCAATTATTTAATACAGTACGTATTAGTTATTTCTTATGGTGAAGGGGCCAGGTACGTGTACATATTTGTTGTTTTTCCCCAACTAAATTTCTAATTTAGGTGGTTTGACTAATTAAGGTGGAGCAAAACAAAGAACACACCTTAATTAGTCAAACCAGAAATGAACTTTATTATAAATTTTTATTTAGGCAAAGGTGAGAAGTTAAAGAAGGTGAAACAAGAGATGACTTTATAACATGCACATACTTATGCAAGAATTTATCTAAATTGCCTGGTCATTCCACCACCCTTGAATGTTTCATCCAAAAAAAAATGCAATTTGCTCAACCAATAGCAAATGTGGGATCGATTTTTTTGAATTGATCATCCCATCTCATATAATTATTTGGGTCAACCTAGCCTTCAACCCTAGTGGTGGTGGTGGGTCCTTGAGAACTACCTAATCATTTGAATATGTACAACCAATTTTTAAAGGTTCTATATATAGATTCCATTTTGACTTTTTACCGCATATATTTATACTAACACAACCTGATCAAACAATTAATTAAACTAATTAATTAAAAGTCCTTGTACATACCTTAAAACTAGACCTGTCAAACGGGTCATTCGGATCGGGTTCGGATCGGGTCACTTCGGATCCCGGGTAAAACAGGTTTCGGGTATTTCTGAGTTGACTGGAACCAGGTTTCGGGTCATTTTGGGCCGATTTCGGATTTGTCAATTTTTTCCTTTTTAAATTAAAAAAATCATGATTTGATAATTTTACAATAAATTTTAATTATATATAAAAAAAATTATATTTAATTAAAAATCAACCGGGTCACCGGGTCAATCGGGTAAAATCGGGTTAAAATTACCGGGTCAATCGGGTCACCGGATCGAAACCCAGATGACCCAGAAAATTTCCGATTTTTCGGGTTCGGGTCGAAAAAAAATTAGGGTCAAAATTTCCGAGCGGTCGGATCGGGTCGACCGGGTCGGATTGTGTTTTGACAGGTCTACTTAAAACACGTATTGGCTTTATTATTTAACTAATAACATTTCATGATTTTTTTAAATAACGATGGTATGTAACTCAGTTGATAAGAGATGCTGATTAAATTCAATTGTAAGAAGAAAGATGAACCTCGATTTTACACCAAAGAGAAAGATCGAGCGACCGTTCATATTAATTAATTCTAAGATTGACCTATATATATGGAAAATATTGAAGGCAGAAGGAGTCAAAAGACTTAAGGTAATCCAATACCACATAGTAATTAATTTAACACGTAAAGACTCGATCACATATTATAACATTTGAAAGTTGAAACGTTACATGTCAATTATATTCAAGGATTTGGTTTGTTGAATATTACATTTTTGGATGGAGACTCAGCCAATTGTTTTGGCTGCATCCATTTCATATCTCTATAAATACCCTTAAACTACTAACATAAAATATCCATTCAGAATCATACCAAAAACCCTAATCGAATCGAAATCTCCGATGAAGCTCCTTGTTCTCTTGTCGTTCTTCGCGGTTCTTCTCTTCAATGGCGCCCATGCTCGTTCGCATTATACCTTCGAGGTTCGAAATTCGAATACACTTCATCGATAATCTTAATATATACGTCGCATGTATAAGTTTTGTATTATTGTATATATAAATGCTGATAATAATGTAAATATAGCTTCGAGAGGCATCATTCACCAAACTATGTAGCACGAAGAAGATTCTGACGGTGAATGGAAAATTCCCGGGGCCTACGCTCTTTGCTCGTAAGGGCGACACAATCGTCGTTGATGTTTACAACCGAGGTTCTTACAATGTCACCCTCCATTGGTACGCAAATCTATCTACTTAGACTATTTTTGTTAAGAACGTTAACACTCTCGTAAACCATCATCAATCTTACGTAAAATGACCGGTTTGGTCAATGTGTATAGGCATGGGGTGAACCAGCCAAGGAATCCATGGTCAGATGGACCGGAATACATCACCCAATGTCCGATCCCACCGGGAGGCAGGTTCAGGCAAAAGGTCATACTTTCAACCGAGGAAGGAACTCTCTGGTGGCATGCTCATAGCAACTGGACCCGGGCTACGGTCCATGGCGCCATTGTGATCCGTCCGGAGATCGGAAGCAAGTACCCTTTCCCCAAACCCCACGTTGAAGTGCCTATCATTTTAGGTATACATATATAACTTACCCTATATATCTTCAAATTATACACATATTCATATAAGACGGCAGGACTAGTATATGAGCTGAACAGCTCGAGCTCGGCTCTAAAAAAGTTCGACTTGAGCTCGTTCACTTACCTAAGTAAGTTGAGCATGAACATGATTTTAAGTTCGGTTGAAAGCTCCATTCGTTCGATTTAAGCTCGGATTTTATAGAATTTTTAAAATTTTCTTTAAGTTAATATATATGTTATGATCAATTAGAATCGTCTAAAGCTCGAAAAAAGCTCAACTCGAGCTTGTTCATTTTCTAAACAAGCCAAGCTTGATCAAAAAAAAAAGCTTGTTTAAAAATGAAACAAGTTTGAACATATCAAACTCGGCTTGTTCGACTCGAATAACACCGAGTATAGATTGTACCTTTTTTAATATATATTGTTTTGGTTTGCTTTGATTGAGCAGGAGAGTGGTGGAAGACTGATATTCAACAACTATACTACGAATTCCTTAGAACAGGAGGTGATCCCAATGCTTCTGATGCTTTCACCATCAATGGTCAACCTGGTGATTTATATACATCTCCCAATTGTTCCAAGACAGGTATTTTTTTAGTTTTTAATTAGTTTAGTTTTTACTTCTTATAATTAACATTATAATTAATAATTTTTTAAACTTATTTATGTGTTTTGACAACTATTTATATAATTATATGGATGTACTTTAAAAAATTAACAACTTTGTAATTGAGAAAAAATATTTCTCTAAAAATGATTTTGGCATTAAATATATATATATATATATATATATATATATATATATATATATATATATATATATATATAGACAATAGATCATAGATCATATGTACACAACCTTTAAAGGTTAACAAATCTAGAGCATTGAATTAATTAAAAAGATCAACAGACGAGATTAAAATTAACTTTTGATTATTCAGTGGTATTGAAAGATTATTGTTTGGAATGAAATTATTCGGTGGTATTAGGTGATTATTCTTTAAAATAAAATTTACATTTTTTTACACTATTTGGACGAATAATTACATAAAAATAGACGAATAATCATAACCAAATATGCAAATAATTTATTTATGTTAATTTTTCATATTTTTAACTTAATAACTATATATATAGAACTTTCTAATTAATCTACAAAACTCTTGACTGAAATATATTATAAGCAACACATATATACCAAGTTAGATAATGACACAATGCAAATTTAATTTGCAGACACTTTCAAGCTCATGGTGGACTATGGCAAGAGGTATCTACTTCGGATGGTGAACGCCGGAATGCAAGAGATCCTATTCTTCGCCATAGCCGGCCACAAGCTGACCGTCGTAGGCACAGACGCCGCCTACACGAAGCCCATCACCTCCGACTACATCGCCATCTCCCCGGGCCAAACCATGGACGTCCTCCTCGAGGCGAACCAGCCCCCGAGCCAATACTACATGGCCGCTAGGGCTCTTGAGAGCACTCCAACTATCCGATTTTTCGATAGGACAACGACGACAGCCATTGTGCAATACAAGGGCAACTGCTCCAAACCCACCTCCATACCCTTACCGTCTCTTCCTCGCTTCAACGACACCAATGCATCGGCCAACTTCACGGGGAGGCTTCGAAGCTTGGCCGACAAACACCATCCAATCGACGTCCCTAAGGACATACAAGCCAACCTATTCGTCACACTCTCCGTCAACGCGTTCCCTTGCGAGGCGGGCAAGAGCTGCGCGGGGCCTAACGGAACCCGCCTCGCTACTAGTATGAGCAACATATCATTCGACACCCCAACCATCGACCTACTCCAAGCCTATCACAATAGGATAAGGGGAGTGTATCAAGACAACTTCCCCAACTTCCCGCCGTTGGCTTTCAACTACACCGCGCAGTATCTGCCTCTCGAGTTCGAGATCCCGTCACGAGGAACCAAGGTTAGGGTGCTCGAATATGGCACCACGGTGGAGCTTGTTTTCCAAGGGACTAATGTGGTAGCGGGTTCGGATCACCCTATGCATCTCCATGGATTCAGTTTCTATGTTGTTGGTTGGGGATTCGGGAATTTCGACAGGGAGAAAGACCCTCAAAACTATAACCTCGTCGACCCGCCTCTGCAGAACACCATGGCTGTCCCTTACAATGGCTGGGCTGCTATCAGATTCAAGGCTGACAATCCAGGTAACTTAACACCCAACTCACCAATCTAGGTATATATATATAACCCTAATTAAACTTTGATGTTATCTTACTACTTGTATATGTATATGTAGGGGTCTGGTTCCTCCATTGTCATCTAGAACGGCACGCGAGCTGGGGAATGGAGATGGCATTTATAGTGAAAGATGGCAAGCTGCCAAGTCAGAAGATGCTACCACCTCCTGCAGATATGCCGTCATGTTAGAATCAAAGAGGAGTCTGTTTATATACAGATGGATTTCATATTGATTTAAGCATATAGTTTTCATTTGATTTCTTCAATTCATTCAAATGTATACTTGAAATTGCTGTAATGCAAGCTATTAACTAGTCAATGTAATGTAATTATAGTGTAAGTTCTTCATTCAAAACAATAGGAATTGAAATAATGAGAATTTATTATTGCATACCCCAATTCCATATGTTGTGAGAAATGAACAATATGATATATCTTTGTAGATGTTCATACGGTCCCTTATACGGGAAGTCCAATTACCTGGAGGAAAAAACAAACTCCTATTGATAATATCTATGAGCGATTAGATAGAGTTATGGTTCACACAGACATCTCAACATAGTTCCCAAATTTAGCAATACATAATCATCCTTTTACAACTTCTCATCATTCTTTGATGTCTATTTCATTAGGAGTTACAAAAATTAGGGCTGGATCACCTTTTAAATTTGAAATGTCTCTGTTCAGTAATGATAACTACAGTAGATGATACGGGGTTAGCCGTAGGATGGCCCGATCTTCAATAATCAAACAAGAATTAACAAGAACGGAAGCAAAAAACTCAAGAACACTAAGACTCGATGAAACAAGATGCAAGACTCGAAATTGATAGTAAAGACACGACCGATAAAGACTTATTCAAACTAAAATAGAACGAGATAAAGACCCCAGACCTCCTTAGAGGGTAGGAACCAAATACTAACGACTATAAAGCCCACCTCTACATCCTTACACAAACAAGCGGACGACTTGGAGGCACAAGGAGGGGACTTGTGATTACCAGGATCACCAAGCTCTCGCAAGATTGATGAACTCAAAGCAAACCAAGCAAGATCAATTACCAATTGTGCAATCGATGAGCAACGCTTCGAATCGATTGACTTTAGAACGCTCAATGTGTTTAACACGAGAGAAACGTTCATAAAAATTCAACCAGTTGTTCTACAATGATCGGCCGACTATTTAACCTAGTTCAAGCTGATTTTCGGCCTAAATGAATTAAAATAATGACTTAAAGAAATAAATAAAATAACCCTTAAAAGTTTCCTAAAATAGCTTAAGTATAAAAGTTACTAAAATAGAAAATATAACAAGGTTTAACTCTTAGACATTTCGGCTCCCACATGTACCTAGGATGGTTCGATAATCTTGATCCCAATGCACATGTATGTCTTCAATGTAGGCTCGGGGAGTTAAACCTTGCTCGAGAACAAAGCATGACTCGCAAAAGCGAATGAGTCGCGTTGAAGCTTCTTGGCTCGGGCTCGAGTCATAAGTCCGTCTCCTAAGATGATTGGCATGTCCGGAGGTGTAGAAGATGGTCCCGCATCACCAGATTAGTTAAATCAACTTGGCAAAACAAGCTTCATGGGTCATTTATGTTTACACTTCTACAAAAACAGAAATTACTTTTAAAAAAAACACAAAACTCTGGTGTAAGTCTCATCCAAATAACAATTTTAGGCAGATAAAATATATTGAAGATCAGCTTTTGCTACTACAAACACAACAAATTTCTGGGAATTCAACAGATACTATAAATTGCAAACTGAATAGATTGTTGTGTAAGCGTGAAGCTCTCATGGACTATAATAATACTTTTTGGAAACAGCAGGCTAAATCTAATTTCCTCAGATTTGGAGACAGGAATACCAAATATTACCAATCAATATCAAAAATAAGAAATTCAAAAAATATCACTCGCAATTTTACCGATAAAAATGGTTTATTGATTGAGGATGAGGATCAAATTAGAGATGAAATTACAACGGAATTAGCTTAAAGATTTATTTCAAATAATGTACCGATTAGTAGTAATCCATTTTTCCTAAGTTTAATAGATCATACCATTACTGATTCTGAAAACTTAGCTTTAATTCATCCATTTTCAGATACAGATATCAAGAATACCCTATTCTCAATGACAGATGATAAGACTCCTGGTCCGGATGGTTTTCCACCAGAATTCTATAAAAAAAAAATATTGGAACATTGTGGATAGCTTAGTATGCAAAGCAGTTAAATCTTTTTTTCATTTTGTTATTCTTCTTAATGAGGTAAATACAACTTTCATTACGCTTATTCCGAAATTGATTCACCTACTAACATTAACCAATATTACCGTCCAATTAGTCTGTGTAATACTATTTACAAGGTTATTTTGAAGTTATTGGCTAATCGGTTAAAACCTATTTTACCTTGTATTATTAATCCATTTCAAGGAGCTTTTGTTCAAGGAAGAAATATTCAACATAATATTTTAATATCTCACGAAGTCTTCCACTCGTTTCATAACAAAAAGGGCAAATGAGGGTGGATGGCATTAAAGTTAGATATGGAGAAAGCTTATAATAAAATCATTTGGAATTTTATTCGCATTATTCTAAACAAATTTGGTTTTGACTCTAAATGGATTAATTGGGTTATGACATGTCTAACTAAAACTAGTTTTTCAGTTTTAATTAATAATTTGCCTAGCCGTACATTCCAAACTTATAGGGGAATCCGACAAGGAGATCCTCTTGCACCGTATATTTTTGTATTGGTTATGGAACTACTAGGAAGAATGTTGCAACAATAATCATTGGAATGTGACCCCTTGGTTGGAATCAAACTTACAAATAACAGTGATCATATTCCATTCCTCTCCTTTGCAGATGATACACTTATTTTTGGACGTGCTGATGACTTAAGTCTTCACACGAAGATTAACTATTAATTACAATAAAAGTTTTTTACAATTCTCTAAAAATATTCCTTTTACAAAAGCTAAATCTCTTGCTCAACAGTTAAATATTCATATTACTTGACATACCACTTATTAGTGGTAGAATTTATAATGTTTTGTTTGATGAGGTAATCATAAGTCTTAAAAAACAACTCGCTAAGCGGAGGGCCAAATGATAACAGCGTAGCAAACAGATTGGATTCTCTAGATTATACAACGGTCCTGCTAATTGCACGGCCTTCATATCGCCAGGCGCACGGTGCCGGTGCCGGCTTGCTGAACCGGCATACCCAGATGCCGATGCCGGACTCCCAAACCGGCAAACGTGGTTCGAGGGAATCTTCAGCTTTCGTCCAATCAGTCAAATCGACTGAAAAGCTAAACCAAAGCTGAACCAATCTGCAGGCCGGTGCCGGATTCCGGGTTCGGCACGGTCACATCAATCACATCGTCAGAAAAGCTAGAGATTCCTGACGCTTGCGTCATGTCTGCAGGGTGGTGTCGGTGTCGGGTTCCGAGTCCGGCAAAGGGGGTGCCGATGTTGTATAAAAGGAAGGATCTCTCCCTCACTTGGTGCACCACACCTTCAACTCCAAGCTCCCACCTCTTACTCTATTACCCGGCGGTTTTATCTAAAGAGCTCCACAAGCCCGCAATACCGTCTTAGGAGAAATGCCGAAGTACTCGAACCTGATATATCGATTTTTTCGGGGTTCGAGATCCCCTTCACCAGCGACTCCACCTGACAGGCCTATTGTCGTTATGCCAAATCAAAGTAAATTCCTAAGGTGCAAACTATAACAAGTATAGTAGGTAAGTTAGGGTCGAACCCACAGGGAAACAGAATCAATTGTAAGAGCAAGTATTATTACCCAAAAGTAACCAATTCAAGGGGGAGTTTTGTGTGTAAGCAATAGTGACAGAACAAGTTGCAAATAGAGGTTGCGAATATATGATGGAAAAGTATTACACCAGGTAATTATCCGCACAACAATTGAGATGGTTTATCATCGAATTCTATAAATCTCAAGTTCTAATGTCCAGTAATTGTTCTCAATTCAGATCGTGTAATAGCTTTTAGTCCTACCAGTCCTAAAAGCGCTTATCACCAAATTACAAGGGGAAACCTTCACCGAATAATAAAGCAATAGCATTCAAACATGAATTATAATGAGATACAAGCGATTATAACAACCCGTTAAAATAGCCTGTAATCGAATCTCCTTCACAATCTGACACAAGCAACCTACTTCTGACGATTGTGTTTGCTACAATGGATCTACAACCCCAAACCTGGAATTGGAAACCCTAGCAATATGACTAGTATCGATAAACCTAGGTGATCAATCCAGATTAACCAATAATAAGCAATCAAGCAATAAGCTCAAGAGATCGAAACAATTAACAAAGGACGAACTAGAGTAGAATACTCACAACCAATTCAATCGAGGGCTTCAAAGAACCAAGTGTAACAAAGGAGAGTTAGTTCTCCATAGGGTTTGTGAGATGAAGAAGGGAAAAATACGTCTCTGGAAAATAACCTAATCAAACTAAAACTGCCCCCCTCCGGAAATAATATATCCTAATTAAAGGGTTTTTAAAATCCCGTAAAAATATAAATTAACAACTAATATAATAGGGGAAAATCGGATAAGAATCCGTCTCCAGGGACTGACGCGGGCGCGCCATGTAGCAGCGCGGGCGCGTCAGTGAATGTTTGCTACTTCTTCTCTCTGGGGCAACGACGCAGGTACTCCCTCCTAGCAGCGCGGGCGCGTCAGTAGCAGCGCGGCCGCGCCAAGCTCGCCTGATTCCAGCTGCTTCCGAATTTCTTCACTTCAACTCTTCTATAACTTGCATGATCCTATGATTTCTTCAACTTCTTCAACAAGTTCCGAATCACCAAGTTCATACAAATATCCCTCACAATGACATGTAAATGATGACAAAAACTACTAAATGCGCTATAGAATATATCGCATATCACCACCTCCCGATGAGCGTGCGATTTCACAACCCGCGCCGAACGATCCTAGAGCGCAAGCTGCGGCGGAGGTAAGTATTGATTGTATGTTTAGTACATGTTAAGTTTATGTTATTATTAGGTATGGAATATTGATAAAATTAGATATGGAATTAGTGATGGAATTAGTAATGCATGAAAATGAGATATAGAATTAGTTTATGAAAATGAGATATATAATTGCATTGATTTTTATTTCATGAAAAATAGATATGGAATTAGTAATGCATGAAATTAGATATAGATATAATTATGCATGAAAAAGAGATATAGAATTTTTATTTCATGAAAAATAGCTAGGGAATTAGTAATGCATGAAATTAGATATAGATATAATAATGCATGAAATTGAGATATAGAATTTTTATTTCATGAAAAACAGATAGGGAATTTGTAATTAAATTATGAAAGTACATGAATTTATGTTAACATGTCACTAAATATGATTCATGGGCAAAAATGAAATTAGATAATGTAGATTTATGGAATATAAATGGAAATGGATGCAGATGGAATATAGATATGGAATTTATGTGTACCTAATGGATATGGAATTTTATAATGCAGATGATGAGGAGAGTCGTATCCCAGCGGGAACGGGTTAGGCCAACGGCCTCTCTAAGGAGAGGTGATAGGCCGATAGAGCCGGCGAGAGCCAGCACATCGGCGGTTAGAGAACCATCAATAGAGAGACCGATCCAGGAGCCCGCAAGGGCAAGCACGTCGTTTCTCGGGCGGGACGACGAGGATTTCTTGGGTGATTACACCGTCGACGAGGTCGACACTTCACAATTGTCGGCGACCCCTTACGTCCCAGACATCCCCCAGTCCCCCATGTATACGTCAGCCGAGGACGTCGACACCGGTTTCATGCATCATTCCACTTCGTGGGAACCACAAATCAACTAGACCCCCCCCCCCCATTCATTCGACCGTGGGTGGATCTGGTCTGTGGCCGAACTAGGCGGGCATGACTGAGCAGCCCATCCGCGACGAGGGGGCATCCTCATCAAACCCAGCAGCTGGTACAACGGCATGCGCGTCTAACCCCTTCGGGGTCGCTGACACGTTTGGGGGTATTTCTAGTACAGATCCCGAGCATAACCCCAACTGTCGTGCGGGGATGAATGACGAGTTGAACAGCCGGGATGTCGACGACGGCCGCCCCAAGTATGTGGAGCCACTTCGACACTATAGGACCCACAGGTGTCAGTACCTGTGGTTAAGTGAGGTGTGTGTTACTGTAAGAACGATTTGGTTACAATTAAGGTTATATTATGTGCAACTGTGGTATCCGGCGGTATTGAATCCAACTCATACTCTTATCATTTGTATGGCAGGAGGTGGAGATGACAGTGAAGAGCATAAGGCGTGCAGACCGGTGGCAGTCAGTGCACAACTGGCCTCATTTACCGGGGCAGTGGCAGTGATGGTATGTTGCGAGCCACAGCGGGTTACAAGTGTTGGATGACATCAGGATGGACACAGTGGATCACTGTCTCATCCAAGCATTTCTGTACCGTTGGCATCCAGAGACCAACAGCTTTCATCTCCCATGGGGGGAGATGACTATTACCTTGCACGATGTGCACAAGCTGTTTGGTCTTGCCATCGACGGACGCGCCATGGTCCCTAACATGACAAACCAGCTAAGGCAGGCATGGCTGACGGAAAAATTTGGATTTGGCCTCCACGACTTTGTACGAAGTGGGAATGCATTTTACCATGGAAGCCTAGATTTCCACATGGCGCAACTAATTAACAACCCCCAGATACAGGCAGGTGTCATCGCAAGCGGATATATGTTGGAGGTTCTTGGCTGCTTGGTTCTAAACGACCGGACCACGACAACCATACCCATAATTGCTTTGGATTTCGTGACTGATCACCGAATCACATCTGAGTATGCATGGGGTGCGGGAGTCTTGGCGTATCTGTATAAGCAGCTGAGGATCTCGTCGAGACAGGGGATGGCTAACTTGGGGGGCTGTACTGCTCTTCTCCAGGTATGTGTCCAACCCCATACATATGTTGTGTGCTATTATTGAACCCTTTGAACTCAAAATCTCACTTCCGTCGCGATTATTCAGTACTGGATATTCGCTCACTTCCCAATGTTCGCGTCCGGCGTCTGTGAGGACCCCGCGGACCACGGAGACGCTCGATGGGCAAAGCGGTACGCGAGTCACCCTACACCATCAATCACCCCTGAAAGGACTCTGAAGTTCATCCAACAATTAGAAACGATGCGGGCAGAGGACGTCAAATTCATGCCCTACGGTCCCCTTGACTTTGATGGGTTTTACAGAGTTTCACGGTACAGAGGCTTAATCCAATTCTCCTCTGTTATGGAAGCCTACATGCCGGACAGGGTTATGCGACAGTTCGGTTATGTTCAGGCAATCCCCATGCTGCGAATCCTCCCCTTGCAAGAAGTGCGACCACCTCAAGTCAAGGGCCTGAAGCTGACATGGCACCCAGTGGACGACCGTTGGGATGACCATTTGATTGTTCCCACTGTATACATATCCTTCAGCCAACATAGGGCTGCGCTGGAACCGCACATTGTATCTGCTGAGTACATGGGGTGGTTTGGTGAGCACGGCCATCCTTTTCTTTTCAAAAGCTCAAGCCACCAGGTTCCAGTAAACATAGCTCCACCAGTGGCCGTTTACGATCACCGGGTACGTGTGAATAATACCAAAGTCCTTTCGTTATTGGTGTGTTGTTTAATAAAATGTTAGTTTTCACCATCATATTGATTGAAATGCAGCGGATGGGTATGTTGCTGCATCGTCTGGATGCTGTGCTCGCTCGGGGCAACGCGTGGGTTTCCACAGATGAGCTTCGGGAGTATGTCGAAGAAGCGCGGGGGGGAGATGTGCCATTGGCGCCAACTCAGGTTCGGACATCGCAGTTTTTCCATTTTATGCCAAACGCCTGATAGTTGTTGTTAGCTGGTTTAGGGGTCGTTGTTGTCTATGCGTCGACCTATGATAGTTGTAATTGCGAATCATGTACTGTGTTTTGGTATTGATTGATGAAATCTGAAAACACATTGTGGGTCTTCAACATTGCTACACCTATGATATTGAATGACATTACAAAATCCGTAGTTGGATCATTTCAAATACAATAAGTGCGATCCCAGAAAATAATAGCATCACAACTACTGAGTTGCCCTTTCAACTAGACGGTAGTTCAAGTATTGTTGAATGCGGTCGTTGAATGGGGTATCCCATCCGTTCACACTTGGGTGGTGGAAGTGAGACCATTCAGGTGCAGTAGGTGGAAGTGGTGACCCTTGCTTAAGCCACACGGGGGTCCAATGGACTCTTGCTAGCCAGGCAACTGTAATCACCTCAGTTGGTGGAGTTTGGTTCGACCCATTCGCGACAATAGGAAAGCAGGTGTGAGGATTGTCGACACTTAGGACAGCAACGACCTTGTTGTACAAAGTCGCTACAGCAAGGGGGACCATAGGTGCCTCCATCCAGTTTTGATGACGATGTAAACAAGGAGCTGGGTCTTGCAGATCAACATTCTCGATGAGATCGTCAATGGAGTGTAATAGGCTTGCTGGTTGATACAACCACCGATTCCCTCGAAGCTCTTGCGCGACCTCTCTTCTGACTCGCATGTACTGGTCTTCTCCATACCCCAGCACAGCCGCTAAGGCCCGATAACCGCAATGACCATCAAGTGAAACCTGGCTACTTCTATCAACAAAGTTGAGCATGAAGTTATGTATGTGAGTTGTCAACAATACCGAATGATCAACCTCCCGATCTGTCTGCCGACCTCTACCTCTTGATCGACCTCGTCCACGCGCCCGAGAGGCAGCCTCTCGTCTCCCATGTTCAAAACCAGATGGGTCACGCTGCAATGATCGTCTCCCCGTGGGACGACCCTTTCGATGGATCCCCGTTGGCTCTCTCATGGTAGACAACCCAGGGTTTTTCATGTTGAAGTATGCCTCGCCCATCAAATCCTGCTGATCAGGCGTGAGGTTGTTGCCATCAATATCCCTCCGAAGGCTGACATATTCCTGACTGTTAGGAGTTGCGCCATCGTTGTCGCCACTTGATTCTTCGGGAGGAATTATAGGATCCCACATTACTTGCTTCCAGAAGGGATGAATTTGTGAGGGCCTAATAGGTTGCCTGTTTGCGATCGCCTCTAAGAACTCATGTACACATGGTACCCCGTAAGCGTCCCTCCAATAGCGATCCCTACAGACACCGTCATGACTAGCCGGGAGTTCCTTCGCCATGTTGTAGTTGGCCAGCAGAAGCTCGAAGCACTCATCAGTCACCAGCATCAATAGCGGGGCGAATATTGGTTCACTCATGACACACCGTTTGATTGTCAGCCGTGACTTCTCAAGGAACCCTCTGAGTTGGTCTACCTGTTCGTTGACCAAGTTGTCAATGCAATCTGTTACGTCAACGAACCCACCAACAGCCGTCCCTAGCATGGACTTTAATTTTGCATGTGCCGACTCGGCACTGTATCATAGAAAATATATTACCTCGGTTATGTAGGATTCTTAAATATTATAATAATTACGAATTTATACGATTCAATGTTACTTACTTATTCGTAGTTCGCACCCCGAGATGTAGGAACTTATCAACCCATGCACGAACTATCGCCTCCTTGAATTCTGTGAGCCATGTGTCTTCAAGGTACTTCATAAGACCCCATCGTGCCTCCCATTTCGCCTTCATCACTTGTAGACGACCTTCATAACTTTCTTCTGTCTTTGACTCAAATAAGGCCTTACATTCATTGTAGAAGGCGTTTCGCTTCTCGGTAGATTTCGTGATCCTACCCTTCATTTCAATGTTGCACATAATATGATAAGTGCACAACATATGCTTTACCGTGGGTAACTCCTCCCGAAGAGCCTTGATAAGACCCAACTCTCTGTCTGTATACATTACTTCTAGGAGTCGTTGACCGCACAAATGGCGTAGTCGCCGTAGTGCCCAACTATAGTGTTCTGCGCTCTCGCCTGCCATGAATACGAACGCAATTGCAAATGTGTTCTTCGTGCTAGTAATCCCAACGATCTCCAGCAACGGCATTTCGTACCTATCACATTTTAATGAATTAGTCAAACAAATTGCTACAACGTATGACATATATAAAAGTAGTCGACGGTAATGTGATTCCTCTTACTCGTTCGTCTTGTAGGTCGAGTCCATCACGATAACATACGGAAACAACATCAGAAGATGTCGGGAGTTCGGATATATGGGACAAAAACACATCAGTAACCTCGTCTACTCCTGCTTTAGAGGAATTCCTTGTGGCGATAAAGTATCCCTTTTGTTTGAGTTTGTAAAGCGCTTGAGGCAGGTCCCTCCGTCCTTCTGCAGCGGTTCTCCGCAACTGGGCTCATGCATTGTAGACTTGACGAATGTCCGTCACGCAGTCATGATCATCATACTTCATCCCGCGCAGCATAACCCCCGGTTTTATCCCAATCACTGTATCACGTCGAACCTGACGATGTTGATCTGGAGTTAATCTACCGGCATAGGGATGTCCTAACATCACATCGTTTAGCTTGTGGTTATGCACACCGCATATAACCTTCATGGTCCAATTGTCAGCATCATTTTGACGACCCTCCAGCTCAAACATGCATCCGATCTTTGTCGTTTTCCCGCGCCTACTCACTGCAGGCGGAAAATCCTTGTCGACATCTGGAATATCTCTACCCCCTCCGTACTTATCACACACTAGACGAAAGGTACCCAAACCACTCATTTGGTTCTTCCATGACCGAGTGATCACAAGTACCATGTTCTTAATCTTCCCTATGTATCTAGCTCATGCCTTCATGTTTATTTCATCAGCCCAATAACCATCGACTGTAAACATCGAGCTATATTCTGTACCCACATTTAGAGGTTGGTTTTGTTCCTGCATAATGTCACTTCTATACTAAGAACTTTTTCGCCAAATAAATATCTAAAATACTATATTATATGATGGTTTCATTTTACAAAACTGTATTATTTATAATGTTTCGATTCAAACTACATATCCATTCAATTATATAATGTTTCGATTCAAACTACATATCCTCTATTTAAACATTCCGCTATAATATGATTCTACTCAAACATAATTATATAAAGGTTCCGCTATATATAAACGATCCGCTGTAACAATATTAACTTACCCCGAGATTCTTCACAAGCTCCTCCGGATCGCTATAGGCAAAAATGTCGAACGGTAATCCGCCTCCGCCATCTTCTTCCGGTAACGACATTTCCTCCGATGTTAGAATATGGATTTCGAATCGAACACATACTTGAGAACCAGGGCATCGCTTCTTTATATATAGGCTCGAACTTACCTCGGGCATTGAATGCCGGTTTGGGAGTCCGGCAAGGGCATATCTGATGCCGGTTTGGGAGTCCGAGATCGGCAAGCCTGACTGCCGGATTGAGAAGCCGGCACCGACACTGTGCGGTTGGCGAGAAACCGCCGTGCAAATAACAAAAAAGTTATACAATCACCATTTTTTTTTAATAAGGAGATTATGAATAGTCAGTTTCCTAATTTATTTCCGTTTTAAAAAAAAATGTGATTAAAAACCAATAAAAAAATTACTAATAAAATGTGCGATGACATCCGTGCGTCATCATCTCTACCTCTGCCTTAAAAAAGGTCTTTCCATTAAGTTTTCCCGATGATGCAAGGACTGACTTTTATTATTCCAATATGTTGAATTTATTCGTGACTTTCCTATAGAACTTTGTAATGTTGTTACTCCCTCCGTTCCTTTTAACTGTATTTGACACTTTTAAAATTGGCACGTTTTTTTAGAAAGGTAAAAACTATATAAATATTATTATTTTTTTTAACTTTTTTTAATGATATTAAACTTATTGCTAATAATTATGAGATTATTAAAAAAAATTATTAAAAAAATAAATATCTCATATAGTGTTTATCACCTTAAAAAACGTGCCTAAATTGTAAAAAGTCAAATAAAAAAGAACGGATGGAGTATTAATTATTACTCCCTCTGTTCCAAAATAAGCGTCGTTTGTCTTTTTCTGCACGCTTTTTAAAAAGGTAAAAACACTATAAAATATTATTTTTTTAATCAATTTTTTTTATATAATTTCATAGTCCGTATTCATAAGTATAAACTTATAAAAACAAATTCATTAAAAAAATAATATTTTATATAGTTTTTACCTCCTTAAAATCTTAAAGAAAAGTTAAACGACTTTTATTTTGGAACGGAGAGAGTAAATCACACCATGGAATCATCTACCATGGTTGTGGTTAATTTCTTTGGATATACTTGAAACATAGAAAAATAAATGGATCAAATTTTAATATTAATTATTTCTTATGGTGAAGGGGTGAGGTACGTGTACATATTTGTCGTTTTTCCCCAACTAAATTTCTAATATATTTAGGTCGTTTGACCAAGGTGGGTACAAACAACAAACAACAATATTCCCTGATTAATTCCTTTAGTGGTGGAAAAATTTATCATTCTAATCCGTTAGGAACTAGAATACCTATGAATTGTACGTATCAAAAATGTGAATCAAATAAATCCCTCTATTTGTACTCTATATATTTCTCTCTCTCTCTAAATCTCCTTCTTCGTCTTTACCTTTATCTGAACTCTCAATTCGTTTTCCTCTCTACTCTCTTCCATAATCACAATATTTTTTACTCCAACCCTTCTTCGATCCCACCTTCTTTACAACCATGACAAGTAATAGTTGGTGACATTTGTTCACCAAGTAATAGTCGGGGTGAACTGTCATGGTCCTAGATGTTAGGAGTTCATAAGCAATGGCGAAGTCAGTTTCAACGATAATGCTCTTACTGCTGGCCCTGGGTTGTTGAACAGAGGTAGTATATACTATTACATCAAAAATAAATCGACTAATTAATCATTAAAAAAATTGCACTTCTATAAGAATATGTGCATCCTTTAAACTGAGGTTACAAGATTTTATATAGGCAAATGTGAGATGTTAAATGAGGTGAAACATCCACCTCTTAATGACTTTATAACACTCCCCCTTGGATGTACACCTCTGATATTACAAACTGTCTCGTTAAAAACCTTGCATAGAAAAATCCAATGTGACAAAAGCTATATGTAGCTAAGGAAAAAAGAGTACAGATGTCATTTTGTACGATTTGGTGATAATGCCTCATTAAAAACCTTATCAAGAAAACTTAATGAGACAAAACATAATCGAAGGGGAAAAAAAGTGTAGTGTATATATTCTCACCCGCCCGCCGTCCCTTATATATCGACGGATGGTGTTCGGGTCGACTAGAATCATGGATGTGACATTCCCGATGATGCCGAGGTCGTACCCAATGGAAGGGATTTGATGAATGGGCGCATTAGGATAGAAACAAGAAGGTGAAAGTGAGAGGTTACAAGTTTTATCTAAATTGAAGTGGGGTTACAAGTTTTTATATAGGCAAAAGTGAGAGGTTAAAAAAGGTGAAACAAGATATGACTTTATATAACATGCACATATTTATGTAAGAATTTATCTAAATTGCCTAGTCACTGCACCACCTTGAATATTTCATCAAAAAAAAATTAATGCAATTTGCTCAACCAATAGCAAATGTGGGATCGATTTTTTTTTTTTTGAATTGATCATCCCATCTACTAGTAATAATTATTTGGGTCAACCTAGCCTTCAACCGTAACGCCGTAGTGGTGGTGGGTCCTTGAGAACTACCTAATCATTTGAATATGTACAACCTATTTTTAAAGGTTTTATAGATTCCATTTTGACTTTTCACCCTATATATTTATACTCAATCCGTCTCAAAATTCATGTCATTTTACCCTATGGCACAAATTTTAATAAAAACATTCATCCATTAATCAACATCATCATTCCACTAATTTTTTCATTAATTTTATTACCCACTACATTTTTTAACCAATCAAAACCTTTAAAAAATTCAACAACACACAAATCAACACAAATCATTACTTTCCACTACCTAGAAAACCTAAAACGACATCTATTTTGATACAAAACTAAAGAGCTAAAATGACATTTATTTCGAGACGGAGGGAGTATTACATATACTAACACAATGCACACAACGTCACAACGTGATCAAACAATTAATTAAAGTAAACTAATTAATTAAAATATTGAAGGTAGAAGGAGTCAAAAGACTTAAGGTAATCCAATACCACATAGTAATTAATTTAACACGTAAAGACTCGATCACATATTATAACATTTGAAAGTTGAAACGTTACATGTCAATTATATTCAAGGATTTGGTTTGTTGAATATTACATTTTTGGATGGAGACTCAGCCAATTGTTTTGGCTGCATCCATTTCATATCTCTATAAATACCCTTAAACTACTAACATAAAATATCCATTCAGAATCATACCAAAAACCCTAATCGAATCGAAATCTCCGATGAAGCTCCTTGTTCTCTTGTCGTTCTTCGCGGTTCTTCTCTTCAATGGTGCCCATGCTCGTTCGCATTATACCTTCGAGGTTCGAATACACTTCATCGATAATCTTAATATATATACGTCGCATGTATAAGTTTTGTATTATTGTATATATAAATGCTGATAATAATGTAAATATAGCTTCGAGAGGCGTCATTCACCAAGCTATGTAGCACGAAGAACATTCTGACGGTGAATGGAAAATTCCCAGGGCCTACGCTCTTTGCTCGTAAGGGTGACACAATCGTCGTTGATGTTTACAACCGAGGTTCTTACAATGTCACCCTCCATTGGTACGCAAATCTATCTACTTAGACTATTTTTGTTAAGAACGTTAACACTCTCGTAAACCATCAATCTTATGTAAAATGACCGGTTTGGTCAATGTGTATAGGCATGGGGTGAACCAGCAAAGGAATCCATGGTCAGATGGACCGGAATACATCACCCAATGTCCGATCCCACCGGGAGGCAAGTTCAGGCAAAAGGTCATACTTTCAACCGAGGAAGGAACTCTCTGGTGGCATGCTCATAGCAATTGGACCCGGGCTACGGTCCATGGCGCCATTGTGATCCGTCCAGAGATCGGAACCAAGTACCCTTTCCCCAAACCCCACGTTGAAGTGCCTATCATTTTAGGTATACATATATAACTTACCCTATATATCTTCAAATTATACACATATTCATATAAGACAGCAGGATTGTTATATGAGCTGAACAGCTCGAGCTCGGCTCTAAAAAAGCTCGACTCGAGCTCGTTCACTTACCTAAGTGAGTCGAGCATGAACATGCTTTTAAGCTCGGTTGAAAGCTCGACTCGTTCGATTTAAGCTCGGATTTTATGGAATTTTTAAAATTTTCTTTAAGTTAATGTGTTATGATCAATTAGAATCGTCTAAAGCTCGAAAAAAGCTCGATTCGGACTTGTTCATTTTCTAAACAAGACAAGCTTGATAAAAAAAGAAAGCTTGTTTAAAAATGAAAGAAGTTTGAACATGTCAAGCTTGGCTTGTTCGACTCGAATAACACCGAGTATTATAGATTGTACATTTTACTATATATTGTTTTGGTTTGTTTGATTGAGCAGGAGAGTGGTGGAAGACTGATATTCAACAACTATACTACGAATTCCTTAGAACAGGAGGTGATCCCAATGCTTCTGATGCTTTCACCATCAATGGTCAACCTGGTGATTTATATGCATCTCCCAATTGTTCCAAGACAGGTATTTTTTTAGTTTTTAATTAGTTTAGTTTTTATTTCTTATTATTAAATAATAAATATTTGAACCTCAAACTAACATTATAATTAATCATTTTTTAAACTTATTTATGTGTTTTGACAGCTATTTATATAATTATATGGATGTACTTTAAAAAATTAACAAGTTTGTAATTGAGAAAAATTATTTCTCTAAAAATGATTTTGGCATGAAATATATATATATATATATATATATATATATATATATATATATATATATATATACATCATATGTACACAACCTTTATGGTTTATCATATTAACAAATCTAGACCATTGAATTAATTAAAAAGATAAACAGATGAGACTAAAAGTAACTTCTGATTATTAGGTGGCCGGTATTTGGTGGTATTAGGTGAATATTCTTTAAAATAAAATTTACATTTTTTACAGTATTTAGATGAATAATTACATAAAAATAGACGAATAATCGTGTGAAAACAGACGAATAATCATAACCAAATAGGCAAATAATTTATTTATGTTAATTTTTCATATATATTTTTAACTTAATAACTATATATAGAAATTTCTAATTAATCTGCAAAAACCTTGACTGAAATAGTATATTATAAGCAATACATACATAGCAAATTAGATAATGACACAATGCAAATTTAATTTGCAGACACTTTCAAGCTCATGGTGGACTATGGCAAGAGGTATCTACTTCGGATGGTGAACGCCGGAATGCAAGAGATCCTATTCTTCGCCATAGCCGGCCACAAGCTCACCGTCGTAGGCACAGACGCCGCCTACACGAAGCCCATCACCTCCGACTACCTCGCCATCTCCCCAGGCCAAACCATGGACGTCCTCCTCGAGGCGAACCAGCCCCCGAGCCAATACTACATGGCCGCTAGGGCTCTTGAGAGCACTCCCACTATCCGATTTTTCGATAGGACAACGACGACAGCCATTGTGCAATACAAGGGCAACTGCTCCAAACCCGCCTCCATACCCTTACCGTCTCTTCCTCGCTTCAACGACACCAATGCATCGGCCAACTTCACGGGGAGGCTTCGAAGCTTAGTCGACAGAGACCATCCAATTGACGTCCCTAAGGACATACAAGCCAACCTATTCGTCACACTCTCCGTCAACGCGTTCCCTTGCGAGGCGGGCAAGAGCTGCGCGGGGCCTAACGGAACCCGCCTCACTACTAGTATGAGCAACATATCATTCGACACCCCAACCATCGACCTACTCCAAGCCTATCACAATAGGATAAGGGGAGTGTATCAAGACAACTTCCCCAACTTCCCGCCGTTGGCTTTCAACTACACCGCGCAGTATCTGCCTCTCGAGTTCGAGATCCCGTCACGAGGAACCAAGGTTAGGGTGCTCGAATATGGCACCACGGTGGAGCTTGTTTTCCAAGGGACTAATGTGGTAGCGGGTTCGGATCACCCTATGCATCTCCATGGATTCAGTTTCTATGTTGTTGGTTGGGGATTCGGGAATTTCGACAGGGAGAAAGACCCTCAAAACTATAACCTCGTCGACCCGCCTCTGCAGAACACCATGGCTGTCCCTTACAATGGCTGGGCTGCTATCAGATTCAAGGCTGACAATCCAGGTAACTTAACACCCAACTTACCAATCTAGGTATATATATAAAACCCTAATTAAACTTTGATGTTATCTTACTACTTGTATATGTATATGTAGGGGTCTGGTTCCTCCATTGTCATCTAGAACGGCACGCGAGCTGGGGAATGGAGATGGCATTTATAGTGAAAGATGGCAAGCTGCCAAGTCAAAAGATGCTACCACCTCCTGCAGATATGCCTTCATGTTAGAATCAAAGAGGAGTCTATACATATACATAAATGAATTTCAGATTGATTGAAGCATATAGTTTTCATTTGTTTTCTTCATTTCATTCATATGTATACTTCTGTTTATTTTGAAATTGCTGTAATGTAAGCTAGTCAATGTAATGTAATTGTAGTGTAAGTTCTTCATTCAAAACAGAACAAATTGAAATAATGAGAATTTATTATTGCATATTTGCATACCCCAATTCCATATGTTGTCAGAAATGAACAATATGATTATTATTGGGTTGTCATGGGATTGCTAGCTTAACAATGCATCAGATACTGTGAAGAAGATATAAATGTATATAGATAGCTTTATTAGCTGCATCACACATTTACACATCTAAACTAGAGAAATGCCCTCAACAATAATGCATCAGATAATATGAAGAAAACCCAGCAGTACAAAACATGTAATTACAAGGGATGATGAACTGACTGCAATTCTTACTCTTGCGTGGCCCCTTGGATCGCAAATTGCAGGTGCCATGAACTGCGAGGTATAAAGCTTTCTCAACCCTTCAATTCCAACAGCAAAATGACTAATGAGTCACTATATATGATAGTGTTTACCATCAATCTGAGAAACAATTCTTATGAGCATTCTCCCCATGTTCAGACTCTTAGACGAGCGGTCTTAGTGTTTCTAGATAACAGGACATACATCAGGGTTCCCAAACCTTAAGAAAATACACATTACCATATCATCGCCTATTTACAACCATTTGCAGTGACACAGTTCTTCTCGTGTTAGACAATCCATCCATTAGTCTATTGTAAGTCAAAATATCAGGTATAAATCCCGCTTCCAGCATCTCATCAACCAAGCGCTCACCATCCCTCCTCCTACCTTCTCTTCTGTAGCCAGCAACCAGAATATCATACGTCATCTCATCAAGATCTAAGCCTTTGCTTGAAGCCAGCAATCTTAGTCTATCAGCTTCAACCGTCTTTCCCACGCGGCAAGCATCTTGAAGAAGACAGTTAAAAGTCACAATATCAAGCACAATTTCATCCTGGAACATCTTGTTGACAAAGGCAATTGCTTCATCAGTATAACTTATTTTGATTAACCCATCAATCAGAGTGATACAAGTGATCAGGCTTGGAGCATTTCCTTTTTGCCACATCTCCTTGACAACCTCTAATGCTCTAATCACATTACCCCCACCACAAAGACTCTCGACGAGGGGAAAACAGTCAAACCCACAATGTAATGCCCCTTTCCTCACAAAATCAACCAACAAATCACCTGCAGCCAAAAGTTTCCCTTCTTCTCTACAAAGCCCATCAATAAGAATCTCACAAGTCACATTTGTAAGCTCATGACCCATATCAACCATGTCGTATGCCATCTTTACACCTTCATCAA
The DNA here is from genome assembly GCA_037127255.1 of Persicaria tinctoria. Classification (NCBI taxonomy): domain Eukaryota; kingdom Viridiplantae; phylum Streptophyta; class Magnoliopsida; order Caryophyllales; family Polygonaceae; genus Persicaria; species Persicaria tinctoria. Next base: position 75,514,596 of record JBANSL010000013.1, read on the forward strand.
ACCGTCTTTCCCTAAAAAATCCTTTGATCAAAGTATTAAAAGTGACCTCAGTTGGTTCACAGCCCATTGCCCTCATCTCTCCAAACAAACCCAAAGCATACTTCAAATCTGAATTCCTACAATAACCATTAATCAATATATTGTAAGTAAACACATCTGGCTTCACTCGATCTCTCTTCATCTTATTAAATACCTCCAACGCTTTACCGATTCCCCCACTCTTCAAAAACCAATGAATTAGAATATTATACAAAGCAACATCAGGTTTGCCATCAATCAGTTTCTTCATGGTCTCAAAAGCTAGTAAAGCGTCATTCAGCCTCCCTACCCTACAATATGAATTAATGGCAAATCTAAAAAGGGACTCGGTTTTTGGGCACCCAAATATGCCATCGGAACAAGGGCAGGGGTTAGAGGGCAGGGATTGGAGAAGAACAGAAAGGGCATCAAAGCGATCAGAGACAGCAAGAGTTCGAGCCATCCACTCATATGTTCCATGGTTATGGCGGAAACCGTCAACCGTGGAGGCCCACTGGAAAATATAGAAGTCATAGTGGGTGAATTTGGGGTGATAGTGGAGCTTACTCTTGAGAAAGTGTGCGAGAGTTTCCGGAGTGATTGGGGGAGAGAGGTGCGCTGTGAGGAAGGAAAGAAGTTGGGATTCAGTGGCAGGGGAGGAAAGAGAGATAGTAGGAAGGGTTTGGGTATGAGCTGGTATGGTGTTGCCAGCAGGCGTTGGCTGTAAGGGGGCCACAACGGTGAGCGACGGTCTCAGTAGTTGGAGGGGCCTGAGGTGGCCCATCCTCCTTGTAGAACCTAATGCACTCCCCTGCTGATTTACAAGATTTGAAATTCGAAGCAAGCCCTCAACCATCATCCTCAAAACAAAATGTCATCCACCTATACCTAAAGTCAAAATCGACATTATTATCAAACTCTGGAAAATTTAAGGAACAAGAAGCAATTTCTAATATCATCTGAATGTGTGGGGGATGTCATTGCCAGTTTGCCACCCTTAACACTCCCCACAGTTGCTATACCATTTTTGTGACTGAAGCTTGCTATATACTTCTGGCACAACAAAATTACAAACATATTCACAAAGATTTAGCATTAAAAGCAAGGCTTGACTCATTCCAAGTTCTCTGAGCTTGTCAAAGAAAACCAAGTGCTTGATTGAAAAAGTGTTACCAAATAACTTATCCCATGAATGACAACATTTTAACTACTCGTCAAAGAATTCAAAAAAAAAAACATTCAATCATTCACGAATCACAAAAAATAACAAAACAGATTAACAAATCAGATCTAATATCACACCTGTAATTTAACCCTAATTTATTCAAGTCCGAATTGAATACCTAACTAACTTCGATCTCCTATTGGCAACCAAATTTTAAAAACAAAGCTAATCAAAACCAGAGTAACATATTCAATCTCTATTCCCAAGAAATGTTTGGCTACTTGATAAGGAAGAAACAGTGGACAGATTCACAATCACAAGCATACCATACCTGAAACTGAGCGAAGCAATTCAACCAAAAGAAACCACTGCATAGATCTTCGGCTATACAAAGCTAGAACGCCAAAGATTTATCCAATTCCTGACAGATTCATGTCAAAAGCAGTAAGGTCAAAGGATAGTTGGTGATGCTAATTAGAACAACCAAAGCTACTGATTCAATTGGTAATCCAATTGCAAAGAGACAGCTACTGATTCAAATTACAGAAGGAAGCAAATTTGAGGAATCGAGAAGACGGAAGCACAGAAACCGAGGGAGGGGAGAGGGAGAGACATGGAATGAAGCAATGATGTACAAAGCTGCAGCCTGCAGCTCTCATTCAACGACAAGGAAAAAAAAAATCGAATACCTAACTGACTAAGTGCGAGGTCGAGATAGAGACTAGGGTGGTTCGAGAAAGACCCAAAGTCCAAATATACAGGCTTACCGGAGGAGGCGGCTTCAGATCGGCGAGGGCTGACGGAGGAGCGCTGGACGGCGACTCGACAAGGGCTTCAAATCGGCGACACTGAGAGAGAGACCAGACTACTGTGAGTGAGAGAGAGTAGAGAGCACTACAGATCGGAATTTCCGATTTATAATTTATAATAATTATAAAATGAAAATCCAATTGATTTATAGGTGATTGAAAAGTATAGGCTTGTTCAAACCGAGCCGAACGAGCTTCAACGAGCCAACTGGCGAACTCAAACGAGCTCACGCTCCTTCGTTCAGCTTGTTTGAGCTCAAATGAGCCGAGCTCGAGTTTTACTCTTGGTCCGCGAGCCGAGCTTGAGCGTCAAAAAATGCTCGAATAATCTTTGGGCTCAAGCTCGGCTCGTTCGAATCGAATATCACCTGGAACAAGGGAAATCTCAAGTCTTAAATAACCCTAGGGACATTTATGTAATTTCGACACCTTGAGCGAGCTTTCGGGATCAAGCCCAAAATATTGTTCAAGTTCGGTTTGTTTTACATATTTGAATGAGTCGAACTCGATTTTTTTCGAACCGAATTCGAGCGGTTCGGCTCAAATAACTGCTCTATAATCATAACGCCTATTCTTGGTAAATTCATAAATATTTTCGAAAATAAACTAATGTAACACTTCCCAATAACCTCACTTATTCAATATAATACAAACCTTCCTTCTCGTTTTATATCAAAAAAAATAAAAACATTCCTTCTTGTTTGTTTCCAAAACAAGAGTTTGGATAAAAACACTAAAACAAACAATCGGCACAGAAAATAGGAATAATGGCAACCATCTGGTGGAGTATCTAGTACTATAGAAATCAAATGGTCTTAAAAAAACGAGGCCAGTAATGCTAACAATATTGTCAAATTTATCAAACAACAAATCTTCAATTGGAACAAAGCCAAAATTGACGAGGAAGAGACAAACGCAATGCCTACTTCTATTTATTCTAACAACTCAACTAGGTGTGAAAACAGAAGGAAAAAAAAGATATTAAATGGGAAAAACTAAAAGGCTCAAATTTCAAGCTAAATTTCGACGGGTCCTTCCGGAATAACGGGAATTTCGCAATTGGCTTTGTGATTTAGGATTACGAAGCCAATTGGGTCTCGATGAAGGGTGTCAGCATCCCGTCGTGCTCGGTTATAAGAGTTGAGGCTACAACCCTGAGAGAGGGAATTCGTAAAGCATTAGAATTTAATATTCAGAACATCGAAATAGAAGGTGATAACCTTTGCATAATCAATGCACTTGAAGATATTTGGAAATGCCATTGGGAAGTCGAAATAATCATTTCCGATTCCCTGATTGACCTATGTCGATTTCAGACAGTACACATTCGGCACGCGTTTAGGGAAATTAATAGCGTAACGGACAGACCGGCCCTTCTAGGTCATTCAACCACTATCACCAATCCTAACACGGATTTAGAACCGCAAGTTCTCATCCAAAAGGATGCTCTAGGATGGACTACGAATCGTTTATAGCCCTTCCTCGTCTCTTTCCGTTTTCCAAAAAAAAACAAAAAAAAAAAAAACAAGAGTTTGGATCGGTTATATTTTTATTGCATAAATAAAGCTCCTATGTTTACCATCCATATATGCAAGGAAATGAAACTTTTTAATACAAGTTACATTCCATTTATAAATAGTACTGTATTTATTAGCAGGAAAAGCTAGTTTGGCAAAAATAAATCACTTGATACATAATGAATGTCAACGACACAAGTACAAAAGAAAATCATCACATACATACTTTAAAAATGAACTGTCTCACAGACAAATACAAAATTCACAGAGCTTTCTTCCTGCAATAGCTAAGCTTAGCATCGTATCGCGGTTATCTCCGAATCAAGGTTCAGCCAAAGATAAGGAATGAAGCTTTCACCATGTTGGCCACAAGCTGACTGATGTCTTGTTCCTGCAAACTCACTGGGGAAGCTCCCTGCAAGCAGGACAATACCATTTTCCTTTGAATCGGGTCTCTGGTGTGAGACCAACACATGCATAATGGAACCATTCTCCTCCTTTGCACTGCGGTAAAAAAAACAAATGAAAGAATCTTAGAATGTCAAAAAACCAGAGAGCAAGTTTAAGAGAGGTCAACAGACATCAGCTACGACAGGTTCAAGTTGTTCCATAATCTGAATTTCAGAAAAACAAAGGAAAGTCCGTGTGATACTCATCATCAGAAATTGTGCAGATGTTGCATCCTAGACCCCTTTTTCATAGGATTACAGCTGAGAATGTTGCTCGATTGGGAAAAGCACACAATAATTAATGCAGTATTGTTTGATTACTTTTTCTATTGCCGGCCAAGAGAACATGTTTAGCAATAGTAGTGCAACCTAAACAACTACCTGGCAAGGAAGATATACTAAAGAAAGAGCACAGCCGAGAAGTAGATTTATTCAAGAGCCATGAGGCTCATATCCTTTGTCGCAGCTATAGAAGAATTATAAAATGGTTCAATGGAGATTTAAGATGACTTACATTGTCGTTGTCACAAGCAATCATGTCACCAAATGACACCTGCACAAACAATTATATAATGGTCCATTAGAGATTTACATTGCCGTTGTCACAATCATGTCAAGTGCATAAAGATGCTATTTTGACTTCCCTAAGCAAATAAGCATGGGGAATTGAATATCATTCATCTCGGAAGATAAAAAATTATTAGCTTAATATTCACATGGATTCCAACCTGATGACAAATGCAGTAAGTAGGTTCATTTGGATCAATTGGCTGGTCAACATCAGCTGGAACAGGAAAATCCTTCTTGTGACTTCCAGGTGGTGGCATGAGTTCTGAATCTTTATCACGGTCCCATTCCCTCTCTCGGTATTCAATCCTCCTCGATATGGGTGTATTATAAACATTCCTCCTCTTTTCAAGTTTAGGGATGAGAGGCATAGGTGGAAGAATGGTTGGCTCATCCGGTGCTATCTTTCCCTCTGACCAGGATTCAACAGCGAGACATTATTCCCCATATATAAGTTGTAAACATGAAATTATCATAAAATAGTCATCTCTTAATCCATTAGAACGGGGGTAGTGTCCTACACCGATTTCAATATAACAACCAAACAGAAGCCATTGAGGAAAGCATTTTGCACATCAAAATGGTACAACTCCCAATCAAAATGAGCAGCAATAGATAAAAGAAGGCGAACAGAGCAAACGCCTCTTGATAATCCAAGCCATAAGTTTGAGTGAAACCATGAACCACTAGACACACTTTATACCTAGCCAAAGAACCATCAGCATGATATTTAACAGCATACACCCACTTGCAACTTAGAATATTGTGACCAGACAGCCATTCCACCAATTCCAATGTTTGATTGGCCTCAGGAGCTGCCATCTCTTCGGTAATAGCCTGACGCCACAGTTGATTGAAATGCTTCACTGATACTTTTAGGAATTCTGATATTGTCAAGATTAGAAGGGAATTTCTTGTGCTTATCAGAAAAATGGTCAAGAGAAGCATAATTGGACAAGGGATAGAGGGGTGTTTTTGTACAAGCTCTTGAACCTTTCCTGAGAGCAATTGGCCAATCACATTATGAGGTAGCAGGAGCAAGGCTCGGATCAAGAATTGAGCGATGGTGAGAAATGGGGCCCCTCCGGCAATACGTCTTGATGACTTGAGGAGGTGATTTGTGGTGGTAATGGTGGAGTGGGTGTGGGTCACTGGGTTGCTCAACTGAAACTGTGGAGATCTCCTGAGTTGGTGGGTCAGCTGCTGCAGGGTCTGTGGTAGGGCTGTTAACATCGAATCGAATAGGATCTGCAGTAGGAAGGGAGGTGCCTGCTAAAGGGTATGTGGTAGCATTGATAACATTAGATGGAGTAGGATCAGCAGTAAGAGAGGAAGGTTAAGTAGTGCTTCTGGTGTCCACAGGAAGGTAGACAATGGTAGGGAGATCTGAAACAGTGGTTTCAAAGGTGTGTTCTTGAGCCAAAGAAGGTGAGGAGTTGTAGAATGGTCTGAATGGGGTATTTTCAGCAAAGGTAATATCAGCAGTAACAAAGGTGTGTTTAGTAATGGGACAAGAACATTTGCAACCCTTTTTAGTGTTGGAATAACCTATGAAGATGCATTTCTGAGCTCGGGGGTCAAGTTTACCTCTACCAGGAGAATAAACATGGGCATAGGCAATGCAGCCAAAGATCTTAGGCTCTAACCTATGATCTATTGGGAGATGGGGAAAGAAGGATTGAAGGTTCTTAAGTGGAGATTGGCACTTCAAGGTTTTAGAAGGGGTTCAGTTCATCAAATAAACAACGGTGAGGGGTGCTTCCCCCAATAGAACTTTGGAACATTAGATTGAAACATGACAGCTCTAGTGGCATTAAGAATATGCCCATTTTTCAGCTCAGCAAGGCCATTTTTTGTGATGTATACACACAAAAAGACTCATGAATAATGCCTTTTTGGGTGGTGAAAAGGGAGGAAAGGGTAAGATTAAAGTAATATTTGGCATTATCAGATCAGCAGCGTTGAACTGATTTGCCAAATTGATTGAGAATCATAGCATAAAATGAAGGAATGATAGTACTAGCTTCAAATTTGTATTTGAGCAAGAATAACCATGTACCCCGAGTGCAATGATCAATCAAAGTAAGATACCAGCTAGATCCATTTATATTCTAAACTCGCGCAAGACCCCAAATATCACTATGGATTACCTCAAAAGGAACTAGGCATCTTTTATCTCGAATAGGAAATGAGACAAAGTTTCTCAGATTCTAAGCAAATAAAAAAACTAGGAAGCATGTGCTTCATCAAGGCAAGAGGAGGATGTCCTAGTCGGTGGCATTGGAGGAACTTGGAGCCAAAGTTTAGTTGAATTTGTGGTGCTAAGACATGTAGTAGCTGAACTTGTGGTGCTAGGACAGGTATTAAGCATGAGGTTTCTCTAAGAAGTAGAGGTTCCCACCTTCTCTACCACGTCCAATAATCTTCCCCGAGACCAACTCCATGATTACGCAACCAAAAAGAGAGAACAAGACTTCACACAGCGAAGATCATGAACCAATTTCTTAATAGATAAGATTAGACGAGAGATTGGGAATGAATAAAACATTACAAAGAGGCAAGGAGAAGATGGCAGTAACAATGCCATCACCTAAGATGGGTGTTGAGGCCCCATATGCAGTAATGAGTTCATTCTCATAGGTGAAGGGCTGATATGAAGAAAACAAGGACCGATCATTGGTCATATGATCTGTTACACCGCTGTCCAGAATCCATTGCTGGCCAAAAAGGTGACTTCAGGCACCCGTGAGAGCCAAAAACTCACAATACACGGGCTGAGGAGATACCAACTAGATCCATTTATATTCTAAACTCGCGCAAGACCCCAAATATCACTATCGATTACCTCAAAAGGAACTAGGCATCTTTTATCTCGAATAGGAAATGAGACAAAGTTTCTCAGATTCTAAGCAAATAAAAAAACTAGGAAGCATGTGCTTCATCAAGGCAAGAGGAGGATGTCCTAGTCGGTGGCGTTGGAGGAACTTGGAGCCAAAGTTTAGTTGAATTTGTGGTGCTAAGACATGTAGTAGCTGAACTTGTGGTGCTAGGACAGGTATTAAGCATGAGGTTTCTCTAAGAAGTAGAGGTTCCCACCTTCTCTACCACGTCCAATAATCTTCCCCGAGACCAACTCCATGATTACGCAACCAAAAAGAGAGAACAAGACTTCACAGCGAAGATCATGAACCAATTTCTTAATAGATAAGATTAGACGAGAGATTGGGAATGAATAAAACATTACAAAGAGGCAAGGAGAAGATGGCAGTAACAATGCCATTACCTAAGATGGGTGTTGAGGCCCCATATGCAGCAATGAGTTCATTCTCATAGGTGAAGGGCTGATATGAAGAAAACAAGGACCGATCATTGGTCATATGATCTGTTACACCGCTGTCCAGAATCCATTGCTGGCCAAAAAGGTGACTTCAGGCACCCGTGAGAGCCAAAAACTCACAATACACGGGCTGAGGAGAAGCTTCAAACGCTTTTAGAATATTAAGTAGACGTTTGATTTCAGCTGCTATTTTAGCAATAGAAGAATATGACACGATGGCAGAATAGGAGGTGGATAGGCGGCAAAGGTGACACAGCCAAACTGATGGCTTTATAGGTGGTGGATAGGCGGCAAAGGTGGCGGCCAAAGGTTAAAAACTCAGATCTCGCAAGAGCTCTTATACCATGAGAGAGATTGTGAATGAAAAGACTTGAAATTATTCTTAGGTAACTAGCCAATTTATATTACAAAAGGGTGGATGGGAGAGGGAACATTTAATACTACTAGACATTCTCGGTTTCTCTAGGTTTGTCTAGACTCTGGAGAACCGAATTCTTATCTTACTTCAAAAAAAAAAAAAAAACAATAATTGTTTGTAATTGGTTACCTAGGGACTCAACTAGACTAACACATCATGCTCAGGGGTGGCTAACTTTCAGGCAAGATATAGATCGGTAAATGCATTGAAAGACCACGAACAAGATGCTTTTCCGCAATTGACATATAGCAAATGTGCAAAAGTGGCGCTATACTCATCATGCCATAGCCGGAGCAATGTCATCACTCAACAGTGATATTTTCAAAAAGAACAAGTAAATTAGATAGAATTCACAATGCACCCACTATACCTTGCTTTAGATCTTCGGCAAAGTTGTGCAGATCCTCATCTAGACGCTTTATATGACTATCAATCTGGAAGAAAGGCTCAATTATAGAACATGCATAGGCTCTCATAACTGATAAATATTATCATCTTCAGCATAAAAGAAAAAGAAAAATAAGAATTAACAGTACGAATCTGTGTAAATCAAACAATATGAAACTAAACACCGACTTTGACCAGGGACCACTCAGTATTTGTTTCAAGTTGCAACCATCATCCCAGTGTAACTAAACTAGTATATTTTTTGTTAGAAAACTATTATGTCATGCCATCACTAATGGCTGCAAAGATAAGTTCAAAATACCACAACCACCCATAACAATGTGATATATCATACTCCGTCAAGGATCATGCCATCCAGTTCTCGTATTCAGCAATCCAAAACTAGAAAAATACAATATAAGCATATAATTCCTTTCAAATCGAATTCAAATAAATATTAATCCAAATGACTAGATGCAACACCCTAATTTCCAACCACGGATTTATAACACAGCAATAGCAGCTCTTACCAGATCATATGCTTGTCTAGCGAGCAAAACCTTCTCAGTGGAAAGATTTAATGCATTGTCCTGGGTAGCCTCAATGTCCTTGTGCAGCTTCTCGAAGGAAGCATCGTCATCCTCATGGTACCCCTTTTTTGAACCATGAGAGGACACTCCCAAACAGTATTTCGTTTGTTGCCTGGTTTGATTTATCATTCCTTGTTCACCATCAAAGAGACCACGAAAAACAGAAAAAGCAATGATCATGATGACGATAGTAACATAAATTGATCATACAATGCAACTTATCAAAACAGAATCTGTACAAATCGCAACCAAAGGGCTACCTTGTGAACGCTCGTCGAGTTCCCGGATTGTATTGAGCAACCTTTGGAGCTCAGCAGGCAAAGTATTCGCATCTGCGAGAGCCAATTTGTATAAACAACATCAAATTTTGGACGAGCATGTTAAACAGAAATTGAAGCTGACGATCAAATAAAAACCCTAACATTCCAAATAGTCGTCAACGTAAACGCCGGTTCTCGCAATCGCCATGCCTTCCTGGACTGGCTTCTGTTCCTAGGGCTTCAGAGTTATCGATTTCACCTTGGCTGTTGAGATTGCTGATGTGTGTTCAACGATTTACTTGGAGTTTTGAACTGCGATCCGAATTCAAAGAGTTATCTGAAGCGAACCACTGAATGAAAACAAAAACGAGCGAGTAGAAAAAATAAATTGTAGAGTTTGGATTCGAAATCGAGACCTCTTGGCCATACGCGAGCAGCAACGCCCCACCAAATGGGCAAAATGATTTTTATGATACTTGGGAAATTTCACGTGGTAATCAAGTAAATTTTACAAATTTCGCGTAAAAAAATTCAAATTTTTTCGCATAGTACCCATACGGTTTCGTATAAGTATACGTGATACCGAATAAGAGCATCCACGACCAAGGGTTTTTATTACCTTAAGCATTGTTATTAGAATCTCGATCCGGATCTTTAAAATCCTACTCAGGAGTTCGATCCGGATCTATGCATATAATCTTTTTTGTGTAGGATCTTTAGAATCTTAATGGATCGATAGGATCTTACGATCCTACTCAATTATAAAGATCCTATTTTTATTAATAATATGTATTTTTCAAACTTTTTTTTTTGTTTCCTTTGTTGATTTTAGTGAGTTTAAATGTATACATTCATGTATAAAACGCGAAAAATTGCTTAGAGACAATTGTTTTCAAGTCTTTTAATCAATATGAGTATATGACAATGTTTAAGGTCGTAAATGTAGCTTTTTATCTCTTGAAACCAAAATATATTGTGTAACTAACATTTTTTCCTCATCTTAGAACTTTAAATTTAGCCACTTTGTTGTATATATTTTTTTTATATATTTTATATTTTATTATATTTCGAGGATCTTACGATCCGATTCATAGACCATGTTGTGATTCGATCCTAGAATCATGATCCTAATAACGTTGACCTTAGGCTTAAGGTAATAAGGTAAGCCCATGATTGTAGGCAAAACCTTAAGGTAAATGAAGTAAATGGGTTACCTTGGTGTTGAGCGGGTGGGATCACCTGTCCCCAAAGGGACAGGCCCCCCCGTTTTCCCCTCCCCAACCCCCTAATTAAAGAAAAAATAAATTGATTAAAATTTAAAAAATAAAAAAATAAAATAAGTAAAGGGGTGAATGTGAGGAGGGACAGAGGCACAGGTGAAAAACCGAGACAGCAGATCCTCTCTGGGTGTTGAGAGGTATAGAGTACCTTGAACAATGTGCAAAAGTATGATGCTTTATTTATTTTTATGTTTTTTACTTAATTAATAATGCTATGATTGGTGAAAATCATATAGAGTATATATAAATAAATGGGAAAAGGAGAAGGATGGGGTAAACTTAGGGGTGGGCATGGGAAGGGACGGGACGGAATTAGGGTAATCCCGCGTCCCCTCCCTCGTATTTTTTGCGGGACGGGATCGGGACGGGATTGACATTTTTTTTTTTAAATCCCGCCGGGTCTTATCCCTCACGGGACGGGACGGGATTTATCCCTCGTAAAAAAAAGATTAAAAAATAACTCAATTAACTCCAAATATATCAACTAACAAAGGTGAAAATTAAAGTCCTACATAATCACATTACAAATTAAACTTAGAAGTTATATTACAGTAGCAAGTAGCCTAAAATGGGATGTTTTCCTCCGAGTATATGTACAACGCGTTACCAATACTCCAACAGTAAGTTGCTTTTCTAGTTTTTTTTTTGCAAGCCAACAATAGGCTCAGTAGCAACTTAGCAAGCCAACAAGAGTATTTGACTTATTGTTATAGTATGTTTTTAATTTTGTATTATTATTTTGAAATTTAAATTTTGGTTTTAAATAAATATTAGGGTATAATATAAATATATTCTTAGATATTTTTATTAATTTTAATTATATATAAATATTTATATATATGTGGGACGGGACGGGATTTGCGGGATGTAAACTCTTCGTCCCGCGTCCCGTCCCGCGAAATTTTTGCGGGACGGGATCGGAACAGGATTGAAATTTTTTTCCTAAATCCCACCGGGATCGGGACGAGATGCGGGACAGGACGGGATTTGCGGGATTTGTGCCCACCCCTAGGTAAACTCATGGTTGTGGAGTAAAAATATGAAAACCTTAAAGAAATAGGTTGATAAAGTGGAAAATTATTTAAAATAAAAAAAAATGAGATGTCCAAATATTATAGGGAGGGAGGGAAAAAATAGAAAAGAGGCAATCTTATGGTTGCGGATGGTCTAATGTGCTTTTATTTTGAAAAAATAAAAAATTTGATTTAAAAATTCTATTAGTTTGAATATTTCTAAAAACTATTTTTTAATATACATTTTCTTAGAGATAATCCAACCAAATTTTTTCCCAAAATCTTACGATCTAACTTTATACGAAGCATATTTTATAACAAGGTAGAAAGCAAGACAATGTGCATTCATGCAAGAAACCATCATCTACTACAAGAAACAAGGAGGGTGTTAGAGTGAGAAAGGTTGAGAGAGGAACTCTCTTTGATGGTTCCTCTTCTCTTGCTTCTCTCATCTCATTTTGGCCTTTCCTCAACCTAAATCGGTGGGTTTTGTTGTGTGATTGCTAATTGCAATTTCATATTTTTGGTGTAATTCATTAAAGTTTTGGTTTGACTTTGATTGAATTGGAATTTTGATGAGTTCGTCTCTTGTTCTTAGCGGCATTATTCGGGGCTCATTTGTTTTGGGCTCTGAACCAGTGGCGTCTCGCGGTTTATTGGGTTTGGCGACCGGATCTCGGTCCGAGCTGGTTGGGTGGCTTTGTGCGAGTGACCCGGAGGGGTGTGACCAGTGAACATGGCACCCTTGCAACAGTTGGGTGCCCCTGGTTCGTGGGTTTTTTTTTTGTGAGCAAACGAGAGCTAAAACTCTCAATATAATACATAAAGCAGTAATCGGCTACACATTGATAAGGCGAGGAGTAGCCCTTCCCCTTAAATCGTCTTCAACAAACATAACGGAGTCTACCGGCGGCTCCGATATAATATGAACGCCCAAAGGCACGTGCCTAGCCGCACTAGCAAGGGAGTCAGCGACACAGTTCGCTTCCCTAAAGACATGGCGAAATTGGATTTCCCAACTCCGGTTGATGAAGCCGTGGCACTTGCGAACCAGGCTAGATAACGGATGACTATCCTCAATCTTCCCTTGAATTAACTTGAGTGCACATCGAGAATCAGTCTCTACGATCACCTTCCGAAGGCCCAAGTCCCAAACTAATTTCAAGCTCTCCAGAAAACCCCAAATTTCAGCCATGATGACAGTACCTATCCCAATGAACTGCAGCATACCCCCAATCCATTCTCCCTGGTCCCCACGAATAACACCCCCAGCAGAGGCCATCCCATACTCGTCCACTGACCCATCCGAATTTGCCTTCACCCACCCAAGAGGAGGCTTCTCCCACCGGATGAGTATCTCAGCTTTATGTTGCTGATGATGTTGTGTTGGTATAGCATTCCAAGACACAGTGTAGTCTTTAGTTTGCTTGATTATAAAATTGTGGCTTGCTCTCCATTTGCACCTCCTCATTGAACACGCTGCCATTCCTCTAACGCCACATCCACCATAAAGCGTTGGCGAAAATACATGACCAGTCCAGTTCCCCCTCCACTTTGTTTTTTGACATTAGATTCCATCTGATCCAAATAGCATATGAGTCATTAAAAAACTCATCACCCCCTGCTGGTGTTGGGAGCACATTCCATATCTCCTTTGCATAAGGGCACTCCCTAAACAAATGATCAAGGGTCTCCGACACACCATGACAATCAACACATGAGGGAGATTGGGACAAATGTCAGCGGCATCTCTCCTCGTTCATAAGAATCACCCCTCACAGCACCATCCAGATGAAACAACGAACTCTCTCCGAGACCTTGATTTTCCAAATCCTATCAAACACCCCCCCCCCCAACCACACAGCTGAATTCATTGGCGTTGGCAATTAAATCATAGGCAGATCTTACCGTATACCCGCCATCCGGACTTCCCTTCCATGGCAACCGATCAGGACCTTCCTCGTCTCCCACCGCACAAGCCGCGAGCTGTAGCAGAACACTAGAAGAAAGGTAACCCGCCAGTTCCTCCCATTTCCAACCCCTACCATTCTCCCAATACGATCGGACCTTCCTCTCCCTATTCTCTTCCTCCACCACCTTTTTAGCGCATCCGAGCAAGTTTGCTTTACCAATCCAGCAATCTATCCAGAATCGGGCCACACTACCGTTTCCAATAATCCATCGTACCCCATCCGCAATAACCGAACTAACACCTTTTCTTATTGCACCCCAAATAGCCGACCCATTTTGCACAAAAGCAGTCACATTTCGAGCATACTTTGCTAGCAAAATTGCACACCACGGACTGTTCGTATTGTCATTCAAAAATCGCTAAGCGAGTTTCCCTATAATAGCCATATTCATGTCGTTCATCGACTTGATGCCCAGCCCTCCCATCTTTTTTGGTTTATACATGTCCGCCCAACTCACAAGATGGATCTTCCGATGAGTTTCAATGTCTCCCCAAATGAATCCCCTACATTCGGTGTCTCCCCAAATGAATCCCCTACATAGTCTATCAAACTTCTCGCATGTGGCGCTGGGCAGAACCACAGAAGCCATTGAGTAGACATGTATAACCAATAGAACGGATTTCGTGATTGTCACCCGCCCCGCAAAACTCAAATGCCTGCCCTTCCAGCCTGCCAATCTACAACTCATTTTATCGATGATCGGAGCAAACGTCTCAGAACTCACCTTCTTATGAAGAATTGGCATTTCAAGATAGCTTCCAAGGTCCTTAGTAACCTCGAAACAACATTCACTCTGCAGCTCCTCCACGATACTTGCCTCCACGTTGGGGGATACATACAACTTGGATTTACTAACATTTATCCATTGTCCAGAACCCCCACAAAATTCCTCCAACACTCCTTTCACACATCTCAGTTGTTCAACCGACGCCTCAACCGTCAAAATAATATCATCCGCAAACATAACGTGCGAAATCTCAGGACCCATACGAGTGAGTTTAATAGGCTTCCATTCTTCCCTCTCAACAACCTTATTTATCAATTGGCTAAGCCTTTCAACATACAACACGAATAAATAAGGACTGATCGGATCTCCTTGCCGAATACCCCTCGTCGGTTTAAATGCATCCGTCATCTCTCCATTTATGAGCACTCGAGTGTTCACCGTACTCACACACTCAATAATCCATCTCACCCATCTCATCGGAAACCCAACATCCATCTGAGTATATATCTTCTATAAAGTCCCACCGGAGCCTATCATAGGCTTTCAACACCATCCACCCTTTCCTACCTTTTTTCTTTCGCATCGAATGAACAATCTCTTGCATTATCACAATATTATCGGTGATGAGTCTGCCAGGAACAAAGCTACCTTGCATATGCACTATGAGAATCGGTAGCAGCTTCCGAATACGGTTCGTCATAACCTTCGTTATGGTTTTGTAAAGCACATTGCACAAGCTAATCGGCATGAACTGAGATACCAATTCGGGGCGAGCAACCTTCGCCAAGAGCACGATCAGTGTTTCATTAGTGGCTTCCGGGAGCTTCGACGTAGTGAAGAATTTTTTTACAAAATTCACCACTATCTGTCCTGTAGTACTCCAGCACTACTGAAAGAAAATAGCTTGAAAGCCATCGATCCCCGGGGCCTTATACGAGCCCATCTCCTTGATAGCTTGGTAGATCTCCAACTCATCCATAGACATGTCAAGCATCTCCCACTGGTCGGACGAGATCTGGGGGAAACCACCACCAGTGATGCTAATCGGACACATCTCCTCAGCCGAGATCGTATAGAGCTCATGAAAAAAAGTAGTCACTGCATTCTCAATAGCTTTACCATCCACAATCTCCTTCCCATCACTTCCTTTCAACATCTGAATTATGTTCCTCTTCCGACGCACAATCGTAGACATATGAAAGAAAGACGTGTTTCTATCCCCCGCTCGCAGCCAATTCTCCCTAGATTTATGAAGCCACAACGTTTCCTCCTGTCGGAGCGTCTCCTACAACTCATTATGCACTGTCATGGCCATTTGTATAAGCTGATCGTCAGTTCTAAGTTCCAACAACCTTTTAATCCTTTCCAGTTCAACCTCCAGCTTATCTTTCCTCTCAAATATATTACCGAAAACCTTCCTATTCCACTTCAGCAGGCACTCCCGACGTTGCGACAATGCCACATTAGCTTCACAATCCCTGTTGAAGGCACCCTTCACTACATCATTGAACTCCGGGTGAGAGATCCAAGCGGCTTGGAATCTAAAAGGGCTTCCTTTGACTTGGTCTTTGCTTTCCTGTTTTTGGTGGTCCCTTTTTCCGTGGGTGCCCCGGCCTTGACCGGTGGTTTGGTGAGGGTTGGATGGGTACTCCGACTCAGGTGGTCTGGGCGTGTCCCCGGTGTGGTTGGGTGCTGCCGTCTTTGGCACCCCCGGGGACTGGGCGGTTAGGTTAGCTTTCCCGGTGAGCTTCCCGTCCTCGGCTCTCCCCGACTTCGCGTTTTGGTTGTGCTACGATTCATGGGTCTTTGGTGAGTGGTGAGGTCCGTGGCTGTACTCCGGTAGTTCAAGGCTGCGCCGCTATTGAATATTTGTTATTGTCGGTTTAGTTTAGTGGGTAGGGCAAGTGGGCTCGCTGAATCCTCTATCTTTGGCTCCTTCATTCTATTTGGTTGAGCCGAACTCTAGGTTGTCCAATGATGGTATTTTTGGTGGTGGGTCGTCTTGCTAGGATCCTCTTGCGGCTGTCCGGCGGTGGCTATTTGGGAAGAAGATGGGCATGGCTTTGTCTTCGCTGCTGTTAGTGTCTCGTTGCTGCTTTGGTTAGTGTCCGCTCCTGGCTAGTTTTTCCGTCTCGCTGCATTGCTGCTCCTTTCTTCCTGTCCTTGGCCTTGGTTTGCACATTTTTCTTTCGGATTGGTGTTGGACGAGTTGTCGGGTTGGGGCTGAGCTGGTGGGAGGTTGGCGGCGCGTGGAGTGGTGAGGAAGTTGTGTGCGTGGGCCTCCATGACAGTGATGTTTGGAGCTGAACGTGATGGTGATGGTAGCGTGCTATTGCTGAGCTGTTTGGTCTTCTTTTTGTCCTTGGCTTATTTAAAAAGCTGCTGCAATTTTTAGCTTTTAAATTTGCTTTTGGTTAAATAGTTGACTTGGACAGCTCATGCCGTGTGAAAGTGGAGAATGCTTTTCAATGGGGCATCTTTTTGTGAGGAGTTACTTAATTTTACGTTTCGGCTATATACACCGCAAATCCACACGTCCTTAAGGATGTGCAAGTGGGGTTACAGCCACCCGAGTTCGGACGTGCAAGCCCGTCTACTAATGACGAAGCGGACGTGCCTCTTCATCTTCCATCCATTCCTCTTTGTCTTCGTCTTTGCCAAAGAGACATAAATTGAGAGAGAGAGAGAGAGAGATCGTCGGAGTGAGAGAGAGAGAGAGAGAGAGAGAGAGATCGAGGCGGCGGTGGCGGCCACGGAGGCGGAGCTGCTGGCGGCCAGGGAGGGTGGTGGTGGTGTGACGCCGATGGAGGTGGAGGGTGGTGGTGGGGGTGGAGCATCGGGGGAGACGGTGGCGGTGGAGCCGGTGGCTGAGGAGGGTGGTGGTGGGGCGATGCTGGTGGAGGCGGTGGCTGAGGAGGGAGGTGGTGGGGCGGTGCCGGTGGAGGCGGTGGTGGTGGATCAGCACCAGCGGCTGCGGCGTCTGGTGGTGGTGGTGGAGCAGTGGCGGAGGTGGAGGATCCCATATTACCGTCGCGGAAGCGGCGGACGATTGAAGTGTCTCCGGTCCTCACCCCACCGGTATGTTATTTGAATTACTTATTTTGTTTGATTTATTTTCGTTTATAGTTTTAAAATATAATTTGATAGATTATAATATAGTTTTATAATATAAGTTGATAGAATATAATTGATAATATATAGTGTTTGATAGAATATAATTGATAATATTTTGTTTGATTTATTTTCATATTTTAATGTTTTTTTATAGTATATAGTTTGATAGAAAAGAATATAGTTGTAATTTGATAGAATATAATAGATAGTATATATTAAAATACATAGAAAGACAGGTACAACCGTACGACAAACAGCAGGAACATCGTACGATGCTACGTAGATAATGTCTTCCATCTCGGCACCCGTACGACAAACAGGTACAACCTTACTTCATATCTCCCATTAGAATATGATATAACATCGAATATTTAGTGGTATGCACTTCAATGTGTACAGAGTTGAGGGTCAACACAAGATTCTGAAAGAGGCACTGCACTCATCGACTGGTGACTTTCGCATCGTGATCGATGCAATCCATAGAGTCAACGATTGTCAACTGCATGAGCTGCAAACTGCTTTGGAGATCGACCGCTTAAAATGGCCAACAGCGGCGTATAAAGTCAACCTTTTTGATGAGGTAAAGACTTTAGAGCGTGTTTGGGAACGGGATGGGTTTTTTGGGATTTGGTGGATTTGATGGGATGTGGTAGATGGAAAAGGATTTTTGAGATGTAAAAGATGAAAAGTCAACACCCAATTTTTTGGGTTTTGTGTTTGGTTGTATTTTGATTTTTTTGTGAATGGAGTGACGGACAAAGACCGAATTAACCCCACTAACCCACATGAAATTACCAAATTGCCCCCATCCCATACCCCTCTTGATTTTTATTCCAATCACCATCTTGTCCACATTATTGGTGGAGTTCGTCACCTGAGGAGGCCGAGGAAGAGCGGCGACCATTGAAGCTGCTTCGAAAGTCGAAGAAGGAAGGAAACCCCACCACCGACGCCGGAAAGCCGACAGCGGCGGTGGCACCCCCAAACTAAGCGAGGACTCATCGAAAATTTATGAAATTGTTAGGGTTAGCTCGGAATTGAAATGGGGGAATAATGGGGGTTTGTTTATGATTGGGGCCGGATTTCATATGGAGTCCAGTGTTCTTCATGAATTGCATGATTGTTGCGGGCGGGGATTGAGTACATCTTGTGACAACCCACAAGAGTTTTCGGATTGGGCGGGTTCCCTTATGATTTCACCTATTGAGTTGAAGATAATTGGGGTTGTTGTGTTGTGCTTCCTGAATTTGAAGATTATCGTATGAATTCCCATATTGAGTTGAAGTGAATTGGGGTTGATGTGTTGTGATTCGTGAATCTGGTTATTTTGGTCTTAATTGTTTTCGTTTGGATTGAAGTTGAATTGAATATTAATTTTGCTTCGGAAAATCGGTTGTTGTTATGCATCGACGTCCATCGGCCCATCGCATTCTTCGTTATCCTTTCATTCCAGATTGCGATGGATTCCACGCCCGTTCCCAATGACAAAGGTAAGCGAAAGGCGACGACTAAACGAAGGGGAAAAGCTAAGACACCCGCTAGTGGTGACGACAAGGTCCCCGTTCTAGCCGCCTTCTACTGGTTGTACGACCTGACGATCAAGCTTATGCGAGTTCTCCTAGCATACCAGAAAAAAAATGGAAGGGAGCAAGCCTTCCTGTGGGCTCCCCTAACTGCTCAGTTTGAGGAAATGACGGGGAAGAAGTGCAACACCAACACCCTTAAGAATCGCACTCGGGATATGAAAACTTATTACAACTGTTGGAAGGACCTGAAGAAGGATGAGACGGGGTTGGGTTGGGATCCCGTTAGAGGAACCATTATGGCGTCTGACGAATGGTGGGATAAGAAAATTGCGGTACGTTCTCCTTTTGTGTTTGTGTCGTCTTTAGTGTGCACCCTGCCATTACGGATGTCCCACAACAGTTTGCCTTCATTTCCAATTGAGCAGGTCGACCATAACTTCAGGAAGTTCCGAAAGAAGGGCATCCCTCCTGAGTTGGAGGACTTGTTTGACCAAGTGTACGGTGGCACCGTCGCGACCGGAGAGTACTGCGTCGCTCCATCCATGGACCCTAAGGCACGGGAATCTCAGGAACCCCCCCACGCCGAACGACAGCCGGAGTGCATTTTGATCGATGACGAAGATGGTTTTCATGGGAATGGAAAAGACAATGCAAGTGACCCAAAGGCATCCCAAAATGATGGGGTAGAGGAGGAGTTTGATGAGTTGTTCCCTAGTCAGACCCGGACTCCATCTATGTCTCATGCAATGAACGATATCGTCGACGAAGACCCGAATGACGGGAGCTCACCTGACAAGGCCCCTGCCGCCGAGCCTTCACATGCGGCAAGGTTTGGTCTTTCAACTGGTCCATCCATCAGCAAAAAGAGGGGTATGTCATCTTCCGGGTCTGGTGCATCAACCGCCGCTCCAAAACGCAACATTCGGAAGTCGGAGGGCTCCAAGCTTGCATCGCGACATATGGGTTTGGCGGAAGACACCAACAGTTTACTGAAGGTGATGCTGGAGAGGGATGCGAGGGAGGAGAGGGAGGAGGTGTCATCCAACAAACCTCATGGGACCACCCGGGAGGTAATGGACATTGTCAAAACCATGGTGGCGGATGGGCTAATGAAGACGGGGGATCCCATGTGGTGCTTCAGCTTGGCCCTTCCCACAACCGAAAGGCGGGAGGTGTTCCTGCAGATTGAGATGAAAGAGTCCCGGTTGGCGTGGCTGAGGTGGTTGTACTCGACGAACGACGGGCAGCATCTGTCCGCTTGTCCCCCATGACTTCCAAAATCACCGCTTCCTCTGCACCTTAAACATTTTCGGTCCTTATACTTGTTACTTTGTACTAATGTGACTTTTCGTTCGGATTTTGTGTCCAGCATTTGAGTGTGTGAACAATGTGAAACTGTTTGCGTTACCGGTCCCATAGCATTAATACTCTCTGTGACGTTTGGGACCTTAACGTGTGTGTTTTCAATTAGTGTATGTTGTGGTGTCATCTGTGTGGTTCTGTTTGAGATTATTGTGTTTCGACAGCTATTACGAATGACGCTTCATTGTTATGGTTACCTTCACATGCAGGCTGCAACCCAGGGGGTACGAGCGTCACCGTCGTAGGCGTCGACGACGACGAAGAATTGTTATCGCTTGCCTCCTCCTCCAAGAGCAGACCATCCCCATTATGCATCACTACTTCCTTCATGTGCATAAAGTCCCCCAATACATCGGTCCGTACACGGGTGCGCGTTGGGTCGATGACATTGTCACGCATCATTCGCAGACAAGGAGCGTCAACGCATTCGGGATGGAAAAGGGTCCATTCGTGCGACTATGTGGGATACTTGAGCATCAATACGGTCTTCGGCCATTCACGCAGATGTCTGTGATGGAGAAGGTTGCAATATTCGTCAACACGATGGCGTGGGGGGCCAGCCATCGGAATGCATGTGAAAGGTTCCAGCGATCCTCATACACTATATCCGACAGCATAGGCCAAGTTCTAGACTCAGTGTGTGGGTCTAGATGCAATGGCTACCGAGGCTTCGCATGCGACATCATTCGGCCTCAGGACCCCCACTTCAACAACATAGTTGACGCCATCCAGAATGACAACCGGTATTGGCCGTACTTCAAAGGCGCTATTGGTGCCATAGACGGGACCCACATTCAAGCAGCGATTCCCAGGGGCGACCAGATCAGGTTTCGGTGCAGGAAGGGCACATGCACGTACAACGTCATGGCGGTGTGCGACTTCGACTTGCGCTTCACGTTCATATCGGCCGGGTGGGAGGGTAGCGCACACGATGCACGTGTATTTGACCACGCCCTCAAGACAACTGCGTTGCGATTCCCACACCCTCCAGCCGGTACGTATGAATTCACCATAAACCAGTGTCCCAACCATGCAATTCGACATTTTGTGTTAGCTAATTACCTTCATGTGCACTAATTTTCTGTGCCCACCCGGTTTGTGAAGGCCGATACTACCTATGCGACAAAGGGTACCCCTTTCGGCCAGGTTACATGATTCCCTATTCCACGACCAAGTACCATCACCCGACTTTCGCAGCCTCACAACCGTCCAACGAGAAAGAGGCCTTCAACAAGTCGCACTCGTCCCTCAGGGGCGCTATTGAGAGGTCATTCGGGATATTGAAGAACAAGTCGAAGATCCTAAATCAAATCCCGAAGTATCCTATTCGGAAGCAGATTGCGATCATCATAGCTTGCTTTGCGCTCTACAATTACGTAAGGCAATCTGCTGCGGAGGCCGAGATTGTAGACGACGATGACCCACGGTTCACGGAGTTCACCATGCATGTTTCGACGTCAGACGGGGAGGATGATGATGACCCATACGACGACGAAGAGGAAATTGGTCACGAGGACGACGATCCCCTGTATGACTCGGACGCGGATGGAGGCCCTGTCACAGGTATGAAGGGGTTGAGGGACGAAATCGCTCGCCAGATTTGGAACGACAGGCGCATGCCATGAACCGGGAACTCCATTTGAGTTGTTGGCTACTTTTTGTGTAACCACAAGTAATCACGAGCATGGCAGTCCTTGGGCGCTGCAACCAAGCACTTGTGTCATCTGTGTGGTGTGTACTGATGGCATTTTGCAGTTGTGTATGTATGTGGTGTGTAGTACTGTCATTTTGCAAATTTGGCTTCAGATTTCAAACATGGCTTAGAATACAATGGAAGTGTTGGTTGGGTAATCATGTCGTTTTGCAATATGGCTGCAAACAATTATAAACTCGTGTCGTCCCTCCCAACGCCAAGCTCATACAAACGGCAAAATTACAACAATTGCACGAAGACACTGAGATAACATATATACATAATCATTATAGCATTACACGATGTTTAGCAGTACATAATAATTTATCCAACTAATGTTGGAGGATAACATGTCGGCCCTGCTTGCCTCCGAAGACGGAAACAACAACCTGCACAAAATGTCGCAGGCAACCAGGACGAGGGATATGTTTGTTCTAACACAACAACCTGCACCAATACTCGCAGACAAGCTACAGAGACGGAGATATAAGTTGTTCTTACATCATCTAACCCCAACTACATGCACAAAATGAGGGGAAAATAACCAGAAACATTGTATCTGAATGGAAGAGAAACGGGTAGGATGCCAAACAGATCTTCCAAAAAGGTCTTGAAGACGGGGAGGACTGGCTACGCCATAAACCACAGGACGACCATTACCGCAATCGCCATGACGAGGAGCCACCCTCGGATCCTCACCACACAGGCAAGCTCAGCGCCCCGGAGTTGCTCCCCAGCGTGATCGACCCACCTTGCGCACAAGTAGGCGCATAGCTCTGCAATCCTCTACACCAGCTGGTTGTTGCTGGCCTCTGAAGCGACTAGGCGGGCGGCAAGGCTGGAGCTCTGGGCCCTCTCGGTCTGGAGTTCCACCCTCGTGTTGTTGAGCTCACCCCTAGTCGCCTGGAGCTCGATGATCCGGGTAGCGTCCCGGGCTATGAGGGTCCTGTTGCGCTCCCTCACAACAGCAAGCTCGGACTGGGTGAAGTCGACGAGGGCGTTGTTCTCCTCGGCGTCCTCTCTACGCTGAGAGGAAGTCGCGTCGTCCTGCAGGTCCCTCTCGTCGCGTTCACAACCATAGTCATAGTCGCTATGAAGCCAGAAGTACTTCCTTGGGTCGCCACTCTGGTAGGAGGCGTCCGAGCCGGTGTCGGTGTCAGAGTAAGGATACATCCTGAAAGGACTTCACAAATTAGTTGCTACTAATGTCGCGTTGCAAACATAAACAAAAGGGAAGGACAGGCAGATGCAACATATCATAACAATGGAAATAACACGCAGTTTATCAAAGAATAACATCGCAACATAAAGATGAATGCAGAGGCAGATGAAAGTGTTAGCAAGCATAATTGGGTCCTCAGTGAATGAACAAAAACATGCCCAGGTAGTACAGCAAATAACAAGTAGAATCGAAAAAGATAATAGGCATAATTAAAACATCATTGGACCCTCACTTCATTGCTCTTGAAAATCAGTTGATCAACACGAGGTGAAGAGGCAAGGTAGGCCAACTTCACATGTCAATACAAAACTGATACAGGGATAGAAAAGGCAATATGAAATCACAGCATCATAGGGCCCTCAACTCATATACAACTCAACTAGTTACAAAACCATAAACATTGCGTACAGAAACATGATATAACAAAAGCCAGACTGTAAGCAAAATCTAGCATCATTGTGCCCTCAGTAAAAAAAAATCAACATGCCCAGCATCATAGGGCCCTCAGCTCATATACAACTAAACTAGTTACAAATCCATTAACATTGCGTACAGAAACATGAAATAACAAAAGGAAGAATGTAAGCAATATCTACCATCATTGGGGCCTCAGTCAAATAAAAACAACATGCCCAACAAGTACATGAAAGAATAGGCAGATGAAATGGCCAAATATGGAGAGGCTTCAGGTCCTCCACTGAATACAATATCATGCCCACCACGGACAGTCAAAAAAAGGCAGTACAAACATATCACAATAAGAGCAACTCAAACATACCAGACACAAATTTGCACGCAGCCAAAGGCAATAGAAGGTAGAGGAAGAGAGGATACAAAGAGTGTAGCCATATTCCAAGTACTTGACAATGTGACAGGTGAAATAAGTTGTCTTCCAACATCATAGGGCCCTCATGTTCTTATACAGACCTGAAATGAACGAGGTCGTGCAACAATAGCAGATAAAACAAGTTGATGAAAACATCATTGGGCCCTCAGGCAGCTGGGAATTGTGCATGAAAATCATTGGGCCCTCAGGCAGCCCCACTGGTGGGTAGCATCATTGGGCCCTCAAGCTACAAATTCAGTGACCTTGCTATCAGTTGATCAACATGAGAGGCTGGCAGTGAATGGCAGCTTCTCATGTCAATTCAAAACTGAGAAAGAGTACTGAGTTCACCCTAGCTGCATATACAAGTAATTCAAACATCATCGAGCCCTCAGGCAATAGTCCAACCCGCAACAGCAAGCTCATGCAATCAAAATAGGCATAATGAAAACATCATTGGGCCCTCACTTCATATACCTTTCAATCAGTTGATCAACAATAGGAGAAGAGGCAATTAAGGCCGTCTTGACATGTCAATACAAAACTGAGACAGGGAAAGGGAAAGGAAATATGAAATCACAGCATCATTAGGCCCTCAAATTATATGCACATCAACCAGTTTCCCAACCAACAACATTGCAACAGAAACTTGAGTGAAAAATCAGGTGATGTAAATCTAAATATGAAGCATCATTGGGTCCTCAACTCATGACGATGGTAATGAAAACATTATTGGGCCCTCAGGGATATTCATGAAAACAATACAAGATGCAAGCAAAATACGCTTAAGTGAAGGCACAGGTGACCTTGGAAATCAGTTGATCGACAGAGTTGGAAGAGGCAAGGACTGCCAACATGTGTCAATTCAAAACCGAGAGTCAGGGAAACCAAAAGGGGAGGTAATAATTGACAACATCATAGGGCCCTCAACTAACATCCAATGCAATAAGCAATTGCAAGCATCATTGGGTCCTCAGGTCAGATATAAGAAGCGAAAACATGTATATAGTAAAGGGGTAAGCGACAGACATCATAGGGCCCTCACTTCCATATACAAGTCCTGGAAACATGTGAACAGGCAAAGGGGTAAGCGACAGACATCATAGGGCCCTCACTGTATGCATATATATGAAACCACAACCTGCATGTCTATTACAAAGGAATCAGTAAATGCAAAAAATTCTGATTTACATTCATGAACAAAGCCAAAGGGCTAAGCGACAAAGTGACAGTGGGAGAGGGCTCCATTTTTAGATGTGCTTTTTTTGGTACAAGACAAAACTTCAGGCAAAGGATCCAAAAGAGGAAATCTTGGACACGAGCATGGTACGAGGAACAAGTACATGGTCCCCATCAATTACCCAAAAAATAGAACACTCCATAGATAGGACAACACATTGACACCAAAAATCGAAAATCCCCAAAACTCGTAAGAACAACACATTGACACCAAAAATCGGAAATCCCCAAAACTCGTAAGAACAAAACCCTAAATCGAAAAATGCATATGAACAACATATCAACAAACCGTAAAAGTGAGAAAGACATCGAAAATGCCCTCAAGTGCGTTGATGAACAAGCCCGAAATAGCAAATGCAGAAACCCTAAAATCAAAATCCCAAAAATCTCATATGAACAAACCCTAAAATGTATCAGCAAAATAAAAATTCCCAAAAGCAGTCGAACAAACCCTAAAATCGGAAAGTGCAAGAGAAGAAAGAGAAGATCCGTACACACAGTCGAAGAGAACAATGGTGGAGGGCGTTTTCCGATACCTAAAATCGGCGATCTAGGGTTTCGCTCGCTTCGTCGGGTTTTTCGCTCTCCAGAAATCGTGTGAGAGAAGAGTGAAGACAATGGAAGTATTTATGACGGGATTGAAGTCGAAAGGGAAAAATGGGGGGTTTCGGATTTCCCATCCACCAAACCTTGGTGGAGGAGGGGGGAAACCGCATCCCCTTCCATCCAGTAAACCTCATGATTCGAACACTGCAAACACCATAAACACCGGCACCCAAACAACGAGGCGAGATTCCCGAGGCAAAAACCAAATCCACCAAACCTTGTAAACACTACACCCAAACACGCCCTTAATCTCCAAAAAGTGCTTCAATTATTTGTACAAGATGTGGCAGGATGTCGTGAACCAAAAGGTTCCTCCGGTATGCACGGACCGACATTGGAGGGTTTGTTACGGGATCCCTTGTGTGCATGAGATTCAGGCATACGTCAACTCCGGTACTCCGATACCCGCCGAGGACATCCACCCGTTCTGGATGGATTTGTCATGGACTGACATCGACGACACCCCACTGCCGTATGAGCTGTCATCTTCATACACGGCTTCCAACGATTTATGCGACGATGAGCTGCACCCACCCTCATACGGTATATCAGATTCCTCTCGTTGTCCTAGCTTGGGTTTAGTATTTGCAATGGTATATCAGATTCCTCTCGTTGTCCTAGCTTGGCATCATCCGTTCACATGTCTCCCCATGACCTCGCCGACACCTGCTAACAACCCTCAATCAGCAACCCTTGGTGTAGCCTGCATCGGAAACCATGACCATTTTGTCGCGGTACGACTTCAAACGTCTTTTTTTATTACCTATTCTTGCTTTTCATATATATGTCAATACTTTAACTCTAATTTTCCGTTCTCATAGATCTGGTTGCGTCCTAACGCTCTTATTCTGCCGCCTCCGCCAGAATGGGTCGAACATCATCAACCGAGCGTCGAAGGATGGGATGCTCCGTTTCAAGCTCAGTTTGAGAGATTTCGAGCCTTACGTGTCGAGTCCGGCCGCCCTTTACTATTTTCCTAGATTTTATTCCACCAGTTTATTAAAATTATGAATGTAAACCTTTTTTTCCGTTCCTTGTAACGTTATTCGCATATTATCCGAATGAAAACCTTAACAATTATTGTTTTCTATTTAATTTGACCCTAAATCCTTCAACTCCACTAGCTAAACACTTCAACTTTTTCAATTAACATTACAAAACCCTCGGAAAACCTAAACCCTATACCCTAAACCGTAAACCCTAACTAGGGTTTGCACGTTGTTAAGGACGTGCAAGTGTTTGCTAGTGGACGTGCACAATCCCAGACTTGCACGTCCTTAAGGACGTGCAAATCCTTAATCGTCATTTGCGGTGTATATATCAACACCCTAATTTTATGAGTGGAATATATTTTTTAGTGGAGGAATTATGTAATGAGGTGTGTGAAATTTGGAGATAACACGTGAGAGGCAGTTGAAGAGAGAATGAAGTGAGGTTTGACGTTGGTGGGTAGCAACTTGTGTTAGGACTTTTGTGGGATTCGTATTTTACCGTAAGACTCTCGGTTTGGTCTTACACATTTGTATCTTTGGTTTAACCACCGCATCTATATATTTACCATTTCAGACTACAAGAATTCAAAACCTTCATCATTTGAAGGACGAATTCAACACTTTTATAATGAGAAGCAAAAATCAATAACATCCACAAATTCAAAAGCAAGAGCACGACAACATCACTATAAAAACCCTTCATCCGCCATAGAGGATGAATATTCAATATCACCCTCAAAGCTGTAAGCTTCTTTAGAATTTTTCTCAAGAATTTATTTCTAATTTCCTTTCCCTTTCTACTTGCAAGATTTCTTAAGTGTACTTTTTTACAACAACAAATCCAATAAAAATAAGTTCGTTTGACAAATCTTATTTACATGGTTGATACTTTATTGTTTTCATATTTTAGTTATTGCATTATCATTGCATCATTACCTTTATACGGAGTATCATTTTAAGTTATTTATAATTATCGTGCTAGAGTCATGGAATTATAATCTCAAGAAATTCAGAGCATGACAACGTCAAATTTGCCCTCAAAGCTACAAGCTTGAAATACCCTTTAGGAATTCTCTCAAGAATTTCTTTGTAATTTTCTTTCATATTTGCAAGATTTATTAAGTGTACTTTTGCAAGAACAAATCCAACAAAAGTAAGTTCTTTTGGAAAAAAAAGAGTGAGAGGGTGAGAGCAATGTACAACTTTTTTTTTTTTTTTTGTTTGTTTATGTAACTGCTAAGACTCCCACCTTGTAGGAGAGCATATCTCAGTATTCAAAGTCAAGACAAAGCGAAGACCAGGACAAGGTGCATTATGCAAGAAACCATTTTCTACCACAAGAATTAAAGGATGAATTCAACATTAGGATGAGAAACAACAAAAATCAAACTTTAGGGTGTGTTTGGGAAGGGGATGAATTTTTGGAGATTTGATGGATTTTAGGGGATGTGATAGATGAGGATGGATTTTTGGGATGTAAAAGATAAAAACTCAACACCCAAATTTTTTGGTTTTGTGTTTGGTTGTATTTTGATTTTCTGGTGGATGGAGTGATGGGGAAATACCGAATTACCCCTACTTATGCACATGAAAAGACGAAATTGCCCCCAATTCATGCCCCTCTTGAAATTTCTCAATTCAATTTTTTTTTTGTTGAAAAAATTTCTCAATTCAATAACCCAATAAAACCGGTCAATTCAATAACCCTCTGCTTCTTCTTCAACCCTCTCCCGTTGTCAGATTCGATTGCCATGGGAGACCCAGACCGAGCTCTCCTCAAACCTTCCGACCTCTTCAATCTTCATCGCCGATGGGGAGCAACACCTCACAACCAGACGACGTGAACGACGCCGATAGCTCAGATCCAGGGCCGAAATTAAATCACCGTACGCAAGTGATCGAACAAACACGAAATTCAAAACTGATCTACCGTAATTCAGCTCCACCGTCTCCTTGCTCCGATTCCCATTCCCGACAGAATCAGGTCTCGAACGGCTCGAAGGAGAGAGATAAAAGGAGATGGAGGAAGAGGAGGAGAGAGGGGAAGTGGTGAGAGAGAGAAGGAACCCTATGAAGAATAAAAACCTTTGTCGAACGTCGGCCGAGAAAGAGCCCATCCTCCCGTTACTGAAGGCCTGGAGATAGGAATTCCGGCGCCGTCAACGACGATTGCCATCACCGTAACCAACATCACACCGCCGTCAACGACGATCTCCACCGCCGCCTTGCTCCAATTCCCTTTCCCGACAGAATCAGGCCTCGAAGGAGAGAGAGAAACAACGATGGAGGAAGAGGAGGAGAGAGGGGAAGTGGTGAGAGAGAGGAGGAACCCTGGAGGAAGAGGGGCAAAATGGGGGAAAACGGAATCCCCATCCACCAAACCTTGGTGGGCAAAAACCCATCACCTCCCATCCAGCAAACTCCGCATTTCGCACCCTCCAAACCCCCTAAACACATACACCCAAACATGAAGGCGGGAAAACCGAGGCAGAATTGCCATCCTCCAAACCCCCTAAACAGTATATACCCAAATACACCCTTAGTGATCAACAAGTAGTCCGACTCAATCACTCTTGCTCTCGGACTCTTTAATCCTTGTTCGAACTCTGATTTATCAAAAAAAAAAAAGGCAAAACAAAGAAACGAAAAGAAAAGTAGAACCGGACACCGAAAAAGAGTCACTGCGTTGCTCCTTTGTCCACAAACACATCGAATCGTCCGACAAACGACTGGACAAGCAAATCTACATTCAGTTCACCAGATTCGGGTCCCCGGCCAAGAATTTCCGACACGGGAAGGAACAAGAGGAGGAGCTCAGGCTTCCCCCGCCATTTGAGAGGAGATAAGCAGAGAAAATGGTGGGAGAGATGGAGATGGAGCTTGGACCAAGATTGAAGTCCCTGCCTTACAAAGTCAAGGCCGTGTCTCGAGAAACAGCTGCCCAAAAGGGCTCCAATATCCTCGATCTTGACCTCCGCAATTACTGGTCTGCTGGCACCAACACCAAAGAGTGGATCTTGCTCGAGCTCCAAGTACTCCTCTTTCTCTCTTCAATTTTGAAACGAAAGCAGTTGTGCATTTTGGTGAGCTAGGGTTTATGGGTCTGTCTTGGTATTGAGCTTGTCTATTTGCATATTTGTTGATGTAGTCGAATGGAGACAAATTAGTGGAAGATTTTAGCATCCTCAATTGAGCTAGGGCATTAGTCTAATCGTAGAGCTGGAGATGCTTTGGTGTGGTGCAATTTTCATTTACAAGGATGATCTGTTTTGAAGGTTTATTAGAAGGAATGGGTCTATCCTGGTGATACTGAAGATCATTTAGATGCCTCTTTTGCGTTGGTTGAAGTATTTTACTTTTAGGCGCTCTTTGTAGTTTGATTATTTTTAAAAAGTGACTGGGTTGACTGAAATATATGGCATTTGGTTAGAATCTAAATAAGCAATGAATATGTGTATGATGGTATCAATACGGAATTCCCATATTAGGTTTTGGTATGGTATTCCCATATCAGGACTGAGAGGGGAAGGAGAGTTGGGGAATAACTTAAAACCCCCCTCCAAGGTTGTGTATGAGGGTATATGGGTTGCAAACCGACACCAGAGCTTGTATCAGGTTGTTTCATTCTGTTGCCCTGGCCAACCTGACGCCTTAGCCAAAGCAAACATAAGTCCCAACTTTAAGAGTGAGCTGGGAGTAATCTGTGGTTTCTAAGGATTGGGTTGTTTCTGTGATTTCATGGTGGGCTCATTTTGTTAGTCTGTCCTCCTTGAGAACTAAGCCTCAGCATTATGAGTGAGTTGGAAAATTTTGTGGTTTTTTAACATGTTTATCAAGTTGGTATGCTGCAACAATGTGTGTCAATGTTATGTTGCTTAGATGTGATGATGGAATTAATGAAGTCTGCCAAGGAACTTTTGCCTTTTCCCATAGAGCAAATCTTCTGGGTGTTGTTTGACGGTGTCAATATTGGTGTTCATTTTGGGGTCACATGTGTCATTGTTTTGATATTGAGCACTAAAGGTACAATTGGAAAATGCCCTTAGTTTTGGTTTTTGTGCTTGTATGCTATCTTTTGTTGTTTGAATTCTGTAAATTTTCAAACTTTTTAAATTTTGCTCAGTACTGTCCAGTGTCCACCTGTCACCCTTAGTTGTTTCCTGGTGTA
This sequence comes from Persicaria tinctoria, assembly GCA_037127255.1. NCBI lineage: Eukaryota > Viridiplantae > Streptophyta > Magnoliopsida > Caryophyllales > Polygonaceae > Persicaria > Persicaria tinctoria. The sequence goes on from JBANSL010000013.1 coordinate 75,545,854, forward strand.
AGATTATGAATAATATGTATACAGTTGTGGAGCTTTTATTACTGTAATGGATGATCCCCAGGAGATTGTATAGATATGTTATTATATAGGTACCTTTCCCATTTCCTCTTGTTTGGTTGTTTGTAGGAGCCTTGCTTGTTATCTCATGTACGGATACACAATAAATCTGTCCTGGAGTGGGAGGTTGCAGCTGGTTTGCGTTACAAGGTTAGTTTGCTACTTTGATAATTGCGTCATTGTGCTTCTCTATAGTATGGGTTATTCATGCTTATCCTTATTTAAAAAATTTCTCTTATACCTGCTTGTTCCATGCTCGAATGTGTACTATAAACTGGCCGGCGTTAATTCAGAGAATGAAATCAGAGTACTCTTCTTCCCCCCCCCCCCCCCCCCCCCCCCCCCACATTAACGTTTCAGGAAATACATAAAACTGATTTTAGCCTCAGCATTTGTAGTTCAGTAATTTATTATCATGTTTTTGTTCCATAGTTCCTTCTGTTACTAGTAACAACCCCTTTCTTTCCACAAGGATTTTTGGTTCTCTTACAAATATACAGCAGCAGTTATTCCCAGCACAGAAAGTTTACAACTATTTGAATGTTTCTTTCTGTACTCCTTTTCTTTTGAGCTTTGTAAAACGAGTTATGTTCCTGAATAGTATGTAATATATACCATATATTCTTTTTGTCATAACTTGGTGTTGATGCATTTTTAACTTTTGCAGCCCGAGAAATTTGCAAAGGTCCGACCAAGATGTGAAGCACCTCGACGAGATATGACTTATTCTACGAATTATACTCCAGCCCGTTATGTTAGAATATCCTGTCTACGGGGAAGTCCAATAGCTATATTCTTTGTTCAGGTGAATTGTGGGCATTATTTCATTTTTTGTAGGTAAATTCAAAGGTGCCTCTCCAGAACAGTAGATATGAGTTGATAAAACCTTGAAGAAAATTAGTGCAATAGATATGAGTTCCTGAAGTTGCATGTCCCCTAAAAACTTCAGACTTGTGTGTGATGGACTTGTTTGTTGTCCTGTCAGAGTTAGAGAAGCTGTGAACTAGTGACCAATCTAATGAGATTATGGATGCCTACCACCAGTGTTTTGAAAAATGCTAGGTGGTGGGGGACCATCTAGCATATAGGCGCCGCCTAGGCCACCTAGTTCAGTACGGGGTGAAGCCGCTCATCACTTATACGGAATAACTTTTAAAACACCAGTGACCATGTTTAGAAGGGAAACACTGTCAAATCTGCCTTTAAATGTATTGAAATTTTATGCAGTATTTCTATTTCCTTACCTATATGGTTCTTCTGATGGACCACTTTGACAAAAGGGATATTCTATGACCCTGGTTTCTTTGCATCATTCTCAATGTATTATAAGAAATTTTGGGTACACTACTTTAATAAATAGCCTTACAGTTAATAGAAACTAAATTTATAAGAAATGATGTAAAACTGACTGAGGCTAAGTTATTCTCCAAAGAGTTGTTGATAATTTTGCCTAGTGCTTCCTCAACCCAAGGCCATTGGAGAGGTTCAACTCAAATGGCTACTTTTCTCCCTTTCATAAAAAAAAGTTATATCCTTTCGGACCTTCCACTCGAAAAGTCGATCTAAGAACTTTTGCCTAAAAGCGTACAAGATATAGATAATCTCTTCCTCCTTGCCCGTTGACCTCCCAAATCTTCATTTTTGTTGCTCCATTATTATAAGCTCCCACCCTTCTTCTCTTCTCGTCTCTTATTCATTCCATCTCCCTTGTCTCTTATCCACTCCATCTCCATCTCCCTTTACTAGTTATTTTGTTGGAGATTGCGCTCTCTTCTCAGTGGTCTTTCTTGATGTTGGGCTGATAGACATCCCCAATTTTTTCTCTTTGAAAAAGAAGAAAAGTGATTCAATGACTAATGGTGTAAAAAAAATCAAGAATTAAGGCATGTTGACGATCAATAAAATAAAAATATGATTACTGATAAAAGAAAACTACTTTTTATCTAAAGATTTATTACTTGTTACTCTGTATTTGTCACCCTCAATATTTGAAGAACTTGAGGCATTGAATTTGCCATTCATTATTTGCATCATCCCATTTTGCGATGTTATCTTAGACATGATATGCCAGGCCCTCTCGTAGTCTCATATGCATATAGTCATTTAATGTAGGTTGCTAGTTTTGCATCTACCTGTGATGTCTGGCTGTGTTTCAGAATTTCTGCTTGTGCTTACCTATCCTTTTGCACTTCTTTAGTCAATTTTGGTTTCTTCTTGATTGGATGCTCTTCCGTAGATATGTCGATGTCGTGTCCGAAACTAGCGAAGTACCTGCTGAGAGCAGCTTATTTGTCCAAAAAGTAGCCAAATACTTGCCTAAAGCAGCTGATTTTTGTAATATAGTAATCATGGTACTAAACAATTAATCCCGAATATTTTCAATTGAAAATTTATTTTGTGACTTCTTCCATATGAAAAAGATATTTCATTAATCATGACTGTTGTCCCTCCATGAATATACAGTTGATAGGAATCTCGATACCTCTCCTAGAGCCAGAGTTTCAACCAGTTACTGATTACTTGCTGCCACAGATTATATCACATGAGCAAGATTCTTGTGATCTGCATCTTCAGGTGGGATTCTGTTGATTTTCCACATCCTTGGTCTTCAATATTTTTTGGATTTCTAATGATCTAGTAGTTTATAGTTGCTTCAAGACATCATAAACAGTCTGCATGTGGTCCTTCCCCAACTTGAGGTAAATTCTTTTCTGTATTTCCATAATCAAGTTCTTTACCATTTTCGATTTTGATATGTTGACATTTTCTTTCTGTTCTACAGTCTGATTTGACCAACTTTGCAGAAGCTCCTGAACTTGGACTCCGCTTTCTGGCTATGCTAGCTGGTCCATTTAATCCCATCCTTCAAGTTGTCTCTCAAAGGTTTAATCTTTTTTTTTTTTTCTGTTTTATAATTTTGGTTTGGTTGTTATTCCTATCAATGTAGTGGTAGAGCTGCAAGTACATTGGAGTAGGTGTTTTTCAAATATTAAGAGTTCGAGGGGGGGAAAAAGAGAGGTTTCATGAAAAAGATAAAGGAATTTTGACGTCATGTTATTTCTTCTTGTATGCTTGTAAACTCTCTCCACTATGGTGCATGCCTTAATTACGAATCTTCCAAATGATTAATGTCATGTTTACTTCCCTACTATTCTGCTTTTAGGGTGTGTTTGGCAAGCTTTCTGTGTAAGGTTTCTGTATTCGCACATTTTCACCTTTTCAGTTTACTTATAAGGCCTTAGCAATTTCCTTATTGTAAGTTCATATTCTAAGGATGTTTACCAAACACACCCTCAGTCCCAAGTTCTTCTAGATAATTGAGATTTTTTAAAATTTTTTTCCATCTATTCCATCTTGTTTGATCCCATCTCTCTGTGGAATCCAATTTTGGCAAATATTGCTAATCAATTGTTTGAAAGTTGGTTCATCAATCCTAAACCCTACCGTATTCAATTTGTCAATACTGCTATCATTCTTGAAAACGTGAATGTTGAAAGTGTGAGTAGTATTACACATGTCTAGTTGTCCTCATATAGATGCTTCACTATCATGGCAGCTTCCCCATTTCATGGAAGTCATTTTCTTATTTCATCTGATTGCTAATACATTCCAACCATGATGAATATTTATATTTCAGGGAGGTTGAGAGTTCAGCTGGAAACTTTGACTTGGAAGTCTCCCGTAACAGTCAGCCATCTCCATCATATACATTGTCTCCTAATTTTGAGGTACTTTGATCTTAGCTGCTGTTCTTTTCATTTATTGTTTATTCCCTTTTACTATGAAATCTTTGTTGGGAAATAAACTAGTCTTCATTTTTCAACATTTTATTGACGTTTTGTTTTTGCCTTAATGATTCACGTAAACAATTAGCTCAGTTTTGACCAGTACAGATAGATGTTGGATCATTATGTGTCCAAATCTTTTACGTATGGAAATGAGTCTTTTGGAAACTTCCTCTCAATTTGTTTGGGGAATGGATGTGTACATATACTGTGTTGATGTTGTCGACTATTTGACAACAAATATGTGTAACAACTCTCTATAGAAAGATGCGCGTCACCTTCGGAGGAGATTTCGTTATGTTAATATGTCATTGCTTAGATTTGAATGGTTTTTTTTTTTCCTAGTGCACCCTGAAATAGACAATGGACAATAATCAAGTAATGTTTGGAGTCATACTTTTCTAATTGAATAATATAAAAGGTTTCTTCTCCAGATAAAGTTTCTTGCATTTGTTAGTATTCCCATTTCCTGCTCGTTATGCTGCTTCTGAATTATTTTCTCCAATTGCAGCCTCGAAGATCACGCACTTCATCACCTTTTCATCTAGCCACTTCCAAATCTACAGCATTTCGTCCAGATACAGTTATCATGCTGCTGAGGAAGGCATATAGAGAAAGCGGTTTAGCTGCGATTTGCAAAAAAGTAATTTATCTGAATCTGGATTCATTTCTTTTTTTTCTTCTTTTTTTTATGTCTGTGTGTATATTCTCTCTGATATGATATGTTCATGTAGTACTTATTGAATTTTGTGTTACTATTCAGGCTGCTAGGGCATTTCATCATCTTGAAGTGCCAAGAGCTGCAGAAAAAGCGTCGATGACTAATAGTGAAATCAGTTCATCTGCTAAAGAAGAAACTCCTATACATGGTGGCTTATCAGATTACTCAGGCATGTTTGGAGAAGACTTCTCCATACCTGTTGATGACTGGGACTCAAGTTTCATTAATATCTTGGATATTGCAGCTGTGGAAGAAGGAATTTTACATGTTTTGTATGCTTGTGCATGTGAGGTGGGTCCAAAGATAGAATCATAGAAGTTACTAGATGACTGCATTCTTATGATGCCATGTATTGATATAGTTGATTTTGCAGCCTGTGCTTTGTCAAAATTTGGCAGAAAGTACTTACGACTTCTGGTTAGCGTTACCCCTCATACAAGCATTGCTACCAGGTGAGTATCATTATGCCTTACAAATACTACAAACCTTGTATTCTTGATTGCTTCTAGTAGAACCATATTGGAAGGTTTTGCTGCCATTCGTTTTTCGTATCCCTCTCTCTGACTATCTCCCCCATCTCTTGATTTTTCTTTTTATTCCCCCCTCTTTTTATGATGAATTTAAGTAATAAGTTTGGACTTCGAGGGTGGTAAGGGAGTAACTAAGGGTTATGGAGAATCGGAGATGAATCTTTTCCACTTACTTTTTTTTTTTAATCGGTAAATATATATAACGAGTAACCAAGTTACAATAAACCCAACCCCAACCAGGATGTGGGTGCAAAGGGGAAAGCCAATAGAAAAGCCAAGGGCCTCATCCCAAAATGGCCCCTATACAAAATGTCAATTTTCCACCCCCTGCCACAAAGTATTTCCGTGTCCTCTTCCTGCCCATTACCTTGTAATTCTTCTAAGCCATCGTTTTTCATTCAAGGTCTTGCACTTACACTTCCTAATAGGATACTTTTGAGCTGAAATGTGGTATAAGAATAAACGTATCTGTATCACGTGCTTAAAAAGCCAAGTAGACAAAGGACAATACGTCTTGTTGAAAAAAATGAAGAGTTGTTCCCTTAAGTTGCAATTCATAAATGCTCATCCCTGCACGAGTCCCAGCTGAATAATCTCATAAAAAAGCTAAACAGCAACAACAAAAACAACAGCCCAGTGTTTCCCTCTCAGAACGGGTATAGGGGGTCTAGGTGTACATACCCTTCCTCTGACTACGTTGCGAGGGTATTTCCGATTGACCATACCAAAGTTTCAACTGCAGAAGTTCTACTTTAACCAGTATACCAGATAACCAAAATTTACCAAACAACCAAAACAAAGTAACATCTTGTTTGTATTTGGGGGCGAGGTGTACGTACCCTTTCGCTGATTATGTCGTGAGGGCGTTTCCGATTGACCATACCAAAGTTTCAACTGCAGAAGTTCTACTTTAATGAGTATACCAGATAACCAAAATTTACCAAACAACCAAAACAAAGTAACATCTTGTTTGTATTTGGCCATGGCCAAAGCATGGGTTATCTTTATGTTATTGAATTGCATAAACAAATGGTGGGCACTTTCACCATCATAAAAGAATACCACTCGCACTTAGAAAAAAAAAGTCTGTTAGGCCTATTGAGCTGCCAATCATTGATCATTGATTATTCACTTTAGAACCAGGGTTCTAAATTTCTAATCATTCACTTTGGAGTTATCCAAAATCATTGATCATGTGCAAGATTTCACTTTAGAGGGTACTTTAGCTTTCCTAGTTGAACAAACAAATGAGAACAAGCACCTAGAACCCGGGTTTATAAGATGTAAAATGTGTTCTAAGTGGCTTTTTTGGCTTCTTTTATAGCTTTGCGTCCATCCAACTGTCCTCCTGCTGCCAAAGACAATAATTTGTCTCATTGGATGCAACCATTAGTTCAACAAGCATTGTCCAAGGTTATTTAATCATTCACTATCTTGGTTTGTTTGTGCAGCTTTCATAGTTATGCTCTATGTTTGAATTGGAATTTTAACTCAGAGTTTCTTCTGATATGCAGATTGTTTTAACATTATCTTCACGAGCATTTCATCCACTTCTTCGTGCTTCCTCTGGATATTTTGCGTCATTTTCTCCGGCACATGTTTGTATCTACTCTTGTCTTTATCTCTTTACTTTGGCCTGCTATCTTTCGTACTTGAAGGACTATGCATCTTGGGCTGGTAAATCTGGAATTTGTTTCTATAATCTGTATATACACTGACATACACATGCATTTAGAGCTCTTCCATAGATCTATCATATCAGTCAAAGTACACTATTGATCCCCAAGCTTCCAAGCAATAACGTTTTCCAATTTGCGATTGGATAAAATTGTTTGCTGTTGATTTAAACAAATTGTATTTGAAATTTAAATAGGACCTCATTTAAATAAATTTAGTTGATTTTTAATAAAATTCACTCTTTTATATTTATAATTTTCTTGTTTGATTAGTAGGGCTTAATTTTAATCTTAACACATGCCCCCAAAGTTTTCGGGATGGCCTGATGTGTTAGCATATGACTATCAACAAGAGATAATCTGAACAGTGTTATCCTCAGTGGCTTTCTCATGTTGTGATTGCTTACCTTGTTCTTGGAGAAATGAGCAGGAAAAAAAAGAATAGGTGTTTTCTTCTTGAGTTTCTTAAGTTATTTGTCAGGGGGATTGTTTCTTCTCGTGTCCTCTGACAATAAAAGCAGTTGCTACATTAGCTTCTGAAAACCATCGTTAATTCTCTTATGGTACAGGCTAAGACTGCATGCGTCCTTATTGATTTGTGTAGTGGCGTTCTAGAGCCCTGGATGCACCAAGTTGTTACCAAGGTTGGTTCACTAGTGATTGTTCACATTTTTCCTTCTATTTACCTATGTCAGTTCTCTTTGTGACCACTTCTGAAATGAAGCATACACTTATGAATGTAGTACAAGGAAATAAAGGAACATAAGTGGCAGAAATAAGTTTTTCAATGTCCATGATGCAGATTGACTTAGCTATGGAGCTCCTAGAAGATCTTTTGGGTATTGTTCAGGTATAATTGTTTGCTAAGCCACCAAGTGCTTTCGAGATTATGGAACTACATTTTTCATCTATCTAAAACGAACCTGATTGTGACTCAATCTTTTGAACTTGCCTATTGTATATGCAGCCTTCTTTTTTATTTTTTATTTTAATTTTTTAAACCATACTGCATAGCTACTCAAATTACTTTCATGGACCCATTGACCCCTTATATTATGGATGTAAAAGTTACAAACAACGGAAGCCTCAGTAGTTTGTTGCCTTTTCAGTTTATATTTGGATTTTAGTTACATGTTGAATATAAGCATTTGATTATGCTACAAAACTTCCCTTCATCATTGTCGTTGATTTATCAAGTTTTCTATGTGGATTTTACTCTCTCTTGATTATTCTATAAGTTTTTTTTTTTTTTTTTTTTTGTCGGGTATCCTATGTTCTTTGCCTGGAACTGACATTGTATATTGCTTTTTCTTTGGGACATGGTGTTGTCTAGGGTGGTCAGCATCCTTCCAACCATGCCCGTTCAGCCATGATATACATCATTCTTGCGTTGTCGGGGTACATGGATGACCTGATGGCTAAATTCAAGGTAATTCCCTATAATTTTACTTTGGGCTTGCAGAATTTACCAACACATTCAAATTTCCAGCTAACCACTAAGAAACAAAAGAGTAGGTAAGGCTTTCTGTAAACTACACTACTATATGTAATCTGCCACTGCTTCTATGTTTTGAAATCTCAGGAAGTGAAGCACAGTATTTTGTTCCTTATGGAAATGTTGGAGAGGTTTCTTCAGCCAATTGTTTCTCTCTCCGAATCCATGATAGACTTGAGTAATGTGTCTGAGTTATTCCTTGTGGACGAGGAACATACTTGTGCAGTTGCACTTAATGTGATTAGGGCTGCAATAAGAAAGCCTTCAATTCTTCCTTACTTGGAACTTGAATGGAGACGTGGGTCTGTACCTCCTAGGTAACATTTACTCACATGTGGTTAGTTGTCTCTTTTTACTTTCCATCATTGGCTATCATTTCTATGAAAAAACTCAGAAATGTTAAGATATGATAACTTGACAAGTATTGTTAAAAACATGGCTATTTTACCAGCGAACCCGTTACCACATTTCTTGGAAATTTCCTAAGCATAAGGTTCCATCTTATTATTGTCTTTCCTGCTCACCAAATCATTACCATTTGAACGACGATCCCATAAAATCTAGTACTCCGTAGATAGGAGTGCATATCATTCATTAAGGTTAACAAAATCAGTATAATCGTTCAGTGACTTGTTTGCTTCCCATCTAGAAGAAAGGTGTAATAATCTAATAGGGTCAGAAAGTTGCATTAGGAATTGTGAAAAATCCATTTAGTCTCATCAAGGCATGGTGGTTTCTTTTTATAATGCTTCACCAAACTGTTCAACTGCCCAAATTTATCTTTTTCTCCCTGGTCAAGATTTCTGTAAAGATCTCTAATCAGTTGAATTTTTAGTGTGCTCTGAACTTAGAATGTGTATTGTCACCTGTCTTAGTTTTTAACTGGAAGACTGATAAACTAATGAAGCTATGGGAAGAATCTTCATATTTTTTTTTCCGGGACCTGTAGTATTGATGCCAATTGTTCATCCTCCTGTCCAGTGTCATTCTCTCAGTTTTGGACCCTCACATGCGATTGCCTGCTGGGATTGATTTTTGCAAATGTCCTGTGACCAATGTCGAAGAAGTAACTTCAGTTAATTCATTGCCTACTCTTGCTCTGGGAGAAAGTACTGTAAAATCCAGTGGCCAAGTTAACAGTGGTGATATTACGGATGTGATTGTAAAGAGGGATCTTAATGAAGATGCTAATCTCCTTTTTGCGCCCCATTCTTTGAAAACCCTATCACTGGAAAAATATCCAATCACCGCTGGCCCAAATAGTTCTGATTCCAATGCTAAGTCGATACTGAATGAAAACTTGAGTGCTGAATATCTGCCAAAGAATTTAAAATTCTATAACTTGCAAGTGGATTATACCCAACTATTGAGCTATGAGGACTGCAAACGACGAGCTTCTGAGTTTCGGCGTATGGCTTTCGATATGCACTTGCAGAATCATATTAACCTTGAGGCTCATAATGCTGCCATAGATGCTTTGCTTCTGTCTGCAGAGTGCTATATAAATCCTTTTTTAATGTTGTCTTCTGCTGAAGCTTCCAAAATCTGTAACCAGTTGAAGCTTCATGAGTATAATGTTCCAAAAAGGCTTGAAATTGTGGAACTGAAGAAAGTTTTTGGCAAAAATAGCTGCAATTTGGAGACAGTAGCTCAGCTTGAAAGGAGGAGAGACAATGTGTTTGTTCAGATATTGATTCAGGCTGCTCAAATGGAAAGAGCCTATCACAGCAAGGTGTCAGATGAAGAACAATCCCTTGATAAGATTTGTGGAGGTGAACAAGTTAACCGCTCTGATGATAGTGAAGAATCAGCAGATGCAATTACCTTGGTTCGAAGAAATCAAGATTTATTGTGCGACTTTCTTATCAAGCAACTACAGAAGGAGCAGCATTCCATGCATGAAACATTGATTCAGGCACTTGTTTTCCTGTTGCACTCGGCCACTAAGCTGTCCTGTGCCCCTGAATCTGTGATTGACATCATTTTAGGCTCTGTTGAAGACCTTAACAAGTGTTTGGCGTCAATGTTTAAACAACATAAGGAAGGTAGCTTACTATTGACTTCTGATACTTTATACAGGGTGCAAAGGCGATGGGAGCTTCTTCAAAGCCTAATCAATGCCTCAAGTGGTGGAGGCAGAAGACTGAACAGTAGAAAAAGTTTTCATGGCCTTCAATACGGAAATTTGGTCCCCCCATTGGCCTGGTTACAGAAAATAGAAGCATTCTCTTCTTCTCCATTTCCATTGGTTCGTTATCTAGGTTGGATGGCTGTGTCACGCAATGCTAACTTGTACCTTGAGGAGCGTCTGTTCCTTGCTACAGATCTGTCTCAACTCACGTATCTACTGTCCATATATGCTGATGATCTTGCCATGGTCGGTGATAGTATCAATAAACATTCGTTGAAGTCTAAGCAATCTGAAGTCACGCAAGCAAAAGAACCCAAGGATCCTCAAGAATGTGGTAGAGACTTGGCATTTTCTGTTTTATATCCTGATGTGAGTTTCTTCTTTCCTGACATGCATAAAAAATTTCAATCATTTGGGGAGACTGTTTTGAGAGCCGTGGCATTGCAATTGAAGTCTGTTGCTTCAACTGCAATTCCTGAGATATTGTGTTGGCTGTCTGATCTGTGTCAATCACCATTTCATGAAAAAATAGATAATACTACTTCCAAAGGTAATTACATTCTTTCTAAAGGCTGTTATGCAAAAAATGCAAGGGCTGTCATTCTATTTGTACTTGAAGCTATCGTAACTGAACATATGGAGGCAATTGTTCCTGAGGTCCCTAGAGTACTGCAATTGCTTGGATCTATATGCAGAAGACCTTACAGTGATGTGTCGTTCTTGCACTCAGTATTGGCTCTACTAAAGCCAATCATTGTATATTCTCTGCATTTGGTTTCAGAGGAAGAAAGACTGCTGAATGACGATTCGTCCCATAATTTTGAGTCATTGTGCTTCGACGAACTATTTACACAAGTGATGACAAAAGTTGAAGCGCATGGTGAAAATGGAAGTGTGAATGTGGCACTTGTAATTTTTGTTTTGAGTTCTTTTGTACAGGACTTGTCTTTTGTGCGTTTAAGGGATCTGTTGCTGTCATCGTTGGAGTGGGTTGGTTTTGCTGCTACTGAACCAACAACTTCTTTCCATGACTACCTTTGTGCCTTTGAGCAACTTCTTGAGAGTTGCAAAAAGCTGTTAGTTGAGAACTTGAGAAACCTTGGTGTCATTCCCATTCCCCAATCAGGCAGCGTCGTGACCGATTTACTTGATGATGATTCTGATTCTCGGTCATGGTTCCCAGACAATTTCTGTTACTGCAATTCTACAGTGGTAACAGATAAGACTGATACTGGTAAATCTACTAAGTCTATTCAAGTTCTCATGCCAGAGGAGATAACAGAGTTGTCAACACAACTAGAAAGTCTCATTCTGAAACTCAACGCGTCGATTGAGCGCTGTTGGAAACTCCATCATCAACTCTCAAGAAAGCTGGCTGTTTCCTCAGCACAATGTCTCGTGTACTCGAGATACCTGTCTGCTGCTGTTCATAATCTTCCTAGCATGGCTGCTTCTGACAACGGGAGTTCTGCTGTCCTCACATCTGAAAATCAGTCATTGATTTCTTGGAACCTAAGCTTAGAATCGCTTGCAAAAAATGCTGATTCTATCCTTGAAAATTGTTTCTGGGAAGTTGCATCTACTCTCGTTGATTGTCTACTTAGAGTACCAACACTGGGTGGCCTAGATAATGTTATTGTTTTAGTTTGCTCTGCTATTAAACATTTAATGAACTTTGCACCAAGGATTTCATGGCGCCTACAAACCAACAGATGGCTGTGTAGTTTATTTGCAAAAGGTGTCCTCATGAATGAATGTGGGACTTCTTTGATTAATCTGCTGTCTGAAATGTTGAGTCATCCTGAGCCTGAACAACGTTTGATAGCTCTTCGTTATTTATCTCAACTCATGGGGTTAGATGTGAATGACGGGGACATAATATTCACGGCATTGTCTTTTGACAAGTTAGCTACACATAACAAGGTTTTATCTGTCTCCAACACTGTAATTTCACGCCTTGTTTCAAGTACTTGGGATCAGCTATCAGTTATGGCTTCTTCTGAGATGTGTTTGCCTTTGAGGACTATCGCAATGGCTCTTCTTGTGCAGTATATTCCATTTGTTGAGCACCACCAGTTACAAGCATTTCTTGCAACAACAGATACCCTTTTGCTTGGTTTCGACATTTCTGCATGTCGAATGGCGGAGGGCCTGTTTTTGAAACTTCTGTTGTCCCTTATTGCTGGGATATGCCTTTATTCTCCAGTTGAAGAGACTTCTGTTATTCCAGCAAATGTTTGGAGATATGTCGAGAGCATTGCATTGTCTAAAGCTGGTAAAGTTTTATTTCTTCTTTTTCAGATTAATCATCTCTACTTTAAAACTCCTATGTTATGTAAAAGCTTTGATGCTATTCCATATATTTCTTAGTTTGAGATGCTCTACATCCAGTTCAATTTACATACTTGTTGTGTAATGTTGGCTGTTGGAGCAACATGATAGTATCATCAAATCGTGTGTGTGTGTGTGTTGTTGTGTATTGGGTTCATGTTGTTGTTGTTGTGACATCACTTGGTATTTGGCATGCCTCCTGAAGAATCATATTCAAAATTTTCGAGTAACTGTTGAATGATTTGCTTGAAAGACAATGTTCTGAACTTCAGAATCTGAAGTGACTAATAAGCACACATATTGTTGGTGAATGCTGTCTATCTTGCTTGAACAAAACTATCTATTGCATATACTACATATCCATATTAAGTTAAAATCTCCATGTCTGGAGATTATTCCCAGGTGGAAAGCTTTAGTTTTAATATGACCATCACATTAAATGTGTTACTATGGTTATTCATTGATCTATAGTCTGACATGGTTCCTTATCATTCTCTGCCTCTTTGTGCCCGTGTATGCATTTTTTTTTTATAAAAAAGGAGTGGTTGGGGACGCAGAGAAGAGAATTTGCCAAGCTTTGTGCAAGGTTCGAGCTGAAGGCCATGATGCGAAAGAGGTATATTTGTATATCTACCCATGGTGTATCCAACTTGCTATTACTGTGTGCCTGTTATCCATTCATGTTTGCTTAGATTGGCATATTTATCTACATGGATGAAAATGCACTTCATAATGACTTAAGTTGGATGTTGTGACATGTAGGCGCTGAAAGAAGTACTTTTAACATGTCCTGGGGAGCACCTTGATCCAAATTTTGGTAGCACTCGTGATTCAGTTTTTCAGGTGATAAGCAGAAAAAAGCCTTTTACTTTACTGGTTGTGTAGTACTTTCTCACTAATGTGATTTTCTCTTTCTTCAAAGGTTAATTGCTATGAAAAAATAATGTGCATTAAGAGTATGGGCATTCTTTGAAGAATGCTCTGCACAAAGAAGAACAAATCAAACACACCAAAAGAGGACAGTCACAAGATCAAACTGATGTTGGGTAATTTCAGCCCTAGTTTCTGGATCTGTAGGATGCACAAAAACTGTCATGTCATTGCATTCCTGTGCCCTATCATGTCCATTTCCTTCTTCCCATGTTCGTAACTCCTGCGTGAAACTGTCAATTCTCGTGTTTGTATCATCTTTGTACAAATACATGGCTGGGTCCACCAGAATGCAAGATAAATCGTTAATCCCAAAGTAGGCCACAAGGGAATTTCCACAATATCAAAAGATAGTATTGTTCACAACATCAGGTCTTGCTTTCAAAATCCTTTTTGGCCTGGAAAACACAACTAAAACCAACTAAGATCACAATATATAATACAGAACAATATTACCCACAAAGTATTTTCCAGCAAGAGTGTAATGAACAGCAAACCAAACAAAAGCTTTTTCTTTGAGGGAACAACAGTGTAAAGGAGAGGTAAATGGTTTAGAGGCGAAGGTTAAGATCCTTTTTTGTTTTTGTTTTTTCTTTGGGGGGGGGGGGGGGGGGCGGGGGTGCAAGGAACAGTGTAGAAGGATCTTGATGCCAAAATGTTGGCATCCTTGAAATATGAATCGCTTCTAGCATGGAAATTTATGAATAGTACAGGTAAATTACTCCTAGAAGGAATCATTAACCAGTGTGGACATGATGTGGAGAGCTCGTAAAGAGGTGGTACATTGTTCAAAGAGATGTAATTTTCCCACGTTTTGAATTGGTAAATATATTGCAGACCGAGGTAACATATTTATCAAAGAAGTAGACCATACAAAGGGTCTAGAGTAAAACCATAAAGGGTCTCCATAGCCCATCAACCTGACATAGGAGGTAATTTAGGCAACATCACAAGTGGATCTATACATCCCCCAAAAAGCAAGCCAAAGAAAACCACCCATGACCAAACACTACATAAAAAGAAACCTACACCAATTTTTCTCACCACTGTCGGAGAAATTGTATTTAGCTAACATTCTAGGTTTACAAGAATCAATGATCACTTTAGCACACTCACTAGCACTCCCAAGATAGTTCCCATGGAAAACTGCTCATACATTCTTATTCTTGAGAATGAAAAATTTGAGGATATGTGAGAAATTAATATTCATGGACTATCCTGTTTCAGTGATTCCCCTTCCCTATCTCTCAAGGGAGATTATTTGATAACGATGCTTTTATCTGACTTGTGGCTGCTAGACCTAGAGAATTGATGCTTTGTCGGTTGTCTTTTAGCTTCTTAGTGGTCATTGGTTTATGCTTGCACCTGATGTTTATGACACCTTTTTACATTTTCAGGTTCTTTCAAATCTAACTTCTGTTCAAGCATACTTTGATGTATTTGAAGATGAAGCTGAACAAAAAACTAGGGTATCATTTCCTGATCCTCTTGACAACATTTCTGCATTCACATTTGTTTTCTTATCCTTTTCTCAGTTCTCATTCTAAACTTTGTGAGGATGATTTCTGCAGGAGCTTGAGGAGGCAGAGCTGGAGATAGAGATCATTCAGAATGAACAAGAATCAGAAGCAGACTCTGATAGTAAGTATCAAATTTGATTACCATTTTCTTTTAGCTATTTGGTACCAACAAATTATTCCTATTTTCAAGTTCAAACAACTTCATTGAAGTTATTTTTTTCATCCAAAGGTAAGTATATATTAAAAGATCAAAAGTACAAATCCATGGAGCATACCACAGGATATGCCACAAGATGGCTTACAAGGGAAAGACAATGAAGCCCTAATAAGCCAAGTAGACAAAGAACTTATGTGTGTGACAAAAGGTTCAAGACAAAGCACCTGAAGTTTTTGAAAACCTTTAGTATTGAGAATGTTGTTCATTTGATCAAGACATGTATATAAGGTTATCCTTACCATCCTTGAAATATGTTTTGATCAAATGAACAACATTCTCACTAGGGAAAGGCATTTGAATTTGCCAAGCTAAGATTATCCACGGGCCTCCTTCAACCATTTAGTAGCACTTGCAAGGGTGGACATTGTCCCCGTATAATCTCAAGCCATTCTCTTAATCCCCCCCCCCCCCCCCCAAAAAAACCTGAGCTGAGAATGGGCATTCAAAATAGTTCTTTGTTTTAACTTCATTCAATTTGAAAGAAATTATTAAATTAATTGTAGTAGAAGAAGTAAAAAATGAATTAGGTTTACAGAAAATCATCGTTATGAATCTTTCTCCTTTCATGTAGCTGCCCCTAAGAAATATTCCTTGGTATATCAAGACCTTCTTAAGATTTTTATTACTTGGCTGTCGATTTCATATTAAACACTGAAGTACCTTTTTCAAACATTACTTCATATTTTCTTTAATACTGGTTCATAGCCGTGAAGCGTTAAGTGACTTGAGTCCAATATCTCCCCCCAAAATTCCTATAGATCTGACTGAACTTCATATCCAATCAAATTAAATATGGGGAATTTCATGCAGAGAAAAACATCCAGCTCATTGGAAGCACTAGCTCCTTCCCTCCCTCTCTCTCAGGAAATGGCATTTGAATAAAAATATTTTCTTGAGGGAGAAAAGGGAAGAAAAGAGAGATGGAGAGTGAGCATTGAAATAAGAATTGTGGTATAGAGTATAGACTAAAAAAAGGGAGGGTGAAAAGCATCCTATTGTCTTGCTACTTGTGACATCAGCCCCTTTCTATAAGGGGCTGTTATAATTTTTGAACTTCATATGGACTAGAGAATGACAAGCGGTGCTAATAAAAACTGTGTGTGTGTGTGTTTTGATCAATTATTGCATTTGTTATCAACTTTATTGTTTCTCTCCACAGCTCATAACAAGGATGCTGATCAAGATCGACTTCAACAAATTAAAGACTCTATTCACTCAGTGTATGTCTTTCCTTTTACTTTCTATGTGGGGCGTCATAGTATTATCATATTGAATATTTATGGATACAATGCCTCTCTTAAGGAGCTCTTGAAATGAAATGTTATTGGATAATTGCAAGTTGTGATGTGAATTTTAGGGTATTTCGAAAACAATAATTTCAACTATCTTTTCTATTTTCTAATAAAAACAATTTTTTTTATGACATATTGTTGTTGCTGTTGTATTATGAGATAATCAGTGGAACATAGTATACTGAAAAAGAATAAGATATCCTCATGGAAAATAGACTTGCTGAAAAGGACTTCTACAACCTATGGAGAAAGGAAAAGAAAAGTGAATCTTTTAGTATGTAGGATCATTTGTTGTAGAAAGAATTGACCTTGTATGAATATTGTGTCAGTGCGATTGTTGCTCAGGGGTTCATTTTGTGATAATTTGACCTTGTATCAATATTGTGTCAGTGCGATTGTTGCTCACTAACTTTCGGTGCTTTTTTTTAATTAAAATTTTTGTTCTGAATAAGTAACTGTTTGCTTCACACCAAGTAGTAGGCCTTGTAAGGGGGCAAAACGCTCCATTCTGAGGACTTGAACGAGAGACGTGGATGAGGGTACCATATCTACTCATCCCAATTCATGTTAGGGGTGCTTTCGAATTTGTGAGAGTTAATAAGACCCCAGAAGAAAGGGAAGGGAATGTGAGTTCTTCACGTGAGGGAATTTGTAGCATTACTGAGCAGCATCTGAAAGGGAACCAACATTTAGCAAGACGTGGCAACACATCCTATCGATGGGTTGATACTTTGTAGGATGAGAACAAGGGAGAGGCTGAAAGGTTTTAGCTATTAAGGATAAGTGGGGGCTCATATGTGGGTGGTGCACTATCCAGTACTGTGGGATCTATGGGGTTACCCATGTTTGTCTAATCATGGATATTGTTATATCTGTGATGCCAGTCAGGGATACTGGTCATTGTATGAAGGACATTTCTTTTATTTTGCCCATCAAAGTTGTGGCCAACAAACTAGTAGATGATTGTGAAAAGGTGTAAATTAAGGTCCTGATTTCTTGTTTGATTTCTGGCTTGTTTCGTTTATCTTCTTTGAACAAGCGGTAATCTCTCAATGCTAAGTATATTTAGGGACTTGATATTTAACTGGACTTGTTTAGACCCAAAATAAAAAATGCTCTTCCACATTGCGTTATTCTTCAACTAGGTGTATGGGGCTCATGGTTTCATATGCTTAAATGCTTAGTTGAAATCTTATTTTTTATTTCGATCTCATTGCACTTAAAATCCATCTCGACTTTTCCAGGGAAAGATCCAGAATTAGGACGGAAATTATTGCTCGGAGACAACAGAAACTTATGTTGATGCGTACACGCCAAAAACATCTCGAGGAAGCAGCTTTACGGGAAGCAGAACTTCTGCAAGAACTTGATAGGTTTCTCTTCATGATGTTCACCTTTTTCATCCTGTTGGATGCTTTAGTTTTGCTACATCAATGTTCACTTTTTTCTCCACATTTTGCTCTAGGCAAAGGATATTGGAATCTGAAAGAGAAGTTGAGAGGGAGCAGTCTCTAGAGCTTGAACGGGCTAAAACCAATGAACTTCGATACAATCTGAATTTAGAGAAAGAGAAGCAAACACAGGTAAGAATAACCTTCAACCTTTGACTTTTATGATACGTTTCCTTGTGTATCAGGTGGAAACTGCGATTATGACCAAGAAAAAGTAAATGCAGAGCCAAACCAGGTTTGGTATTGCAGCTTACAGGATTCATTGTCGAGATATTTATTTATATCTTGAGAATGTGCTATTGTCTTTATATACCGTCATCCTATTTAAGAGGGAGAAAACAAGTTAGGGTGAAAAGAGAGGGACAGTAGACTAGATGATCAAGCTTGTTTGTTGCGAGTGTAATGTGAAATCTACTCAGTGATGGAATTATGGGCATATGCTTATTGAAGCTCATTTATGTAGCATTTGAGAGTAGAAACAGGCTTGGGGGCTCACATGAAGTGCTACTCCATGATGATTCAGCTATTTTGTCTTGGAAAGACAGTTTTGCCATTTAGGATGGTTCTTTTGAAAAATAACCTTAAAGGCTTGAGTTCTTAGTTAGGCCTTGAAGCTGTCCAACATCTCTCTTATCAGTATATTCTTCATTAACCTATACCTTAGCTGTTAGACAGATCTCCCCCTATACTGTTGGAAGCTTTTTTGTTCCTTTTAACCATTCCAAAAGATGACGTTGATTGCCTTGTACCAGTCAGGATTTTAGGCCTTCTCCACATTGCATTTTATTGAGTAATAATATGCATTGCTCTAACCCTTCATTCTTGTTGTAGAGAGAACTTCAACGGGAGCTAGAGCACATAGACTCCGGAGTTCGAGGATCACGGCGAGAATTTTCATCTGTGCACAGGTATCCAGTTTTCATATTCAAAATCAAAATAAGATAGCTTCACACAAATGGAACATAAACGGTTTTGACAGTCTTTGAACTTGTTTAAGGCACGTTTCAGCCGTTTCATATGTTTCTTGGGAAAGTAGAGATCTCACTGAAACCAGGTATTTGGTTGGGCAAAAATGGTGGGAACCATTCATTAGAGGAATGACTGAATCTCCCATTTTGAAAACCAATCACCCCTCCGTTCAGCCTTATTTTTCCATGTATCCTCATACATGATCTAACCATCTTCTGGGCAAGTTTGTCCGGATTCATATATTTTATATAAACTAAGCAATCATTTTTCTTTGTGCATATAGCCGTCCACGGGATCGTTACAAGGAGAAGGATGGTGTAAAGTCTGGTGGTGATAGCAGTTTACGAGCAAGCACTTCCAGCATTCAGCCTGATGCATCAATTAGCAGTTCGACCATCACTTCTATGCCAACGGTAGTTCTTTCAGGCCAGATTCCAACCATCTTGCAAGCACGTGATCAAGCGGATGAATATGAGGAGAACATTGACTCAGGAGATACAGGTAAGCACCTGAGACTTTTGAGATTCTTTTCGATTTTATTAGTATTTGGTTATAATTTGGATTTTGGTATGGAATTATGAATCAGGCTGGATAGGAATTCCATAATGTCGTTCGCTTAGGTCTGGATAAGATTAGACTTGGTTTTAAGAATTGGGGTTTCCTAGGAATGAACCGGACCCATGTTGGGGTGTGGGTATTTGGAATGTTTCAACTAGTAAAAGATTCCTCGTTCTCAAGCATGTCTGGTAGAAAAGCAACAAAGGTGTGAATCTGGTAGACTGGCCACACGCCTGCCTGCCATTTTCGCACATTGTGACATGATGATTGTTATTGGAAAGTAGTTTTCAATCTTTCCAAAACATGACAATTTTAATGTAAATGAAACAGGTAGTACTGGAGATCCTGAGTTGGGCTCAGCATTCGATGGCCATGTTGGTGGATTCGGTTCTTCGCAAAGGCACATATCAAGAGGCGTAAAGTCTAGGCAGGCAGTAGAAAGGAGAGAACGAGATGGAAGACGCGAGGGCAAATGGGAGAGGAAACATTAGTAATCCATACACCTGACTTGAAAGTAGTAGGTAGCTATAGAGAAAATGTTAATTGTTTGTTGTTAATTTTGTAACATCTAATGTAGTTGAGCTCAGTGACTTGTATTGTCAGTATTGACACTGATGATTGTTGTAAAATGCCTCCTGTTGTTGCATCAGCCTCATTGATCCTTCAACGTGTTACATTGCTCGATCAACAATCGACCCACCTGACACGAATTATACAGATGAAAACCCGAAATTGAGTCGAGTATTAAGATTGATAATTAGGGTTTATATACATTTATGTGATAAAATATGTATGACTGAAAAAAATCAAACCCAAACAATCCTATAGATCTAATTGTTTGATATCAAAATAAAAGGGCTGACAACGGATCCAATATATAGGAGGCCGTTGTGTTCGTTGACATCGCTTGCACTCGTAATCAGATCTCCACTTTGAGCATCTAGCCGCTCCAGAATGCGTCCTTCCGCATCAATGTTTATAGGCATGCCCACGTCTCCTCTTGAACCGGGTCGTTTTACTTGAGCAATCCAGAAGTTGCCGTTGGAGTCTCTGTTAATGTTGTCTGGACGCCCTCCGACCGTAAGCAGCAAATCCCTTCTGTGAGATCTCGGACCCGTTAGCCAGTACTTCCATATCTGTCCCGTCGTTGTCTCGGAAAACAACAAAATGTCGTTGTTTAGACTTAATGCTACTCCATTGGGGAAGTATAACTGGCCGCTTAGGACTCTCACTGTGTGGTCAGATGGATTGTATACCATCAACCTCCCCGTACGATCCTTGGAATCTATTAATCTTGAGAACTCCCTGCATATTAGGAGATAAATGTATTTATTATTGGATTGTATTCAAGACATTAATTAACACATTGGCTATTTGAGATTGAATGAATAGTTTCGTAACATCGCTCAAATTGTGCGCTTGAGTCGGTAAAGTAGATCAATCCGTTGAGTGGGTTAATGTCAAGTGAATTTGTGAATCTGAACGGAATCCCATCGGCAACTTGTGCAACAGAAACCCCTCGGCCACCTTGCGGGCTAACTTCAACTAATCCATAATATGAATCCGCGACAAACAAGGAATGTGTGATGGGGTGGAATTTGAGACCTAGAGGCCTTCCACAATGGCGTTCAGATGCTGGAGTGTATGACCCCAAACAACTTAGATCCCTACAAAAATTAATTATAAAAACATTGATTTAATATATAATACTCATTAAACTTACCAATTAGATATCAACCTAATCAATATATGAAGCAGAGTATAGTTAAGAAAATAAAAACATACCAGTTGGGCATTACAGCAAAGGGAGTCCAATGTTGAGTTTGAGGGTCGTAACGAAGTAT
Source organism: Persicaria tinctoria (assembly GCA_037127255.1). Lineage (NCBI taxonomy): Eukaryota > Viridiplantae > Streptophyta > Magnoliopsida > Caryophyllales > Polygonaceae > Persicaria > Persicaria tinctoria. The sequence goes on from JBANSL010000013.1 coordinate 75,567,361, forward strand.
GCGGCCATCGGAGACGCCGACATAAGGGCCTCCACCGTATGCGTCAAATGCAATAGATTCGGGACCTATCGCCCCCTCTGGTAAAGGTACTCCCGGATGGAAGGTTCTTGCGGAACATGCCGTTAAACTTGCCAAGATGAAAACAAGAACCAACGAGCAGCGCAACAACATGATCGATCGATCCATCATTCGATCTGTAGCGATTAATTAATATAAGGATGATGGATGAATGATGAATTAGGAATTGAATGCAAGGATGATGGAGGTTGGTGTGTGGAGTTTAGAGTAGAGTTGATTAGGGTTACGCAACTTGATGACTGATGGTTGATTCTGTAATTGGGGTCTCTATTTATAGACCTAAATGAGGGTACTTGGCCTTTACAAAAATCAAATAGATAGTTCTTTCTATCTATATATCTTTATCTACATATATCTTGTAGATAAATCTTAATCTATATAATAATTTAGAAGATCTTATGTACTCTTATGTGTCAATAATACCTCCATTTTAGAAATTTCTACCAATTATATTTTTCACTTTCAATTTTTTTCTATTTTTTTTAATTCTTCCATTTATCTCTTTAAACAAATCAGAAGTTTTTAAACAAATTTACTAACTACTATCTATATCTTTCTCTTATGAGTTTGTTACTTATAAGTTTAATTCAAAATATCAAAATAATATTTCTTTAATTGTAATATATTAATTTATTTTATTATTAAAATTTTGTGCTAGTTCAAATATACTTGTATAGATGAAGAATTACTATTGTTAGATGAAATATTTATTATTATTATTATTATTATTATTATTATTATTATTATTATTATTATAAAATGACTTATATAAAGTTAGTTGGAAGTCTCGTAATAAATTGAGCTTCAACCTCTTTCTGAATAGTAAAAATTAGAATTTGCAGGAGATGGAAGAAATCAATTCAAGAAATCCTCGAATAATTTTGTTGATGTTAGAATATCAGTAAGAAGAGAGCAAAGATGAGGCAAAGAGAAGAGAGAAACCAAATGTTTGTGTGTTGTATTAGGGTTCTAAAGACCCATATATATAGGGGATTACAAGGTAAGGGCAAAATGGGTATATCCATAATACATTTAATATACCATATTATAACACTCCCCCTTGGATATACGCCCATTTATATTACAAACTGTCTCGTTAAAAACCTCGCCTAGAAAACACAATGGGACAAAAACTAGGACTAAGGGAAAAAGAGTACAGATGTCGTTTGATACGCTTTGGGGATACGGCCTCGTTAAAAACCTTGTCAGGAAAACCCAGTGGGACAAAGCCTGATCAAAGGGAAAAAGAGTGCAGTGCGTATATTCTTCCCCTCAAATCAACAACTTTCTCATTCTGATAAGCACTTCAAATTTCTTGATAATGCCGACTTCATGAGTTGTATGGTCGAGTCTGAAAGTTGTCATCGATGTGTGAAAGTTAAAATGCCTTCACATATCATACTTGACTTCGATGCAATAGACTTCCTTGTCTTTGGTGATGAGCTGCTTTCAATGCACAACTATAAGGTACTTCAGGACCTAATGTGCTTTTCAGAGTTTGATACAGGGGATCTGATGTATAGATGGTGTATAAGTTGCCTCATTAAAAACCTTACCTTGGAAAAACCCAGTGGGATAAAAACCAACATTAAGGAAAAGAGTACAACGCTGTGTATAGTACTTCAGGACTTAATACACTATGTCACCACTTACACAATACTTCAATTGCTATAAGCATTTCAAATTAATCGATCATTTTCACTTATATTCTTTTATAAATGATCAATTGGAGTATACAACTACTATGCCCGTCAATTACGGTTAGAGTCGGTTCATCGACAACCAAAGATTATATCCACTACTGGTGAATATATTTTCATATCATCCACTGTAGACTTTTGTGTAATCTCTCTTGCTATATATCTTACAGCTTCATTTCGCTTATTGCGGTTTGGTATAAACACCCACTTAAAACCAATGATGTTATACTTTCCGATGTTGAATTGGAACTACGGGTCCAATATCATCATACTTAAAGAATTCATCTTTGCATGAATTTCTTCTTTCTATCTCTTTGATCATCATTTTGATGTCAACATTCATTATTTGATTGATGATCATCATATTTCCATGAGCTCTTTCCACTTCCGGGGAATCCTTAAGTGAGAGCCATGTGATCTTCAACACTTCTGATGTATTGGAGAATCACTTGGTTTTTGTTGGTTTAGGACTTACTTCTGGAACATCCAAATGAGCTAGCTAGTGCAATATACGTGACTTAGTCACTCTCTTGGCCTTATAGTAAATGCATTTGATGGCTTTCTACTAAACCATGTAATTATCATTTGGTGTACATAAGTGTTGAACTTCTGGTTCACTTTCATTTATCCGCGGATCCCAAATGATAGAGAAGTTGCTTCCATACAATCTCTTACTTTAATATAGTCTCATTTCCTCTCCCCCTAAATACCGAGCATTTTGATCACCTTTATAAAGCTCGAGGTATTTGATATCATTAGGGACTCAAACCCCATGTATCATTCATTTTCTTTGTGGTCTTTTAGTTAAAAGTGGAGGAGGCCTCAGAACATATACTCTCTTCTGGAGATAATTTGGGAGAAGTTATCGTGTCAAATTCGAAATGCAAAATTGCATGGGCCCATTTGACTAACGACTCTTCTAGGTCGTTGTGAGCTACTATATGCTCCTCAAACATTCTCTACCTTTTCATATGAAAAATGTGTTAAGGCATCTATATTGGAATAACATTGGTCCATATGCCTCTGTTTTATGTTCGTAGTTGTCTCATTGAACTCGATCAAGAGACATAAGAGACTTTGCATTTACTCTTTATTATAGACGGTCTTGTTATTATTTTGCCAAGAGAACAAGCCGTACATGTATGGTCACTCGTATTGAGGATCTTCCGGTCCTAGGATCTTCTAGTCCTTTTGGTGGGAATTCATGTGAATTTCAATGATCTTACAAATCATCGGTTTACTTGAGCGACCAAATGCCACAAAGAATAAGATTTTATCATCAACTAACTTCTGATTAGTGACATTATAAGTTTCAATGGTAAAACATTTTAACCATTGAATTTTGTAAATGGTGATCCATTTATTTAATCAGATGCCCTTAACTGGGTATTTTCAGAACTTCTGTTGGTGTCATACTACAGGTATGAAACTAATGACCAAATTTATTCATAATGTTCTTCAAGACATTAGAATTAACCGTACAAAGATGACCTAGTTATAAGCCTCAACAATAACTTTGGTTTCGCGCTTAACCATTACCTCTTTTACACCCTCTACAAGAGGGGCATGCTTCAAGCAATGCTTAGAGGATTGTCAGGAAGTGGCCTTGTAAACCAGATCATGTTTTATGGTTATTTATATTGGTTATACTAACCAAATAAAATAGTTCTGAATATGCCATAACCCATATTCCATGTAATTCTTCAAGAGTACAAATGTTTAAAATAAGATCTTATACTCTTCTAGAGTTTATAAGAATATGAAATTAGAGTCTTCAAGCTCTTATGCATGCTTTGATGAAAACTCACAATATGGTGCATTAAGGGAATAATAATAATAATAATAAAACTATGTAAAAAATAATATTAAATAGTAAAGCATACTACTATTAAGAAACATGAATAACAATAATCTTAGAACAAAAATAAAAATCAATGTCAACTTCCGAGTGACAAGAAAGTTGGTTATAGATTTTCAAGACCTTTTTATCACCTACGTCAGGAGGTGGTATTCTTATATACAATTTTATCGTTTACTGCGGGAAACTGATGGAGAAAACATTAAGGGTCATAGTTGATTTGTTTATCTGGATATATGAATCATCACTACAAGGATGACGTTTACCAGTTTATCCCTAGGAGGGTGTGATTTGTCTATTCCTCTACTTCGGGAAATGAGTCTCTCATTTACTTCGGAAAATGAGTTTGTTCATTTACTTCAGGAAATGAGTCCGTTCATTTACTTCAGGAAACGAGTCCGTTCATTTACTTCGGCGGAAAATGAGTATGTTCATTTACTTCGGCGGAAAATGAGTATGTTCATTTACTTCGGGAAAAGAGTGTTCATTTACTTCGATCGAGAGATAAAGAATAAAAATATAATAATATTTACAAATAAAACAAAATAAGAGGCTAATCATTGATGCATCACTACAGAGATGGAAATATTTGGTTCATTGCTTAAGAGATGAAATTAATCGGTCTATCTCAAAGATACGACTTGTTCATTCACCTGCTTCGGGAGATGAGAATGTTAATCTCTTTTGAGAGATGTACCCGTTCATCTACTTCAGGAGATGAGAGAAAACAAATATAGTTTAAATAGAAATAACATACAGGAATAAATTTCATCACTACGGGGATGAAATTTATCGGCTCGATCATCTCTACAGGGATGAGATTTATTAATCACATCGTGTGATTTATCAATTTCATGATTTGAGATTAGTTTATATTCACTTTGAGGGATAAAACTTACCACTTCGGGGGTGATATAATTTATATAACTTGCCACTTCGGGGGTGATATAATTTATATCTACGCATCATCTTCGGCGATGTGTTTATGTACAACAAAATATGAAACCCTAAAGTCTACGCATTTTTCTGTAGATATATAAAAAGTACGGGTCAATTTGCGGTTTCAAAGAAACCTGGGCTGGTTTGTAATTAAACCAAAATTTCAACAAATTGATTCGGCTTCTTCACCTGTCATAATAAATCACCAAATTGATTAGTGTTCAGAAAAATGTAACTGTGTAAGCATTGATTCGTCTCCTTCACCAAATTGATATGCGATTTTTTTTTTTTTTTGAGATTTCAGGGGCTGATATGCACAACTCAAATCTGGAACAATGGTTCATCTTCCTCTTTGTGTTTGCAGAGAGCGACGCTTCGGCTATGTCGATTGATGTTGGGCAAATTGCCGACGCCTGGCTTACCCATGACTGATGGCCCCTCATTCGATTGTGTGCTTCCCGGAGCCCCGAATCCGCAACAACGGCGGAGCTTCAACCCCATCGGCCTCTCCGCCACACCGATATTGTCATCATCGTCTCAACTGAAGAAGCGATGCATAATAAATCAGCAAACCAAAGTTGAAGGAAATCAAAAGAATAAATAAATATAGTAGCAGGCTCCATCGAGATTAGTAGGAGTTTGAGAGGGTATTCCACTATCGAGGCAGAACTAGATCACCCCGCCGCGGTGGCGGTTCTCTTCTCCTGGGTTCACCACCGGCCGATCCCGGCATCGACCTGTGGAGGAGGAACTCGGCGCAACTTCAATAACCCTGCACAACTTGAAACTCATTCTGCTAAGCCCTTTGTGGAGTTGGCAATGAACACCGAAAACAAAACAAACAAACACGTATAATATCAAGGATTGAAATATCAATTGCTAGAGCAAAGTTGTAGAAGATGGAAGACTATCGGAGTCTATCGTGCTGATAACGTGTTAGAATATCAGGAAGAAGAGAGCAAAGATGAGGGGATTACAAGGTAAGGGTAAAATGGGTATATCCATAATATATTTAATATACAATATTATAAGGGAAAACTAATTAAAATACCCCCACCTTTGGTGGTATGGTAAAAATATATCCTCAACTTTCAAATGTAATAAAAATATCCCGACCTTTGAGGGTGGTGGTAATATATTACCATGTGTTTTCTCACAGGTCAAAAATGTTGACAATGTAGCTTACGTGGATTATTTTTTAACAAGACAACATACGTGGAAGCCTTTTTTTTTTTTTACAAATTAACACGAAAATTGGGTTTTCTTGAACGATTTTCTTAGGGAAAAAAAAATGATAACAAATTAAATCGGAAAAACGAAATTGATTCAACCAAGCAACTAATCCAGTCAAAATTGCCTCAAATTAACACAACCCGACTATTTCTAACACCAAACCGACAACAAAACTAAACCGACAACAACGAAGAGGAAAAAAAAAACTTACCCAACCAAGTCTGTGAATGAATCAGAGGTGAAAAAGATGTGAGAGAGACAACTCAAGACAGTCGACCACAAGGGAGGAAGACAAGACTGACATTGAAGAGGAACCATGAGTTACTTGGAAGCCAATTCAAGAGGCGACCACAGAAAAAGATGTGAGGGAGGAAAAGACGTTGGGTATAAACCCGGTCAAGCTCTTTATTTTTTTTCCTAAGGACACTGTTTAAGAAAACCCTTGTAAAAAAATCCACGTAGGCTGTCTTATCAATATTTTTTACTCGTGAAAAAACATGTGGTAATATATTACCACTACCCTCAAAGGTCAGGATATTTTTATTACATTTAAAAGTTGAGGATATATTTTTACCATACCCCCAAAGGTGGGGGTATTTTAATTAGTTTTCTCGTATTATAACAGTTGATAACTTTTCAACAAAGGCAGATCAAATTCAAAACTGTCGCCATTAATTACAAAGATCCAAATGATAGCATCAATCAGCAGCAGTGCCGGCCAGCCACAACCGCACAAGGGCAGTCTGGGCTATTGCTCATGGGCAGGCCAGCCCAGATTATATGTAGTATAGTATTATACTTGTTTATAATGTTATCTTATTTTTGTAAATGTTTACAAATTAAATTCTTTCCTCTTTTAAAAGACTCACCAAATATAATTTTTAATATTAACCGGCCCAACAAGTAAATTAAAATATAATTTGTAAATGAGCCCTACTTTTTTTTTAAAAAAAAAAACACATATAATACAATCTCTACCTAATTTATCCCCTAAGTTTTGAAAACCCCTAATAGTGTTATACATTTGTGTTAGTTGCTAATAATTTTTTTAATTATTAGATGAGATATGCTATTATTTTTAGTATATCAAAATGGATTTTTGTACGTAATATATTACGTCCGACTTTGAATTGATGTAAGATATCTTAGCGAAAAAAACTAGATAAAATATTAAATAGTTTATTTTCTATATAAAAGGGTCCTCAATTTTTTTTCCCCACTCAAGGCCTTCAAAATGATAGGACCAGCGCTGATCAGCAAGAATCACTTGAGATCAAAGAAACCAAAATGGAGATCAAGATCGGTCAAGCACCTTTATGGAATGGGATCCCATAAATTTGGCCTTTAAATTCATGGATGGAGTTGGATTTTACACTTAACAAGGTTATAGTGCAGACATTGGGCTACTTGCAGCTGTAGCTCATCTTTAGAGCGAGCAATGGCCGCCTTCCGATCCATTGCTGACACTTTTCACAGCAATTCTATCAATCTGGATCGATGACTCATGTTTGGGATCAATGCATTGAGCTTCCTGCTGAAGCTCATTCGATTCTTTTGTTTTCCCCTCAACTTAATTACCATACAAATACTTTGAACCAACATCTTAAACAATCTTAAATAATTAAACTTATCAATTCATCTTAGACTTGTCAAAACATGACCTGACCCGAATGCCTAGTAATTTTGCGGGTTTGAAGCGGATATTTTAGACCTGGACTCGAAAGCGACCGAACCCGAATGATCCGGGAATTTTAGGGTCAAGACCCGATGATCCGTTGGTCAAAATCGACCCGATGAGTCAACACCATATAGACGACATACAAGCACCGCATATCTAGGCCTCACACAGATTCGTCATTAAGTAATGTATATATATTTTATAATTATAGTATATTTAGAACACTTATATTTGTATAAATATATATTTTTATGCTTAAAATATTCATATATTATTATTATTATTATAATAATAATATTTATAAATGTAATTATAATATTATTATTTAGTTTAATTTGACACATTTATATTACAATTTAATTTTATAATATTTTAATATTTTTAAAAAGTCTTTAAAAAGTTAAAGTTTTTATTCTTGCTGGGTCGACCCGAAATCGGAAAACATCCGGTTTGGCTCGACCCGAAACGACTGGTAGTCCGATTGATCCGAAACCCAATCTACCGAGAATCCAAATGACCCAAACCCGATTCCGATCCAAATGACTTGATTGACACTTGACCGATCACTTCATCTGGATCTAGATAGCTTGTGTGGAATTTGAACCAAAATGTTAGACAATCTTACATAATACTCGTATTCCAAGAGTCGTGTTCCGCAAATAAGATCAATTCACTACTCAACAAAGAAATGCATTTAAAGATTTTTTACAAACTAGACTTGTTCATATCAAGCATACTCTGTTTGTATTGTGTTGTTATATCTACATAAGTAAAATCACCTGAAAATGCAATTTCAATTCACTTGAATCCATCTCACAATTCATTCTTTCCGTCGTACTCTGCCAATTATTATATACTGGGATTACAGTGAGATAATAGGGGGAGAATCCACTTGGAAATGGCACTAAAGGGTTGAAGAATCGAAAAGCCCTAAAAATTGGCGTTCGTCAGGCACTCCAATCCAAATTGAGTCATCGAGTACAACCAATGGTGATCCTGTGCTTGCAGACAGATTAAGCTAGATGAAAGAAGAGTAAATCAACCATCAATTGTAGCATTCGATTGGAGCACCAGAAACCCCCAAAAATTAGGGTTCTTGAAGCTTGCCAGTGAAATCACTTTGTAACAAAGCAAAGTTACAGTCTTCAGCTTGGGACAATGCCGCTACAGTTAACAACAAGGCATTTATGTAGCCCCATTGGATTCTTGCAGTGTGTAGTTGCGCCATCAATACACATCAGTCACTGCCTTGACTACCACTCCTCCAAGAGATTCTTAGTTTACTTGTACAAAGCACCTCTTCCTCCTTTGGGGGATCAAATCAAAAATCAAAACTCAAAATGGCTTCTTCCCAAAACTCCGTCTTCATCCTCTGCTTCCTGGCTCTCCCCATTGTCTTCTTCTGCGTCGGGCAATCGGATGCCACTGAACAAGACAAGGTTACCCTCACAGTCTACTATGAAGCTCTCTGTCCATATTGCTCTTCCTTCATCTCCCGAGATCTCGCCGGACTCTTCACCGACGGCCTCCTCCCCATCGTTGATCTCAGGCTCATTCCTTGGGGCAATGCCGAGCTTGACCCCTCTGGATCCTTCCAATGCCAACATGGAGCAGCTGAGTGCTTGCTTAACACAGTTGAAGCATGTACCATCACTGCATATCCTGATGTTGTAAGCTTCTCCATCTTCTGAATTTCACTCAATTAGGCGAAGATTTAATGTCCGTTTTGTATCGATATCTTATATCTAGTGTTTGGTATAACCCTTCGGAAACGGGGCCTAAGATAGTTTGGATGGAAACTTGCTTGTTGACGTTGTTGCAGGAAAGGCATTTCCCTTTCATTCAGTGTATAGAGAACCTGTCTTACCAGCAGCGACAATCCGATTGGCAAGATTGCTTTGCAGCGACGTCGTTGGATCCTCAGCCTGTCTATGACTGCTACAACAACGGGAATGGAAGACAGATTGAACTGCAATACGAATACGAAACAGCTCAGTTAAACCCGCCCCATGAATACGTCCCATGGGTGCTTGTCAACGAACAAGCTCTTGGCGAGGTTAAGCCCATACTTGTTGTGAAACAGCCTGCTTCCACATACACTTGCTGAAATAACTCTTTGCTGACAAATGCAGAATTACAAGAACTATGTGGACTACATTTGCAAGGCTTACAAGGGGGGTGATATTCCAAGGGTTTGTAGCTCATCCCAGCTACAACCGATCATCTCGTATGAAATGGTAGAGACAGATTCAATCCATCAGGTTTGCTATGCAGGCACTCCGATGAACATACCATCATATGCATCGCCGGAGAATATGCCTTGACAGCTACAAAATCTCAGACACTGTAATAGGAATTTCAAGTGAAACAAACACATTGGTGTCATTTGCTTGTAATTTTGGTAAATTTTTCATCAAAAATGCTTTCTGTAGGCATTCACGTCTGAATTTCTTTTATGAAAAAGTATGACAGTAAGTGTAGTGTCAGGTTTTGAAGAAGAGATTTGATCAAGAAAACACACATTTATAAATGTAATATATTTGTGATTGAAAAATTGCAAAACTAGTTTATGTTGATTAAAAAATATGACATGAATATAATATAAATGTACGCGAAAAATATCAGTCTCACAGTAATCCTATAGATCTAATAACTAACGTGATACTTCGATATGAAGTATCCTAACAGATCCGATATGTGAGACTCCTATAGATCTAATAACTAACGTGATACTTCGATATGACGCATCCTAACAGATCCAATATATAGGTGGCCGTTATGTTCCTTGACTTCGCTTGCAGTGATAATATGTAACCGCTCTAAAATGTGTCCTTCCATATCAACTTTTACGGGCATGCCCACGTTTAGTCCTGAACCGGGTCGTCTTACTTGAGCAATCCAAAAGTTGCCATTCGAGTCTCTGTTGTTTATATTGTCAGGGCGGCCTCCAAGGGTAAGGAGCAAATCACTGCGATGAGATCTTGGACCGGTTAGCCAGTACTTCCATATTTGACCAGTTACCGTCTCAGAAAACAAAAAAAAGTCGTTGTTTTGACTTAATGCTACTCCATTGGGGAAACTTAGGTGGTTGAGAAGCACTCTCACTGTGTGGTCGAATGGATTGTAGACCATTAACCTCCCAGTACGATCTCCGGAATCTATCAATCTCTGAAAGTTCCTGCATTAGAAGATAAAAACTATTATTAGAGAAAACACTTAGACAATTAGGTTGTATTCGAGACACCAGATTGAGTAGTTTACCATCGTTCGAAATTTCGAATTGTGCACTTGAGTCAGTAAAATATATCATTCCGCTCACAGGATGGATGCATGTCAAGGTTATTTGTGAACCTGAATGGGACACCATCAGCAATTCGCGCCACTGAAACACCTCGACCACCCTGTGGACCGACCTCAACTAGTCGGTGATATGCATCTGCAACGTATAATGAGTTCGTTTTAGGGTGAAACTTGAGACCTAAAGGCCTTCCACAATACTCCGTAGTGTTCAGATGCCACACTATTCGACACCAAGCAACTCGGATTCCTGAAACAATAAGTACATTAGCAAATTTGCAATAGGGCTTTATCAGTTTATCAATCAGAGTATAGTTGAAGAAAATAACAACTTACCAATTTGGCATTACGGCAAACACAGTCCAGACTATCCGACCATCAGAGATACCAACATAAGGGCCTCCTCCGTATGAGACTTGATGGAGTTTAAAGCGGGATGGGATGATCTACCTCGTTGCGAGTTAAAGGGGCAATTTGATCGCTGATTAGGTAATTTGGATCTCTATTTATAGAGATAATTTTAATCTTAATATTAGCGTAGATAACTCTATCTTAATCATATAATTCTATCTAATTCTTAAGGTTAGTGTAGATAAATATCTTAATCTTTAATCATATAATTCTATCTAATTCTTAAGATTAGTGTAGATAAATTAGATAATTCTATCTTAAAATTTTAATCTTAATGTCAGCGTAGATAAATCCTAATTAGATGGATAATTATATCTACGGTTTTCTAATCTATATGACTTAGAAGTTTAATCGAGAAATAGTTTCCAAAAATTAAATTACTATTGGTTTCATAGGTTGCTCCTATGTTTGATCCCAACAATCCATCGTGGTTAGGAATCGTTAACCAACTCGTTACATCCGGTGGCTCAAGCCGAGCCAGAGTAACCAACTCGTTACATCCGGTGGCTCAAGCCGAGCCAGAGTAGGATACAGGCGAGTTGTTAAGGTCGGGTCTGACTCGATCATAACGGAGTCAGAAAAGAAAACAGATTGCAATGCATATGCTAACAACTGCGATAGGCCTGAGTGCTTTCGAGGGGCATAAATAAACAAGGTGATTTTGATCAGCATTCGTTCCTGCATCGAATGTTTTCGGGCCTGCCTAGTCCTAGTTGTTACAATGCATCTCGATCAGCACTAGGAACATCATTCATCGGTAAAATTAACGCCGGGGGATCTCATTGAGGAAAAAATGCAAAATTTTGCTATAAGAAATCAAATCAGCAGATGAACAGAACTCCATCCAATTCAATCCTATTTTGCCTTGAAAGTGATGCTTTCTTTGCCGCCCATGTAAGGCCTCAGGGCCTCCGGGATGACAACTGAACCATCTTCTTGCTGGTAGTTCTCCAGCAGGCACACAATCATCCTCGGAACTGCACAGGCTGTTGCGTTGAGGGTGTGCACAAACTGTGTTGATGCAGCTGATGGCCGGTAACGGATCCCCAGCCGACGACTCTGGTAGTCGGTGCAGTTTGAGGCGCTTGATATCTATTCAAGACAAGACAAAGTGGACTTAGTTGAGAGCAAAAACTGCTGCCTTTTACTTACAAACATATAACACAATACAAAATCCTTTACCTCTCCATAGCGTCCTAAGCCGGGCATCCAAGCCTCCACATCAAACTTGCGAAATGCAGGAGCCCCTAGATCGAAAGATGCCATGTCCAGGATTCTGCACAGAAGCTCAACATAAGGGTGTAGGGAACTACAGAACGAGTGAATACGACATGGATGGAGAAATAAACAATTGTAAATGCATACTTGAAATGAAGGCCAAGGGACGAAAAGAGGTCATCTTCAATTTGGATGAGCTCCTCGAGGTACTTATCACTCTCCTCTGGCTTGCACAAGACGAACATTTCAACCTTGCTGAACTGATGGACTCTATATAGACCTCTGAAGCAAAGAAGGATATCCAACATCAGCAACCAAATTCGGAAAGTGCAAAGCAGGTGTCATATTATAGCCATATCCCCACCATCATTGCACAAACCCGAAACAGACCAGTGGGCAAATCTTTAACAGGAGGTGAACTACCTTGTCGCAGATCCGGCAGCACCAGCCTCAGTACGGAAACAGTGTGAATAAGCTACATACTTCAAAGGTAGTGCAGATTCTGGAAGGATGGAATCCATATGAATTCCACCAATTGGAATTTCCGCAGTGCCAATAAGGCACTGATCACTACCTTCTATAGAGTAAACCTGGAATGATTTCATGAAATTTTACAGTAAGTTTTATAAAAACAAGCATCTGAAGCAATCTTTTGTAGATGTAAGTGCCATTAAAATTTAGTCTAGACAAGAAAAGAGAGAATATCAGGTTTACGCATTCAGGGAAGTTTATACATTGCCAGGAAATGTGCCAAGCAAACAAAAGGCGTGGAACAAACCTGGGTATTTTCTGCACGTGGTTGAAACCCACATTTTTCTATAACGGAGGACCTCACGAGTTCTGGTGTTGTTACTGGGGTGAAGCCTCTTTTCTTAACCTCCGATAGTGTCCAATTAATAAGAGCCATTTCCAGCATCACAGCTTCGTTTTTCAGGTAGTAGAATTTTGAACCACTGACCTAGTGAACAAATAAAGAAAAATACAAGCTCATAAAACAGCTACAGGGGCTTTTCTCGATATATCACAGAAGAAGAAGTCAATTCAAGAAATCAGATGATTTTCTCGATATATTTTCAACCAAGGCAGAATGGCAGATCAACAGAGGACTACTGAGTAGTGAGTACTGTCAAGATACATTATGAAGATCCAAATGATAGCATCCGCAGGAAGATAGCTAGCACTTAAGAAGAAATCAAATTACCTTTGCAGCAGCGTCAAAATCAAGAAGATCAAGCTCCTTTCCGATCTGGAAATGATCCTTGATAGCAAAGTTAAACACACGTGGGCTGCCAACCTAAAACAGAACCAATTAATCGGATTCAGAGTAACGAATATCCATCCATAGTAACCATGGAAACCAAATATTAGCTGGAAAATAGTTTATGATTGCAAATGTGTACAATGATTAAAAAAAAAATCATAAAACAAATGCGGCTATATATAGAGTAGCATACTGTCTTTCTCAATGCAGAGCAATCCTCCCCTCCGATCGGTACATCTGGATGAGTCATGTTTGGGATGCATTGGGCTTCCTGCTGTAGCTCATCCATGAGCTTTATCAGGTCTTCCTCCAATTTAGCAAGTTTTTCTTTGAGATTTTTGCCTAATCAAATCACAAAAAATAGGTAACAATTAATTAGCGCCTCAATGCTAAGGTTATGTAGGAGACGTGGCCAACCAAAAAGAATGATAAGACTCATTAGCACCTTCTTCTATGAGCTTTTGGCGCTCAGACTGTTCTAATTTCCCCTTCATCTTGTTTGCCACAGCATTTCTCTCCCCACGGAGTCGTTCTACTTCCTGCTTTCTGCTACTTACAAATTAGCTAGGATTGAAGAGAAACCCCCTCACCTCATATCTACCAATACAGAACTATCCATACTATTACGATGCAACAAGTCCAATAATCTTTTGACTCTTTCTTTTCCTATAAATTATTCAAAATACAAACCTGAAGAACAACCACATTATTATAGAAATATTCATATTATTACAATGCAATAATTCTGATTAGTTTTCGACTGTTTTTTCCCTCTACAATTAATCAAAACATAAACCCAAAGAAAATCCATATTATTATGGAACTGCCCATATCATTTCAACTGAATATATCTGATAGGCTTTCGACTCTTCTTTTTCTCTCTACAAGAAATCAAAACACAGCCCAAAGAACAACCATGAACCACCCTTCAAAAAGTAATATTTCCGAATGTTCAGATTACACAATTGGCAGATTAGCGGAAGTAAAAAAACTGAAAACCCCCTAACCTTCTGTAGGCTCAGCATTTTCTCATAGAGGTTGAGGACCAGCTCCAAATTGGCGGGGGAGTTCCTGTTGCTTATATTGGTGGCCACAGCTTCCTTGTTCTCTCGAATCCATCGGAAATCAATGGCTGCCTTCCACTGAGGCTTCTCAACTGAACTCGAACCTAAACAAACCCAAGGCTAAATTTCAATAAACATCATTTCAGGAAAATCAAATAGAAAAAAGGGAACTCAACCAGGAGGCTGAATTAGAATACCTTTTTCGGCATACTGCAGCGCAGCAGCAGGGGAAGAGAGAGCTCTTACCAAGAGGGGAATAGGACGACGGGCATAGCGGGGAAAGAGGGTTACTGAGGGGGAGTTGAAGAGGGGCCTGTAAAGCCAAGAGATTGAAGGCATGGCTGCCAGTTTTAGGGTTTGGAAGGTCGTCCCTCCGATGCAGTGAGGCAACCCCATTGCTCCTACCTCTACTTCCCTAAAGTCAGAGATAAGTATTTATAAGGAAATGGAAATCAACACATCACACCAAATGAACGAACCCTAACAGAAAGGAAGAATTCAATTCCCATTATCATACCCTTAACTTCAACTAGCTGGACATCAGCTAACCAAATCCCCAAATTACCAAACCGACTTCCTAGAAACCACAATTCATGAAAACCTTCCAATTCTAGAACAAGAAGCCCAGAACCAAAAGTCTCAAACTTTATCACCCACAATTCCACAAACCTCCATGAGACCCCCAAAGACACCCAAATCCTCAAAACCCTAGTCCATTACTCATCTCTCTTGAACCCAATTCCAACAAGATACCCACAAAAGAATCACAGAAATCGAACAATATCGAGTAAAATCATACAAAAAAGCAAAGCAATTACAATATCAAGTAAATACACACCAGATAAGGGATGGAGGTCGAAGGAGGCGTAGCGGCGGCAGCGGCGGGAGGAGGAAGATAGCGAACCAAGGAAGAACAAGATTGTCTGATTGTGTGCGGCGCGGCGTGGAGACGACACCCACGTTCAATTCCCATCCACACCATTTCCATTTTTTTTATTAAAAGGGAAAAATTACAGAAAATAACCTAACTTTTAAAATTGCGATAAAAGTACTCTGATTACGGGTGTGTTATAGTACTTGACTACTAGTGCAAGTCTAGATAACAATATTTTATATTTATGACTTGTTAAGAACAAATATGGGTAAGATTATCGCTAATGACAATGATGTCTCAAATGTTAAAGTAGCAAAGACACTTCTACAAACACAACGTATGTGTGCTCGACAATCGGATACAATACGATACTTCAGTCCACTCTTTTTTTCAACAGGAAAACATTCATAGTACACTTATTCATTCAACGTACTATGAATCTCTTTCTTTAGATTTTTTTTAATCTAAAATTAGACTATTTGGTTTATTAGTTGATTTTGATTTCAAGTTTATGATTAATTTTACTGAAATATTAATTTAATTGGTATATTAGGTGTAAAATTTAGTTACAAATACATGAAAGTAGTAGTGGTATTGTTGTTTTAAGTTCGGAAATACAAATTTATGGCTAATTTTCTTGTTGTATATGTGTTCTTGTGTTTTTTAGGATTGTTGTATCTTTGTGCTGCATCACGTTCGCATTTCGTGTTTGTGTTGATGTATGTATTATTGTAATGTTTGAGAATCTTGTCGCTAGTAAAGCATGAACTATTGTTTGTGGATAAGGGCTACATGTAAGATAGGAAAAAGGCTATTGACAAGACTATTTTCACAAAATTGTATCAAAACCCCTCTCATCCTCCATTTGACGTCGCACCAAGAACACCTTGTGTGCTTTCAATGAGCCACCAAGAGAAGAATTTTTTTGGTGTTTTGAAGTCCATTTGAGAGAGATTTTTTATAGATCTATCAACTTTGAGGCAAGAAAATTCATTACAATTGGTATTTATGGTTTGGTTTTGTATGAAATTTAGGGTACGCAGTTTTAGGGTTTGAAGGGTTTACAGGTTTGGACTTCTATGTTGGATAGTTGTTGATTAATATGATGTAGGTGTCGGGTGTTGAGTTATTAGAACATAAATTGATCAAAATAGTCGAGGTAAGAGATGGGATTCGTTGCTGTCGGATATTGAGTTCGATTGCTACCGGGATGGGTCCGATAACTTGAGACATTCAAGGATTATCTGTTTTGAAGACTACACATGTATTTTTTTTTCATTCTAGTGACTATTTTATCTAAATGCTTTTAACTATAATAAAATCAAAAACTCTGTTTCCTTTCTCGTGAAAAGTTAATTGGTATTCATTCAACCTTTTTTTTTTATATGAATGTAGATGGTGAAAGGAGCTCATGAACGTCTAAATATATCGGCTCGAAGAGCTAGGATGAACCCCGAGGTTTCCGTGTCACAAGCAAATGAAAATCCTCTCATGTCTCAACCAAATGAAGATCCTTATGTTGATCGAGTCATCTAGAGATGCAGGCTTCCCTAGAGACAACACATTATCACTTAGCGTCGAGAGAGAAGAAGCTATGGTTTCACGTGAGGAGCTATTAAATCATTTGCAACCTTTTATTCTTTTGCTTCAAACCAACTCTAATAACAGTTTCCATCCATATACCTAACAAGGGGATGGTTATGAGCTCCATGTGTGACTTCGATTCCCCAACGGTACGGTTAGGCATCATATGATGACATTTAATGCGAAACATACAACTATACCGTCTAGATGCTGCTTTTCTCTTCTTCACAACCTTGTTTGGCTCATCAAGATCGACGATTATGAAGTCGATGCTTGCCATGACTCTCACATATTGCTTGTGTTTTTTTGCCATCTTTTTGAGTTGTGAATACTTTGCACCATTTCTTGTTTCCTCTTGGGCAAATACGTAAATATTTTCAAAAGTAGACAAGGACTTGTCGTGTAATTTGGTGGTATCGGTTTTGTCAATATCCATTCACCCATTCTGACGTCTTGCCTCTAGCCTGCCTCTTGTTTGTAACTCATCCTCCTATTGTATGACACATTTTTTGCAAACTTAAAATTTTAGCTATTTTTAAAGTAACCTCAAAATTAAGGTTATTTCTTACCATTTGGCTTTAGCAACTTCACCCGGGCTAATATATGAAGGTCAATAAGTCAAGTTTTTTTTTTGTTATTATTAGTTTGAAGGTTAAAATATACTCCATCTGTTACTTAAAACTTGTCATTTTAAAAATCTACACATTTATTAAGGAAATAAACAAAAATACACTTATACCACTAATTATTACTCTACCTTTATACTTTCTCAAAAACTACAACTAACAATTATCTAATTATTACAAGAGCAATTTCGTAAAGTGGATGACAAAATAACTAAAATGACAAGTTTTTCTTAACAAGATTTACTTCATAAAACGACAAGTTTTGATTAACGAAGGGAGTATTGAACTTTAGGAAAATATGTACAAGTGCAGAGGGGGAGGAGTATGTATGGCTTTGAAGAGCCATGTATAAAAAATGAGGGAGCCCCTCGATCCATATGAGCTCATGGTGTAACTATGGCTCGGTTCCAATGCTAGGATATGTACCATGTGAGCGGTGTAGATCATGTCATATCAAGTCAAAGCCATCAATACTTAGACATACACACAAAGGCAAAGTGAGCATCAAACACCTACGGCTATATATGTCATTAGTGGTGATGCTCAATTTACCTTTGCTTAGCCTCTTGCTTTCAAGATCAAAAGGAATTTGTTAGGATTGGATAAGTTTGTTCTTAGAGATAACGTTCATCATATCAACATAGTTTGCTGAAAACCCTAATTCAATTGGTAGAACCTGTGAGGGCTACTGAATCAGTAAGTTATATAGACATGACATGACAACAAAACGCCTTAGTTACTGAGCATGCTGATATGGTGTTGGTTAGTTACAATTGAGTTTATTTGGACCAAAACTTTTTAAAAAGTCTCATTAAAAAAGATCAAAAACAAAAATAACATTTGTAAATATGCATGGTGATCTTCCAATGCATAACCAACAGAGGTGTCGGATCTTACACAAGTCACAAATAGCTATTTAGCTTCAAAACAAGAACAATTTAAGAGATAAGGTTGAAACAAAGCAGGTGGTCAGATGGTGAAACAAAGCGAATCTCAGACTCAATACTTGGTTTACATGTAAATGGCAGCTAAGGTATACCCACTAGAATTTTAACGACTTGTGTTATAGGAAAATAAGTTGATATATATATTTTTTTGATTAAGAAAGAATTCGGGTGAGCAAGCTCTACCCGGCAGCATCCTTACAGATGAGGTCTGAAAGACCAGAATTGTTGCAGATATCGACCCTCTTGGCAGAGTGAAAAAGGTATGTGCAACCTTATCAGCCACTTTATTGTCAATCTGGGGAACATGAAAGAAGTTTCCTTCTTTCATAGTCGATAGTAAAGTTTTAACATCCGAGTCGACATAATGAGCTCAATTTCCCAAAGGCATTTAGCACGGTTGTTTAAATGATTTATGATTATGCTGGAGTCACTCTTGATATGGAGTTTGTCGATTCGGAGCCGAATAGCGTGTTGGACTCCTAATTTTAAGGCTACCGCTCCAGCTTTGATGGGGCATTGTTTTCCCAGTTTTTGGTAACATATGGTTATTGGACGACCTGCCCAGTCCCGAATAATAGCCCCCGCTGAGCTGTCGAAATTTGCCAAGGTAGACCATCGAAATTTAATTTTAGAGTTCCCGTTGGGGGTTTTCGCCATTGTGTTTTCCGATTTTTATGTTTCTGGTTTGGTCGTGTTGGATTTTGGGGGTGAAAAGGGGGGGGGGGTCCTCATCAAAATCACTCTATTATTCATTGATATGGTTTCAACCGGAAAACCCTCTATTAATCCCTTTTTTCAGTAAACAAGAGGCCCTTCATTAAAATTGCACATAAGGTGCATACACGCAACACAACCACTTTTTTTGCAAGTGCAAGCAATAACAAATCAGTGTATACAAGTCAACTCAATGGACCATGATCCACCTAAAGAACCTCGACATATAACCTCTAAATGATTTGTCCACTCTGCACATTATATTTCACATTTCATCTTGCAATCTGAATAGCATAAATTATGAAGCAAATTCATCTTATTTTAGATTTTAGTGGGAAAAAATTTGAAATCCATAGCAACAAGAAAGTTGATTTAGCATCACACTAACCTCAAAGTTTCTGTATTTCAGTAACATTTTGATCTTTTACTTCGTTGAGGGGTTTATCAACAAATGCCTTGCAATAAAGTTCTTTGAGATAATTCAAGTTTTTGTTAAAATTAAATTTAAACTCTGGGCCCCAATGGTAATCAACAAGACAACCAAAATATATCTCCATATGCCTCATTGTATCGATACCACAATCGATATCATCATCTTCATTAGCCCAACTAATGTTCATAATGGATGTCTTTGTTTTTGACATTTGTTGAGTGATTTTGTTCCAACCTTTGTCAATATCCCATCAACAGTCGATACTGCAATTCAAACAATATTCATATTGAACTTTAATAATAGTAACATTACAAGATATAAATTTATGGCTAGATATAATGACGAGTTCAAGATTAAAAAATCTTGAACATATTTAAACCAACATCATAAAAAAAATCATAAAACTACATCATGAATAAACCAACATGAAATGTAAGGTAACAAACTTAAAGATACGAAGTTAGGGATATATATAACTATGGGTTCAAGATTTTAAAATCTTGAACCTATTTTAAAAAATAAATATTTCAATTTTATATCATCAAAACAGTTTAATTGATATAAATAAGAACAATGATTTGATATAAGGAAGCAAGAATTATTAAGCCAAAATGGAATGTACAAGTTAAATAGAGATATAGTAATCCAATTCAAGCAAAATCCAACAATTTTACTCAATCACGGATACTAAAAAGAGGGAATGAGGTTGTATGATCTTACCAATTTCTTTGGGACATCACCATAGATTTTAAAAATATTTTCACTTGATCGCTTGTTATCAATGATGTTAATGGTGGATTTTGTAAAGTTGAAACAAATGACATAATAATGTCCACTAGCCAAAATAGAGAAAATACCTATATAGGTAATGATGTCAATGGTGGCTTTCCATTTTATATAAGACAACAAGGATTTAACTCATATGCTCTTGATTTACCTCATAGAGTAAATAGTTAGAAGAAGGAAATACATGATGAAAAAAAATCTAGAAAATACTTAATAAACCAACATGAAATGTAAAACGAAAAGGATTATCAAACACTTAAATATCGATAGTAGTAACCTCACGACATAAGAATTTAGGACTAGATAATAGGTTCAATACTTAAAAATCTTGAAAATACTTGATAAAATTTTGATCCAACAGAGTGAGGTAGTGTATGTGCTTTATTGAACACACTTAATAAAATTTTGAACTAACCATTTTAGAAAGTTAAACTAACCACTTTAGAATCTAGATTCAACTATATATATTATATTGAAAAAAGTATATATTTGTTCAACGAAAAATACCTAACATCGTTGCAACATTCAAAAAGGTTTTTTTTTAATATATAGATGGCTCAATATACATACCAAATTCGAGTCTATAAGTGGATCTCCACCATGAAATTTTTCTTTGAGATCATCCAAGGATTTCTCAAAATATTGGGTACCTTTCCTTATACTTATATTTCATAGAATTCAGATTACTTCCCAACTGTGGAATACAGAATATATCAAGTAAGGAATATAATAAATATGCTTTTAATTGAAAATAAATTAAGTAATATAAATAATAAATACATACAATTATATTGTACGTGGCAAAAAACCTCATAGGGTCAATATGATTTATGAGTCTCTCTTGGATGTTTATGGTGTGTTTGGGAAGGGGTGGAAGAGATGGGAGGGATGGAGAATTTTTATATGGAAACACACCGAAGTGTTTGAGACGGGATGACGGGGGTAGTTGAGGTGGGGGTGTCCAGGAGACTCCTTGACACTTACATACCTTCTATGCACCCACTGGAGAGCACTGATCATACTCGATGATGTGTGGAGTGTGAAGGGGGGGGGGGGGGGGGGTGAGTGGAATATATTCAAAACCAACTATCTTGATAAATGTGATAGCAGTTGGAAAATCATCACCACCACTCGAAATCCGAAGGTTGCAGAGGTGACTCGGAGCATCAAGTATTACTTAGATAGAATGACAGATGAGGATTGCAAGAAGTTGATCTTGGAGAAAGCAAATCTTTCTGGATCCGCATGTGAAATTTGTGGAAGGGATGGGAGGGATGGGCACACCCCCATTTTCCCACCTTCATTTTGGGGTGGAGGGATTTTCCCACCTCGATGGCCCAAAATTGCCCCTTGGTCACCGACTTCAAGTTCAAATCATCAATGTGATTTTTAGGTTGACCCGGCCCCACCGAAAACAACCAACTAGAAACAACTACGAAAGAAATTGACGATTACTCCTGGGTTTGGACTCCATTGGATTCGATGAACAATGATAAGAGATTGCTAATAAAATTAAGAGGGCAACGATGATGGAGTGAGGGGCTATAAATTGAGATTAAAAAGGAGGACAAGGTACAATTGAGGAACGGGTGACGATGATGAAGTGAAGGTTGTAATTTGAGATTAAAAAGGAGGAAAGGGTGCAATTGAGGGGAATAATAGATGATGAAGATCAAAAGGCATGTGATGAAGTGATTCGAATTCGAAGAAAGCCCTAGATTCAATACCGACCAACTCATGCGTATCAATGAAAACCGAATCAAATCAAAACAACACCGCAAAAAAAAAAATCCCTAATTCCCAATCCACCTACTCCGGCTACTGGTGATGGATCCACCGTTCTCCGTCACTAAAAACAGCCGGGGTGAGACTCAAAGGGTTCGAAGCAACAAATCGAGCCTTGGATGGAAGAAGACGCGTTTACAACCCCTAAGAGAGTTGTTGGAAAATGATGGGTATTTTTAGGGACATTTTTGTACTTTTATGGCGGAAATGAGGGGTATTTCAGACATTTACCGCAACAGTCTTACACCACTCATCCCCACTCAACCAAACACGCAGGGGTTATTTTCTACAAATAATCTCTATCATCTCCACCCCCAAAAAGTATTTCCATCTCCTCTATCTGCCAAAAGCCAAAAGTATCTCCACCTCCTAAAAAAACCCTCGCAAACACGGTCTTAGTATATAACTCTGACCATTCATAACATCAAAAGCAACTAAAGAGTCTGATTTTAAAATTTTCAAATATTTCCGAGGCAAGGAGAAACTCTTATACTTGAAAATTATTGTCCTAAAAGTGCAAAAGAAGCATATCAAGTTATAAAAATCTTGAACTCATAGTTATATTAATTGATTTATACCTACATTTTCTCACTAGAGATATTTATTGGAGTTTCATATAATTGAGATGGGAACGTAGTCTCTTTTGTATTACTTGGATGAACCTATACAAACTAATTAACGATATTAAAATTTGAAAGAAAAATCTTCACAAAGTAGAACAAATATATATTTTTAGAACAATGTTCAATGATGTTATATCTCCAATATAGGGTGGTCGGATAATATAAATGCAGTATCTTCAATTTCTCCATAAACGGGGTAGGTTTGCGTGTTTTCAATGTGTTTAATCAATGTTGTGTTAATACTACATCTTTTTTACACATAGTGATCAAAAGAGGCTACAAGAGTATAATAAAGATATATGTAATGTAACAATAGCGCGCTATAAGTGGTTAAAGTGATTTATAAAATGGTTATTGGTAATATGCTAAACAAATATGCTACAAGTGATTCAAGTAATTTTGTAAAAAATTAAAAAAACTATATTTTACTCCGAAACAAAACTTCAAAGTAAAATAACTACATTTTACTCCCTAAAAATTTAAGGTAAACCACCAATCAATCTCTTTTATTAAGGTAAAACTTCAAAAGTTGTAATTTATAGAGACTTTGCAGGTCTTTTTTAATTACAAAAATAAAATAAAATAAACTACATTTTACTCCGAATTTTTTTTTCCTAATAGATAAATTTATTGTTAAAAAAATATTTATGAAAAAACAAGAGTTGAAATAGCGAAGCACCCACATTCCTATATTTACAAACAACTGGTCATTAGCTTTAAGGAATAGACCAGAGTCTTTACAAAAGCTTTAACAAATGAGTTTATTTTATTAATATCTTTATTGTTCTCAAATCGTTGAAAATAACATTTAGATGTCATTCTACTTATATCTTTATACATGAGGAAATGCTAGCAAATAGACCAAAAATATCAACTATTTTTTTAAATAATTTCATATGTAGTACTATTATCCATGAAATTAATAAAAAAAATATTTATAAACTTTTCAACTCCTTAAAATCCATGTTGAAAAATTAAACATCGGTTTTTTTACACAAAGGGAAGGAATAGTACCTTTTTTTTTTTTTTTTGTTTGTAAAAGTGTGTTATTCATCACTATATGCACATTAATTTGTACGAAAATACTAAGGAATCCTAAAGATTATATTTTTCCCTCCATAACGATGGCTGCACTAGTTTGTTATATACTCCATAAATAGCTACCGGGTTGCTTTGTAAGACATCTTTTTCCGGCAACCGGAAAACAGTTCAATGAGAAATACTTGCCCTTCTTGAACAACAACAACAAAGTTGAGGTTATTGAAAGTGCTATGACAGTCATATCAGAACACCGTCAGGAAGAACTAAACCGAAACTGATCAGAATCTACCTTTCCGACGATGGGAGCAACCATGGTTTACCAACATCAGGAGATGCCATGCTCAATCAGGAATTCGTGCGACAGTACTGCATTGAAGTGTCGAATAGCCACCTTGAATGTTCCTTGATGAGGGGGTTTAGAAAGGAGTTGTATTTACAGTATGTGACAGTCAATTGGCGTGCAAGGCCCACGACTTCCACGTTGATTCTAGTCGCATCAAGTGGAGTTTCTCCACGAATGGTTCGAGGACAGCAGCCTCTTCTTCTGGGGCAAAGGCCATGCAAATGCTCAGCTCTTGCACCGCCTCACCATACTCCCTGGGAGTTGTAATCAATCATAGTAAATCATAGGAAGAGATTAAGAATCATAACAGTTAACAACAAATGGCAGAAGAAACTCGGTGGAAGCGGAGGTTATACCTGTTGTAGTATAACATCATGCCGTGGTCTCTCCTCAATGCCCAGTTGTGAGGCTGCAGAATCAGAAGCCTCTCTGAAGCCATTATCGCCAACCTGTTTATCGTAGAATACATAGCTTCAGAAGTCACAAGGGAAGAAAAGACGGGAGGGAAGGAAACCAACTGGACTGGAATAAAGGATCACAAGCAAACAATAAGGATCATTTACTTAAGCCATTAGGACCTCTCACATAAGCAATGTAGCAAGAGACCACTTCGAGCTCGTTGCTATAATAAAGGCATGTAAAGTTGTAAAAACAAACGAATCAACTAGCCGATCCAGTGAGCAGGGGCAGACAAAAATATAAAAACAAAATGAAAAAAATAGTTGGAGAGGCAAATAATCTAATGGGTTCCCAAGCCTTCGGAGAAAATCAAGATGATGAGGTAATACGTTCCTTAATGCAGTCTTGTATAGTATAATAGTACACAAGTAACTCAATTGATCGATATCATTCTACTCTAGTTGCTTTCTCTTTTACACTTGCTAGTGAGTTGATGTTAATAACACCTACTTACATAGCAAGAGAAACCAAAACAAGAAAGAAAGAAAGAAACAGAAAAGCAAACATGGAAGGATTATGAAGTGAACCGAAAAAACGGGTTCCAATCATTTAGATCCTTGAGAGAAAGTTCTTGAACAAAAGGCGAACACATTCAATAATAACTCATACTCAATTGTCATCCCCTTTATTTGATTGATTTTAGCCAACTCCAGCTAGAAGATACTAAATATAACCAGCTTCCTTGTAGAAACAGAGTATAAATAATCTCCATCCATCTATCAATAGAAAAATCATTCTAGTGTACCAAAATATGCAAACATGGCTCACGATGGATTCTTGAAGGAACATTTTGATACTTTCACATTCTGAGTAAATCAAGTCCTTGACTCAATAGAGTGAAAATAAGTAAGCCCCAAGGTTTATAGGCATCTTAATATGATGAGAATCCTGAAGAGACGCTTTGCCCAAATGAGTGAAACATGGCATTCTTTTTTTAAATCCAATCCATTCAGATTCATAGGTAAAAATTTAGTTCATCAGAACTGTCATTATCAAAACCAATAGGCGATAAAAAAGTATAGCAGAATCCAATTTTATCATGCTTCGTTTGTATTTCACAAGGGAGAACAATTAGGTGCTCAAGTTCTCAAGGTAGTAGCCAATGAATAAGAATGCAAAGAAGCCACAAAGGAAAGCAAGAAGTAACCTCAAATCCTGAGTCCGTAGCAAAGGGTGATTTGACTCGTCAATCTGTTTGCGAGAATAATGTGCTGGCCTTAATGCAGAAGTCAACATCAATCCGCGATTCATTCGTGAAGCACGTTTCCAGTGGAGCCTCTGCAATTATCATTGTCTATGTTAATTTTGATTCCACCAGATCAGCAGAATAAAGAGAACTATTCCACCACCTCCCCCCCCCCCCCCTTCTTTCCAACCCCCCACGGTTCCTTTCAAACAACAGAAGTTAAAAGGAATAACAAACCAGTAAATAAGGCTTACAATCAAGTTTGCCAAAGCGATTCCAATAATATCCCGGTTTGTTGTGATGTCAAGTGCTGAAAGGGAACTGCTATTCAAGTCTGAAGCCATGCATTTTGGGTCTTCTACACATCTACCATTAACAATAGCAAACAAGCTACGCCCAGAAGTCACCTTAAACAGTTCCTGTGTAGCAATAAGAAACAGTAAGTGAGACCATTGAAATTCGCAGCAGTACTGATAACCAAATAGCCTGATACACCGTTAAGTAATATCAGTTGAACCTGTGGAGTTTCCGTCTGGGGCCAAATTAGAAAATCCTCACCAACCCGAGAACCAAAAATGGTCAAACCAAGCCTTTGGCAGACCTCGATATATATTATGCTGAGCAATATAGCTGCATACAAAATTGCCAAGTTGTCATAAGTTTCACAACTCCGGAATATTAGTTCAATAAATACACCAAAGCTAAGATAAACTTGGTATTTAAAAAACCGAAAGACATGAGAAGGGGTAGTAAAAGGCATTACCACTGCCACATCCGGAGCTTAAGACCTCATGCAAGTATGAGAATTTTGGGTCTACAGCAACAGGTAACCTTTTAAAGCGTCTTACTTCAAAAAGAACCAAGTTCACTGCTTCCAGGACTTCTACTAAATGGCAACCTATGTCTCTTGAGACCAGTTCTGCCTCAACTTCTCGAGCAATTGCATCTAACTCACTCAACCAATGAGATAGCTTCCTGCCAGCAAGAGGCATCAGCTCCAAGTAGTGACCATCATGCAGACGGTTTGAAGAGACGTCTCCCTGTTCATTTAAGATGCAAAGAGCATCCATTGGTCTATTCAAAGCCATGTAAGCTTCATCTTCGGCAGCAATATATAGTAAGGCCTACACATACACAGGTGCAAATGAGCCACAAGGGTTTCAAGCAGATAACATGCATTATCTTTTGATCTGGCATCAAATAAAGCGAAATAACAACCAAATGCACAAGAAGCACTAAAGAACCACACGCAATATGTGATATCCTTTCAAAAGCAAATAAATTGGCGTCTTATTACCTTTGCAAGGGAGATGTCCTTGTCCTTGGACTGCAGAAAAATCTCTTCAGTAAACTTCTCCCTTGCGGTCTTGAGTACCTAGATATCAAATGGAAAGAGAGCAAACCATATTTAGGAAAGATATGTGATGAGTACCAATCGTGTTTAACTACAAAATAGAAATCAATACTCCACACTCACGGTAATATTGATGAGAATGTCGTCAAATAGTCTACGGAAAATAAACAAGGACTAAAAGAAATGAACACAGTAATAAATTGAACTTGGAAAAAACATGGGAATTTGACAAATATGATATGTCAAATCCAGAATTTTCAAAATTAACTCCTCATTAGCTTGCTGCAAGAAAACAAGAAACAATAATATCAGACTAATACTTGCGAAGTGTGTATCAACACTAAGAAAGAGGATAGGAAAATAGTACCTTCAGATAAAAACCAGAGCTAGAGGTGGTATCATGAGCAACATGACTATCATAAAGCGGGGATGCTGAAGCAGTTGGAACAGCAGCTGGACAAGTAAAGCTCCTTTGAGTCCATTTTGATGAGGTCATAACGGATGATCTCAAATCTCTTCCGCATGTAAAGCGATAGGAATCATAATCGGTATGACACCTACCACAGGAAATAAGAATCAAATTCTGCAAATATACTTTTGAAGATATCATTTTACTCCCAATGTTCCCCTACAAGCTTGTGCATCAATCAACTCGCAAAAATTGATCAGAGCTAGTTAATCACGCGTTTCAATTTAGGGGGAAAACTGCATTTGATAATAAACTATTGTTTGAGACCGCATAAATTAATCAGCAGTGGATAATTTGTCATAAACAGGTGGTAATGATTTGTCGAATGAGAATTAATAAACAAGAAAGAGGAAACGTAGAAAATGGCTTGAAAGAGTCATCCGTATCACAAGTTTGAAGTTTCCCAAAATCGAGGGCAGACAGTAGAAGCAAACATTAATAATTAACTAATCGAAACAGCAAAATAACAATTCAGTAATCAATACCTGAAAACTGGATGACTATGAGCAGCGGAAATCATCGCAGCCATGGAATTAGAAGCTGCAAAGCTGTTACCAGTAGCAGAAGTGATGACGGTGCTAAAACTAGTATAACGAGAAATCGAACACCTTGGAGAGTTCAACAATGGCGGAAACAGCGCGGACATGATAATCACCGCTCCTCAATCCTTCTGTTTATGCAAATTTTTGGAAAGAAAACAACATAAAGATGACAATCAAGAGAAGATGAATCCGGCACAATAAAGAATGGCGGAATCAAGCCGTTCAGAGGCGAAATCAGAGCATTTGGACATGCGAATTTCACGTCCAAAGAAGATAAACGAAGAAAGAGAAGAAAAAGAAAAACGAAAGATGATTGCAATGAGTGAGAAAGGGCCAAATTCCATCTATAATCAAGCCAAAAAAAAAGGTTAGCGGCCTTTGGGGAGATGAATTATTGGATAAACAGCCTTGAAAATGAGGAATTGTTGAAAATCTGAGGTGGGATTGAGACGATTGAAATACGGAATCTGTCAAGAATTAGAAAGAGAGCTGATTGAGAGCGATGGGGATTTGGGGGATGCAGCTGTTCTTCAACTTCCAAACTTCAAGGCCAGATGAAGAGGGTGATAGATCTGCCAATTTTTCACAAAACCATCCTAATTTCTTTATTTTTCAAAAAATGACCTATTATTGTTATATCATACTAGCATAGTTCTTCACCACTATAGTCTTTTTTAAAGGTTTACCAGAAAAAAGAGTCTTTTTTAAAATATTGACATTATTTTATTTTATCAAAAAATTTGAGATTATTTTACTTCAATCCTTTTATTATGTGCTCAAAAGACATAAGATAAGAACATTAATCGGAAACTATTCTCTACCAAATAAAGAAGCGACCCCATAAAAACAATATTACAAAAAACTAAAATAATTTAAATTTGAGAAATCTTTCTTAATTGAGATTGTTATCCTATTCCAAGAGCGTACGGTAGAAAATCTGATTTTATTTATTCATTATAAGTATCACTTATGTATTTTTATGTGCTAAAAACTATATAAAAATCTATTTTTTTATAATTTTTTAACAATTTCGTAATTCTTTATAAAAAGATGAATATTTTATATAGTTTTTTTTATCATTCTAAGAAATGTGCGTGAATAATAAACGACAACACAAAACTAATGGAGTAATTTTTTATTTATTGAATGACCTTATACTCCCTTATAGGGCATGGCTAAGCACCTATCTTCGTCATGATGATTTAACTACTTCCTCCGTTTTAAAATAAAAGTCGCTTGACTTTTTGCACGTGTTTTAAGAAAGTAAAAACTCTATAAAATATTTTTTTTAATCAGACTTTTTTCATAAATTGATACTTATTAGTAATAAGTATCCATTTATGAAACAAAATTGATTAAAAAAATAATATTTTATAGAGCTTTTACCTCCTTAAAAAACGTGAAAAAAGTCAAACGACTTTTATTTTGAAACCGATGGAGTATATAAATTTGGTTATTCAAAAAATAAAAACAATGTTTAAGAATTTGTAAATTTGAGGAAATTTTGAAAACAAGACAACTATGATGTAAGAAGTTCCACTAAAAACTTTGGTCTCCGTCGCACTTGCGTGGCCCTTGCCCGGATTGGAGGACCCGGCAAATTTGGTGCGGCCAATTTGTTTTATTTTAATGGGTAGTAATTTAATTTATTATTGTTTGATTATTCAATACTTTACGAAGCAATAATGAGTGTTATTTTTGTCACCTTCTTCGACATGTGTCATATATTTGGCCTGCTTCATGTATAATTGTATAAATGAATATTCGATTCGAATATCTAACACTAGATCATTAAGCTTATTCATCATTTAAGTCGAATATTTTGGATAAGCTCGAATATAGATGCTGATTATGTCAAGTTTTGTTTTTAATTTTCCATTTCATATTAGTTAGGTTAAAGGATATAAACTTATTCGGTTTAATTTAGGTCTCGTTCCGTGCACGGAAAATATGTTAATACAATATTATAAATAATCCAATTAGATTCAAATAAATAAAAAATATCAATATAAATAATTTCTCCACCAAAAACTAATATAGATATAAATAAAATAACTATTATTAAATAATTAATTTCCATATAAATAATTCTTTCCACCAAAAAAATAATCTAGATATAAATATTAAATAAGTATAATATACTATATATTTATATTAATATTTTTGGTAAGTGTTGATATGAAATAGTTTTTATTTATATTTTCATTTGTCAATATACTAATATATATAGACCGTGACTTATAACTTTCTATAAAATATGACAACGTATTATTTTAATAATTTTTTTTCTTAGAATCAACTACACACCACATAGGACATTATGCATTAATTTTAGTATATGTATATAGATTAAGCAATATACATAACACTAAGTAATATATATAACATTAAGTAATATACTTCCTCCGATCTAAAATATTTTATGTTTTGGGTAATTTTTTTTTATCAATAATACTCCGTATTTGATGTTTTGAAAGTAATAATTACACTTTGTTTACTTTTTCACTATTTTCAACCTAAATCAAATTTGTGCATAATAAATGTGATTGGAGAGAGAAAATTATTTTTAAGGTATTTAAATGTAAATGAAATGTTTCTTAATTTTTGCACCTAAGTCTAAAACATCAAACATTTTAGACGAGGGAGTAACACTAGATTAAGTAATGACAATATTTTTGAAGAAATAATAATAACTAGTGCTTTAACCATATCGGGGTGGTTGAGCCGGAAAGGATCTCAAGGTAGTACCAGATGGTCCCGGGTTCGATTCCCATATATGATCGCTCTATATTTAACCATTCCGGAATAACTAGTGCTTTTCCCGAACCATGTTCGAGTTTGTTTTCAGAATATTTTTGATTGAGTTTGACGTACAAGACAAAATATTCAACACATATCAATTTTCCACTAACATACCATTTTGTTTATTCTCCTCACTATGCCATTGTTCAAAATCTTTAGTTGTCATGATGAATTCTTTTCTTGAGACAATCAACACTACAAATTTGACAAAGAATAGTTGATCGACCGTTTCCACACTTCTCTTGACATTGTATTTCTTAGCCTAAGTAAACCGAGTTTTGTCCTTTATGACACTTTCTATGTTACACATCGTGTTACACATCTCAAATTGGTCTAAATTATTTGAGAAAAAGATATCGTATGTTTAAATGTATAAATTATATGGAGTTAAAGTATTAAAATATTGAATGGAGCTAGTGGAAGATTAACCATGTCCATGACTGAGTAATAATCAAATGAGTTGTGAAGGAAGAAATTGGTTATAGTATTGAAAGAATCGTAAGAATTAAGAATTGTGCTTTGAAGACGCTAGCTGATGCTAAAACTCTTGTATGAATGATTTGTCCAAAACCCCTTATATATAAGAAAAAAATTATTTTTAATCTTTTTTTTAATCCTATTAGATTTCATGGCGAGCTTTGACTTCATTATATATGTTTTTCATGGCTAGCCAATGAAATAGACTGGATAATATCAATGTTGTGTGTTATGAGCTCTTTTAAAACCATGTTTATTTTCATTAGAGTCTAATGACAATATATCACCTTTCCCTGTGAAATTATCTGCAACCCTTTTTTTAAGTGTGTTTTGATCTAATTACGTTCATGATTATTTTTACAGTATGGTTATGCATTAATAAAATTGGCAAATTAATGAAAAGTAGAATGATTACGACTTAATGTTGAAACCATACAACTTCAAACTACAATTACTTGAA
Source organism: Persicaria tinctoria (assembly GCA_037127255.1). NCBI lineage: Eukaryota > Viridiplantae > Streptophyta > Magnoliopsida > Caryophyllales > Polygonaceae > Persicaria > Persicaria tinctoria. The sequence continues at coordinate 75,599,603 of JBANSL010000013.1, forward strand.
TAGAAATCCAAATCATAAATTGCAATTATCAACATAGACCCTATGCTAGCCATATGGAGAAGATGATTGTCAAAATCTTCAAATAGAATATGAAATTTACATGTGGATCACTGCCTACGATTTCCTAAAACTATATATATGGTAAGTCGCTTGGGCACCTTCTTTCATTTCTCGAATACAATTTGTTAATTATTTACTGGTATCTTGTGTGGAACCCCAAAAACTAGAGTTTCTTGATTTTGAATTTGCTCTATCAATTTTAATTGACATAAGATTCACGCCCCTCATGCGTCCCTGTTAGTGCTTGTACGGGCCGGGTAAAATTTGCAAATGTTTGGTTCTCAAATGATTACAAGTTTACTTAATATAGAGACTTGTTATTTGAGGCTTGTTATTATAACTGTTAGGAGTAGTTTGCTATCATAACAACAATTTATTAGCTTATTCTCCATTGGATAATGATGATTTGTCACTGTTGCTACGATTTTGATGTTGTCCGTGTAACACCCCTTGTTAAAACCCTGAAGAGATGTTGCAACGCTAATAATTACTCAGACTTTAATGTCTTTGTAACTGACTCATCACATATACACTCTTGTCTAGGTTAAATGGTCCAATTATGTTGCTTTCACTCTGAACGTCCACACAAGCGTCTGGGGAAGGGTAGGCCTGATACATGAGCCGAGTAGATCGGGCTCGACTCGGTAAAAGCTCGACTTGGGATCGCTCGAATGTATATATGAGCCGAGTTCGAGCCTATTCCTGAGCTCGAATCGAGCTCGAGTAGCTCGTCAGCTCGTATATATATATATATATATATATATATATATATATATATATATATATATATATATATATATATATATATATATATATAAAAGTTAGCCTAGGGTTGGTGAAACCCTTCCGCTCCGTCCCTCCCTCGGCCCCCATTCCAATTTTGATTTTTTCAATTGGGGTCACTCTCAGATCCGGCGAATCCGGAATCCCTCGTCAGCCGTCTCTCATTTTCATTTTCGGATCCGGCGGCTTGCGGCCCTCACATTCTCGACCTTCTCTTCTGGCCGCCTCCGCGAAGATCTCCCATACGTTGTTGTTGTTTGTAGATTTGGAGCTCGAAGTCCGTCAGGTATGAGTCGTCTCTTCCCTCCTCTTGTCTCGTCTGGTCTCGAGCTCCAATCTCGCTGAGTAAACCAACAGGCCACCACTAATCTCTCATATCCCCATTACAGGATTTGCAGGTACTGGAGTGTTGGACTTATCGTTGACAGGTCTGGTTCTGATCCCTTTCTTCGATCTCAAACAGGTATTATCTTTTTTCTGGTTTTGATCCCCATTGCAGATATTATCCTTTTTTTTTATTGTCGCCCTAATTTCTCATCTCCCCGCTACATTTACAGATCTACCGGATCTCATTTCTCTGCTCTCTGGTCTCGACCCGTCAGGTATGCACCCAATCTCACCTTCTTCCTGTAATCTCGTGCATAGATTGATTTATGAAGTATATGGGAAGTAGATTACCTTATATTACATCTCCTCTTGATTGAAAACACGATCCCGCAGCCTCTCTCTTTGGTAAGTGTATTTCGATTTGACTCGAAGCTCTTTGCAATTTCAGATTTTAGGTTAGGGTTTGGGTTGTTAAAGGTTTGGCTTCTTTCAATTTTGTGCTTCAAAAGAGGGGAGTTTTTGTTCTTCAATCTTTCATGCCCTACAACGCCCTTGAATTTGCTTTTGTGCTTCAAAAGAGGGCGATTTTTAGGCTATTAAAGATTTAAAGGTTGTGCTTCAAATTTGCAGTTTCTGATTTTGAGATTTTGATTTGGTTTTTGAGGTTTTATTGAATTTAATTTAGAGTTTCTGATTTTTCAGTTTCAGTGTATCATGTATGTGTTTCTGATTTGTGTTGTCGATGACACTCATTCAATTTGATTTTTGCTTATCCATGTTTACTGTCAATCTAGCATGCCCTATAGAATGTGTGACTGAACTAACTATGTTTACTGACTGATTTGAAATTGCTCAATTTGCTTTATTTTCTGTATAGCTCATTCTACTGATGTTCTCTCTAGTTAGTTCCAATGTTGCTGGCTTGCTGCTGCTTGATGTTGCTGCTGTAAGCTGTTGCATGTTGTTGTCTGTGTGTGCAATGTTGCTGCTGCTGGATTGCTGATTGGTGCTGCTACTGTAAGCTTTGTGGAATGTTGCTGTTGATGGATTGATGTTGATGGATTGCTGCTGCTGGATTGTTGGATTCTCTCTAGCTCATTCTATTTATTCTCTCTAGTTAGTTTGAACTTTAATTTCAATTGAATCGTTGGATTGTTGAACTTTAATTTCAATTCCAAGTGACTTATTGTTCATTAGGTTGCTAATGTATGTTTGCTCAATGCTCACTTTAATTTCAATTCCAAGTGAATTGTTATTCATTAGGTTGATGTTGTGTTCATTCATTTATGTTTGTTGCTGCTGTAATAAAATGGGTTTTGTTTGCTGCTGAGTTCATTCAATTCGAGCCCTAACGAGCTCATCGAGCCTGAGTTCGAGCTCGTAACGAGCCCAATCGAGCTTATCGAGCTCGAGCTCGAGTTCGGGCTCGAGGACAAACGAGCCGAGCTTGAGTTCTACACCAAGCTCGCGAGCCGAGCTTGAGCACATATATATACTCGAATAGAATTTGAGCTTGAGCTCGAGCTCGGCTCGTTTATAAACGAGCCGAGCTTGAATAACTAGTACTCGATCTCGTAGGCTCGTATATTGTGAGGCTAATGAGAGCTTCATAACACCTAGTCTCTCGTTCAATTGCTTTCATCCTTATAGGAGTATAAACCATAATTCCCTTTTCTTCTCCATCCTTAGAGAATTTGTAATGTAATTGTATGTGAGGGGTCAATTGAAGGCCTGCCTTGTCGAGTTCGCTTAGCAGCTTTCCACCAGCTTCATCCTTTTGGCGGAAAGTAGTAATGTGCACCCTTTTCAAATCGGTGCACATAATACTCAGGGAAGCTTCACCGTATAGATAGAATTTAATGTCGTTAATATTCTTGTTCACTTATATGATACCCATAATTTCATGCAATTATAACTACCCACAGAACCAAGGTAAAACCAATGCATATTTATATAATGCCATAACTTCAAAACAACATTACGAGGAGTCTCAAAGTTGTCACATGCGGAGAATACTACGTCTTAGAAGTGGTTATAGTTATCTAGGGACACGCATGTCCTTCACCCATTATTGAATTGAAATATTTTCTTAAGTCCCTCTAGCTTTTCTTTAATAGTGAGGGTTTTCATAAATAGGGAAGTAATACCCGTGACGTATGCACGACAGTGGATTCAAATACTTAAATGTGACACCGTCGATTAATATTATACTCCAAATCTTATTCCATTTTCTTGTCAAGTGCTTGTAGCTCTACAACCCTTTGTAATTTCTCTGTTTGCCACTTTATTTTCCATGAGGTTGGTTGATCACTTGCTGAAGGTAGGCCATGCAAGTATTATTCGATACCTCTACTCTCTTACAGGCTCATTAACTTCACTAAGATGGTCCAATCTAATATTTTGCAAATAAGGTCGGTGTTCTAGTCAAAGGCGCCTCTTTTTTTCGGTCTGCATGCGATCCAAGCAGTGCTACTCATAAGTGTAGATCAGTGATGTTTCAATCATGGTCTTCCTTACTAAGTTGTAAGTATCCAAATGATTAGGGCGAATAGGCCGGTTGCGACTCCATCTTGTATCAAATAACATCCATTGGTGGAAGCACATCATCAGAGAGGACCACCATTCCTTCCAACTTCTAGTCCGAGCCAAAACATATTATACGACACCAATAGTTGATGACATCAATCGTAGAAGCATGAGTAGCATAAGTCGATGTGTGTCCGTTCATAGAGCAGTCTCCAAATCCTCCCACTTCCTCAACTCAATATCACAAAACCTCCTACAAGGGCGAATCCAATCTATAGACTCTGAAAGGTAGACATGCGGTGTCATATCGAAGACATCTAAAATGAATTAAGCGAGTGTCAATACCCAAGTTGACATAACTTAAGGTCGGAATACTACGACTCTAAGATTACATGTTAGGTACTTGAGGGCTAGAATATTTTAAAATTTAAACACTTAAATCACTGTTATATGAAATGCACATATTTTTAAAATTTAAACACCTTTATCATTATTATGAAATACATTTTTATTATTATTATTATTTATTTCTATTGTTATTATTATTATTATAAAGTGTAAAAACATCATTAAATACAAATTGTATAAAATGCAATTTTTACAACATTTAATTTAAATCACCGTGATAAAAAATCTATACATTTAAATAAGTTTTAAAATACTTCTTATTTTAGAAATATCTGTAGATTAATTTTAAAATACATTTAGGCCTCGTTTGGTTAAACGTGGTAATTTCACTTCCTAGGAAGTTACTTCCCATGAAATAAACTTCCCGTGAATTTTACTTTCCGGGAAGTATAAAAATATGTTTGGTTGAAAATAAATTTACGTGAACTCAATTCCTATAATTTGTTTGGTTGAATAGGGAAATCTCATAGCAATTTATTTAAAATTACTCTTATAGCCTTTATTTATTAACATGTCCTTCTTATTATAGGGACAAATTGGAAATTTTCTTAATCAAAATTAAAATAAAAATGAGATTTGAGAAAAAATGAAGGAATTTGGAAAAAAAATGGGGGAAGTAGATCTTACCCACCCCCCTCATGGTAAGATGAATTCCTCCATTTTGGAGGAATTTCAGTTCACAGGAATTCTAATTCCTGTGTTTTTTAATTTTGAGTTTTTTTACCAAACACATGTATTGTCAATTACTTTCTGGGTTTTTGTACTTCCCGGGAAGTAAATAGTTAACCAAACGAGCTCTTAAATTCATTTTAAATTATAAAACACATATTTTTACTTCATTAAAACCTTAGGCTCTAATGTCACCTTTGTAACACCCCTTCTTAAAACACTAAATAGATATCTTTGTAATCATCTTAGGCTTATAGGGACATGCAATCAATGTCTCGTAAACAAGATGATAACAAGTAAATATTAATTCAGCGGAAGATTTAAATACAAATCGATCAATGATTTAAAATAAAGAGTTGTGGTGAAAATATTGTTAAAAGAGTTGCATCAGAAATAAATAAACTTTATACAATAAATTTTAGAAATTAGTACCTAAAACAAAACACTAGAACTGAACAAAAATAGCAAATATATTTATTTTTCAGCACCTTAAGACCATTTACCTAAACCTGCAGATTAGGGGCTGAGGTATAGTATGCAAACCAGGGGCTCAGTCATTCAAAGGAAGAAAAACAGGACGGTTAGTCTTTTTACAATTAGCAACTGACAGAAAGTAAAATGTTCAAGATTCCATCTACCACCCATTGACCATAAGTATTGGCAATTGTAGACTAAAACAGAAATTATGAGTTAATATTTATGTGGAAACCTGACTCGTTTGATTAGAATAAAGTAACCGGATGATCCACAAGGACCGAGTGTTTGAATGAGATGCGAATTCGAACACTCTAAGGAATCATATTCCAAGTACGAAAGAATATGATATAACGCTACTGAATATGGGTCATCTATTAGTAATTAGTAAATTAATATAATTATATTTATTATTTACTTAAAGGACGATTGATACCGGTCTCGGCCGCATAGAACAGGGAGATGACCTACTACTCGTATGTAGATGTGTACCTATATATTCAAGAGATTTGCAATTTGAATGTGCATTTCATGAGATGTTTATAGAGCAAGGTGTAACTCAACCTGGGTCTGACTTTACAATTTTTCATTGTTTAAGACACAAATCATAATAACAATAACAATAGTAATAATACACAATAATGTACAATGCCATACTTTACGATTATAAGTCCACAATTTCATCCTAGGTGACCACGTACAAAGACATATTATACATTTTAGAAACTATAAGTGCACGAAACAAAGTAAACGACAAGCATGTATATCCAAGACAAATAATATACCATAATTAAGCATGAAGGAAACAAAATGAACAAATCATGTTTTTTAGGAAGTTTGAGCATTTAATGTAATTTCTCGAAATTCATGAGATCAAGTTATAATTATCTAAATTTTCATGCTATAGGAGATTAAGAGGTTGATAAATAGAAGCAAAAAGAACATAAGGGCTATATACCTTAAAATATCACAAATGTTGTGCATGGAATTGATAAAGACAAGGCACGAAATTTGCATAATTGCACTAATTGAACCAAAACCACTTGCCTTAACTCAAGGAGATGGTTCAACGTGGTTGAGGTAGATAAGTTGATATGAAATCTAAGATTTTACAGAGTTAAAAAGGGTGTTAGTAACTTTTTAAAATTAACAAAAACGACCCCATAACTTTCAAAAAGTACAAAAACTTACCCTAGCTAGCTTTTATTGAAAGCTCATCCAAATCTGTATCCCAGAAATACCAGGAGCCAAACTAAAGAAACTGCTTCAATACGACATATTGATTACTATGAGATCACTCACTTAATAGAAATTCCATAATCGGCGAGAAATGAAGCGAATCTTACCAAAAGGGACTCGAAAATGTCCAAATTTCGAATCTAAGATCCCTTGGTATGATATGAATCTGAAAAGCAAGGTTTTAAGCGAGTTATCAGTCTTTGGATCGAAGAAGTTTAGAAAAGTACATGGAAATCACGTTTTTGGATCGAAGAGGTATGATATATTGATATGAATCACGTTTTTCACCAGTCAAATTTGAGGCATTGGTTCGAGCGCCTCCGAGCAGTTCTGAGTAGAAGAGGAGTGAGGTTCGACTTATGGTGTTGCAAGGTTAACGCTGAAGTTAGAGGCGGAGGCGTTGGATCAATGTGGTAGTGGTGGCGGAGCCTGGAAGTTGACTTATCGATCACTTTCTGCAGCAACTTCCGACGTTGTTACGGACATCTTTCCGGTGAGCTGCTGCTTAGGCGCTTGCAAGGTGGTCTCCTGGGTGTTGTAATAGCCCTGTGGTGGTGGCTGTCAGCCCTAGTGTCAACGGAATTGTGGTCGAGGTTGATCGGAGCTAGTGGTGCGTTGTGATTTTCGGCTGATGTTTATGGGTTTGCAGAGAATGATGGAAAGGGAGTTATGACTGTGTGATAGGTAAAATAGAACCCACAACATCCTCTTCAATTTGATCTAATAGGACCCCTGAAGATAGGGATTTTAGGTTATAGATTTGGTTAAAATGCTACTGTAATACTTATCATTTAGGATAAGGTTAGATTTTTGTTATAAAATAAAACAACCCGTGTGCACAACTCGTCCGTGAGGCTGAGTAGATATGTATAGTATATACATATATCTGTACCATGGGTATATCCGATTAGTTATCCAATAATTTACCTATAAATAATATATAAATATTATTTATAAAAATTTTCATATTTGATATTATAAAAATGTGAAATAACTATCTCAGAAATTTAATAAGTTTTAATATTAGTCCCAACTTTTATTTAGTTTAAATTACATAAATTAAATATTGCTAATGAGAAGATATTTTATTTATTTAAATAAATTCTTTTTATTTATTCAAATAATATAATTATTCTAAAACATTATATTATATATTTTATGGAAACTAATAAAAGTTAAATTCAATTTATTTTCACATAATTTAATATAATGAGACTTTATTTATTTTTATTTAAACCGAAACCCAAAAAATACTTTGGAGTTTTAATCCATCTCTACTGTCATGGTACAATATGTGAAAATATAAGTATAGATTATAGAAACTATATGTGAAAATACTTTGGAGTATTTTAATCCATCTCTACTTACATATACTAGCCTATAGTAGAATTTAGAAGTGTGGGTATTTAACCGATGCTCATATGTTACAACGTATATAAGTATATATTATATATATTTCTACGTTAAATATGCATGTTTGTATTTTTTATGATTGGGCTTGGTCCAAACAGAAGCCCAACCCAGCTTGATTTGCTATCCGTCTAAGTTCAGCAATGTTGAAGCTCATTTGGTGGAACGCAGCGTTTCGACTAAAGCTCCTCTATAAAATCGAAGCGAGGATTAGGGTTCTTCACTTTGTTTGCTCGCTCTTCAGGTAATCCAAAACAGAGAGAGATAGAGAGAGAGAGCCAAACAACGGAGATAGAAAGCTAAGATTTCGGAAAACCTAGCTCCGGCGAAGCTTCTAGCTAGTAGTCCAATCTAGAGCGCATATCATCAGAGACTCTAGATCTGGCCATTGGGAAGAAGAAGAAGGTGTTTCGTCCATAGTCCAGATGAAGATCTCCTTCTCTGGTGTACTCCGACGACGATCTAACTCCGTTCTTCAGATCTAGGGTGTCCTCTTCCTTTACTTGCTTCATTCCTACTTCTCATATGCATGCATGTTTATATCTGTGTGTTTCTTGCCTATATTTGCCTTGAATCTAGTCTAGGGAAACCTATTCTGTAAACTTGTTTACCTATTAGTGGATTTTTGACCTTAAGCCGTTCGGCTAAGGGTCTGTGGACATAGGTTCCGGCTGAACCACGTAAATCTCGTGTTTAGTTTCTGGTTTTGAACTTGTTCATTTTTCGATTTCAAAAACCCCAACCTTAGCTTTCAATCTATAAGGCCAAGATCGCTAATTCGAATCATCAAAGTGGTACTAGAACTTAGGTGTCCTTTTCCTTACCTACCCGTGTCATTATTGGCTTCAGGGAGCGAGATCGGAGATAGAATATTGGGTAGACCTTCAAAAAACTCAGGCTTTGTGCTATTTCTCTCCTGTCTAACGTACCATCGGTCTAAGATCCGTTCTGTGACCAAAGATTCTACGGTTCTTGAGTGTCTCTTCGTTTACAACTTCACGTTTCCGCTTATACAATCTTTGATACCTACTTGTCTCTTGTATACTACAGGTACTGATATCATGGATAATGCTATGAAGATAAAGCCCTTTGACGGCGTAATGGACTTTGCCATGTGGCAGGTCAAGATAAGAGTCGTTCTCATCAAAGAAGGTTGTTGGAAGGCAGTGCTAACATCTGCAACCGCAACTACTGAGATGACAACCCTCAAGAAGGGTCTAATCATCAAGGATGTAGATCCCACCAAGCTTTCTGAGGAAGAAAAAGGAAAGAAAATTGAAACAAGTGGATCAATAACCGTCCCAACGTCTACAACTAAAGGGCTTGAGATGGACATGAAAACCCACTCTGAGATAATGCTATGTCTTACTGATGGTATTGCTCGTCAAGTGGTAAAACACTCTTTCGCTTTCTCCCTCTAGCATGCCATGGAGGAGCTCTTTCTCTCTAAGTCCTTGCCCTCCAAAATTTCTCATTTATGTCGTCTGTTTACTTTCAAAATGAACACTGCTTTGACTCTGGATGGTAATCTTGATAAGTTTCTTAAGATGATTCAAGAGATAGAACGTTGTGATGATGACATTAAAGATTCTCACTAGGCTATCTTGCTTCTGAATTCTTTGCCCTCCCAATTTGACAACTTCAAAGATGTTATCCAGTTTAGTCGTGACGAACTTACTAAGGATAAGCTAATTGATTCCATTATTAAAAAGAATGAGATTATGAAAGTTTTCAAAATTAAAGGTCTTAAAGATAATAAGTCGGATAAATATGAGGTTCTGTTCACTAAAGGGAATGACAAAAAGGGCAACAAGTACAACAAGAATAAGAAGCACAAGAAAGATAAGTCCAAGCTTGAGAAATCTGAGAAATTTGACCCCAATTCTAAATGCAATTATTGTGGTAATGTTGGTCATTGGGTTAAGGAGTGCAGGAAAAAAGAAAAGAGGTGAGGAATTAGCTAAGAAAAACAATGTTGAGATGTCTGCTTCTGTGCTTGAAAACATGGGTGAATATTCTGTTGTTATGCATTATCATCTCTCGAGCCTTCGGATGCATGGATACTAGATTCAGGATATACAATGCATGTCACACCTCATACGCATTTCTTTAGAAATTTGAATGAATATGTGTGTGGTGATGTTATGCTGGGTGATCATACTTCTCTGAAAGTTAAAGGTATATGATATGTTCCTTTGCTTATGCATGATGTCATTGTTAGAATATTCATTAATGTCAAGTGGTTCCCAAGTTTATGGAGAAGTCTCATGTTTGAGTATGCATTAGAGGAAATAGGTTGTGATGTGAATTCTGCTGACGGTGTTAGAACAATCTCTAGAAATGGTAAGGTGAGTGTTAAGGATGTTAGAAAGAAGAGATAATATCATGTGCTTTCCTTTATGCCTGAGCTAAATGTTACTCCTTATTCTGACTCCATCACTCTCCATGAAACTAAAAATTAGCACAACAGGCTTGGTCACATATGCAACAAGGGATTAAACAAATTGTATAAATTTGGTTTATTGCTTAAGAATCCTGTTGATATTAAATTATGTGAGCATTGTGTTTTAGGCAGGTCTGCCAATCTTAAATTTCCCGTTTCTACTTATGTTGCTAATAATCTTCTAGAATATGTGCATTATGACCTATGGGGACCTTTACAAGTCCCTACTACAGGAGGCATGTGCATGAGATATTTTATTAGCTTCATCGATCAATACTCAAGGAAAGTTTGGGTAAGTCTTCTGAAATAAAAGAACTAGGTCTTTGATGCATTTAAAAGGTGGAAGGTAATGGTAGAGAGTCAGTCTAATCACAAACTTAAATGCTTCAAAACTGACAATGATCTAGAGTTTTGTAACACTGAATTTAATGACTTTTGCTATTTAAATGGGATAAAAAGACACTTGACTATACACGGAACTCCACAACAAAATGGAACAATTGAAAGGATGAATAGAACTTTACTTGAGAAAGTTAGATGCATGTTGATTAGTTCTGGTCTTAAAAATTCTTTATAGGGAGAAGTTGTTCTAATTGCTACTTATCTTGTCAGCAGGTCTCCGTCCATTGTTATCAACTTTGAGACTCCCCAATTCAAATGGGCAGGGAAACAACCTAGTTTATCCTATTTGAAACCTTTTGGTTGTGCAGCTTACTCTCATCTAAGTAAGGGAAAGCTCCAGTCTAGGGGTTTGAAAGGAATATTGCCGGGCTACCTTGAGAGAGTTAAGGGCTACAGTGTGCTTCTCATGCAACCTGTCTCATACAAAGTGATAACAACTAGAAATGTGAAATTCAATGAAGATATATTTCCCTTAAAAACTGAACTAACAACATTTCCCGAGCTGATAGGTACCCCTGAGCAGTTCAAAGACCTTATTCCAGATGAAAGTGATTCCTTTTATGATAAAGATTCTAAGCAAGACAATGGAAGGATTGTCCTACTAGCTAAGAAAAGCACATACACATTACATGGGGGACATGAAGGAGAAGATATAGATACTAAGGAAGAAATAAAGGAGCAAGCTCCAGCTGAGTCTGAAGAAGATGAGCCACAAATTGCGCGCTACTCTAAGGATGTTTCTTCTTTACCTTCCCTTCATCCCTCACATGTTTCTGGTGATGTAAATGGTCTTTCTAATGACTCCTAAAAGGAGTCCTCTGTTTTCTCCTCCCTCTCTTCTGATTTGCATGATTCTAATGTTCATGTACCATCCTTGCACGATTATCATTGACTAGGGATAGAGAGCCTAGAACCAGCATACTAAATAGGAAATACACATCATATATTGTGGAATATGCATTCTTAACTGTTGATTGTGTTATGCATCCTACTACTCCAAGCTCTTATGAATCTGTTGTTATGAATAGTTATGTCAAAGAGTGGTTATCTGCTATGAAGGAAGAGATGGAATTGATGTACACAAATAAAACATGGACATTGGTTCCAAGGCCTTCTAACACCCGACTTATTGACTCTAAATGGGTCTTTAGGCTCAAGGAAGATCTAAACCCTAGTAAGTCTCCTAGATTTAAAGCCTGACTTGTAGCCAAAGGGTTCTCTCAAAGAGAAGGCATAGACTATAATAACATTTTTTTATCCTGTAGTTAAGTACAAAACTATGAGATTGGTACTTGTTATGTGTGTTGTCTTTTGATTGGGAATTAGAACAAATGGATTTAAAGACTGCTTTTCTGCATGGTTCTCTTGACGAAACCATCTATATGAAACATCATAAAGGGTTCATCAACCCGAAGTACCCTGATCATGTTTGCCATCTTAAAAGATCCATCTATGGACTCAAGCAGTCCTCTAGGCAATGGAATCTTAAGTTTGATGGTGTGATTAGAAAGCTAGGTTTCATGAGAAGCAGTTATGATTCATGTCTTTATTTCAAGCATATTTCTAAATAGTCTATGATATATGTGCTCCTGTATGTGAATGATATATTGCTTGTTTGCAACTCTATGATTTCTATTAGCACTATGAAAAAAGACTTAAAGAAATACTTTGACATGAAGGATTTAGGGAATGCCAAGAAGATTCTTGGTGTTAATATCATTAGAGAGCAACCTAACAAGAAAATATAGTTGTCTAAGGATGACTATATTCTTAAGGTTCTAGAAAGGTTTCATATGACTTCCTCTAAACCTACATCCATACCCTTAGGAGGGAACTTAGAGCTTACTAAGAAAAGTTGTCCATCTAAGCCAAAAGATATGTAAGAAATAGCTAGGGTCCCCTATGATGGTGTTGTAGGATCGGTTATGTATGCTATGTTGTGCACCCACCCAGACTTTGCATTTTCCATTTCTGTGCTTATTCGATTTATGTCCAATCTTGGTAATGATCATTGGACTGATGTGAAATACTTGCTCTGTTACATTGTTGGTACTAAAAATCTATGTTTGCATTATGGCCTGCATGAAACTGTTGATAAACTCAATGACTATGTTGATGCTGACTATGCTAGCAATAAAGATAATCGCAAGTCCACCACTGCCTACTACTTTACATGTGCAGAGAATTGCGTGTCATGGAAATCTCAACAACAATTAGTTGTTGCCCTGTCCTCAACTGAAGCTGAGTATATAGCTGATACAAAAGTAGCTAAAGAGGCTATACGGCTCAAATGAATCCTTAAGGAAATCCTCAAAAGGCCATACAAACCAGCAATACATACGGATAGCCAAAGCGCACTATACTTCTGCATAGATCCCATGTACCACGAAAAGACTAAGCATCTTGATTTACATTTTCATTTTATTCGTAACATATTGCTGCTAAAGAGCTTGATGTGAAAAAAATAAAAGGCGATATCAATCCAACTGATTTTGGGACAAAGATAGTCCCTGCTACCAAATTTGAGTTTTGCAGGGATTTTCTCCATGTTGGAGAAACACGTAAACCTCGTGTTTGGTTTTTGGTTTTGAACTTGTTCGTTTTCCGAATCATCAAAGGTTGTAATGATTTGTCGATTTTGGCTCATAGTCATCCAATTTTTTCTGGCTCAAGTACCTGCAAGCCAAGATTGCTTCGAATCATCAAAGGTTGAAATGATTTGTCGAATGAGAAATAATAAACAAGAAAGAGGAAACGTAGAAAATGGCTTGAAAGAGTCATCTGGTTCACAAGTTTCCCAAAATCGAGGGAAGACAATAGAAGCAAACATTAACAATTAACTAATCGAAACGGAAATGAAACAATTCAACAATCAATACCTGAAAATTGGATGAGCGGCGGAAATCATCGCAGCCATGGAATGAAGTAGAAGCTGCAAAGCTTTTACCAGTAGCAGAAGTGATGACGGTGCTAAAACTAGTATAACGAGAAATCGAACTCCTTGGAGAGTTCAACAATGGCAGAAACAGCGCGGACATGATAATCACCACTCCTCAATCCTTCTTTTTATGCAAATTTTTGGAAAAAAACATAAAGTTAACAATCAAGAGAAGATGAATCCGACACAATAAAGATTGGCGGAATCAAGCCGTTCAGAGGCGAAATCAGAGCATTCGGACATGTGAATTTCACGTCCAAAGAAGATAAACGAAGAAAGAGAAGAAAAAGAAAAACGAAATTTATATTTATCAACCAAAATCTTAATCTCAGTCTCAATCTTGATCTAGATCTCATTGTCAATCTCAATATCAATCTCGATATTGATATGAATCTCCATCTCGATATTGATCTCAATCTCAATCTCAAACGGAAATTGAGAATTTACATGTAACATAGATCATAAAATCTATATTTAACAAACTCTCAGTATCAATCTCAGTCTCAATCTCAAACTCTAACATAAATTAGAAATTCATACATAACATCTATCACAAAATTTATATTTATCAACCAAAATCTCAATCTCAGTCTCAATCTTGATCTAGATCTCAATGTCAATCTCGATATTAAAATAGGATTTTTAAATCCACATTTATTTTAGACTTCTTAAAAATAAATAACATTTTAGGAGCTAAGAGAAAAAATTCAAGATTATAATTTGCAAACTCTCAATATCAATCTTAGTCTCAATCTCAAACTCTAATTAAAATTAGAATTTTAAATATTGCTCTAGTTAAGTAGTATTGTTTTATAAAAATATTATGAACATTATCTAATCAATATGGGTGTATAAAAAATATTATAAATATAATAAGATTATAATTTGCAATTGACAAAATGTATATTTAATGGCCAAACTCTCAATCTCAGTCCCAATCTCGATCTCGATCTTAGACGAAAATTAAAAATCCATATATAACATCTATTATAAAACCTATATTTAACAACCAAAATCACAATTTCAAATGAAAATTCGTATATTATATAACAACCAAAATCTCAATCTCAAACGAAAAATATTACATAATTTATTTATAATTTATGATGATATAAGTTATGATTTTATAACATTATGATTATAAAATATATGAATATAATATTAACAAATACATGAACTCGTATAAAAATATTATAAATATAATTCTAGTTAAGTAGTTTAGTACAATATTGTTTTATAAAAACAATATGAATATTACCTAATGAATATGGTTGTATAAAAACATTATAAATATAATAATATTATATATTAAATTACTTAATTAATTAATATAACTTATAAGATTAATTTAAAATATATAACATTATAAATTATGGTTTAAAATATTATAAATATAACTTATAAGATTAAAATTACATAATTGAATTTAAAAATATAAAATATTTTATAATTTATAAGATTTATAAATTACATAATTGCTATTTGTCACCAAATTTCGTCACTCTTTCAAGTGACCAACATTGACTACACATGTTATCTCCGTCGCCTGAATTTAACTCAAGCGACGAACATTAAAAAATATATCGTCTCCTGAATGATTGACCCTCTTTTTTGTCCCTCGTTCAGGCGACCAACATTGACTACACTTAATCTCTGTTGCCTGAGTGTATAGTATTAAATGTCTTATTCCTACCACACACTCAAACAACGAACTTCTTCATATGTCCGTCGCCTGAATAAATATATTAAATTGGCATTATTTTAGGCGACGAGATCTTCACCTTTGTTCGTCTCCTGAGTGTATAGTGTTAAATGTAGTAGACCTACCCCGCACTCACGCAACAGACCTCTTTATATGTCCGTCGCCTGAATAAATGTTTTAAATTGACATTTGTTCAGGCGACGAGATCTTCACCTTTGTTCGTCGCCTGAATGTTCGATCTGACATAAGTTGTTGGGCTCTATTCTCAAGCGACCATTTTCCTTTCTTTGTTCGTCGCCTGAAAATGTTCGTTGCCTAAGCTTTATTCAGGCGACGAACTTTGATGGATTGTGGTTGCCTAAATATGAATTGGGTTGAGTTCAATGGCCTTGGTAGTCAAGCGACGGACTTCTCTAAGTCCGTCGCCTGAATTGGATTCAGGCAACGGACATTCGAGAGCCCGTCGTCTGAATTGTAATTTGGCATAGTGTGACTATGAGCGGCAGAAATCATCGCAACCATGGAATGAAGTAGAAGCTGCAAAGCTTTTACCAGTAGCAGAAGTGATGACGGTGCTAAAACTAGTATAACGAGAAATCGAACTCCTTGGAGAGTTCAACAATGGTGGAAACAGCACGGACATGATAATCACCGCTCCTCAATCCTTCTTTTTATGCAAATTTTTGGAAAAAAAAAACATAAAGATAACAGTCAAGAGAAGATGAATCCGGCACAATAAAGAATGGTGGAATCAAGCCGTTGAGAGGCGAAATCAGAGCATTTGGACATGCGAATTTCACGTCCAAAGAAGATAAACGAAGAAAGAGAAGAAAAAGAAAAACGAAAGATGATTGCAATGAGTGAGAAAGGGCCAAATTCCATCTATAATCAAGCCCAAAAAAAAAAGGTTAGCGGCCTTTGGGGAGATGAATTATTGGATAAACAGCCTTGAAAATGAGGAATTGTTGAAAATCTGAGGTGGGATTGAGACGATTGAAATACGGAATCTGTCAAGAATTAGAAAGAGAGCTGATTGAGAGCGATGGGGATTTGGGGGATGCAGCTGTTCTTCAACTTCCAAACTTCAAGGCCAGATGAAGAGGGTGATAGATCTGCCAATTTTTCACAAAACCACCCTAATTTCTTTATTTTTCAAAAAATGACCTATTATTGTTATGTGATAACATAGTTCTTCACCACTAGGGTCTTTTTTACAGGTTTACCAAAAAAAAGAGTCTTTTTAAAAAGATTGACATTATTTTATTTTATAAAAAAAAACATTATTTTATTTATTCATTTTAAGACACTACTTTATTTTATCAAAAAATGACATTATTTTATTTATTCATTATAAATACTTATCATTTATGTTGTTCTATTTCTAAAGAGATTATTAAAATTAAAAAATTAAAAAGAATAGCCCTGAACAAGTTTGAGATATAAAATAGAAAAGTTGTTTACATAAATTGAATGGATTATTATTAAAAATTCAATTTAATGATTTTGATTTGAATTAATGATATAGTTCAGGTATAATAATTTACCATTTAGTGTCGTAGATTCGATTATTATAAAAAGTACTCATTCCTTTCGGCAAAATATGTCGTTTTACTATTTGCGCATGTTTTTTAGAGGCTAAAAACTATATGCAGTAAAATATACTATTCGTGCATGTTTTCTAGCGACTAAAAACTATATTAAATATATAATTTTTTATAATATTTTTTAACATTTTTGTAGTTACTATTAATATATACAAACTTTTAAAAAAAATATGAATATTATATATAGTTATTATTATCCTAAAAAAGCGTGTATAAATATTAACGACATGTTTTGCCGTACAGAGGGAGTAATTTTTTCAATTGTAAGAACCTTAGAGGGCATGGCTAAGCACCTATCTTCTTATTTATTGGGACATTTGTGAATTCCAGATTGGAAGTGGGAGAATTCTGAACCTGACATATAAGTGGATGGGCTACTCCACCTAACGCCAATTGGTTTTGGGATGGTGCCCCAGTCTGGCTTATATGTCGGGGGTTAGTCGAACCCGTTGCGCAGAGGTCTCAATTCAAACCGGGCTAGATTTGTGAATTGTGATGGATTCACAAGTGAGAAGGGGATTTGTTTGGACACTTGTGAAATCCCACATCGGAAGTGGGAGGATTCTAAACCTAACCTATAAATGGATGAGCTACTCCACCTAATGCCAATTGGTTTTGGGATGGTGCCCCAATCTGACTTATATGTTGGGCTTTCTGATCGGGCCCAACAAGACTAAGCCGGGTTCGGGGTGGGCCGGTTGCACCGAAGATTGTGATGAACTCCACATCTGTATCGATGACGGGTTAGTCGAAACCCATATCGGATGGATAGGCTACTCTATCTAATGTCAATTGGTTTTGAGATGGTGCCTCAGTCTGGCTTATATGTTGGGTCTGAGCCCAACAAGAATTCCCCCAACATTCATCACGGTGATTTAAGGTTATAACTTTGGTTATTCAAAAAAAAAAAACTATGCTTAAAAATTTGTAAATTTGAGAAAATTTGGAAAACAAGACACTATGACTTAGGAAGTTCCACTAAAAACTTTTGTGATAGGGAGGCACTAAAGGGGACAAATTCGAAGATCTTCCGCCTGAATTCTGCGAGCCTAACGGCAGCATAACTTCTCCTTCCTCGATTCTAAGGTTTCGTTCGGCGATGCCTCTCGTAGCTGATCAAACCCACAAACAAAAACAAACCAAAATCAAATTGGGTGATTTCCGGCAAATTATCAGACAATTCTACACCAATTCAAACCGAAAGCAACTAAAAGGCGAGAAATTTAAATAATCATAACGATTAGCAGTAAAAGATGAATAGAACTGAGCGAGAAAAACCAAATTTAACAGAGATTGGAGGGAAACGGTACCTGGTGGGCAGAAGAGGAGGAGCAATATCTTCTATCACAACTGTGGCTGAGTGAATCGAATCTCGCCCATTAGTCTTGGGATGATGTCCCAGTCTGATTTATATGAAGAATTTCCCTAACATTCATCATGGTGATTTAAGTTTATATCTTTGGTTATAAAAAAAAGAAGAGAAAAAACTATGTTTAAAATTTTGTAAATTGGAGAAAATTTGGAAAACAAGACACTATGACATAGGAAGTTCCACTAACAACTTTTGTCACTTTTGTCTTTGTCGGACTTGCGTGGCCCTTGCCCGGATTGGAGGACCCGGCAAATTTGGTGCGGCCAATTTGTTTGCATTATTTTTTTTTATTATTTTAATGATGCTAATTGAATTTATTATTGTTTGATTATTCAATACTTTACGAAGCAATGAGTAAGGAGGTGCTAAATTATTTTTGTCACCTTCCTCGACAAGTGTTATACAGTATTTGGCCAAATGAATATTCGATTCGAATATCTAACACTAAGATCATTAATCTCATTCATCATTTAAGTTGAATTATTTTGGATATGATCGAATATCTAGTAGTTATATATAGATGCTGATTATGTCAAGTTTTTTGTTCTTTTTTTTTCTTAAAAAAAATTCTATTTCATATTAGTTAGTTTAAGATGTTTAAATGAACGGATCCAAAATTGTTAAATTATTATTCATGGAAAAAATAGACAGCAAGTTGACAAACACAAATGACAACATTTTTTTAAGAAATGATGATAATAATAAGTAATCGATCGATTTACAACTTTGTTATAAATGAATTGCGTACATCTTCTTATAAATTTTGAGGATTTGTTTTCATCATTGACTATTTTAGGGTGTTTTCTTTTTTTTTTATATAATATTTTTCTTCAATGATTTTTATTTTATCTGGCTTGCTTCATATGGTTCGATTTCGTCAATCAAGTGTTATGTGATCGATTTTCTGTATTGACAAAGCCGAATTCGCGTTTTAGCAAAATATATGTCAATTTTTTCGACATATTGGAAGTCGATATCCCCAAGCTTTTTTACAAAAAACTATGTCAATTAAGTTTAAGTTATTCTAATAGAGTTCTAATTTAATATCAATTACAACATAATTAAATGAATTTTCGGTAGATATATTTTTATAAAAATTAATCTATATTTAAATAATTATTTCTATTGAAAAGTAATCTAGATATAAATAAAATAACGACTATAAAATATTTATCTATTAATATTTTTAGTAATTATGACTATCAAATATTTATCTACTAATAAAATAACAGCTTGCCCTTTACCTTTTTTAAAAAGACTATGGTCCGTATGGGGACGGGGTTGAAAAAATCATTAAAATTTATAAACAGGTTAAAGTTAAAATTTTATTTGAAATAAGGTTAAAATTTTGTGTGAAATATAAACACCGTATGGAGTGAAAAAAGCAGTTTATTTGTAAAAAGTGGAGTTTATTTGGGTATACTTGTACTTTCAAATCAAATAAACACAGAAAAAAAAAGCAACCAAAACAAGCTTTTTTTTTAAACACCCATTTTTATCTAAAAACACACTTTTTTTTTTTTTTGGTGAACACACTTTTAAACTACCCCATACACATCAAATAATTTAATCTCTTAATTTTACTACTTTATTAACTACTAAAATTGCATCCATACACACATATCTTACACCTTATAATGGTGTGAACTTTATAATGAATAGTAACTTTTCATTTGTAATTTTTAATTGTTTTTTTAGGTGAAAAATACCTATTTTGCCCTCATAAATTATATCATGTCTTATATTAACCATGCCCTTTTAAGTAATTTCCATCTTTTTTATAAAATGTCCTTTTTACCCTTAAAAGTTTGAATTTAAAAATATTAATTTTTTTATTTCAAGGTCCTTTTATGTCTTTTCAAAATTATAAATTGTCATATTTCATCAATTTCACCTAACTATATATTTTTTTCTTAAAATGCCCAAATTAAAACTTGAAACTTTTGTCAAATCAACCTTACTTTATATTTTTAATTAAACTATCCAAGTTACAATTACAAGATTTTCTCAAATCAACTATACTTTGTATTTTTAATTTAACTACCCAAGTTGTAACTTTAAGGTTTTCTCAAATTAAACCGACTTTATATTTTTAATTAGAAAATAATTATAATTATATCATTTTTTTTATGAACTCTATAATTTTGGATTTCTTTTTTGTTTTGATTAATAAACTTTTAAAAAGTATGCCCTTCTTTATTTTTTTAATTGAAAGACATCATTCTACTTTGATGAAAATTTTATAAGAATACTCTCCCAGTTTCTTATAATGATACAATTATTATTTTTATTACTATAAAATATTATCATCTTATATTAACTATGTCTTTTTAAGTAATTTCCATCTTTTTTATAAAATGTCTTTTTTACCCTTAAAAGTTTGAATTTAAAAATATTTTTTTTATTTCAAGGTCCTTTTTCTAATTTTCAAAATTATAAATTGTCATATTTCATCAATTTCACCTAACTATATATATTTTTCTTAAAATGCCCAAATTACAACTTGAAACTTTTCTCAAATCAACTCTACTTTATATTTTTAATTAAACTATCCAAGTTACAATATCAAGATTTTCTCAAATCAACTATACTTTGTGTTTTTAATTTAGCTACCCAAGTTGTAACTTTAAGGTTTTCTCAAATTAAACAGGTTTTATAATTTTAATTAGATAATAATTAATAATTCTAATAATTATTATTATTATATCATTTTTTTAATGTTTAATGATCATGATTTCTGAACTCTATAGTGTTGGATTTCTTTTTTGTTTTAATTAATAAAATTTTTAAAAGACTACCCTTCTTTATTTTTTTTAATTGAAAGTCATCATCCTTACTGCTTTGATGAAATTTTTTAAAAGACTATCCTTCCAGTTTCTTATAATGATACAATTATTGTTTTTATTACTATAAAATTTAATTTATATGAAAAATAACGCAATCATACTTATTTGCACATATGAATATTTACACATATATAAAATGTAACATTTGCAATCTAAATACGAATAGACCGCGCGCATAAGCGTGCGGCGCCTAACCTAGTTACTAACATACTCCGTATTACTTCCATTGTTGGAATGGACAATAGAAAATTTACCAATTACTGTATAATTTTGCTAATTATTTTGTGTAAAATTCTACATATATCGTTGCAACAACTGCAAGTTGCAACAAATTAAATACCCTAAATAATTTAGGCATTCCTAATTATTTTACGGAAAAGCTATATGTCCCGAGCACAGGTGTTATATGCACTTAAACGTGCGGATCTTATATCCGTTTGAGCCTTTGAATGACACTTGTCCTATAATCATTACGTTCAGGAAAAAAAGTAACTAACGAATCTTTGGATCCGTTCACTATGTTTAAAAGATCTAGGATCCGTTCACATAATTTTTTTTTAAAAAAAAAACAAGTTTACAAACTTTTGCAAAATAAAAAAAAATTTATTACATGGACAGATCAAAGATTCATTCGTTGTCCCCTCTTTATTTTTTAATTATTCGTCTGTTGTCCACTTTTTTTTTGTTCTCAAATTTTAACATGAGCGGATCCATAATCCATTTGTGTTTATTTTTTTTAATTTAAACGGATTAATGTTCATTGATGAATTATTCCCTTGATTTTGGACTTGCTAGTGTGACTTGGTGAATTATAATATTTGGTTACGGAGAGACTCCATGTAAGTCTTCTTGATTTACTAATTATAGCCCTCATTTATACGCTTTAGATGGGGAAGGCCCTATTGGTAGCACTAGTAACATGCTACAGACCCACACACGCACTTAGTATATACCTTAGCCGAGGATTTGGGGATTTTGACTCTTGAGTTGATATATTACTTGTTATTGAGATATGTGGTTGCACGTGATTGAGACACTTTATTGGTTGACATATGATATTTGATTTGATATATGATGCGCTTGCCTGAGATATTGGCTATGCTATGAGATGTGATGATTGAGAGGTGTGATATGCTTGTTGTGAGTTGGTATGCGTGATTTGATATATGATGCGTCCACCTATGTGAGCAAGGATGATCGAGACTATATCTAGTGATATTATAGATAAGAAAGCACCTATGAGCAAGGATTGTGCAATTGATTTCATGCATGAAATGGAATAGAAAGAAATATCTAAATATATGAATATCTAAATATTCTTAAAACCATGCATCATTCATAATATTGAAATTCCATGAGAAGCTTAATTTGTTATAAAGAAATAGGACTACTGAAAATAAAGTTTCCCATTCTTGCCCATTCTTGGAATTTTTTCGAACAAGGTAAAAGTAAAAGTTCATTTTCCGTTTCAAAGTCCCTTTACATTTATGAGACAATCTAATACTTTAAAAACAAAGAATTCCATATTTTCTTAAAATGTATGTACAAAACAAGCACCATGATACTACTCGATACATTCTTATTTAGGGAGGGTCAAGAAAGAATAGAATACACTAGAAGATGATCAACTGATATAAATAAGGCATTGGCCTCTTAGTTCATCATGGATGATTTCATTTTGATTCATGTGAGTTTGTTAGGCACATTATCCTAGGGCTAGGCGTATTTGTCTTGGTGTTTATCCTCATTTCTATCTTGTCTTTCCTAATTTCAATAAATCCAAAGAAGTTTAACTTCATTGTACCATTTGAGTTCAATGTTTGAGTGTTTGATTGCTCTTAGATAGACCTAATGTAGACTTTAGGTCTATCATTACCATTAAAGTCCCATTTGGTTGGTATAAGATTAGAAAAAGAAAAGGGAAAATGAATTGACACTTTAGATAAAGAATAAGTGAATTTGGAGAGAAGGATTCTCTAATTCTCCGAGTTTAGAGGAAAGGACGGACTTTGACATTTAGTTACCCCATGCCCAACCAAAATGATCGAGCATGGATGTAGGGGGAAATGTAATAAATTTTATATTGAAAACGCGGAAAAGAAAAGTTTTGGTTAAAATATACTCCCTCCGATTTTTAATATAAGACATTTGACTTTTATGCATGTAGTTTAAGGAGTTAAAAACTATATAAAATATTAAATTTTAATTAAATTTTTTTACATTATAATACTTATTGAACTACGTGCACAAAAGTTACAACACTAGCAAAAGTATTATACATAAAAAAAATTGAACATCATGAGAAAATTTTAAATTTATAACCTATGTTCCAATAAAACCACAACTAAATCAACAAACAAATATAGCACCAACTTGGAAAAAACAAAGAAAAAAAATACAATTTCCACACTACAAATCCTACTCAAATAAGCTAAAAAAAGAACAAACAAGATTTGCCACCAACACTAGTATTAGAAACAATTCAAATTGAAGACATAACCAAAAAAAATTATAATTATCTTTGTAATAGGGAGTGAATACGATGATGTAAAACTCTTCATTCATCTAACATATTGAAGCGGTTTTTTTTTTTTTGGTAATTTAATATTGCAAAAAGGGTATAGAATCGCAACATACTAATCAAGGTGACTAAACAATGAACTAAAAACTTCTGAACAAATGACAATAAAGATCAATAATCAATATAAATAGCATGGATTGGTCCCAAAGTTTATACACATTCAATTCCAACAAGCTAAAATCTAATAACACACGAAGTCTCCATGGCAAAGTTTTCTTATGCTAGTCTCATCCTCATCTTTGTGTTTGCTCTTACAGGTAATACATGCTAAATTATGTGAAATTTATTTTATTAAAGGATTATTGTGATGTTTCTTTCTTAATCTTATTGGCTATTGCCCACGAATCTCTACTTACAATTTGATTTTGGTCTCATTGTTTTTGTTGGAGCAGTTACAAAATGGGTTAAGGGGACCAATGCAGTGTGCGTGGTGGATCCGAACGACTATGTGTTAGCAAAGTGTAGGCAAATATGCTACCAACAATATCAACAAGCTTTTGGTCAATGCCTCGAAAAGCCCGGTGGTGATCCATTCCATCTTCAATATGAATGCATTTGCACTGGCGGCAGATGTTGAGTCTCTCCCGACATGCTCCCCCAATTGATTGTTACTCTATCTATATTTTGGCTTTAATTCAATAATCCTAGCAAAAAAAAGTATATGAACATTTTTATATTTTGATTGTCTAACTATTACTATAGAAGTGATGTCTTTACCTTGGGCATAGTGCCACAAATTCAATGTTTTGATGGACTACAAAACGTTAACAATGAATTCCCACAACAAGGATACGCTATTCGTACCTATATATCAAATCATTACAAGTAAACTCACTTAAAAGTCGTCCACTCTATTAGGCTAGGGTAGCATTGAATACAGAAATTCATGAGAATGATAGAAAAGAAAATTCCATAACCAATGCTTGAGGTAAAAAACATTATTGGCCAAATGTTGGTGTTATTGTTGTTAATCAAGTATAGTATCCATCAAAGACATAATTCTTCTTTCAACAAAATATAAAATATTTTTTTTATAAACAGACATCGTGGATGATCGAGGGTGTAAATGTAGTATCTAGTGATATTATAAGTAAGAAAGCACCTATGAGCATGGATTAATTATGCAATTGATTTCATGCATGAAA
This sequence comes from Persicaria tinctoria, assembly GCA_037127255.1. Classification (NCBI taxonomy): domain Eukaryota; kingdom Viridiplantae; phylum Streptophyta; class Magnoliopsida; order Caryophyllales; family Polygonaceae; genus Persicaria; species Persicaria tinctoria. Next base: position 75,624,532 of record JBANSL010000013.1, read on the forward strand.
TGGAATAAAAAGACATATCTAAATATATGAAAATCTAAATATTCTAAAAACCATGCATCATTCATGATATTGCAATTTCAGGAGATGCTTAATTTATTCTAAAGCAATAGGACTATTGAAAATAAAGTTTCACATTCTTGGTATTTATTCGAACAAGGTAAAAGTAAAAGCTCATTTTCCGTTTCAATATCTCTTTACATTTATGAGACAATCTAGAAGATGATCAACTGATATAAATAAGGCCTTGGCCTCTTAGTTCATCAAGGATGATTTCATTTTGATGTGAGTTTGTTAGGCACATTAACCTAGGGCTAGACATATTTGCCTTGGTGTTTATCCTCATTTCTATCTTGCCTTTCCTAATTCCAATCAACCCAAAGAGGTTTATCTTCATTTTATCATTTGAGTTCAATGTTTTAGGGTGTGATTGCTCTTAGATAGACCTAATCTAGATTTTAGGTCTATCATTACCATTAAGATTTCATTTGGTATAAGATTTGGAAATAAAAAAGGGAAAATGAATTGACAATTTAGATAAAGAAGAAGTGAATTTGGAGAGAAGGATTCTCTAATTCTCCGAGTTTGCAAGAAGGGACGGACTTTTGCATTTAGTTACCCCAGGCCTGACCAAAATGAGCATGGATGTGGGGGGTGTAATGGCCCGAGATTATGATTCTCGGGCTACGTTTCGAGGGATGAAACCCTTCATTAGGATTCTGCGCCCCGAGTACAGGTTGAAGGTTTGAAATTCTACTCTAACGTTTTCAAGTGGGATTTCATACCCAAAATTCGAAGGGATCGTTGTAATCCCCGGAGAAGTCCCCTGTACATGTCGTAAGTCTAAGCGTGAAAGCCGTGAAGAACCAGTAGTCATGCAAATAGCGGAATCAAGGTGTAATACAAGAGGGTGCCCCGGCAGAGGAAAGTCAAAACTAAATCAGTAAGCGCATTTATCGAAATCTAATAGGCAATGTTAGTGGGGTTAGACCATTTCTTCAGAATCGCCCAAGAGATTCCCCACGTCACGGAAGCAAAGAACAATCATGCTGCAAAACAAACCTAAAAAAATATGTATGCGGGGCGGTGTCAGATCGAAGCCCTGCGCAATATAATCCCAAACAAGCAAACACATACACGCGCTAGTCCTAATAAAGATGCTTCTAGATGCAAGGCGGAATATTAACACACTAACATGCTCCTAAGATCAAGTGCATAAATATAATAAGGCCTTAGCACTGAATACCAAGTGGTATATCCCTCTCCTATCTCCACCCCCTTCCGATAGGGCGGAGACTGGCCAGCTCGTCAATGCATTCCATTATAATCGGGGGGCCCGCAAGCCCAACTCGCCCCACAAGAAAAAATAAAGCCCGCAATAAACTTTCGCAATCATGCTCATAATATAAGTAAAGGAAGTTCCATATGACTCGATTGACTCATGACGTGACCCGATGAGACTGGGCCGTCCTATGACCCTAGCAAAGACTCTAGTTAATTCACAGATAATGGTCGTTCTGTTTACGAACACAATGAGTTAACGAATGTTCAAGCATGAGTGCAATCCTAGTAGGAGACTACATGGAATGCTTTATATGCGTATGAACACCTAGTATGCACATGGCTACAAGCAGAGAGTTCTTTTCGAATCTGAGTAAGCTCATATAGGAACTTACTTGGAAGTGCAGAACAACAAAACGCAACAACTAGGTATACAGAAAGCCAACATGTCACAAATGATCACCTAACACATATAAGTAATATAAATAAATTTACTCCTAATGTTACTTAAAGCATATAATATCACACACAAGTCATCAAATTTATTCACCAAGTTTGGCAATGTAAGTCATTTTCCCAAGATTTCTCAAAACTCTTTTAAAATCTCAAGTTAGATCAAATCACCATTCAAAACGCTTTTTCAAATCATCCAAAAATCCATTTATAAAACATAATCCTTCAAATCTCAATTTAGGTCAAATCATCTTTAAAGAAATAACTCTCAAATTACTTGCCCAAAATCACTTATAAAACATCACCTTTCAAAATCGACTCGTTACTTATTTTATCAAAATAATCTCGACCATTTTATTTTATAAAAATCAGCCATTTATGGAATTTATAAACTACACTCATTTTATAGTAATTATAAACCAATCCCCTTTATTTTGTAAAATCCCCAAACCGAGCCCCTTGTGTAAAAATCCAAAATCAGATTTTATATAACATGCCCAAGCAATCCCCTTTTAAAACCCAAATAATCTGACCCACGCATTAGGCCCGAACTTTTACCCATCTAAAACCGGATCCAACAACCGAAATTCCATACCCTTTTAAAATAAACCAAACCGGCCCATTTTAATTGAAAGCCAAATCTGCACCCTTTTTAAATAGGCCCAATTCATTTGTTTTAAAAGAAAGGCCCAACACTGCTAAAAAAAAAAAAAAGGCCCAACAACCATCCCATTTAATTTCTTCCATTTCAAAACTGAGCTGGAGGTGTTAAAAAAAAAGGACAAATGTACACATACACCAGGTGTATGTGTACAATTCTACACCACCAATAGATCTTTGATATGTGTATTTAAATGTTTTTAAAAATTTTCAAAAAGCCATAATTAATATAATTGTCTAAAGATAAAAACTGTAAATATTTTGAAATTGAAACCGTCAATTTTCAACTATATTTTTTTTTTATAATTGATGATCCATATTTAATAATAAATTCATTTATTTACATGCGATCTTTAATAATAAAATTTATTTATCATTTCGAATCATTATCATTTATAAAGATTAATTAAGTTGTCAATATTTTTTTTAATTGATGATCCATATAATAATATAAATAAAGATTAAATTTTTTAATTGGAACAAAAAAAATCATAAATCACTGGTTAGATCTATGACACTCATTTTTTTTACCTTGCATACTTGGATAGTTGGATGTATATCGTTATTCTAATCCTCATACAAATTAATCCTTGTACAATACTCTGTAATAAATAAATAAATAAATAAAAGATTTTTATAAAAATAAATTAATAAATATATGTGAAAGTAAGAATACTAGTTATATAATTGGATGTACCTGGAAAGGCTAAACATAAAAATACCTAACTTTTTAAAATAAAATTTTGGTTTAAATTATTAATATTGAATTGACTAATTTGCTAACAAAGTAACAAGTTTTGTTTATACAGTATTAATTACTACTTTATATTACAATTAAGTGTTTGCATTTGGCTATATTGTGGTGGCCTTCCTCTTGTATAAAAATTAGAACGGTTGCCGGTCATCCACTTGGGCAGGAGATCACTCATTTACCCCTTAAACCGTCCCTTAATTTTTACTTTTTTCAGTTTATTTATGAAACACGTGTATTAATTTGATTGGTGGTGTACAAATTGAAACATACATAGTGTATGTGTATCACCCTCAAAAAAAAAAAAAAGAAGGGCCCCCAGGGTGGTGGCAAGTGATGTGGATGGGGCCCACATGTTTCTTCCTCCATGTTTTGCCTGAAGGAAAACAGAGATTGCAGGGGGCTTCCTGCGTTCGAAATTCCGGGAAGGAGGAGGCTGCCGGCGACGATTCCGGACCCGGACTCCGACTCCGACTATCTGACACTCATGGATTCAAACGACAAGGGAGAGAGAGGAAATGCTCACCGAGGGAGTTGTCTCGCGGGAAAACGCTCGAAATCGCCTCGTCGGAGATCGTTCAAGCTCGTTAAGGACGTGGGAAGCTCCGGGGGTCCTAGGTCGGGGTAAATGGTTACAAAGGAGGCCCCTTTAAGCGAGTTTGAGGGCGAAAGGGAGTGAGGGTGAGCTTACCGACCGGAATGGAGAGAACAGGGGAAGAGGGGGAGGAAGGCGGCGGCTCCGGCTCTGGTGGCTGCTGCTATCAACGTCAGGCGCCACGGGAGGCGGCTTCTGACTTCTGCTGATGCTCGACGGAAAAAGAGAGAGAGAGGAGGAACTGCAAGAGGGTGGCTCCGAAAACAGGGGGAGCGGATGGGGTCGGTGGTGCTCGGAAATCAGAAAGTGGTGGTGGAGGTCGGTGCTCAGTGGTTCTGAAGCAATGAACAAGGAGGAGGAAATGCTCTTCCTTCCTCTCGTCACTCAAATGGGAGAAAGGTGTTTGTGTTTGGTTTTGAATTGAAAAGAGAAATGGGGCTATTGGGCAGTTTTTCTGATTTTTGAAGAGTAGGCAAGGTTGCAGCGGCGAGAATTGATCCGACCCGAAAAAACCGATCCGTCCGATCTAAAATCGATCCGACCGGTATTTGATAAGAGAGAAAATTTGATGGTCCCGAAATTGATCCGATCCGAGCCGATTTAGGCCGAAACCTTAAAAAACCCGAATTTGTGTCGTACCCGAATCTGATTATAACCGAATGGATCAATTCGACATTTACCCGAAACCGAAATCGCATGAACCCGATCAAATCTGAAATCCGAAACAAACCGAGCCCGACTGTATCTGACATTCGGAATAACCCGAACCCGATTGTATTCGAAATCTAAAATAACCCAAACCCGATTTTATCCAGAATTCGAAACAACCCGAACCCAATTAAATACTCCGTATAAAATTTGAAACAAATCAAACTCAACTTTATCCCGAAACTGAAAAAACCCGAACTTACTATTATCGAAAATCCTGTTTTCAAGGGAAAACTCCATGTTTTGTATCCGTAAATTATCATATTAGAATTTATGACAGTTGAACTTGAAACTCTGCTGATTTGGAAGAGTCTAGGAGGCCGGATTTCACTCCTTCAAATATTGGAGAATGATACACATACACTAGGTTTATGTTTCAACTTATACACCTTCAATTAAAATTTGCCATGTGTGATTAAAAAGAAAATAAAAAAAGCAAAAAAATTCTATGTAAAACTACCACCGTAAAAAATAGAAACCGCTCACTAATCCCCAAAAAAGAAACCGTTCACTTTTTTGTCAAAATTTGAATTCTTACACGAAAAAAATCCAATTGAATTATTATTTTGATAAACATATTAGTGAATGAAATTTATTTTACTTTAATATAATATTCAACAATAAAATTTAGTTACTTTCATTTACCATTAATTTTAAATCATTAATATTTTATAAATCTAAATAAATGTCAATAATTTATAATTAAGAATTCAAGTAATATAATAATACATAGAGTATGTATGAAACCCACCTCCACCAACCCGATTTTGTCGAAACCCGATTAAGTTAAAACCCGATTAATCCGAAACCCGATTTAACTTAATCAGTTTTTTTCGATAATTCGATTTTATCCAATCCAGTCAAAGCCCGAATTGACCTGACCCGATCCGATACAACTCGAATTTCAGCCAATCCGATATGAATTCAAGTTCGAAACAACCCGAAACCGAAACGTCCGACCGAGACCGATCCGACTTGCTCGATTGCCAGCTCTAACAGCCGTCCTCGGTTGTTCAGATAGGAGAAGGGTGTTGCAATTGGTTGGCCTTTGGTCAAAATTGCAGGGTTTGTTTGTTTTCCTCATTAAAAACCTAGCTAGGAAAACCCAATGGGACAAAACCATAGCTTAGGGAAAAAGAGTGCAGCCTTCTATGTACGCCTTGGTTGACTTGTTGTACCACCTCATTAAAAACCTTGTTAGGAAAACCCATTGGGATAAAAACCTGAACGAAGGGAAAAAGAGTGTAGTGCGTGTATACTCCCTCTGAATTCAACGTCCTCCTCGGACTCTTCTCATTCTTCTTAATGTCGACGTCTTCATGAGCTTATGGTCGAATCTCAACATTGTCTTTGATGTGTATAAGTTGGAATGTCTTCATGATTGACTTTGACGCGCTTGACTTCCATGTATTGGTGTTGAGCTACTTTGGATGTACAAGCATAAGGTACTTCAAGACCTAGTGTGCTTTTCATTGTTGATCTGGGGGATCTGATGTATTAAATGGTGTTTAAGTTGCCTCATTAAAAACCTTATCTTGGAAAAACCCAGTGGGATAAAAACCAAGCTTAAGGAAAAGAGTACAACTTTGTATAGTACTTCGGGACCTAATAAAATGTCACCACTTTCACAATTATAGATAATTCAGGTACTCTAATAAGAATCTTTAACCAACTACATGTGACAGGACTTTGATAATAATGCTTCAGGCATTTTCAATCGATTATTTTCATTTATATGGTAGGCACCTACAATGTCCGTCATTTACATTTGGAGCCAAAATTATACTCACTCCTGGTGAATACATTCTTATGTAAACTTTTCAATGTTGGAGCTACCGGTCCAAAAACTTCATGCTTAAATAATCCATCTTTGCATGAATTATTTCTTTCTAGAATTTGGGATATACAATTGAGTTTCTCCCGACATGCTCCCCCAATTGATTGTTACTCTATCTATATTTTGGCTTTAATTCAATAATCCTTGCAAAAACAAGTATACGAACATTTTTATATTTTGATTATCTAGCTATTAATATATAAGTGATGTCTTTACCTTGGGCCATAGTGCCACAAATTCAATGTTTTGATGGACTACAAAACGTTAACAATGAATTAGCACACCAAGAATACGCTATTCGTACCTATATATCAAATCATTACAAGTAAACTCACTTAAAAGTCATCCACTGTATTAGGCTAGGGTAGCACTGAATACAGATATTCATGAGAAAGATAGAAAAGAAAATTCCATAACCCATGCTTTCTGTAAAAAACATTCTTGGCCAAATGTTGGTGTTATTGTTGTTAATCATGTATAGTATCAATCAAAGACATAATTATTCTTTCAATAAAATATAAAATAAGTTTTTTATAAACAGACATCATGGATGATCAAGGGTGTAAATGTAGTATCTAGTGATATTATAAATAAGAAAGCACCTGTGAGCATGGATTGTGCAATTGATTTCATGCATGAAATGGAATAGAAAGAAATATCTAAATATTCTCAAAACCATTCATCATTCATGATATTGCAATTCCAGGAGATGCTTAATTTGTTCTAAAGCAATAAGACTATTGAAAATAAAGTTTCACATTCTTGGTATTTTTTCGAACAAGGTAAAAGTGAAAGCTCATTTTCCGTTTCAATGTCTCTTTACATTTATGAGACAATCTAATACGTTAAAAACAAACAATTCCAAGTTTTCTTACAATTTATGTACAAAACAAGCTCCATGATACTACTCGATACGTTCTTATTTGAGAGGGTCAAGAAAGGATAGAATACTCTAGAACATGATCAACTGATATAAATAAGGCCTTGTCCTCTTCATTCATCAAGGATGATTTCATTTTGATGTGAGTTTGTTAGGCACATCAACCTAGGTCTAGGCGAATTTACCTTGGTGTTTATCCTCGTTTCTATCTTGCCTTTCCTAATTCCAATCAATCCAAAGAGGTTTAACTTCATTGTATCGTTTGAGTTCAATGTTTGAGTGTGTGATTGCTCTTAGATAGACCTAATCTAGATTTTAGGTCTATCATTACGATTAAGGTCTCATTTGGTATAAGATTAGAAAAAGAAAAGGGAAAATAAATTGACAATTTAGATAAACAAGAAGTGAATTTTGAGAGAAGGATTATCTAATTCTCCGAGTTTAGATGAAGGGACTAACTTTGGCATTTAGTTACCCCAAGCCTGACCAAAATGAGCATGGATGTGGGGGGAAAATATAATAAATTTTATATTGAAAACGTGGCAAAAAAAGTTTTGTTTAAAAATATAATGATTATTAAATATTAATTAAAAATGTCCTGCAATCATTTTCTATTCCTAGTCCTATACCAAATGCCACAAAAATGAAAAGCTCTTTTCATGTGACCCTCTCCAATTTAAAATAATGATTGAAAAAAAGTAACAACACTAGCAAAAGTATTATACATAAAAAAATATTTGAACATCATGAGAAAAATTTTAAATTTATAACCCATGTTTCAATAAGACCACAACTAAATCAACAAACAAATATATCATCGGCTTAGAAAAAGAAAAGTACAATTTATACACTACAAATCGTACTTAGATAAGTTAAAAAGTAACAAACAAGATTCGCCACCAACACTAGTATTAGAAACAATTCAATAAACAATTAAAATTGAAGCTAGTTGTAACAAAAAAAAAGTGTAATTATCTTTGTAATATGGGTTATAAATTTTTAAATTTATAACCCATGTTTCAATAAGACCACAACTAAATCAACAAACAAATATAGCATCGGCTTGGAAAAAGAAAAGTACAATTTACACACCACAAATCGTACTCAGATAAGCTAAAAAAGGAACAAACAAGATTCGCCACCGACACTAGTATTAGAAACAATTCAATGAACAAATCAAATTGAAGTTATAACAAAAAAAAAGTGTAATTATCTCTGTAATATGGAATGAATACGATGATGTAAAACTCTTCATTCATCTAACATATTGAAGTCGGGTTTTTTTTGGTAATTTAATAATGCATAAAGGGTATAGAATCACAACATACTAATCAGGGTGACTAAACAATGTACTAAAAACTCCTGAATAAATGACAATGAAGATCAATAACCAATATAAATAGCATGGATTAGTCCCAAAGTTTATGCACATTCAATTCAAACAAGCTAAACTCTAATAACATACGAAGTCTCCATGGCAAAGTTTTCTTATGCTAGTCTCATCCTCGTCTTTGTGTTTGCTCTTATAGGTAATACATGCTAAATTATGTGAAATTTATTTTATTAAAGGATTATTGTGATGTTTCTTTCTTAATCTTATTGGCTATTGCCCACGAATCTCTACTTATAATTTGATTTTGGTCTAATTGTTTTTGTTGGAGCAGTTACAGAATGGGTTAAGGGGACCAATGCTGTGTGCGTGGTGGATCCGAACGATTGTGTGTTAGCAAAGTGTAGGCAAATATGCTACCAACAATATCAACAAGCTTTTGGTCAATGCCTCGAAAAGCCCGGTGGTGATCCATTCCATCCTCAATATGAATGCATTTGCACTGGCGGCAGATGTTGAGTTTCTCCCGACATGCCCCCCCAATTCATTGTTACTCTATCTATATTTTGGCTTTAATTCAATAATCCTTGCAAAAACAAGTATGCGAACATTTTTATATTTTGATTATCTAGCTATTAATATAGAAGTGATGTCTTTACCTTGGGCCATAGTGCCACAAATTCAATGTTTTGCTATGCAAGTAAACTCACTTAAAAAGCATCCACTGTATTAGACTAGGCGACATGTGGCCATCGCTGAGGATAGAGCTGGCAAAATCTGACCCGACCTGACCCACCCGAACCCATACCCGACTGAAATCCGAAAATATAGTGTCATGCACAGTTCGAAACCGAACCCAACCTATTTTTACCCGATACCCGAATGGACACAAACATAGACCAACCTGACCTGACCCATACTCAACCCATCCTTTTACTGACTAGAACAAGTCCCGACTCTTCCTTATAATTATTTTACCTTTTCTTATTTTTAAATACTTAAATAACATGAATTACATATACTTAGACCTAATATACTAAATAAATGAAGTTCAATAGTCAATAATTATGATTAACAAAAAATAATCATGATTTTATAATAAAACTTAATGTACCCCGACTTGACCCAATCTGAACACGACCCATCTCGAAATCCATTGGACCCGAACTTACCCGACTCATAAACTGATCCGACCTGATCTAAACCCGATCGTACATAGAGTATACCCAACATATGACCCGACCCGACATATAACCGAATCCGAATGGGTATACCCGAACGAGCGAATTGCCACCTTTAGCTAGGAGGTGGATCAGATGACTATATCATAAGTGTAGTTAATTTATTTTTTTAGTGGTCGTTGCCATGCTTTCTTGATTGAATTTTTCGCGAGTGCTCCTCTTACGCCTCTCCTTAAGCCCGGTGGAGGGGTTCGACCCATTGCTGTCAGTTCGATTTGGAGATGGTTGTTGTCCAAAGTGGTTGCATCTTCGGTTGGTAAGATCATTGGCCCTTATCTTAAGGATGTGCAATTTGGGGTGGGTGTTTCGGGGGGAGGAGAGGCAATTTTTCATGCGGTCAATAGATTATAGAAGCTCAGGGGTATGATAATAGCTTGACTATGCTTTTGGTTGATTTTAAGAATGTTTTCAATTTTGTTAATCGTAGTGCTATGATTAAGGAGGTTCGTCGTAGGTGCCCCTACATCTATCGTTGGGTTGAGTTCTGCTACGCACGTCCTACTCGCTTATATTATGGTGATCAGGTTCTCTATTCATGTTAGGAAGTTCAACAAGGTGACCCTTGGGTCCGTTTCTTTCTCGCTCATGTTGCACCCATTGATTCAAAAGGTTATGGATAATTGTGTATTGAAGCTTAATGCATGGTACCTTGATGATGGGACGCTAATTGGGGATACTTTGATTGTTAGCAAGGCGCTTGCCATTATTATGACAGATGGTCCGCCCCTTGGGCTTCATCTCGATATTAACAAAATAGAAATATTCTAGCTGTATGAGGACCCACATTACAAGGAGGTTGGGCTGTTTCCTATGGCTGGTGGGAGGTGTTAAGTGTAACGGCCCAAGTTATAGACCCCGAGTTACATTTCAAAGGAATGGATACCTTCGTTCGTATCTTGCAATTCAAGTACGGTTAGATTAAAATCCAAAGGATTAGTGTTTTAATTTGAAAGCAGGGATTTCGACTAAGGTCCATTGGGGACCCAATGTTTTGACATCGATACATGTCCTAATTGCTAATATGCGCAAAAACGCTCAAGTCTAAATCGAACATGCAAATTGAAAGTATAAGATACAAGGCCCCCACGTTTGAATCGGGTCAAAACAGAACTCAAGTAAATCTCAAAAGTAAAGTATAAGTGAATGTATTGGGTCTGTCTCTCACTACACCCCGGCTAGGCCTCGCCAATCAACACTCAACATAACAAAAGGGAACGGGTACCTGAAACTGTCTACAAAGTCAAGGTCGAACCACTCATGCGTGTCTTAAGGCATAGCTGAGAGTACATAGAATGTATCCTATACCTAAATAAAGACGACTAATGTTGTACGGGAATTTAAACATGCATTCATGCTTTAATAGAATCTATATATCTACCACACATATGCAGAAAGTACAGTAAATGGGATCCCTCAAAGAATGCTAAGTGGCATATCCCTCTCTCATGTCCACACCTCGGCAAAGGTTAGAGACCTGATCGATGCTGCAGTCAGATCCTATGTCTTAGTCCACACATGCGCCGGGGTGGGAGACCTGGTCACCGCCACAGTCATATCATAAATAATACCTTTTTAAAAATTTCGACCATTTAAAATACCACGGGTGTGTTTGGATTCCAAAGTGTTTATGTTTATAATGCACTTATAAACATAAACACTTTGGAAATGTTTGTTTAGCTAATTTTTTATGTATTTCAAATAATGTGAATTTAAACTAAAATATTGTGTATATTGTATAAATCAAATACCCAATATTGTGTTAAGTTTATAATTACCTTATAACTTTAATATAATTAATTTACACAATTTATAAGGTATTTTATTTTAAAATTACGTTGTTTTAAATATCTTATAATTTTTTTTAACCAAACACTTTACAAGTGTTTATACTTATAAGCATAATACATTGGGAATCCAAACACACCCCACAAATAACCAATCAAAGAATCACATAAATAAGGATAATCAAATTATTAAATAAATAAATACACAATTTAATAAAAACCAACCCAAAACAACACAAAATAGTAAACCAAACCGGCCCAAAACAAATAAAGAAGACCGACCCAAGAGTCGGCTCTGCACTGCCATTTTGCCGGCGAAGCTCGCCATCAAGCTCCTCGCGAGTAGGAAGCTCTCGCTGTCGCGAGCTGGCTTTTGCCACGGGGAAACATGGTTTCACCATGGCGAAGTTCATCTTCCCAGCTCACAACCTATTTCTTCTTCGCCGCAGCGAAGCTTGTCCTAGGGCTCCTTGTGACCAGCGACTCTTGAAGTCGTGCCCGCATCTTCACCGCAACGAAACCTGGGTTTCACCGTGTCAAGGGTCATCATGGCTTGTGCTAGGTTGGCTAAATAGAGTTTCGCTGCGGCGAAACCTGCATTTCGCCCTTCCGAGCTACACCGGAGCTCTCTTTCTCACTCTCGACGACTCTCGTCCTCACCGACTCACTTCCCCAACCACAAGGAGCATGAAATGATTCAAACGATAGAAAAGGAAAGGGAGAAAGGGTGAGCTCACCGAGGATCTTTGAACTCGTTGAAAATGCTCGTCGGGTGTTCTTCAAGGTTCGTCGGAGGTGGAATCAATGCGATCTTGGCCTAGGACGAAAGAAGAGGGCTTAAAGGCAGAGCTTTACGACGTTTTATACCAAAAGGAGGAGGAAGACAAGCTTACCGCTTGGATTGGAGAAAAACAGGGGAAGGAGGAGAGAAAGGTTGCTCAACGGCGATCCGACTTCGGTGGCGGCTTGACAGGTGGATTTTTTAAGTCGCCTAAATCCTATCAAATGTATCCGACTAACCTAACTAATGTAGTTTGACATGTACGGGTCGATCCCCCAGAGAGTCAACGATTTGTATGCAAATCAGAGTGTGTTAACACGAACAAAAAACAAAGAAGGGGGATTGTGATGATTCAAATTAAGTAAAAAGCAAAGTAAACAAAAGCTGCAAACTAAACAGCTTGAGTGAATGAATATGAGAGAAATAGCTTAGGTCAATCAATCTCAGCAATCAGGTTTTATTCACTGATTATTGAAATCGAATAGATAACTTCCTCTTGAATACTTCATTGGGGAAAGGCTAGGTTTTTTGAATCCAATTCCTTATCAAATCTAGTTAACAGGACAACCAGACACTGAAAACCCTAATTATCAAACAATCCTGAAACTATCAAGATTCAATTCAATAGTTGATGAAGACTAAAGGAAATCAGCAAAGACAATCGACACGCACAACCAGTTATTGCATCAATTGTAAATCAATTCTCTATACAAATCCCTAAATCAGCCAGGTTTAGAGATTTATACTTTGCTGCCCAAGAGTATAGATAACTCAACCAGTAATTACCTATGTCTAGCAATAGATTATCATGAAAAAGCATCAGTTGATCAAGCTAATGAAAATTCATGAAACAGAGTTCTTCAAAGTTTGTAATTTGATTCCTAAGAGACAAAATGTCATCCATAGAGAGATTTATGCCTTGGAGATATAGAAAAGATGTATTTGTTACTTGTTCGTAATTTCTAATTATCGATTTTGTTACTGGGCAATTTAGGAGGTGTGTGGGTTTAGGGTTGTTTGGAGATCAAATATAAAGAAAGGAAGAGAAAGGTTTGAGATGCATAAATCGGGTACAAGGGGATCCTGTGGTGGAGCCTTGACATCTTTGCTATATTTGGGGAAACAAGCTTGAGGAAGGGGAGTGTTTGTCTTGCCACAGATGGAGTGAAGAAGGTGGGAGGAAGGAGAGGTGGGTGTGGGTGTTGTTGTTGTTGGTGGTGGGTGCAGACAAAGGAGGGAGTATAATTCTGAAATTGAGTGAAGGAAAGGCCGGGGAAGAAGTCAAGTCCCCACGTGGTCCTCACAACCAATTAAAAAATACCCGAAAAATAAACCCCGAAACCCGCTCTCTTGACTTTATCCCGAAACAATACAAAATAAATTTTCAAAACCGAAATAATAATGCAATTCGAAAAACATTTTCAAGTCTCAGCAGAAATAAAAACCCGTTTTAAAATCTAATTCAAAATTGTGCCGAAATTCGCTCTTGAAAGAATTAAAATAAAATTAATTGATCGAGGACGGAGATTTTAATTTTTTTTTTGAAATCATTAGAAATTAAATTAAATTTAAATTGGAAATTAAATCATAATTTAGAAAATAATATTTTAAAATTTCGAATCTTTACATTAACCTCCTTGGTGGAGCCATTATCTAATTTATCTTGTATCATTCCTTCAGCAATGAGGTGATGTTAGGATGAGTTTTGAAAACCAATGCCTTGATGGATGCCATCAAGGGGTTGGAGGATCCATAGTGTGATTGCTCCACCCTCGTCCGACGAACCCCATATATAATCTCCTCGTCGATAGCTTCGTTTTATATATAATATGCATTAATCCGATATCCGAGTAAAAAGTTATGAATATTTCAAAATTGAAGGTATATTAATTACTTTAATATTATTTTAATAATCTTCAATGCTTTTATATTTTATTTAGATTGACATTGAAATACTACAATTTATCTCAAGAGTTTCAAAACATGAGGTTATATTACTCATTTCGACAATTAGGTAAGAAGTTACAAAAGTTCAAATGAAGGGAAATGCATGCCATATTTTCTATACTGACAGCCGGTTTACCGCTCGTCGGTATATCATCACATTGAGTTGTTTTTAGTGTTACCAGTTGCAACAACTAAAGTGGAAATAACTTTCTCTGCTATGAGTATTATTAATACATATTTGTACAACAAGATGAAAGTAGATTTTCTCTCTTAGAGTATGTTTGGTCTGCTTTGTCGAAAAAAGAGGATTTCAAGCGTATTGATAATGAAGTTATACTTCAATATTTTTAGGGTATTAAAACACGTAAAATGATTTTCTCCATTTGTCAACAAGTTCAACTATTGAACATCTTGTTTAGCATGGCTTTCATTATCCAAGCTTTTTGGAGATTAAATTGTCAGATTACTAAAATGGATCTATTTTATTTGATCCATGACTTTAGAGTCCGGTCATATTTGGCCCGGGCTATAAAGTTTCTTTATAAAAGAGAAAACTTACATGACTTTATAGCCTAGCAACAAGCCCGAGATATAAAGCCAAAATCATACATTGTCAATAGGGGTGATATTTTTTTATCAAGCTTGGTTTTGTGCTTGGTTTTGTGATCATATTCGGCTTGCGAGTAATTAGACAAGCTCGAGCTTGAGTTCGAATTTGAGCTCGTTTGCTCGTTTTAGCTTGTTATACTCGTTTTTTCTTGTTACGCTCGTTTTGTCAATTTTGAGCCAAAATCATACATTGTAAATAACTATATATCTAACAAGTGAATCTTAAGCTAGCTATATATCTCCGAGTGAATCTCATGCTCGATCTTACAACTGTAATCCAAGTGTACTTGTATAGCATAAGCATTACTTTCAAATGTATCTTGATACCTTTGTTGGGCCTATACCTAATTGAAGTGTATGCTTTCTTAGTAAGAACATTGCACTATGGCCCAAGCCCTCAATCAATATGTACTCCATATCATATTAGCAATCTCATCTCGAACCGCCCGCATGGAATGACGAATTTGGGAGTGGCTCATGTTCAACGCCTTCATTGTCGGAGCCCCCATCTTTCTCAAATCATCTTATTTAGCCTTTGTACAATAGTATAACCTTATTTCATTGACCATGTATAAAAATCTGGATAAAAAGGAATCATAAGATTCACATATTAGTGCATCAATAATTGCAAAGTGAGGTTAAAAAAAATGCCGAGGGTGATAAAGTCGGTTAAAAGGTTAGAACTTAGAAGGAAGAGATGAAAATATTGCATATGTGCACAGTGGGTTGAGATCTGTCAATCACAACACTTATAAAGAGGCAACCATGGCCTCTAAAAACACTATTCAGCAGAACAAGTGAACAACCATGTACATATAAACAAGAAATAGCCAGAAATCATAGGTGCATATACAAATCTGTCAAGTAGCCCAAAATTTAATTTTTGACACAATGTAAATGTTTTTTTTAATATCAGAAAAGGCTCTAAACAAGAAAGGAATTTATAAACAAACAATAAAGGAATTTATTATGACAGATTACTAGACACTGAGATCTCCCCTAACTCATGGTACTACTCAATAGGCTGATTTTAAGAGAACAATCTTCAGAGCATTGATCAAACAACAGTCTTAAGAGTTTTATCTGATCCCTTGGCAAGCAACTTAAGCCATCCGCATACCAGATTTTTAATTCTTTTAGCTTGAAAGTTTATCACCGACATGTCTTTCAATCTTCAAATACTGCAGATTTTTATTTGGTTTAAGTTCCTCTAGTGCTGCTTGTGTTTCTTCCTTGGTTGTTTCATCTGTACTATCACCGATCCACTCTATGGTCATCGAATTCAGTTTATGCTTTCTTGACATGTTTGAATTTCTCACGTCTTCTATGCAATTAGACCATCCCTAACTCATGGTACTACTCCAGAGGCTGATTTTAAGAGGACAATCTTCAGAGCATTGATCAAAACAAGAGTAGCATATAAACAAGAGCATTGCTTGCCAAGCAAAAAGAATTGAAAATCTGATTTTAAGAGGACAATCTTTAGAGTAACTATCTTTGCCGCATAGCTCCTAGTTTCGTTTCTGATAGGATTGGGATACTGTCCAATGCTCCTATATCTCCAAAGACTCTGGGGCTATTCAAAGAAAGAAACGGAGGGCTTATTGTTGTTGGGTCTTATGTTCCTAAATAAAACAGGTTGAAGATAATTCATGAACACATTGGCTTCCAGATTTCAGAAATACTCCTGTCCAATCAGATGAGAAAAAGTTACTTTAATTGATTGGTTCATGAACACATTGGCTTCCAGGTTGAAGATAACTCATGAACACATTGGCTTTCAGATTTCAGAAATTGGATTGTATTTATTAAACACAGCTTGAATTAAATGTAAGGAAAGATGAATCACAATACATAAAAAGTTATCACTATGGTTCTCAAGAAAGAAAATTCAGATCAGAATAGATGTGAAGCTGAAAATCTTAGTGATTCAGAGCAGGTTTCAGAAAGTGCCCCATAGCTGGGTAAATCAAACCCTTAATGGCAAAATACAAATGGAAGCCTATTGAAACTTAGAAACTCTCGTCAAGAATGTATCCAATTCAAACATGAAACTCCTCTAATGTTAGTCAATCAACTAAAACAACATGGTAGTGACTCACATCCAAGATCTGTTTTCATTCAACCCATAAAAAGAAAACCCTTCATTCTAGAAAACCTAATTTCATTCTAGCTAGTTTGTTTATCAACAACACTCATCTTCATTCAGTAATTCAAATCAGCCAGACCATGAAAATCAAAAGTTAGGGTTTTATATAAATCGAAATTTAGGGTTAATGCAAATCGAAATTGCATCAAAGTGGGCAACAAAGAGCGAAAAAGAGGAATTTCACAATCACCTGAAGAACGTGAAAGCGAAATTTCTTGGTGGAGAAAGCGAAATGGAGCCTGTGGAGAGCCTCTGTCAACAAAAGGAAGTGGATATCAGTTTTTTTCACAAGCAAGCTGAGAAATCGATCGATTGCAAAGCTTGCAAATCTTACCGCGAGATCAAAAGTTTGGACCGTTTGGTGAAGGACTTTTTGGTCATTTCACCTCACCAGACGCTCCTCCCTCTTTTCTCTTATAAGAGGTGTTGTTGGCGCCAAATGCTGTTAGGAGTTTGAGGTGTAACAAACACATACAGAAGCTTCTTGATTTCACTTTCAATGGAGTTTTGGAGAGTTTTCTGAGTTCATCTTTGTTCAAATCTTCCATCAACACTCCTCGTAAGAATCATCAGGCTCTAAATAATACACCCTTTTCACGTACATTCTTCATTTTCGTACTCATAATTGACTAAGCTATATTTAAGGTCCAACTTACACAATGGAAAATGTATTGAAGTTTTATTCCTACTACCTTGTTTCAATACTTTAGAGTTATCAACTAGACGAGTCGGGTTGGGTTAGAATAATATCATGGATTGGTCAACCGAGTATATTATGGAATCGGACCGGATCATGGTTGGGCTAGGGTAATACTTCTTCCGATCGGAAATATTTGATGTTTTAGAGGGTAAAATTTAATCAACAATGTTTGATGTTTTAGAAGTAATAATTACATTTTTTTTACTTTTGCACTAATATCAATATAAATAGTACTTTTTTTTGGCTTAACGAATTACATTTGTGCTTAATAAATGTGATATAAGAGTAAAAATTATTTGATAGGGTATTTAAAGGTGGAGGTGAGATTTCTTAATTTTCATACATATCTCCAAAACATCGAATATTTTCGAAGGAAGAGAGTAATAATACCATGTCCTAACGGAATTTGAACCGATTGTCACCTCTATGCTTCGATGTCAACTGTGATGAGATCTGGAACGTTGGTTTGAAATTGGACGGTCAGGATTTACACCCGCCTAAATCCAACCATCATTTCATTCGCACTCCCCTTCCCATTTCTTCCCTCTCTCTCTGTAACGAGTCCCGCTCGATCGGCAACCCTCTCCTCCATTTCTCTCTTCTCAACCGCATCAATCAAATGCCCTTCGATTAGGCTAAACTCCGACGACGCTATGTAAGTGGCTCTCATTCCACTTTCGCTTCAAATTGGATTTTCAATTTCGTTTTAAATTTCTCGACTGGTTGAGCAGTTAGGGGTTAGTCGTCTTGATTTTAGCTCTCTTTCTTGTATGATTATGCAATTTTGAGATCAATTAGTGCTGTATCAGGTTCTAGGTTGTTTGCTTTGAAGATCGATTTCTGTATTTGAACATTTAGGGTTTGTTCCTCCCCTTTTACATTTTTCAAATTAAGGCCTTCAACTATATAATCATAATATAAAAGTTAGGGCTTGCCTTTAGGTGATTTGATTTAACTGAACTACAATTGTTTTCTTTGCAAATTCCAACCCCTAACTCAGTACAAAAGTTCTATACTCCACCAGAAGCTCAATTTCAAAACCATTAATAATGTCTTTGAAATTGTTTAGGGATAAATTTAACAAAGGTAGCGAAAAACACAATGATGGTGAATTTCAGTCTATAACATATATGTGAATTTTATGTTTCTGATTAGCTTTTTCGGAGACTTAATTCTCAGATTGTATCATATGATTCATTTCTCTCACTTTGTTTTTCATAGTTTGCCTTTTTAATTCTTCACTTACTTCAGTTTGGTGTAATTGATTGTGGATCAGCAAGTTTTGTCAGTCAATCTTTATGAAGAGGGCAAAGAGTAGCTGTTTATGGTCTAAACACAATCTTCCTGATGAGCTATGGCCTGACATACTCTCGAGGACTCCTGTCAAATCACTACTCAGATTTCGTTGTGTGTCAAAGTCATGGCGATCCTTGATTGATGACCCTGACTTCTGCCGCTTACATCTCAATAACTTTAAGAACAATAGCCTTGATACTCGTCTACTCGTGGATCAACGTGGAGCAAGAGAACACAGTTGTGTTGTCCGATGCAACAAGACCTTCAGAACTATTATGAGGCTTGACACTCTCGATACCAGCAACGGGTGCATCAAGCCTCTTCCGACCAAACCATCCCTTTCAAACGGAATGACCTGGTCTGTGGTTTGCTCTCTGGATGGACTTGTCTTGTTAACATGTTCCCATTCAACAGTTGTGTTAATGCTATGGAATCCCTCCATAAGAAGATCCCGAACCCTACATGTCTCTCCTACCTTTTTTGAAGAGTGTATCGACTTGGGGTTTGGGTTTGATCCTGTCATCAAGGATTATAAGCACGTCCGACTTGTTCCCGGGGGTGATAACAACCTCCATTCAATCACAGTTTACACTGTTGGGATTGGGTCATGGAGGACAATTCAATTTCAGGACACTGGAGGCTCAGATTGGCGCTGGACTTTCCGTCATAGTTATAAATGGAAACCTGTGTTCTGTCAGGGCATTCTATACTTCACCCCCAGGAATTTAGTTTCAAATGCTCAGGAATTGGTTTCTTTTGACCTGAGCACCGAGGTGTTTGCTTCTGCTAGCTTGCCTATAGGTGACACCGGTGAGTATATACCTCCGGCTCTTGTGCTGGTTGATGGTGGAGGTTCATTGGGGTTGATTGATGTTTCAGAAACCACTGGAAGCATATGGGTGTTGGAAAGTTCTGGAAGTGATATTGATCCAATCCATTGGACTATGCGTTATAAATTTGCATCAATGATATTCCCATCGTTTGATGATAGTTTGCGTAACTTGTTATATGTTATGAAGAATGGTGAAGTGTTGCTGCAGTGGCATAGGCGGGTGACATCATACGACCTTCAAACTCACGAGGAAAAGCTTCTGGTGATGAATGGGCGTGGTCTGCGGATGGGTATGGTTTGTGGCTCTGTAGAGAGCTTGTTGCTGTTGAATGGGTAATCTGATTAACTAAAGAACACAAGTGATTGATGGGTTTTGCCAAGGACCTTAAGATTATTAGTTTATCAGATTTAGCTTATTTAATGTAATCTACTTTGGATGTTTTTTTTATGGGTTTTCTTTGTTCATAACAAGATCATACATGATGCAGGTAGATGAGTGGTATAAAAGGTATTAATAGAGAACCACCAAGTAACAAACACACAAGACAGACAAGTAGATAATAAAATATAATAATTAATAAGTAGTAAAAACCAGACGAGAGACACGACCAACCAGCCACAATATAATCGAAAATAAACAACCCAACGAAAGGCTTGATTGAATGTGTGAGCAAAAAGACATACAATTATGGAATGACCACACAATCGTGCACGTACGCGTAAACAAATGTAGGTGCCCGTCAACAAAAAGAAATCAAAATATCCATCCTTCAATTACGTAAGACTTGATTCTCGCTCGATACGTAGACATCCCGCCAAAATTTGGGAGCAACTCAAACCAACAAAAACACCTAAGTTTCGGTACCAACTTGGTACCGAAACATAAGTATTTGATATCATCTCATGGACGAGAATGCAAAGGTACTAATGTGTGTGGTGCATCGTTTTATCGGACCCTAGTTAGTGAAATCCTAACTAAGATCCGAGGAGCTATAACGGTGTCCTAAATAGAGGCGTAGGTTGAGCATGAAAGGGGTCAGTTTTTGGAGACCCGAATGGCTAATGCCAGCTTCCATTGACTTGAGAGCTTTTCCAAGTGGGAATCGACACATGATGAGCTGAGATACGATCGAGGGTAAACCGTACAAAAAAAATCGGTTAGTTTATCTCTAAGAAAATTTAAATATAAAAAAGTAGTTTTACAAAAGATTCAAACCAATACCCAATATTGTAAAGTATATTTCCAAATTATAATGTACAATAATATAATTTTTAATCTCAACTTTCAATATTAAAACCCGTTATTGTTATCCCATAAACTTTTGAAAAACCTCATGGGCACCACGTGGACTTTTACAATTTGTACAGCTCATGGGCACCATGGAATGTCTCGGCTTTATCTGCCGGTTGTTGTACAGCGTGTTCTGCTCAGAAAAGTTGTTTTCAAGGGGGTCAATCTCTTGGCAGGCGTGTTCGCCCTCCTCCATGGCAGAGGAGAAAGTTGTTGAGGGACAGACTGCAAAGAAGGACACGAAAACAAGAGCACCTAAGCTGAGGGCTACTTCCCTAAGGGGCAAAAATCAGGTTATCATTAAGTTATCTTTGGTTGGGTTGTTCTCATGAGTTTATGTATTCTGGTTTAGTATTACCCCTGGTAGAAAGATCTGGTTTTTGCTGATCCATCAGTTGCCCGGAGGGAGACCCATTTTCTTTCTCTCCCTCTGCCTCTGGGCTATTGTATCCTCGATGATTAAAAACAGTGTGTCAAACTCACAGTATCAACACTTTGAAGCTCATCGTATGAAAATTATTTATCCAATTTCATGTACTCAACTCCATGTTCCTTCAAGCAAAACCCACTGGCATCTCATGGACAAGTAGCACTCACAAGTTTTTTAACCCATTCAGCACGTACTTGGGTCCCCGTCAAGAAGCTATCGGTGAGCACCCAAGCTGAGTCTGTGAAACTGACTATGTTGATTCCCAAGCATACAACATCACCTCTTATAACTAGCATTAGGTACTACTCAAAACCAAGATCAAAGAAACCTCTTAATATGTTATATACAACAGCAACCTGGGTATCTTTTGAACTACACCAATTTGTAATGATCACTAGCCTTCATACAATACTAATTCAAACAAACCTCAGATATATATTGATGAAACACCACGATTGGATCAATTTGGATGGAGCACATGTTGATTTAATATTGATCACAAGATATCGATATATATGGGTAACCACAGGTAAGTATAAGCTTAGCCGAGATAAGACTCTAAACTACTTTGGTTTAATGCTTAGGAAATTATCTAAGAAAGACCATGATGGGTATAAACACATCTACCCCAATGAAAATGTTCTCTCCAGTTTAACAAAAACAGAAAGATACATTAAGATCAAAAAATGTCATGAGAAACCCATACTAAAAATCAACCTTCAGAAGCGACAAGAAATCACAAGAGGGGTAACGCTTTGGCATGGGAGGGCTCACCTTACGTTCGCCCATGTTAAAATAAGGTGGTCATGATTATACGATATTGGAACTGTAGGGGAATTGGAAAAACAACCTTCTGGTCTAATATCAATGGATGGCGCACTTTAGATCATATACAAATGCTTATCTTGGCAGAAACAAAGACCGAAACAGAACTAAAAGAATCTCTTTGGAAAAACGTAGGATTTACAGATATTTGTTGGTCCCTGACCTCTGGCCACTCCGGGGGCATTGTTCTTTTTTGGAATGAAAACTCATTCATAGATGAAACAATCTCGGTGGTTATTCATCTTCCAAGAGCCACAGGAGTAAAATACGGTAACATAAAGGAGAATTTTGAATGCCTTATGTTGTTTGTGTACGCCCCCCCAAACCCGGCAGAAAAAGAGGACTTTTGGAGAAATCTATACAGTCTGATTGTACAAAGTAACCTTCCTTGCTTAGTGATGGGAGACTTAAATGAAATAAGCCAACCATCGGACAACTGTGGTGGTGCAGATACACGACCGGGTAGATTCCAGAGAATAATGGAGTTTAAAGATGCGTGCTCCTTGGTGGAGATCCCTTCGTTCGGCGACCCTTTTACCTGGAGAAAGAATCAAGGAGGCGTAGATAACATTCTGGAAAAACTCGATAGGGTGTTAGTTCATCATGAGATTATTGATATGTTCCCCGATCTGGCAACTAAAAATGGTGCATTTTCAAACTCGGATCATTGCCCGATTTCAATTACCCTATCCAAAAACACTACCTTCAAACCACCCCCATTTAAATTCGAAAACATTTGGATGCAGAGAAAAGACTTTCGAAATATAGTAAAATAAGCGTGGAGAGCATCATGCGCAGGCTCATGTATGTTCCAAATCATGCACAAATAAAAAATCCTCAAACAAAAAGCCAAAATATGGAATAAAAAAACATTTGGAAACATTTTTCGCCAGCTCCAAGAAGTTGATGAGGCCCTAATAGAACTACAATCAAACCAACAAACTAACCAAAACCCAGTTATATACACAAAAGAACAGAACCTCTTATCAAAAAGAGAAAATCTACTTCTTTATCATAAAACTTACTGGAATCAAAGAGCTAAATCAAAACACCTGAAGTTAGCAGATACCAACTTCTCCTACTTCCATAGGGTCGCCACAGGAAGAAGAAATCGAAAGATAATTAGAGCTATTACTTCAGCAGAAGGAACCCAAATAATAGGTGATGAAAATATCAAAAAGGAAATCCAAAAAGATTTTGAAAAAAGATTCAGTCGGGAACAAACTTATACAAACCCCCAATTGGAAGAATATCTTTCTGTAATCAACCCGGTTATTACAGAAGATGAAAATAAACTACTCATCCAACAACCAACGAACATTGAAAAAAAAAAGCGATCTTCTCAATGGGTAGCAATAAATCTCCCGGTCCGGATGGGATGACAGCGGAGTTCTATGCAAAATACTGGGACATTGTGGGCTCCGATGTTACCAGGGCTATTAAAGCTTTCTTCCACTCCGGCAACTTATTAAAGCAAATCAACCATACCTTCATTTCCTTAATATCGAAAAACGATAATCCTACTATGACTACACATTATCGACCGATTAGTCTATGTTCCACTTTATATAAAATCATTTCAAAAATAATAACAGAACGATAAAAATTATAATGGGAAAACTTATCCATCCTCTTCAAGGGGCCTTTGTATCCGACAGAGCAATTCAAGACAATATCCAAATAGCACATGAAATCTTCCACTCATTCCGCACAAGAAAGGGTTCTAAGAGATGGACTGCAATAAAACTCGATATGGAAAAAGCATATGACAGAGTAGACTGACAATTCACGAAATCAGTTCTCCAGAGATTTGGTTTCCACCAAAGATTTGTAGATATTAGTATGGAATGTGTGTCTACGGTATCCTTCTCTGTATTAGTAAACAATGGTCTAACAGATCTTTTCAAACCAACGAGGGGCTTGAGGCAAGGGGACCCCCTTTCCCCCTTTCTTTTCCTTCTAGGTGCAGAAATTCTTGCTCGAAAACTATCGATGGAAGTAGAGTCAAATAATAAGAGTGTCGGATTTAAGTTTGGTCACACCGGCCCCTGCGTTCCATTCCTGGCCTTTGCAGACGATATAATAATATTTTCCAAAGGAAGTGACTCTGCATGTATAAAAGTAAAAGAAATAATTAAAGACTACTGTAAATTTTCAGGGCAAAAAGTAAACTACCATAAGTCATCCTTTCAAACTACTCCAGGAATTCTTAGATCAAGAGCACGAGAACTAGAAGGAATTCTTAACATATCCCTAGAACGAAATCTGAAAAAGTACCTGGGTTGCCCGATCATAAACGGGAGGGTCACCAAGGAAACCTTTGATGAAATAATATGCAAATCAAAAGATCAGCTAAGCAAATGGCGTGCAAACGCCCTATCACAACAAGGCAGAACAACCCTAATAGCATCAAACCTGTCATCAAAACCTTTATACTCGATGCAGAGCTTCATGCTCCCAGTGGTGGTCCACAAACAACTAGATCAAATCAACAGAACATTCTTTTGGAACAAAGACGCACAACATAGTCCGCTCATCAGTTGGGATAAAATATGTAAGTCAAAAGCGGGTGGAGGATTGGGTCTACGGAAAACTAGAGACGTGAATGAAGCGCTCCAATTAAAACTTCTATGGAAAATCCTGGCAGAACCAGAGAATAATTGGGTCAAAATCATACAATACAAATATTTAAAAGAAAGCCACATCCTTACCTATGCCAGAAAAGGCAATGCCTTTTGGCAATGGTAAAAACTAAGTTCACTAATTTCGAAATTTAAATCGGGGCTCATCTGGCTGGTAGGGGATGGGAGATCAATTAAGTTTTGGAAAGACAACTGGGTAACTACGACACCTCTTATAGATAGAATTAACTCTCAACATAACATAAATTTGAATGACTCTGTAAGTGATTTCATAATAGGTAGACAATGGTGGAGGGAAAAGCTCCTCGCTGTTCTCCCAGTCGCTCTAACAGAAGAAATTATGAAAATCTCCTTGCCAACCACCCCCTTTGCGGAGAGATTGTATTGGTGGCCCGCCAAAAAGGGTTGGTTCACAACGTCAAGTGCATACAACTTAATCTCATCCACACCACAAAGATTATCGGATGAATTTTCTTGGATCTGGAAAATGGATGTCGCTACAAAAGTCAAATTTTTTTTATGGAAAATAAAACAGAAAGGCCTTGCCACGGCTACCCGCTTATCCCAAAAGGGGGTTGCAGTGCCACATACATGTATCTTTTGCAACTAGTGTGCGGAAGATGATATTCACTTATTCATAGAATGCCCTATCAATAATTTCCAACAGCAATTTCCCAGAGAAATATCTCACATGATTAACTCTTTACTATCGGAGAATAGAGACATGGATCAGATTTTACAAATTTGTTCTCCTCTTCCGATGGAGAGGAAACAACATGTAGCAATTAGGTGGTGGACTATTTGGTTTATTAGAAAACAAACTATCTTTAGAAATGTTAACATCCCCTCTGTGGAGGGTTTTAAGAAAATGATTAGGGATAATATTGAAAATTGGAAAAGAGCTAACAAATGGAACGTGTCTGACAAAGAGGATCTAGTAAAACAGAATGGTGAAAAAGGTCACACCAAAAATAATAAAAAAGTCTACCGTTGGAAAAAACCTCCTGAGGGTAGGTACAAATTAAACTTCGACGGATCATTTAAATCGAATTCAAACAGCTCAATTGGTTACATAATTAGGGACTGGCTGGGCAATCCTATTAGCATTGGTGGCAATGTTATTGGTGGACAATCTCCCCTTATGGCAGAAGCGCTAGCGCTTCGTCTTGGGGTGAAAAAGGTTAGGGAATTAAATATAATGGATCTAATAATAGAAAGAGACTCAAAAATCATCACGGACTACCTAAGTTCAAAAGTAGGATGTCCCTGGGAAATAGAAATGGTTTTGTCCGATATCCAAGCTCTTCTCCAAAGAGTAAATAATATTGTTATTTCCCATATTCCTCGTATTGGTAACCGGGTAGCGGATAAGGTTGCACACCATTGCTACTCTACCAGGGGGTCAGATTTATATCGTGATTCAGGTCTTCTTGGCCTCATCCATCAGGATGCTTTCGGAAAAGGTTTTTCCCATCCAAATTATTACCTAATCAAAAAAATAAATAAATAAATAAATATATTTTTTCGAATTTTTTTTATCATAAATATTTAACATAATAAAATTTGTGTCATATAAGGACACAGAGAGTTGTAGGTGATTTTCACCTGTGGTTAACCATCAGTTCATTTGCACTCCCCTTACCATTTCTCCCCCCTCTCTCTCTGTAACGAGTCCCGCTCGATCGGCAACCCTCTCCTCCATTTCTCTCTTCTCAACCGCAAATCAAATGGCCTACGATTAGGTTAAACCCCGACGAAGCTCTGTAAGTTGCTCTAAATCCACTCCCGCTTCAAATTGGATTTTCAATTTCGTTTTAAATTATCAACTGATTGAGTGTTTAGGGGTTACTCGTCTTGATTTTAGCTCTCTTTCATGTATGATTATGCAATTTTGAGCTCAATTAGTGCTGCATCAGGTTCTAGGTTGTTTGCTTTGAAGATTGATTTCTGTATTTGAAAATTTAGGGTTTGTTCCTCCCCTTCTACATTTTTCAAATTAAGGCCTTCAACAATATCATCATAATATAAAATTTAGGGCTTGCCTTTAGGTGATTTGATTAGACTGAACTACAACTGTTTTCTTTGCAAACTGCAACTTCCAATTCAGTACGAAAGTTCTTTAGTGTAAACCAGAAGCTCAATTTCAAAACCATTAAAAATGCCTTTGAACTTGTTTAGGCGTAAATTTAGTGAAGGTAGTGAAAAAGACAATTAAACCACGCAAACACGCCTTTAAAGACCTGCATTCATTTCATTCTATAGCATATAGGTGAATTTTATGTTTCTGATTAGCTTTTTAGCAGACTTAATTCTCAAATTGTATCATATGATTCATTTCTCTCAACTTGTTTTTCATAGTTTGCCCTTTTAATTCTTCACACACAGTTTATCAGCAAGTTTTGTCAGATAAGCTTTATGAAGAGGGCAAGGAGTAGCAGTTTATGGTCTAAACACAACCTTCCTGATGAGCTATGGCCCGACATACTCTCGAGGACTGCTGTCAAATCACTTCTCAGATTTCGGTGCGTGTCAAAGTCATGGCGATCCTTGATTGATGACCCTGACTTCTGCCGTTTACATCTCAATAACTTTAAGAACAATAGCCTTGAAACTTGTCTCTTCGTGGATCAACGTGGAGCAACAGAACACAGTTGTGTTGTCCGATGCAACAAGACCTTCAGATCTATTATGAAGCTTGACACTCTCGATACCAGCAACGGGTGCATTAAGCCTCTTCCGACCAAACCATCCCTTTCAAATGGAATGATCTGGTCTGTGGTTTGCTCTTTGGATGGACTTGTCTTGCTAAGATGTTTCCATTCAACAGTTGTGTTAATGCTATGGAATCCCTCTATTAGAAGAGCCCGAACCATACATGTCTCTCCTACAATTTCTCAAGAGTATATCGACTTGGGGTTTGGGTTCGATCCTGTCATCAAGGATTATAAGCTCATCCGACTTGTTCCCCTGGATGATAACAACCTCCGTTCAATAACAGTTTACACTGTTGGGATTGGGTCGTGGAGGACAATCCAATTTCAGGACACTGGAGGCTCAAATTGGCGCTGGTCTTTTCGTCGTGGTTATCAATGGAAGCCCTTGTTCTGTCGAGGCATTCTATACTTCACCCTACGGACTTCAATTTCTAATGTCTGGGAATTGGTTTGTTTCGATTTGAGCACAGAGGTGTTTGCTTCTACTAGCTTGCCTACTAGTAAATATAGCCCTCCGGTTCTTGTGTTGGTTGACAGTGGAGGTTCATTGGGGTTGATTGATGATTCAGAAGACACTATAAGCATATGGGTGTTGGAAAGTTCTGGAATTGATTTTGATCCAACGCATTGGACTAAACGGTGAAGTGTTGCTGCAGTGGCATAGGCGGGTGACATCATACGACCTTCAAACTCACGAGGAAAGGACTCTGGTGATGAATGGGCGTGGTCTGACGATGGATATGGTCTGTGGCTATGTAGAGAGCTTGTTGCTGTTGAATGGGTGATCCGATTAACTAAAGAACGCAGGTGATGGGTTTTTGCCAAGGACCTTAAGATTATTAGTTCTTCAGACGTAGCTTATTTACTTTAATCTACTCTGGATGTGTTTTTTTGGATGGGTTTTCTTCATTCATAAGAAGATCATACATGATGCAGGTTGAAGTGAACTATTTAAATTGCAAAAACGATAGTTTTGTAGCTCAATCTGATCCGGTTTATTATGTAATGGCATTGGTAAGATTTTTGAGAGTAGTAGTGGTTTGTAATCAAAGTCGACCTACTCGTCTTGAAGATGATCTCTGGACATCCATCAAGACAAAGCTTCCTCGAACACTTGGCCATTCAACGATTGGTGAATTTCGCTATGACCGAATGAAACACGCCTCAGACGGAGAAGACAGATGATGAAAACAATCCTCATAGAGAAAGTATTCAAGATCACTGGTTAAGGAAGTGAGATTCGATGGATGAGCTTGAGTTTCTTTTTTTTTTACCAAAATAAACAAATTGTTCCATATATGAGGTACTCAATTAAGATTATTGAGCTCATATTGAACCAAAAATAACATGATGTACATAAAAATACGACACGATTGACATGAAAATATGATCAACATAAAAATACGACACGATTGACATGAAAATATGATAAAACAGTACGAAAAAACATGAAATTAATTTCTACCCCTTTTTCCAGTTATCATTAGTGATCAATAAATCATTCTATAATTTTGCTTAGGTTTGAAGTTGACAAATGACAAAATAGACCCTTAATGGAATATCATTGTTTTTCCCTAAAACATGAAGCTTAAGGAAAGTAAAAAGTCTTTATATATTAGAGTCTCACAAATAGGCAAAAAGAAACTTAGATATGGAAAATGAAAATTTATTCTTGATGCAATCACTTGCCAATAATACGACAATGTATTTTCTTTCTACATTCCTATTCTCTCGATCATAACAAATGAAGCATTTCATGGCATTTTAATTTCATGAATGATGGTTTTAGACAAATTAAGAAGATTATTTTATTCCTATGTTCAAATATTTCACTCTATTCCATTTCATCTATGAAGACAATGACACAATTCTAATATCTAATATAACTTGATGCTACATGCCTACTACGACCGCCCATTATCTATTATTTCTCTCTGTTTTGCTTGAGTACTTTTTTTACCAATCTAATGTTTACTCGACTCTTTGTAAAAACACACTTGAGAGTTGACTAGGGCTGGGTAAATTTTGAATCGAACCGGGATCGGACCGGAAATTACGGTCTTTGGATCGGATCGGGATATTACAGTCCGGTTCGTGGTCCAAGAAAATTTTATTTCCGGTTTTCGGTCTAAACCCGGTATTGGACCGGAATTGGATCGGAAACCCTATCATTAAAAAATGAAAAAGAAGAAAATTTAAATTTGCGTATATTTTGAGTACATTTTGACAAATATTTTGTATATATTTTAACAAATTAATATCGATTTTAGTGTAGATTAGGACCGGACCTGAGGCGAGGCCAGGCCCTCACCTCAGGCCCAATTAACCTAGGGGGCCCTCATATTTATATACATACCGCTTGCAAAAAAAAAAGGAAAATAGAAGGGAAACGCATCGTTGCAAACCCTCAGAAATGGGAATAGTGGCGAAACACATGAAGACGACCCCCGATATCATCTTCTTCGCCGTAAACCCTCGGTTTCTCCTCCTTCGCCGACAGTTCTCCACCTACCCCTATCCTTCTATTTCGTTTGCATTTATCAATTTTTCTAAGCTGGTCCCCCTCTCTTCTGGTCATCCGCCGTTCGACTTGGCTCGCGGCATGCTCGTCGGCGATGGCTACTCCACACCCTTTGTCATTCTGGTTTGGCACGGCGCCGCCTCTGTATCCCATCGTGCCTCCAGTTCCCAGCCCTTCCTTTTCGGCTTCGAGCATTTCGTTTTGCCCTCTTGTTTTTGTTCAGATTTTTACTTTCGTTGTTTTTTCTTGTGTTATTCTTCGTTTCTGGTTTCTGAATTTGGGTTTTTTTTTGTTGATTTATCGGGTTTTCGGTATTCTAGGAATAGGGTTTCATTCAATTTGGGGCTTTTTTTGTTTTCTGGAAATTGTCCCGAGACGCATACATGCCTCATAAGTCATAAGTGCCATCAATCATCTTAGATTGGTCATTGAGAACGCTAGCTTAATTGAATTTCGATCACCTTTTTGGTTTTGGGCATAGCATTTGATGGCTAAGCAAGTAACCTTATTGTTAATTGTTGCCCATAATACTAATGAAACTGTTGATGAATGTCTCAATGAAGAGGGCCCATTTTCGTTTCCCGCCTCGGGCCACTCAAATCTCAGGTCCGGTCCTGGTGTAGATTTAGAGTAATCATAAATATTCTAGACTAAGATTGAAGAATCTCATCCCAATTTTAAATCTAGGGTTAAGAAATTTCAAGTTGTAACATTTTTAGATCTAGATTCGATTTTAAAATGTAACGGTTAGATAAATTTCAATGTTGATTTTAGTTTAGTCCCTGTTTGCAAAATGCGAACAGGGACTGTTGTAAAAGGGGCGAGAACATGGATTGTTGTAAAAGGGTTGCTGTAAAGTTTCGATCCAACCGGTCTTTACGGTCTGGAACCATAAGTTTCAGTCCCAATCCGATCCACGGTCCAAGTTCTTGGAGATTACGGTCCACCGATCTTGGGTCGGACCAGAATCTCCAATCCGGTCTGATTTGATCCAGATCGGAAGCCCAACCCTAGAGTTGACTATGAAAATTTCACCTTCTAGGCTTCCCATGAACTTTTGTATTCACCATTACTCTAGTCTTATCCGATCCACGGTCCAAGTTCTTGGAGATTACGGTCCACCGATCTTGGGTCGGACCAGAATCTCCAATCCGGTCTGATTTGATCCAGATCGGAAGCCCAACCCTAGAGTTGACTATGAAAATTTCACCTTCTAGGCTTCCCATGAACTTTTGTATTCACCATTACTCTAGTCTTATGAAGCATATGTTTTTAAGTGGGTTTCCATCTAATGATTTGATATCTATTTAAAAGCAATATGCACATTATGATATCTAGTCAATCATGTTGTGTATATTGCTTGCCTAAATTTAGGCACTGTCATGTGGCCAGAGTGAGTTATTACTCATTTTCCCTAAACCATGTATCCTTGGTTTGTGATTTAATTTTTATGTTATAGTTCATCGATACATTGAATGTGTGACACTGTACGGGTAAAAAATCACTTCATTATTAATAGATAATTGAAATATAAGAATATTAATATAATTATGTTTGCAAGGCTCATTGGAATTAGGCCAAAATATAAATAGAGTAACGATTAATTATGGGAGCATGCTAGGAGAAACTCAACATCTGCCGCCAGTGCAAATGCATTCATATTTCAGATGTAATTAATAGATCATCGCTAGACTTTTCGAGACATTAACCAAAAGCTTGTTGATATTGCTAGTAGCATATTTGTCTACAATTTGCTAATACATAGTTATTCAGATCCACCAAACACACAACATTACTCATCATAACCCATTCTGTAACTGCTCCATCAAAAACAATGAGATCAAAATCAAAGTTTAAGTTAAGAGTCGTTGTCAGTAATCATTCCAGATTAAGGGTTCACCATGATGTTAACCCTTTGATAAACTAAATTTCAAACGATTTAGCATGTAAATTACATGTAAGAGTGAGCATGAAGATGAGGATAAACATGGAATAAGAAAACTTTGCCATGGATATTTTTTTGTGCTAATATTAGCTTGCTAGAATAGAATATGCAAAAAACTTCATGACTAATCTATGCTATTTATATTGATTAACGATCTTTATTCACATTTATTTAAGAGGTTTTAGTTCAATATGTTCAATCACCTTGATTAGTATGTTGTGATTTTGTACCCATTTCGTAATCTTAAATTAACAAAACAAAAATCCCACATCAATATGTTAGATGAATGAAGGATTTTACATAATTGTATTCTTTGCATATTAAAGGGCTAATTACAATTTATTTTGGTTATGACTTCAATTCCATTTGTTCATTTAAATATTTCTTACCGGTGTTGGTGGCAAATCTTATTTGTTCTCTTTCTTGTTTATTTGATTAAAGTTGGTACTGTTTAGTTTGTACTTCGTACTTTGATTTTCCCACAAATTGATGTTATATATGTAATATGTTTGTTGACTTAGTTGTGGTCTTGTTGGATCATGGCTTATAAATTTAAAATTAGTCATAATGTTCAAATATTTTCTTATATATTATACGTTTGATAGTGGTGTTAATTTTTTTTTTATCATCACTTTTTCAAATAGGAGAATATCACCTGTAACGAGGCTTTTTTGTGGCACTTGGTGTAGGACAAGGGAAAGAAAACAATTGTAATACATTTTTTATTAATACTGATTCATTATCATAGTTCTAACAAAATCATTTTTTCTCATTTTCCATATAAAATTTATTTCATTTTCATTTATTTCAATGCTCATATCAGGCATAACCACATGTTTTAACAAAATGTCATAATCCCACCCTTTAAACTCAAAAACTTAGAGAATCCTTCTCTCTAATTCACTTTTTCTTTATCTAAATAGCCAATTCATTTGTCCTTCTCTTTGGCTAGTCTTATACCAGATACACCCTTGACGGTAATATCATTATGCTTGTTTTCTTATTGCAATGCTTATTTTGGACATGGGGTATAAAATGTCATAATTCCTCCCTTCGTAAAAATGGGAATGAAGATGGAGTTGTTGAGGAAAACTCTCTTTGGAAACGAGGTCTCTCAGTGTATTCAGGCCGACGGTACACCTCTCGTATGCAAACCCTATAACCCTTTACCCATCTTCATCCAACCCTAAAATACCAAAGGTTTAATTTCTACTCAGATCCACTATTCCAACAACTGCTTTCGATCTAAAGGGCTTGAGATATACCATTTCCCTTCTAAACTTCTAGCAACCGTTGTTCTTTTTGGAGCATGCAAGAGCGAGATTAGGGATGTTCGTTCTTTCAAATCAATATAGGGCTATGCCTCTAAACTTAGGTACTTTCTTATCTATCATAAAACTAGAAGCTACATCTGCAGCCTCCTGTCATCCGTGATACACGTATGTTTTTACACTGTTTATGTTATTGTTATAATGAAAGAACGACATACGGCTTTGTTGGCTGCTATACTTGATTAACAACAACATTTGGCCAATGATGCTTTTTACTTCAAGCATGTGTTATAAAATTTGACTTTCATTCCTTCTCATTAATTTTTGTATTCAGCGTTACCCCAGTCTAATACAGTGGATTCTCTTTAGGCGAGTTTCCTTCTATTGATTTGATATATAGTGACGAATTCTGCATCCTTGGTTTGCGAATTCATTGTTAACGTTTTGTAGCCCATCAATACATTGAATGTGTGGCACTATGTCCCAAGGTAAAGACATCACTTCTATATTAATAGATAATTGAAATATAAAAATATCCATATACTTATTTTTGCAAGGCTTATTGAATTAAAGCCAAAACATAGATAGAGTAACAATAAATTAAAGGGGGAGCATATATGTCGGGAAAACTCAACATCTGCCGCCAGTGCAAATGCATTGATATTTTGGATGTAATGGATCACCACCGGGCTTTTGGAGACATTGACCAAAAGCTTGTTGATATTGTTGGTAGCATATCTGTCTACAATTTGCTAACACACAATCGTTCGGATCCACCACACACACCGCATTGGTCCCCTTAACCCATTCCATAACTGCTCCAACAACCACAACGAGACCAAAATCAAATTATAAAGGGAGATTTGTGGACAGTACATAGCCATTAAAGATTAAGATATAATCATCATATAAAATAAATTTCACATAATTTAGCATGTAAATTACCTGTAAGAGCAAACACAAAGACGAGGATGAGACTAGTATAAGAAAATTTTGCCATAGATGCTCTGTGTTTTGTTAGATAATAGCTTGGTAGAATAGGATGTGCATAAGCTTTGGGACTAATCCATGCTATTTATATTGATTGTATATCTTTATTAACATTTATTCAAGAGGTTTTAGTTCAATGTCAAATCATCTTGATTAGTATGTTTCGATTCAATACCATTTTTGTAATATTAAATTACCAAAAAACAACCCGCTTCAATGTGTTAGATGAATGAAGGTTTTTACATCATCCTATTCGCTGCACATTAGAAGAATAATTACACATTATTTTTGCCATGCCTTCTATTTTATTTGTTCATTTAATTGTTTCTCATACTAGGGTTGGTGGCGATTCTTATTTGTTCTTTTTCTTGCTTAGCTAAGTACATTTTTTTTTTTGATTAGGTAAAAATTCGGTTGGCGAACCTAACCGAGAGCATCCCGACGGATGAGATCAAGAAGATCTGGATGTTCTTCCAGTGCCAACCCGTTAACAGGATGACCAAGGTGTGCAACCTTGTCAGCCACCCTATTACCCTCCCGGGGCACAAAGGAAAAGGAGATATCGTGAAAAGATCTAAGAAGACCTTTGATATCACCCAAAATTAACTCTATTTCCCAAGGGCAAACGCCAATCCCCTTCAGATGATTTATGATCGTCAATGAGTCTCCTTCTATGATTAAGTTATTGTAGTGATAATTTTGCGCACACAATATTCCTTCTCTAAGGGCAATTGCTTCTGACATAGTTGGGCTTATATTACCAATACTATTAAATCCTAATTGAAGAGCCTTCCCCTCCGAATTTCTAATTATATACCCTATGCTAGCTTCCCCAATACGACTCGTGGCACCATCAAAGTTTAGTTTCATATATCCACTAATGGGTTTTCTCCATTTAACATTTTTCCTACTAACCTTCTTTTTACTCATAGGTTGGACCTTATAATCCATATTCAATTCTTCTTTTTCCACTCTCCTTGCCTTTTTCCAACCTTCTTTCACATCTTCCATAAACGATTTAATTTCTAAAAAAGATGGCACCCCACTTCCTCTAAAGGTTACTTGGTTCCGATAGTACCAAATTGTCCACCATTTTATTGCCATCTCCTCCTTTTCTTCCTTAGATAGTTGTTCGCCCAACCTTGCCATTATAACATCGCCCCTTAGTTTAGTGTAGTTAAGGTCATTCATTATTTTTGCGCATTTGTTTGTTTGTAGTAGAGTATTTTGTCCAAAAGAGCAATTTGCAAATAAGTGTAGCTCATCCTCGCCATTCATCCCACAAAAACTACACTCGTTAAGAATTGAAGCTCCTCTTGAACTCAATCTATCCCTTGTTGGTAGTCCATTTTGTGCAATTTTCCATAAGAAGTTTTTAATTTTCGGCATTGTATTCACTTTCCAAATCCAGTTAGAAGGGCTATCAGTTAGGGAGTCTTGGTGGGTAAGAAATCTTACGGCGCTGGAGGTCGTGAACCAGCCTTGTTTATCATGTCGCTAATATAATCTGTCAGACATTCTATGCATTGGGAGAGGAGAATCAATGATCCTATCCGCCCAGTCTGCTCCTACAGTTGCATAAAGCTTATCCCTCCACCATTTTCCGTCCCGAATAAATTCCCCTACAAGAACATTATCATTCGAAATATCAGTATTATCAAAATATTCAATTAGTGGCTTCTGCGATATCCACACATCTTTCCAAAATTTTACAGAGTTCCCATCACCGATAGTCCAAACTAGGCCTTCCTTAAATTTGTCAATTAGAGAGGACACATTTCTCCATTGCCAGGAGGCGTTTCTTGGTTTTGTATAGTGTAGAATGTCACCTTGTTTTAAATATTTATATCTGATAATGTTTACCCATATATTGTTTGGCTCTGCAAGAGTTTTCCACAACAATTTCAATTGCAAGGCCTCATTCATGATAACTGACTTTCTTATATTTAAACCACCTTTTTTCTTTGGTCTACAGATCTTATCCCAGCTTATGAGTGGTTTATATTGTAGATCTTTATTCCAGAAAAAGTTCCTATTGATATGATCCAGTTCGGTATGCACTGACGCAGGTAGCATGAAACTTTGCCTAGCATACAGAGGTTTTGCTGATAGGTTTGAATTAATGAGAATAGACCTACCTTGTTGGGATAGGGAGCTTGCTTTCCACTTTGAGAGCTGGTTTTTTGTCTTACTAATAATATCTTCAAAGGTTTGTTTGTTGACTCTCCCGTTGATAATAGGACATCCCAGGTATTTCTCCATGACACTAGTATGTGACATTAGAAGCGACGATTGTAGGAGTTGGATTCTTTGCACAGGCACCCCTCCAGTTGTCTGAAAGGAAGATTATGGAAGTTAACTTTTTGACCAGATACCCTACAATAGTCATCTATTATTTCTCTGACTTTATTACTTGCTTCCAGAGTAGCTTTGGGAAAGACAATTGTATCATCGGCAAATGCCAAGAAGGGAACCTTTGGGCCATGGTGTTCAAATTTAAATCCAACCTTAGACACTGGAGACATGGACTCACTCTGTAATCGTCTCGCTAGAACTTCAGCCCCAAGAATGAACAGAAATGGAGAAATGGGGTCTCTCTGCCGGATACCCCTTGATGGGAAGAACAGGTTTGTCGGAGAACTATTAACGAGGACAGAGAATGAAACAGATTCAACACACTCTCTGGCCCAGCCAATAAATTTTCCGTGAAAACCAAATCTGCTCAGAACTTCAAATATAAAATCCCAGTTTAATCTATCATAAGCTTTTTCCATATCTAATTTTACCGTCATCCATCCTTCCCTGCCTTTACGAGTTTTAAAAGAATGGAAAATTTCATGCGCAATCAGCACATTATCCTGAATTGCCCTATCTGAAACAAACGCCCCTTGTAAGGGGTGATTCAGCTTACCCATTACCTTTTTTAATCTTTCAGTTAGAATTTTCGAAATGATTTTATATATTGTCGAGCATAAACTGATTGGTCTGTAGTGATTTGTTGACGACGGATTATCAACTTTTGGAAGAAGCGTGATAAACGTGTGATTGAGTTGCCTGAGAATTTTCCCCGAGTGGAAGAAGCCCTTGACAGCCCGAATTACTGAAGGTCCCACAATATCCCAAAAGCTTTTATAAAACTCAGCCGAGAACCCATCAGGCCTAGGAGATTTGTTTCTGCCTAAGCTAAACACAACACTCTTTATTTCACTATTTGAGATTGGTTTAATAAGTTGGTCATTATCATCTATCGTAATTTCTGGAGTTATAACATCCAAACTATTCCGCCAAACACTGCCTGGATTTGTATGGTAGTGTGTAATTGGTACTATGTACTTTGTTTTTCCGACATGATGCTATATTTATTTGTTCACTTAGTTGTGTATATTGGAACAGGGGCTATAAATTTAAAAATTAGTCATAATGTTCATATATTTTCTTATGTATAATACATTTGGTGACATTTTCCGCCATTATTTTAAATAGGAGAGGGTCACAGGGAAAGATATTATCTATTTAATTCGTGGAACTCGGTAGAGTAGGGATGAAAAATGACAGCAGTACATTTTTCAATTAATAGTTAATTAGTATTATAATTTTAACCAAAGCTTTTTTTCCCTCATTTTCAATATAAAATTTATTACATTTTCCTCCATTTCTATGCTCTTTTTCGACCTGGGGTAACATAATGCCGAAGTCCGTCCCTTCCTCTAAACTCGGAAAATTAGACAATCCTTCTCTCCGAATTCACTTCTTCTTTATCTAAATTGTCAGTTTATTTTCCCTTTTCTTTCTTTAATCTTATACCAAATGTGCCCTTAATGGTATGATAGACCCAAAATCTTGATTAGGTCTGTCTAAGAGCAATCACAAACTCAAAGATAAAATTCAAATGATACAATGAGGATAAACCTCTTTGGATCAATTGGATTTAGGAAAAACAAGATATAAATGAGGATAAACATCAAGGCAAATGCACTTGGCCATATGCTTATGTGCCTACCAAACTCTCGTCAAAGTGAAATCATCCATGATGAATTAAGAGGCCAAGGCCTTATTTATATTAGTAGATCCTCTTAAAGAATATTATATATATTCCCGGCCCTCCAAAATATGAACGCATCGAGTAGTATCATTGTACCTGTTTTGCACATAAATTTTAAGAAAAGTAGGAATTTTTGTTTTCGGAGTTATAAATTGTCTCATAAATAGAAGGAAATTTTGAAATGTAAAATAAAATCTTAGTTTTACCTTGTTTAAAAAAATACCGAGAATTCGAAATTTTATTTTCAGTAGTCCTATTCCTTTATAACAAAGTACACATCTCATGTAATTTCGATATCATGAACGATATATGGCTTCAGACAAATTTAAATATTCATATATTTAGATATTTCTTTCTATTCCATTTCTTACATGAAATCAATGGCACTATTCTTTCTCTTAGGTACTTTCTTATCTATAATAAAACTTGATGCTACATCTGCAGCCTCCTGTCATCCGTGATATACGTCTGTTTTTACACTATTCATGCTATTGTTATAATGAAAGAACGACATACGGCTTTGTTGGCTGCTATACTTGATTAACAACAACATTTGGCCAATGATGCTTTTTACTTCATGCATGTGTTATGAAATTTGACTTCCTTTCATTCTCATTAATTATTGTATTCATTGTTACCCCAGTCTAATACAGTGGATGCTCTTTAGGCGAGTTTCCTTCTATTGATTTGATATATAGTGACGAATTCTGTATCCTTGGTGTGCGAATTCATTGTTAACGTTTTGTAGCCCATCAATACATTGAATGTGTGGCACTATGGCCCAAGGTAAAGACATCACTTCTATATTAATAGATAATCGAAATATAAAAATATCCATATACATATTTTTGCAAGGCTTATTGAATTAAAGCCAAAACATAGATAGAGTAACAATAAATTAAAGGGGGAGCATATATGTTGGGAAAACTCAACATCTACCGCCAGTGCAAATGCATTGGTATTTTGGATGTAATGGATCACCACCGGGCTTTTGGAGACATTGACCAAAAGCTTGTTGATATTGTTGGTAGCATATCTGTCTACAATTTGCTAACACACAATCGTTCGGATCCACCACACACACCGCATTGGTCCCCTTAACCCATTCCGTAACTGCTCCAACAACCACAACGAGACCAAAATCAAATTATAAAGGGAGATTTGTGAACAGTACATAGCCATTAAAGATTAAGATATAATCATCATATAAAATAAATTTCACATAATTTAGCATGTAAATTACCTGTAAGTGCAAACACAAAGACGAGGATGAGACTAGTATAAGAAAATTTTGCCATAGATGCTCTGTGTTTTGTTAGATAATAGCTTGCTAGAATAGGATGTGCATAAGCTTTGGGACTAATCCATGTTATTTATATTGATTGTATATCTTCATTAACATTTATTCAAGAGGTTTTAGTTCAATGCCAAATCATCTTGATTAGTATGTAGCGATTCAATACCATTTTTGTAATATTAAATTACCAAAAAACAACCCGCTTCAATGTGTTAGATGAATGAAGGTTTTTACATCATCTTATTCGTTGCACATTAGAAGAATAATTACACATTGTTTTCGCCATGTCTTCTATTTTATTTCTTCATTTAATTGTTTCTCGTACTAGTGTTGGTGGCGATTCTTATTTGTTCTTTTTCTTGCTTAGCTAAGTACATTTGGTAGTGTGTAATTGGTACTATGTACTTTGTTTTTCCGACATGATGCTATATTTATTTGTTCACTTAGTTGTGTATATTGGAACATGGGCTATAAATTTAAAAATTAGTCATAATGTTCATATATTTTCTTATGTATAATACATTTGGTGACTTTTTCCGCCATTATTTTAAATAGGAGAGGGGCATAGGGAAAGATATTATCTATTTAATTCGTGGAACTCGGTAGAAGAGTAGGGAAGAAAAATGACCGCAGTACATTTTTTAATTAATAGTTAATTAGTATTATAATTTTAACCAAAACTTTTTTTCCCTCATTTTCAATATAAAATTTATTACATTTCCCTCCATTTCTATGCTTATTTTCGACCTGGGGTAACAAAATGCCGAAGTCCATCCCTTCCTCTAAACTCGTAAAATTAGACAATCCTTCTCTCCGAATTCACTTCTTCTTTATCTAAATTATCAGTTTATTTTCCCTTTTCTTTCTTTAATCTTATACCAAATGTGCCCTTAATGGTAAGATAGACCCAAAATCTTGATTAAGTCTGTCTAAGAGCAATCACAAACTCAAACATAAAATTCAAATGATACAATCAGGATAAACCTCTTTGGATCAATTGGATTTAGGAAAAACAAGATAGAAATGAGGATAAATATCAAGGCAAATACACTCGGCCATAGGCTTATGTGCCTAACAAACTCTCGTCAAAGTGAAATCATCCATGATGAATTAAGAGGCCAAGGCCTTATTTATATTAGTAGATCCTCTTAAAGAATATTATATACATTCCCGTCCCTCCAAAATATGAACGTATCGAGTAGTATCATTGTACCTGTTTTGCACATAAATTTTAAGAAAAGTATGAATATTTGTTTTCGAAGTTTTAAATTGTCTCATAAATAGAAGGAAATTTTGAAATGTAAAATAAAATCTTAGTTTTACCTTGTTTCAAAAAATACCGAGAATTCAAAATTTTATTTTCAGTAGTCCTATTCCTTTATAACAAAGTACACATCTCATGTAATCTCGATATCATGAACGATATATGGCTTTAGACAAATTTAAATATTCATATATTTAGATATTTCTTTCTATTCCATTTCATACATGAAATCAATGGCACTATCCTTTCTCTTAGGTACTTTCTTATCTATAATAAAACTTGATGCTACATCTGCAGCCTCCTGTCATCCGTGATATACGTCTGTTTTTACACTGTTCATGTTATTGTTATAATGAAAGAACGACATACGGCTTTGATGGCTACTATACTTGATTAACAACAACATTTGGCCAATGATGCTTTTTACTTCAAGCATGTCTTATGAAATTTTACTTTCTTTCCTTCTCATTAATTTTTGTATTCAGCGTTACCCCAATCTAATACAGTGGATGCTCTTTAGGCGAGTTTCCTTCTATTGATTTGATATATAGTGACGAATTATGTATCCTTGGTGTGCGAATTCATTGTTAACGTTTTGTAGCCCATCAATACATTGAATGTGTGGCACTATGGCACAAGGTAAAGACATCACTTCTATATTAATAGATAATCGAAATATAAAAATATCCATATACTTATTTTTGCAAGGCTTATTGAATTAAAGCCAAAACATAGATAGAGTAACAATAAATTAAAGGGGGAGCATATATGTCGGGAAAACTCAACATCTGCCGCCAGTGCAAATGCATTGATATTTTGGATGTAATGGATCACCACCGGGCTTTTGGAGACATTGACCAAAAGCTTGTTCATATTGTTGGTAGCATATCTGTCTACAATTTGCTAACACACAATCGTTCGGATCCACCACACACACCGCATTGGTCCCCTTAACCCATTCCGTAACTGCTCCAACAACCACAACGAGACCAAAATCAAATTATAAAGGGAGATTTGTGGACATTACATAGCCATTAAAGATTAAGATATAATCATCATATAAAATAAATTTCACATAATTTAGCATGTAAATTACCTGTAAGAGCAAACACAAAGACGAGGATGAGACTAGTATAAGAAAACTTTGCCATAGATGCTCTGTGTATTGTTAGATAATAGCTTGCTAGAATAGGATGTGTATAAGCTTTGAGACTAATCCATGCTATTTATATTGACTGTGTATCTTTATTAACATTTATTCAGGAGGTTTTAGTTCAATGTCAAATCATCTTGTGATTAGTATGTTGCGATTTAATACCATTTTTGTAATATTAAATTACCAAAAAACAATACCATTGTTTTTTATATGACTTCAATTTTAATTGTTCATTTAATTGTTTAGTGTTGGTTGTGAATCCGGGACAAACCCGTTTCGACTTTATCCGGAAGGACTAGTAACCCGATTGATTCGAAACTCTATTTACCCGAATGACCCGAACCCAAACCCAATCCAAATGATTTAATTGACAGATCTAGTGATACCTGCTTTCCCTAATGCTTTTCATTATTTTGTACAGCCCGTGTGGCAAAAAAAAAAAATTGCTTCTGGTTTTTAAGAATTAGATTGGTTCTTGAATGGACATTAAATTATTTTTTTAGAATTTTCCGGTGGTAACAACAACAACCCAGTGTATCCCGCAATTAAGCAGGGTCTGGGGGGTCGGGATGTACGCACTCTTACCCCGGGGAGCCCGAGAGAGTGTTTCCGAAAGACCCATAACGAAATGCAACAAGAACCCTAGTAAAGCATGAGCGCAAAACAACATCAAGGCAAAAGCAAAATAACATCAAGGCAAAAGCAATACAAACACACACAACACCACTCCCGCATCACTAAACGTCAGCCACCCGTATGCGTCTCCTCCAGTAGTCTCGCATTTTCCGGTGGTGAGTTGTAATAATTGTTAAAATCCTTTTTTTTATGGAGTTTATTGATTCAATTTAGTGGAATATTGTCCAATTTTTTTTTGATGAAAAATAGTGTCCAAATGAATTTGTTAACTTGTGTGGTTTATGACTAGATGGAAAACTCATTCCAGTGGCGGATCCTGAAGTGTTTAGTTGAGGGGACGAATAATTGATCTCTAATTTTTTTTTCCGAAAAAATCATCATTATTTGAAGTTTTTGGGTTTAATTATAGTATTAAGTTATGAAGTTTAACAAATAATGAGTATGATAGAAGTGTATTAATTTGGTATATGATGTGAAAAATAATTTATATCGCTTCAATTTTGAAACGTTTATAACTTTTTACTCAGTTATCGGATTTG
Organism: Persicaria tinctoria; assembly: GCA_037127255.1. NCBI lineage: Eukaryota > Viridiplantae > Streptophyta > Magnoliopsida > Caryophyllales > Polygonaceae > Persicaria > Persicaria tinctoria. The sequence continues at coordinate 75,667,926 of JBANSL010000013.1, forward strand.
AGCTTATAATATATCTAACGTTTATAACTTTTTGAAACGTTTATAACATTCTATTTTGTTCAAACAAACTGGGCTTTTAGAGGTACTTTTAAGGCCCAATAATTTAAATGGAATGGAGGGACCAAGTTAACGTATACCTAATTTAGTGGAATGATTCTTGATGAGTGTTGTCTCGTCTCCTCATCTCCAATTGTCAGCAATTCAACTTGTTATCTCACATGCAAATTATCAGATTTTGATACCCAGATTACTATTCAGATTTGATGTGCATCTCAATAATCGAAATCACCTCTCAGCAGTTAAGCATCTAACTATCCAATGTTTGATACTCAAGTAATGGCCTTAAATCGAAATCAATATCAATCCGAATCCACTTTCAACATCAACTACATATACCAAACTATATGATAATAACAACCTTCAAACATCAAATTTTATGTCAATATGAAATATGAGGCCCGACTTGAAATCCCCTTGACCTAGAATGATTCCAAGCCTCGGTTTCAAGCCCTAACAACGCTTGGTATCTGGAATTAACCTAGCACCTTGATGGTAAAAGATGCGTACATCCAAGCCTCCTAGACCCGGTCCCATCCTCTCCTTAATTGGGTTGAATTGACGATCTTTGTGATCGGTTGTATATTTGAACTTCAAGTATTTAAGTTCAAAACACTTGGTATCTCACTGCCTGAGGTACATATATATAGTGGCTTGACAAATGACCAAGTGCTCACTAGCTAGTTCATTTCATGGTGTCAATTTTAGATGAGTGGAGATAAGTATATGTCTTATATCTCTTTGTGCTTCATTTTGAACAAAAGAGAAACATTTATGGGCGTTGTGAACCAAACATTTTATCATCAAAACACCTGATGTGCAACGTACTGATTGAGATATAAATGACACAACACACGAGCTTATTGGGCCAACTCTTAGCAACTCCATTGCACATTTTGTAATTTATCTCCTTCATAATATCTTATGGAATATATGATATACATCTAGGGCATTTGTGACTTGTCACAACACTCATCTAATATCTTGATCCCACCAGACTCAACCGACTTTGATATAGTATCAGAGTCATGTAAGGATAAAAGTGTAACAGATTATGGGTGAGAAAATGGTCATACCGGCCATCCACCACCTACCTTAGCTCACAGGGTCAAACAATCCACTCGCATCACCATCACCCGGGAAAATTAACCTTCACCCTTGTGCATTGTCATATTACCGTGCATCCTGAGGATCTTCACCATCCTCCTACCCTCTCTATTGAGTGGAGGAGCTCGAGTTTTCTCGAAAACCCAACAAGAATCCCAAAAGATATAAAATCATGAAATCTATCGTCTTACGACAACAAAAGAATCCCAAATAAAATCACTTTATATGTGAGTTAGTGGTGTCGGTGATATATCAAGTTATGAGTGAAAATTTCTCTTCCTCATTCGTCTCATCATCCACTTTAGTGCAGGTTTTAGCCCACACCAGTGATTTGAGAGTGCGAGTGAAGCGATCACCCACGAGTGATTTTCAATCCTAAAAGTCAGATTCGACTATCTTCTTATCTAATGTTCTAATTAGTAGGGTGCTAGCCTTAAGACGTGTTGTGGGCATGACATGGTCCTCCAAAAATTTCCGACCAACTCCACCATCGGAAAGGATATATACAAGTAGTTGCTAAATTGGTTCACTTTTTAACACTTTCATTACACATCCTTTAATTTACCTCACTCATAACAGGATTGTAGAGCACCCGTCACATAACATAGACAATAGACAATCGACAATAAAAAATATTTTGGTATCTTGGCAAGGATTGCATTGACTACACTTTGAAGTAAGCATACATATATTTCAAACTAAAGTACATAAATTATACTATATTCTCTAAGCCTCCATGGTACTGTTATGTAGAAGATAGGTTGGGGGCCGGGCCGGAGAGGGGTGGTTATTAGGGTTTCAGGGGACTTGAGAAAAGGAGGAGACAGGGAGAATAAGGGGTGGCAGTGGTGGTGGACGGATTCATGGCGGTGGTCGATTTGGGAGTTAAAGCTATAAAGTGTTCTCTCCTCCAAAATCATGTAAACCAATGGCAACCCGAATAGATACCAAAGAAAAACTAAATAATGTTGGGTTTTCCTTATTTTTTCTATTTTTATTTTTTGGGTAAATTATTGTACTATCATGATGGATTGATATAATCTGTTTGTTAGCCTGTTAGGAGATTTTTCACAAAAGCACTCGTATATAACGACAATGACTCTTTTCCAAAAAAAAATGAAAGGAATATTTTAAGTTATCAGTCAATCCCGCTCAAAAGGCTTAAAATAAATCTCGAAACGGCTTGAATAAACAACTTTACAAATCTCGTAAGAACTGTAAATCTCACTCGATAGAGCTTGAATTAAATCCCTACAGGACTTGACCGGTCGATTTTGACCAGTCCTTCATAGTGCGATTTGTTCGGGCGGCGTGCAGCTTTGCTTTGGTGCTTCTAGACGCTCTTTTTGTTTGTTGGGATTCTGGTAGTCAGAGTATGTTGGGACGGATTGGGGTCGAGGTGGTGTGTATGGGGCGACTACGTGATTGAGAATGAGCTTCCTGGAGGTTCGAATTCACTGTCCACAACCTGATGTATCACTAGCCAGCGGTTACAAAACGGTGATTGGCTTCGTCGATAGTCTACATCCTTAACTGTTAGATTTAATTTTGCCTAGTTTTTTCTTTGTAGAGTGCGCTTCCTCTTATTGTATTGCAGCCACTATTTTAAAAAATCATTCAAGACCCACCTAAACCCCCGCCTAAACCCTTGACCTCGCCTCACCGCCAAGGTCGTCAAGTCGCCAAAGACCCGCCTAAATCACAAATACCCACCATGAAATCCACATAGACCTCGCCTAGACCCTTAAGTTACCCTACCTTACCGCCAAGCACATGTCAAGCGTTTTTTAGAATATTTGATTACGACTTTTCAATTTTTGATGGTATGTTTTGACGGTTGTCCATCTGCTTATTTATTGACCATTCAGATTCAGGTATATCTGATATCAAATTCTTACCTAAAATGAAAAGGATTGTGGCCAGTAGTTATGATAAAAATACCTAATTTATGATGGTTTTGTATAATTTATCAAATATCAAATAAAGCAATACTTTTAACATTTCTAAGCCTAAAAATTAAAAGATTGTAGATGTTTCTTTCTGAATCGGGTAGATGTTTCCTCAAATTAAAAGAAAAACCAATTGATGATTGCTTTTGAGCTAGTTTCTTAATTTATATTTAGCTTTGTGAGAAATTACTTAATTAATTTATGGACGATTTTTTGTTTAATTTAAATATTTATTTTTAAAAAAAAAAAGATTTGAAAGGAAAGAAAAAGTTAGCTATAAGCAGACAAGAAGAATCAAAATGGATTTTAGATTTTCCTTTTGCAAGTCTATCTTAGCCCCCAATCAAACCCTTGCTTCGATGAGCATGCATATTAGACATTGCATTTCTGCCCTTCACGCTTAGATCTCCTGTCTTATATGATGCCTCTCCTCTTTTTTTTTTCTTCTTTTTATCAACTACCTGAATAATTATGAACTCATTATTATGTCACAATCTCCCTAAAAGCAGAAGCTTTAATCGATCCTTTAAATTGGTAAATATAGAGCGGTCATTCCGGAGTTCGAACCGAAGACTTATGGGTATTACCCAAAAATCTTTTCCGGTGTGTCATTCCAAAAGCTTTAATCCTGAAACAAGGTATACTACAGGGTTTGAGATTACATATTAACAAAATATACATAGAAGGAGATTCTCTCATTAAAATCATTCTGTTGACTATGAAAGAAGTGTTCTTCTTTCGAGTAACACGTAAGTGCAATAGAGTAGCTGACAAGATTGTTCACCTTAGGCGTGATATCGATCTACAACAATTCAGACCTTCTCAACTGAAATCTTTCCTAATAATATTAAAAAAAAAAAAAAAAGGAACGATGAGATGAGTTATTAAGAGACTCGTTTAGAGTTTATGAACGAAAAAACCATGAAAACATGTGAATTCATAATGGGAAAAGCATTTTAGTGAACACGAAGGGTTTCGAGAAGTGAAAAAGAAAGAACAAGAATAGTTCAATTTCAAAGAAGAATATATAGTAGCAACTTATGATGCGATAACACTTTATTTTTTCTAATGAATTTGAATCTTATCGCGTAGTTTTTGATTCCCTACCATGCGAGAATCAAGTTAGATATATTAGTTAATTGTATCATCATCCTAAACACATTATACGCGATTTTGATTCTCCTTACATTCTTGTTCGCAAAACATATATAATCGGACGGTGTTAAAAAAAATTATCTTATTTTAGGTGACATATATATGTGTATGTGATCGATCACTTCCACCAAATGGATGTATCAAATCTTGTATGTTAGGAGGAGAAACCACGATTTGAACATTAGTGGATATCAAATGTGACATAAGGTGATCGTAACATCAACCTGCACTAAAGTTTTTAAAGTACAATAGTTGAAGTGGAAAAAAAAAAAAAGGTAAACACTTGAAATTTGTAATGATAAGCAACGTTGTACATCTTAATTGGTGAAGGAACTATAGCTATCAAGTGATGATCTCAAGCATTAAAAGAAAGTTTTGAAGCACAGTGGAAGGTAGATCTGTAAACTCTTGATTAGAACAACCTCCTAATTAATAATTAACAAGGGGAAATTGCACAAATTGCCCTTGAAATAGAACTTTTTAACAAAACTTACTCGTGAGTTAAAAAATTGTATAAAAAGGCCCATGAAATTGGGTTTTCTTTCACATAACCACCCATGACTCTCATTTACTTATAAATGTTTCAAAATTGTAAAAAAAAAAATTAATTACCATAGGGAGTATGATTCTTGAATATCTGGATTGATTTATTCTAGGATAATATTGATTTTATATTAAACGGTTTAGATTTCCTACAAAAAGACAAGCGATCCTAAGAATCTAATTATAAAAAAAAACTAAACTAATTAAAATTTTAAATAAAAAATCCAAATTTAGGATCTTATCTTATGCCCTTGGGGCATAGGATAGAAAAATCGTATATTAAATAAGTGGTAAGTTAACATTCTCTTTGTATTCCGGTAGTTGTCTGGCCTTGTTTTTTTTCAAAGTAAATTTTTGGTATTTACTTTATATATTTGTTCTTGTAATTATTGCAAGGATTACTGGGGATTTTCAATAAAGTAAAAATATAGAATAATAATTAATTAGGGTTAAAAAAAGGTGTGAAATTTGCTAGAAAGATAAATAGTACTACCTAAGAATTTCTAAGGATAAAAGTGGTGATTTTTTTTTCTATGGAGGATTTTGTGTACTTTTGTAAACTATGGGTGGTTTTGTGAAAAAATCAATATTATGGGGGTAGCTTGTGTAATTTAAGAGAGAGAGGGGGGAAGAAAACATTTAAAAAAAAAAAGAGCCATAAGATGCGATATGATTAAGAAAGGGAAAAAGGAAAGGCATGAGATTTAATATAAACTAATCATTAGATGAGGTAGCACTAAGTGTTACTCTCAATAATCTATGTGATTATATTAATTTATATATATACACTCAGTCTCAGGTGCGATCCCACTTGGAGCTACTCCCTCCATCTTAGTCATAGCTACCTAGCTCGTATACTCCAAATATTGTTACCCGATTTGATATCCGAAATTGACCCAAAAATGTTAGGTTCTTCGGAACTTTAAGTTAATCAAGAGTTGAATGACTTGAATCTAAATAATCTCAGTCTAAATATATTAATGGTGAGTTTGGTAACAAATAATCTACCGAATTGAGGTGGTTAAAACTGATGAAATATGTGTGTAAATATATATTAAATTAAACTATTTATTCGTAGTTAAGATAACTGATATACATTAACGATAGAATCTTTCAGAAGATATAACAATATTGGATAGAGACAATTGGATGAGGTGCATTCGGGCAACTGATGTTTAGAGTCGTGGGCTATGGTTTTGTATCCTGTTGTCTATGCTTCTTTTATGTCTTCTTTTCTACTTCTTTACTATCTCTTTTTCCATGTGGTTCACGTGTCCTATTGTTTTTAGTCTATCAGAAATACTCTCTCAACTTGTTCGAAAAAAGAGTGCGTACTTCCTTACCCCCAGATTCCGCTTAATCGCGGGATTTACTAGGTGGTTGTTGTTGTTGTTATCTCATTTTAAACGGTATAATATTAAAGCAAAAAAGATTTGAAAAGATATATATTTACCAAACAGAGCTTAAAATTCATATTTATTTATTTTTGAACAAGGTAAGGATTCAAAATACTTGACATCACCCGTGTTATGTAAATCGAGAGGCCGAAATAATCGGCAGACGGACTAACCATCGTGGTACAAGCAAACACAAGAAAATAAAAGGATAAAAGACAACCCGAACCCTAATTGAGCATATCAGGAAAACAAACCGACACACGGAAAAGTTGAGGAAGACTGGGGCGAAACTGGAAATAGCGAGAATACGGAGAAGTTAATATACTTTCACAGTGTCTCACCGTCGAGAGACGAAAGTACAATAACATTTTTCCACCAAGATGAATGATCTTTAAAAGTCACGAACACTGACACGATTGTCAACTGTTTGCACACAAACTTTAAAGGTTTTATTAAGAATGAATATATAATATGTTTACGACCACATAAACTTCAAACTTTAAAAGGTTCGGAAGCTGAAATTAATCAACAGTTGAATAACTTGACTTTGAATAACCCGAATCTAAATATATTAAAGTAAAATTTATATATCCATAACCGAATTTTATGAACAAACCTTTTGAAACTTTCTGCTATTAACGTTACTATTTAGAATTTCTGACTGATTAGAAGGAATATGTTCTCACGTTGTGACAGTATGATCTGTATATGCTCTTGCAGATAACCAACAAGTTGCAAAATTATTGTTCAAGTCACGATTAAAAGATAAGATCCAAACACGTAAAATCCATTATCAGGGGTAGAGCTGTCAATTCGGGTTATCCGATCGAGTTCGGGTCGATCACATTTGAGTCGGTTCACTGATGAGTCGGGTCGGTTCGGGTCGGATTAGGTCAAAATGAAATTCAGATTGATCGGGTTTCGATCAGAATCGAGTTCGACCCATTTGAGTTTTCGGTCAGAATCGGGTCGGTCTCGTTCGAGTTTCTGGTCGGGATTGAGTCGGTCTCATTCAGGTTTCAAGTAGAAGCGGGTCTACGTTTGTTTCAAACTTTTAATTATTTGGGTTGAATTTGTTGAATCATGTTCGTTCGGGACTTTTGAGTAATCAATTGTATTAAATAATATGTAATTCATATTATTTGTGTGTTTCAAAAGTATTTTTAGTGAAATTAATATGATTCAATATACAATCTACTCATTGACTCGTAAGCTCCAAATCCTAAGCTCGTTCTATTCATCATTAATTTCATTGAAATTTGACAATACATTGTTTTCAAAATCATACTTGATTCCCTGTCTAAAAGATAATTCACGTTATTAATTTGTGTCTTTCAAAAAGTAGTTTTCAAAAAAATTATACTATGTATATGATTCAAGTTATAATATCCTCATTGTACTCATCTTTTACTAGTGAGAAATGATAATTTTGAATTCAAGTCGATCATTCATAATTCATTACATGAGTAAACGAGTAACCTTGATCAATGGAATTTTTGTTTTGTTTAAAAATAGCATTAACTATCAGTAGCTCGATAATGAATGACAATATTTTTTTGAAGTATAAATGTATAATATATATATATATATATATATATATATATATATATATATATATATATATATATATATATATATATATATATATATATATATATATTAAAGGATATTTGGGTTGGGTTGGGAGTCGGGTCGGTTGGGATTCGGGTCGGTTTGAGATTCGGGTCGGGTTGGAAGTCGGGTCGGGTCTAGTTTGAGTCGAATCCGGGTTGAATCGGGTTTGTTTATATTCGGGTCACTTCAGGTTTTGGGTCAACATTGGTAGGGCTAGGTTTCGGGTTCAGTTTATGCATAACGCTAAATTTTTGGGTTTGATCGGGTCTCAATTCAGGTGAGTCGGTCGGATTTCTCGAATTGAGTCAAATCTTGCCAGCTTGATTGGCAAAGTGTTTTCACAGAAATTTTAAAGGTTTCTTAAGCATGATTGAACTTTTACCACCACATATACACCTCAAACCCTTACAACTAGATCGATCAAATGAGTGTGTGATCACCTTTTACGGTGTGAACTGTGAACTACCTAATTATTTATTTGTTTTCACATAATTATTCATTTATACATAACAAAGTAATTATTCGTCTGTAAATTTTTTTTGTAAAAATAGTGTTGAGTAAATCCTTCGAGATCGTAGCATAGATCAACACCAGTTGTTCTCACTAGTCATATAAAGTATGTTGTCCTTATTTGGAGCCTGAATATAGTTTGAATTACTTATCAATCGATCACTCCCAACACCATTAGTATATCCAGAGGCGGCCGCAGGGGGGCGGCCGCCCCCCCTCTAGAGCAAATTTTTTTTTATTTTTTTTTTAATAATTTTAGATTTATTCCGTAGTATTAATACGAAAACGTGAAATAGAACACAAAACTTGTCTAGCCTAGTTGGTAAATGGAGGGAAGCAAATTTCGGTTCCCAAGAGGTCATGGGTTCAAATCTTATTTCTTCCCCTTTTTGCACTATTTTTTATTCCGACCAAATTTTCTTATTATAAATGTCATATTTAAATCAATTTTTATATTTTTCTTTTAATATTTTCATAAGATAATTCATTATTTCAAACATATATTTTTAGAAAATCTTTAAATTTTTATTCATATGAAGTTTTTTTACTATTAATGTCATATTTAACCCACAATCTATGAGGTTTTTTTGTCATACTTTTCAAATCCTATTAAATTTTTTTCATTTACCAATGACAAATTCTTTAAAAAAATTATAATTTTCTTTCAATATTAAAAAAAATCTTAATCAAGTATACACATATATATAAATTATTAAATTATTGTAATAAAATATCATATTTATATACCATAATTTGTGATTTTTGTTTAAATATACCATATTTATGGTTTTCTTTCAATATATTTTTTAAAAATTTCTTTACTATATATACCGAGTAAAAAAAATAATTCGCCAAAGAAAAATTCCGCCCCCCCCTCCAGCAATTCCTGCGGCCGCCACTGAGTATATCTGATATAGAACAACGAGTTATGTTCTCCTCACCCACCCTTTTCAGATCTAAATACTAGCTTATTCAGATCCGTTATCCTTACTCAGAGATATCAAGAGCGGAATGATCCAAACAAATGACATAATTGGGCCTTAATTAGACCAGCGGTGTCAGATTTGGCATTGGGGACAAATGGATTAGAAGAAATTTTTTTGTTCATTTGTTTAAAGTAAAATAACCCGACCCGTAAACAATGGGAATATGCAAAGGTCCAAGTGGATGGTTGGCGCCCAACTATACACCCAACACATAAACATATATGCAGTCTCACTCCATCTCTAAGCACACCCCCAATAAAGCAAACTCGTGCACATTGCCATTGCTTTTATGCTTTGCCTTTTCCCTCTACTATATATGTGTGTGTTCCTCCACTAAGCCGATTGGAAACCACATTAGTTTCATCATCTATCCATCTCTCAACCTCTCTCTCTTTCCCACCAACACTCAAATCAAGCTAAGTAGCTAACTATCTATAGCTACTAACCCATGTCTCCAAGTGCACCTCAAGACACAAATCATCCAAATACAAACAACATAACGCCCCCCAAAAATGATGCCTACGACGTCGAAGACCCTCCCCTCCGGATGATGGAGCCTGTCTTCCCTATAGCTCTCAAGGTCTGCAACTTCATACACTTGTTTACATACATATTCATTGATCGTCTTATATGATAAACAAATCTTGTTGCAGTTTGAGGAGGTAGTGTACAAAGTGAAGCTGCGAAATGGCGGTACGAAAGAAAAGACCATACTCAATGGCTTAAGCGGTGTGGTATGTCCGGGGGAGATGCTAGCTATGCTAGGCCCTTCGGGTAGCGGCAAAACAACCCTCCTGACCGCACTAGGCGGACGCCTTGGCGGCAACCGACTCTCAGGCAAGATCCTCTACAACGGGCAGGCGTTTTCGGGCAGCGTGAAGCGTCTCACGGGGCTAGTGGCGCAAGACGACGTGCTCTATCCTCACCTCACTGTCTCCGAAACACTCCTGTTCACCGCCCTCCTCCGCCTCCCCGGCCGCCTCCCCAAGCAGGCCAAGGCCGAGCAGGTGGAGAAAGTCATCCTCCAGCTCGGCCTTGGGCACTGCCGCAATACCATGGTGGGGGGCCCACTCTTCCGCGGTATCTCAGGAGGGGAGAAGAAGAGGGTCAGCATAGGGCAAGAGATGCTCATAAACCCTAGCTTGCTCCTCCTTGATGAGCCTACCTCGGGCCTCGACTCCACCACCGCTATGAGGATCATGTCCACCATCAAGCAGCTCGCCGAAGGTGGCCGCACGGTGGTCACCACCATCCACCAGCCTTCGAGCCGCCTTTACCACATGTTCGACAAGGTTCTCGTGATCTCGGAGGGGTGCCCTATCTACTACGGTAAGGGCTCGAGTGCCCTAGACTACTTTGGCTCCATTGGATTCTTCTCCACCTTACCCAACATCAATCCTGCAGACGTGCTCCTCGATCTTGCAAGTGGTACGTAACTTTATTTTCTGTATCTTTTTTTAAAAAAAATAATTTTTCGATTTTAACGAAAGGTAATTAGTTAAATTTCATTCATTGACGAAAAGACTCATAAAAAGTAAAAAGATACATTCGGTCAAAGACGACCACTTCTGCGCTATCAAAATGTACATTGAGTATCTATATGTTCTATTCTTAAGGGGAGCTTTTTATTCGAGCTGAATGAGCCGAATCGAATTGATAGCTGTATTTTAAAATATGCTCATACTCAGTCTTTTCAGAAAATTGAACAAGTCTGAACAGAGTCTTTTCAGAAAATTGAACAAGTCTGAACAGATCATGTTACTAAAGTCACGTTTTTTTTTTTTGTGTATTATTGTATGTCTCACATAGGTGAATATATAGAGGAAATGATGGAGGATCTAGAAGTGATTGATTTTCGGGTTTATTTGTTTGTTAGTTGAGTCGATACGAGTTGGACTATCGGTTTGCGTCTTTTGAGGGTCGGGTCGATTGATGGTGGGGTTGTTTTTGCTCTTCCTTGTGTTGTGTGATGATTTTAGATGGGGTGTAGGGTTATATATTTGCTTTTTTGATATGCTAAATGATGAGATAGGAGTGATTTAGTACTTTGGCATGCTCAAAGTGGTGAAGAACATGATTGAGCTAGCTAGATTGCTTTAAATTTGTGTAAGATGGAGCAATGGAAGCAATGGGTAGACCCCATCTAACAACTTAAGATCACTCCAAACCCATTTTGCACCAATAGATGAAGCTTTCACTTGTTAGTCCCCATAGATCTAAATAAAAATCATATCTATAGATAACTCAATAACACACTATACCTAATTATCTATGTGATTTGTGACTTAATATATATAAGGTATATATGACACTTAGTGCATAAACATGGGATATCAATACCACCCTCCATCCCATTATTTTTTTGTATTTGAACAAGTTGGATAGGACCAATGCCTTTTGTATTCAAATATTTAATTTTTTCAAGTTCAGCTAGCAAACTAGTGACATCAATGATGATAATTAGTGGAGTAATTAATTAATTAATTAATTAAACTATGTGTTGTAGGGATTGGGCCCAACTACAAACATGGGTACTACAGTGAACAAGATGAGAAGCAAAGGCAGGAGGAGAGGAAATCAGTGAGGCAGGCTTTAGTCTCTGCCTATGACAATAACATTTCATCTGCCTTGAAGGTTGAACTTTGCACATTGGATGTCTCTGCCTTTCTCAAAGATGTCTCATCAAGTAATAACCTTGCACTCTCACCTATCAATCTCTAAAAGTTTCATATATGTATAGACATGTCAAAACATCGTCGACTTCAAATAGATAATGTATTGTAAGCAATCAGCACATTGTGTCATCTCGAAAGGGTTCTGACCCAAGTCGAGTCGTTTAGTCTATAATTTTCTTGTGTTTATAAACTTGTAGGAGGAGAAAAGAAAAGAGAGGAATGGAGTACAAGTTGGTGGATGCAATTCAAGGTGTTGCTTCAAAGAGGAATGAAGGAGAGGAGGTTTGAAACCTTCAACAAGCTTAGAATCTTCCAAGTTTTAAGTGTGGCTACACTTGGTGGCTTGCTATGGTGGCACACCCCTCAATCCCACATTCAAGATAGAGTAAGCCCTCTTTTTTTTGAAAAGAAAATACTCCCTCAACTCGGCAAAACATTTTATTTTACTATTCATGTATGTTTTAAAATATCTAATTTTTTTATAAAAATTTTTTTAACAATTTCGTAGTTACTATTAATAAGTACGAAGTTGTTAAAAAAAAATATTTTATATAGTTTTTATCATTCTAAAAAAGTGTGCGTGAAGAATAAATAACATGTTTTACCGAACGAAGAAAGTAACTAATAAAACAAACATTAACAATTTGTTTGATGCAATTATTTGATAATCATATACTTACTAATAATAGATTTCTTACCACTTTTTTATCAGTATAAATTAATAAGCTTATTAATAATCTAAATATGGGTTTCTAAACAACAATCAACATATTTTGAGATTATGCAAAAACAAGATTTGGGGAAAAAAAAGGAGATGGAAAAAGGGTAGGAACTGAAGTTATGTAGAGGAGTTGTCAGTACTTTGTGATGTTTATTAATCAGGTGATGCCTTTAGCTTTAGTGGAAGAGACTGAGAGGAAGTGAGTGGGTGGCCAGTTAGCTTCACTTTATAATTTGAAGCAAAAGGGTACCTTTGGAATTGAAGCCCACCACCTCTCTAGTCTCTACCATTCATTAATTCCATCCGTACATTATATGTTTCAATCATTTTTGCAAGAAAAAATAATACCCTCAATTAGTAAGCTAGGGATAGTTTAGTAAATTTAGCATAGAGGGGAAATCTTTTTATTTAATAGTAGGTTTTTAGACTTTTAAGATAGCATTATTTAACAACTTAATGTTTCAATAACAACTTCCTTATAGTACTTTAATATATAACATTTAGTTTTTAGTTTTGATGTTTTACTATGTATTTGTGTTGCCCGGATTGTGTTATATATAATTGTGAGTTTATCTATTGACTTGTCAGATCTCTCGATTGAAAGTACCATAAAGTAAAGGAATTGATCCACAAACATGAATTGTTTCCACAAATATTCAATGTTATTACTTACTACTAAAAGTAAAGAAATTGACCCACAAACATGCATTGTTTCCACAAATATTCAATGTAATTACTTACTGCTAAAAGTAAGAAAATTGAGTAATGTTTTCTTTCGCATACGTGATTTGTGTATATTTGCATTTTTAGTTCTAACTTCTCAATTATTTGATGCAGATCGCCTTGCTATTCTTCTTTTCCGTCTTTTGGGGCTTTTACCCTCTATACAATGCAGTATTCACCTTCCCACAAGAGCGTCGAACCCTAATAAAGGAACGTTCATCAGGCATGTATCGACTCTCGTCTTACTTCCTTGCTCGCACCATAGGCGACCTACCTCTGGAGCTCGCCCTCCCAACTGCCTTCGTCTTCATAATCTATTGGATGGGCGGGCTCAAGCCAAACCCATTCACCTTCATCCTCTCCCTTCTCGTCGTCCTCTACAATGTCCTTGTGGCCCAGAGCTTGGGTCTGGCCATCGGAGCCCTGCTCATGGACATCAAGCCCGCCACCACCCTCGCCTCTGTCACCACCCTCGTCTTCCTCATTGCTGGCGGCTACTACGTCCAACACATCCCGCCTTTCATTGTCTGGCTCAAGTACCTCAGCTACAGCTACTACTGCTACCGCCTCCTCCTGGGCGTCCAGTACGATTCTAACGATCTCTACGAATGCTCCCAAGGGGTCTGGTGTCGCGTGGTTGATGTCCCCTTCGTTAAGTCAATCGGATTGAACAATCTATGGATGGATGTTGCAGCATTGGCCATAATGCTCGTCGGGTACCGCCTTGTTGCTTATATAGCCCTTAGCAGGATTCTTACAAGGTAAATAAATATTGTGTACGGATGGTATTAATCGATCCTTAGGGTGCATGAAATGCAAATATACTTACAAGAAATGTCAATTTTGTAATTTGTGAGCAATGTTACTTGAATTAGTAAATAAAGAGCGGTCATCCGGGGTTCGAACATGAGACCTTTAAGTACTACCCGTAAGTCATTTTCGGTTGCGCCATTCGGAATGGTTACGTACCTATAACTAGGGTGGGAACGTACGTACAAGTTATCTCTATTGTGGGGTCCATTATAGATCGATCTCATGGATTAGTTTCTCTCCAAGTGATCGATCGTTGAATAATCAAATGGAAGATAGCTAAAGTTCTTGCACAAAAATTATTGGTATATGGTAACTAAAGTACGGTATCTCGTTCTGTACGGTTTTGCTTTTCTTTACGATTCGCACACAAATTTGCACCAATGGATCATCTACGAGTAATCTTTGAGCCTTTTCAATTGCGAATCAATATTACGACGAATGGGAGAGAGATCAAATCTTAGACAAATAAACCAAAGATTTAAATAACCTTCAAAATTGACCAATTAGATGGTTTAATTAGTCTTGTGGTTTTGCGATATATATGGAGAGGTTGGTTCCGTTGTACACTTGTACACGATCCTTATCGTTTACTTAAGTTTTATTACGTAGAAATTATTCGTCTATTTGCTCGTGATTATTCGTCTGTGTTCAAATGATTATTCATTTGTACAAAATAGTGTAAAAAAGTGTAAATTTTATTCGAATGAATAATCGTCCAATACCACCAAATAATTTCATTCAAACGAATAATCTCTCAATACCAATGAATAATCAAAAGTTATTTTTAATCTCATCTGTTGATCTTCTTAGTTGAATGACTCCGATTTGTTAACAGAGGGTGACTGCCCCTTCCTCCGGTGGCAAAAAAAATGTAATATTTTTACAAAAACTATTTTTAAAAAAATTAAGGTAAAAAATATAAAAATGTGAATAAGAAGACAAATGTTGTGTAGCTTGATAAAGAAAGAAAAGGAAGCATAAGTAATGCAAGAGGTCGGTATAGAAAGAAAGCATAAGTAATGTAAGAGGTCATGGGTTCAAACCTCATTGTTCTCTTTTTTACAATACTTTTTACTCCTACTAATTTTTTCCTATTATAAATGTCATATTTAAATCAAATTTTATAGTTTTCTTAATTCTCATAAGAGCATTCATTATGCTACACATATTTTTTTTAAATTCTTCTAATTTTTATTCCTGTAAAAAAAAATTCATGCATCATTTGTGAACATCTCTTATATATGGTTTTATATGTTGAACAAATTAGAAGCGCTGAATTAAAAAGATCAACGCTTCCTTTCTAGATCTTCTTCTGTCGAAAAATCCATCGTCATTTCTCTCCGTGTTGAGTGGTTGTCGTAGTTGCCCTTCCTTAGCCTCGTCGTCGTCTCTTCTACCCTTTATTTTTTAGAACGTCTTCTCTCGACAACTCCACCACTATCTCTCTGAGTGTTGAGCATATGGATCCATACCAAGTAACCTCTTTCGACTCCTCTTTGCTAGCTCTCGTCTCTGTTCGATCTCAAGCTACACACGAACTCTTGCATCATCAATTATCACAATGTTACCTATGAATAATCAATTTGTTCACAATTAACGCCGCGCTGAGCAGGATATTCATCCTATGTATGGAATAAATAGTTAATCCCACATTGGTTTGGAGGGCAAATCAAATACCAAGATATAAAGGATGGTGAAGCCCTACACATTGACTTAATCTTTTGTGTTAAAATAAATCTCACATGACTCTCGCTTACATACCCGGGGTCTTAAAAGGCACTAGTCTATGCCACCAAACTCTTTCATATTCGTTGTCTTCACTTAGTGCCTTAAAAAAGGAGCTCTTGTGACATTGGTAGGTAGACCTGTGAACCAGGGCATTCGGGTTAGGTTCGAATTGGGTCAAATCAGGCTTTGGGTAAAGCGGATTTCGAGTAAAACGAGTCTCGAGTAGACCCGGGTCAATTCAAATATGAATTTGACCCGGTTTCGAGTCAATTTTGAATCAGTCAAGTCTTGCGTTTTTCAATCAAAATTCGCGATTTAACGATAGTAACTCTAAAATGCTAAAAATTTAATGGTACAATTCACAATAAATGAATTTAATGGTGCAATTTTTGGTGGAATACCATAAATTAAAAATTAAACACTAAATTACTAACCCCATTTTAGTGTTTTTTTTATTAAAGATGGGATATCTTTTTTAAAATTTCTGTGATATATTCTATAACATTAAACGCAATCAATAACTTTTTTGTTTTATTGAAGGTGACTCACACACAAATCATTATTAAACACTTACAGGAAATTAAACTTCTTATATTCGAAATAAGGGTACTTCTAGTAGGAGTAGACAACATCTCATTCTCTCATATTCTCCATGAGGGCAACATCGTGGCTGATAAGGTTGCACGAATTTGTCACGACGCCCTGGGAAGAGAGATCTTCCATGATCCTGCCTTGCTGGATCTCATCCGTAAGGATGCTTTCGGCTAGACAATTTGCCTTTCCGAATATTTACCTCATCAAATAAAAACTTTTTTTGTTAAGGGAGAACTTTAGTTATCTTAATTGCATCGATGCATCTAAGTTATAGAACCATAATATAAATATGTACCACTCTTTATGCACCATTAGGTCGGATGTGATCCCAATTCGGGTTGAAAGTGGATCGATTTTTACACAACTACGGGGAGTGGTGCAAAACTTACAATGTAACAAGTGATATAATGATATATATTATTAGCTTAAGATAAATATGAAGGGAATTTTTTTCTTTTGGTTGGATATATATGAAGGGATTTAAACCGACATGTATGTACATTGTGAATATGCTGACGTGTACAGCAACAAAGATGGACATGATCTAATTGTGTTATGTTTAAAGGACAAGATGAAGATTGACTACTACTACTTAATGTCGACAGACATTAACCGTATTTTTATCAAGGCTGTCTGTGGACTAAATCAACCATGTATGGTAAAGAGGTATACCTACCTACCAAATAGGCGGTATATATAGTTGGTCCAAGTTTATATTTCGAATTTTCTTTTCTTTTTCTTAAAAAAAAAAGAAAATGTTTGAGAGACTGGGTCTGAAAACGCGAAAAGTCGATGAATTGACAGACGGACTAATCATCATGTCTGAATCCAGGAGCTAAGCCCAAACCAATTAAATCCTTTACTTAGATTTGAATTGATCATGCTTTTAATTAAGTTCGATTATTTAGGTATGCTTGTCTCTTTTGTCTATTTGATACTTCTTTTTCTCTTTTTAAATTATAGGGAGTTTCCAGGAGGTCACCCATCCTAGTACTTAATTTCTTATTGATTTTAAGAGAGGAGTTTCTCGTCAATTTATCATGTCTTGATCTTTTACCTATAGAACCACCCATCCTAGTACTTAATTTGTTATTGATTTTAAGAGAGGAGTTTCTCGTCAATTTATCCTGTCTTGATCTTTTACCTATAGAACTTAGACTTGATTAAGGGAGCTAGGAATGTCTCTCTTCCTTGAATTGATAAATAAAGAGCGGTCATTACGGGGTTCGAACCGGGGACTTATGGGTACTACCTACAAGTTCTTTCCAGTGAGTCATTCCAGTCTGGTTGGAATGTCTCTCTCTCTTCCCAATCCATTCATATAAGCAGTGGCAGTCGCTGCATTTTGTAGAGGGAGGGAGCACAATCTTTATTTCACAGCTATATTTTTAGTTATAAGAAATATTTTTTTTAATATTAAAAGAAAATCATAATTACATTTTTAGTAAAAAAATCATATAAAAAAAAGTAATAGAATTTTTTTAATACATGTGTGTAGCATTAAGAATATTTTTTTACAAATACTGAAAGAAAATTATAAAATTTGATCTAAATATTTAATTTTTAATTGGGAAAAATTGATAGAAAAAAAAAACTGTTCGAAAAAAAGTTAAACAGTGAAGCTTAAACCATAGCATCTTGTACTCCCTCCGTTCCATAATACATGTCCTTTTCTTTTTTGGCACGCTTTTTAATGAGCGAAAAACTCTATAAAATATTATTTTTTTAATTAATTTTTTATATAATATGATACTCATTAGTAATAAGTATCATATCATATAAAAAAATCAATTAAAAAAATTATATTTTTATAGAGTTTTCCGCTTATTAAAAAGCGTGCCTAAAAGGAAAGGGACATGTATTATGGAACGGAGGGAGTATTAACTGCTCTCTTTCTACTAACTAAACTAGACATTTCTGGAGTTCTTGTGTGTTTTTCCTACTTGTTTTTTATACTTGAAGGTTTCCGTCGGAGCACGGGCGGCCACCTTGGCATATAAAACCAAACATTATATTTAAGTATTTATAATTATAATTTTAGAATGATAGAATTGATATAAAGTATTCCTTCAGGGTTTCATTCATTAGACAATCATATATATATAGGTTATAAGAGATTGAGCCTTTTGGTCCACTATACAATATGACATCTATGTAATCTATCAAACCCCCACAGTCGAAAGTGGAGGGTCCCGTACAGTGAGACTGGACCGAAAATCGAGGAACAACTGTCGAGGTAAACCATTGGTGAAGATATCAGCGTACTGATAGGAGGACGGGACATGAAGAACACGAACATGTCCAAGAGCAACCTTGTCCCGAACGAAGTGTAGATCGAGCTCAATGTACTTCGTGCGCTTATGCTGGACTGGGTTGCTGGCCAGATAGACGGCGGAGACGTTGTCGGTGTAGACCAGGGTGGCCTTCTGAAGAGGGCAGCGGAGGTCAAGAAGAAGATTGCGCAGCCATGAGCACTCGAAGACAACGTTGGCGACGCCCCTGTACTCAGCCTCGGCGCTAGAGCGAGACACCCCAGACCGACGCTTCGCTGACCACGACACAAGAGTGTAGTTGAGGAAGACAAAGTAGCCAGACGTGGAGCGACGTGTGCCAGGACAACCACCCTAATCCGCATCAGTGTAAGCGACGAGGTCATACCGAGAGGAAGGGGTGATCGTGGTGCATAGCTCGAGGGTACCGCTGATGTACCGAATGATCCGCTTCAAGGCCTGAAAGTGCAGTTCCCTAGGCGCATGCATAAACAAGCAGATTTGCTAAACGATGTAACTGATGTCTGGCCGAGTAAACGTAAGATACTGCAACGCACCGGCGAAACTCTTGTACAACGTCGGATCATCAAATAGAGGACCAGAGTGAGCACTAAGCTTGTTGGAGGTATCCACAGGGGTGACATCTGGCTTGCAGTTACTCATCTTGGCCCGAGCAACAATTTCGGCAGCATACTTACTCTGAGAGAGAAACAACCCAGACGCATGTCGCTGCACAACAACGCCTAAGAAGTAAGACAACGGACCCAGATCTGACATGGCGAACTCGGCACTCAACTGGGAAATAATAGACGTCCGAAGAGCATTAGAAGAGGCGGTGAGGATGATATCGTCGAGATATAGTAACCGAAAGGTCATGTCTGTGCCTCTGCGATAGATAAAAAAAGACGTATCCGAGCGGCTGCCAACGAAGCCCAAGCAAAGCAGATGAGAAGCAAAGCGATGAAACCATGCCCGCGGAGCCTGTTTCAGACCATACAGAGAGCGCTTAAGAAGACAAACGTGCTTTGGACGATCAGTATCAACGAACCCCGGCGGCTGAAACATATAAATCGTTTCATTCAGATGCCCATGCAGAAAGATGTTCTTGACATCCAGTTAATGAATAGCCCAATGTCGCGATAACACTAAGCTCAACATCACTCGAATAGTGGCAGGCTTGACCACGGGGCTGAATGTCTCATCACAATCAATATCTGCCTACTGAGATCGACCATTAACCACAAGATGAGCTTTGTAGCGTTCCAATGACCCATCAGAGCGGAACTTGTGGCGGAATAGCCACATGCAGCGAATGACGTTCGCCTCAGGAGGGCGAGGAACTAGAACCCAGGTACCATTCCTTGTAAGGGCCCTGTATTCATCGAGCATAGCCGCCTGCCACTTCGGGTCGAGGAGGGTTGTTTTGTGGGAGGTCGGGGTGGGGGAAAGCGAGGTCGGGTTTGAGGCAGGAGGGACATGAGAAACGGTGGGGGTGGGTTGAGTCTGTGCGGCGGGCGTGGCACAAAGCTGCGGCCGTGGCAAGGGAGCCGCGACAGGGAGGTATGCCGCAGGCGCAATACGATGCTGCAGCCGCGGCAATTGGTGTGGCGGGAGGTATGTTCGGGAGGTCTCAGAGGAGGTGTTGGCGGGGTGATCGGAGGCATGCTTAGAGACGATCTGATGAGGTCTGAATACAACAGAGATGTTACGGGTGTGCGGTCTAGTGGTAGGAGGAAGAGGTGGCGGTGAAGGCGGTGTAAGGGGAGAGGCAGGAGCAACGGTAGAGCTCTGGGAAAGGAGAAAGTGTGGGAAGGGAGACTCTAACTCAGATTGGAACATAGGAGGTGTAGGAGATGGGAGAGGAGGAGAAGAAAAGGGAAAGCGAGACTCATCAAAAGTGACATGACGTGACATAATAAGCTTATGGCTCTGCACATCGAGGCAAAGGTAACCGCGATGATCAGACGGATAACCGATGAAGACACATGGAGTGAAGCGCGGGTGGAGTTTATGTGGGGCGGTGGTGGACTGGTTTGGGAAGCACAAGCACCCAAAGGTACGAAGGTGATCATACCTAGGCAAGGTGCAATATAGTGCCTGAGTGGGCGAGCGATGTTGTAGGGTAGTAGATGGGAGAATGTTGAGGAGATAATATGTGGTTGATAAGGCATGAGGCCAATAGGTAAGGGGAATATATGCGTGAAAGAGGAGAGAGCGCATCATGTTGGTTATAGTTCTTATGATTCGTTCATCCTTGCCATTCTGCTGGGAAGTATAGGGGCAAGACAACCGATAGGAGATCCTATTTGTGGTGAAGAAAGTGCGAAAGTCTTTGTTATCAAATTCACGGCCATTGTCACATTGGAAGCATTTGATGGATGTTTGAAATTGTGTTTTGATGTAAGCATGAAATTTGACAAAAATAGGAAACACTTTAGACTTGAAATGCAAAGAGAATACCCATAAGAAATTACTGTAATCATCAAGAAACAAGAGGTAGTACTTGTGACCCTCCTTGCTAGGCACAAGAGAGGTCCAAATGTCACTATGAATGATATCAAAAGGTGCAAGGGTGGAGTTCAAAGACCGTTGGAACGGCAGTCTTGCATGTTTGCCTAACTGACAAGAAGAGCATAAACTAAAGCGTTGCTCTTTATTACAGTTGACAAGACTCTGAGAACGGATGAAATCTAGAATGGCAGCACTGGGATTGCCCATGCGTGCATGCCACAGGCTGGGCGACGATGCCGAGAGGGCGACCGGGCACGACTGACTGGACGCAGGAGGTGGTGTGACAGGGTAGAGCTCCCCGGTGTTGTTACATCTCAAGCGAGTAACCCCCGTAGTAAGATCGTTTATAGAGAAACCAAAGGGATCAAACGCAAGAGAAACATTATTGTCAGTAGTGAACCGACGGACAGAGATAAGGTTTTTGACAATCTTTGGGGCAATGAGGACATTGTTAAGGTGTAGTGGGTGGGTTGGGGTCTGTAATTTGGCGTGGCCAATCCCCGAAGTAGCAAGACGACCACCATTGCCGACGATAATAGAGTGTGCAGGACCTTTAAAGAAAATAGAAGAGAGGTTACCTGAGGAGTTCGTCATGTGGGAGGTGGCACCAGTGTCTATGTACCAAGAAGAGTCGGGAGATGTCAACTGCATAGAGGAGAAGGCATGATGCCCACCAGGCGGAACATAGCCTTGATCAGACGATGTCAGATAGGCCTGAGGACCGGCATGTCGAGGGGCAGGAAGACTGGATTGCATCCAATGAGGGTTGAAGCCAGGCACCGGGGACCATCGAGGGCCACCGGTCCACATATGATGCGGGCGTGGCCGAGAGATGTGGCTGTTGCAGGCGATGCGGTCGCGGCCGATGCATATGCCGCGACCGCTGCTGCGCACGCATCCTTGCGACGGAGAGAACTCGTGAGCGCGACCGAAGGCAGGGGGCGAGTAGGCAGCCATGGTGCCGAGAGAGACAGGAGCGGCGGAAGTAGGTGGCGGAGAAGAGGGAGGGCAGTGGCGGTACGAGGTCGGCGGCGGTAAGAGGAGAGGTGAGGCGGGAGGATTAAATTAGGGTTCCGTGAGGAAGAAAATGCTGTGATACCATGTAGAATGATAGAATTGATGTAAAGTCATCCTTGAGGGTTTCATTTATTAGATAATCATATATATAGGTTACAAGAGATTGAGCCTTTTAACCCACTATACAATATGACATCTATGCAGGGGCGGAGGCAGGGAACATGCAGTGGCTCGAGCCCCCCGCGGAAATTTAAATAAAATACAAAAAAAATGTTTTATATATATGTAGTAAAAGAGGGTATTTAAGACACAAAATGACATTATAGCACAAGTGGTTGGAGGGTGGAGTGGGGTAAATCAAGGTCTTGGGTTCGAATCTCCCTTTTACCCTGATTTTTCTATATTTTTTTCAACCCACCTATATACATAATTATCTAAAGAATGAAACCTTCAATGATGACTTTACTTCAATTCTATCAATAATACATAATGCATTGTACTCAAAACATACCCAAATGTATCATTGCACGTTTGTACGGGCTTGGCATGGCATGGCATTCCACAAAATATGCACTACTAAACTACTGCATCAATCATATATATGGGTGGAGAGAAAAGTAAAATTGGATGATTGATCGAGGCAGTACTGAATTGAATTGAAGTATATATGATTTAATTGTGTAACATTGAGAGCCATATATAGGATGGATATGGGGCCTAGCTTAGCTTGTACTAATTAATAAGTTTGCTAGTGAAAAGCATTTATGTAGCTAGCTA
Organism: Persicaria tinctoria; assembly: GCA_037127255.1. Lineage (NCBI taxonomy): Eukaryota > Viridiplantae > Streptophyta > Magnoliopsida > Caryophyllales > Polygonaceae > Persicaria > Persicaria tinctoria. The sequence goes on from JBANSL010000013.1 coordinate 75,691,073, forward strand.
GTGCAATATCTTATCTTGTGCTATAGTACTTTCAATAAAAATCATTCCGCGTGTACTAAGCAAAATCCTGTAATTTGGATATGAAGAATTTAACATAAATATAAATATAAATATATACATGTGTGTGCACGCGCATGTGTTGGTTTCGATGTACACAACTCTTATCGTGTACGTAAAAATTATTTGTCTATTTGTTCATAATTATTCATCTGTTTTCATGTGATTATTCGTCTATAATTATATAAATATTCGTCTACACAAATATTATGTATAAAAAAAATGTGAATTTTATTCTAGCGAATAATCGTCCAACACCGACGAATAATTTCATTCCAAACAAATAATCTCCCAACACCAATGAAATATATCTAGTATAATCGACATCAGAAAGTCTTTGTTTATTTTAGTTGTGTGGAGCTGTATATCTTATGCTAGATGATCAATGATTGAAGGCTGCTTGATTTCCCTTTACATGTCAAGAATAGGGTGCATTTTATCTATTCACTGTATATTTGATGTATTTGAGAGTTTTTAAGTTGGGTTAATGGCTCATGGTTGAATTGGGCAAGGAGAAGATAAATAAGAGCTTCAATTTTTATTATAATGAACCCAAGAATTGGGTGCATTTTATTTTATTTTTTAAATGTTGAACTTTTTATCTCGGATCTAAAGAATCCGGGCTAAAAAACACTGATTTTGTTTGTATTTTTTTTATTTTGTTAAATAAAAAACCGCCACATTAGGTAAAAAAACTGCCACAATAGATATTCAAACCGCTACTATATCCTAACAAAGTGCCACAATAGTTATATAAAACGCCACAATAGCTACATAAACCGTCACAATAGAATACTAACAACCGCTTCATTAAGGTAATTTTGTGGCGGTTATTGGTTTCCTTGAAAAACCGCCACATTAGGTCTAAAAACCGCTACATTAGAGCTAATGCAATCCGATCTAATAACACGGTAAAAATCTGTCACAATAGGTTTTATGTAGCGGTTTTCATGTCTATTGTGGCGGTTTTGAGCCGCCACAATAGGCCTTAATTGTTGTAGTGTTCTTTGATTTTTTAAGTCATTGACCCAGATTGTTAACATGATACACAATAAGGGTTGTGTACTTATAATTTAGTGTTTATATGTGTGTGTGGACGCACGCGTATTTGTGTGTGTAGACCTAATTTGACTACAAGAGATTATATAGCTTTCATCAAACCTAATCCTATTATGATAGATAGATCAATCAATATATATAATAAATAAATAAACTCAATTCTATCTAAATTACATCTATAAAGTCCAAATATAAACCATAAAACCAAATAGATTGAAGATATCCCAACTTATAATGCACCACAATGGAATAAATTAATCCCCTCTTAAATTCGTTATTGAATGAAACTTACCCAGGCTTTATAGTAACTCTGAAAAGGTCGGATAAATATGATTTAATTAGGGGAATTAATTAGGCTATAAATACTAAGGTTTTTTTTTTTTGTTAAACGTACGGGTGAGTAAACTGACGGGTTTAGTTGGTTCGAGGAGAATGATTGAAAACCATTCTGGAATGTCTCACTGGAAATCACTTGTGGTTAGTATCTAAAGGTCCCCAGTTCGAATCCCGGATATGGCCGCTCTTTAATTACAAATTCAAGGAGGATGATTGGAAAATATATTACACATCGACATCTGTCACCCTTTTTTTCATATTCATTTGTATAATTAGGTTGGGTGAATCGACTATCCATGAGCGATTTTCAGGCCTAACCATAAGGTTCACCGGTGAAACAAAAGCTAGAAAAAAGAATGTTAGATATGCAATGTGATTCAAACTGTAATCATCAAGCATGTTAATTAACTAATGTTCAAGGTAGTTAGTTGGTTAGCTTAAGTATGAAGTCAGCTCATGTACAACAGTTTAATTAAGGAGTTAGTTTATTTTCCATGTAACACCACAACCTTAGGATGATGTTAGTGGGTTAGTGATGAGCAGTTTCCTTTGTGCAGTTACTCGAAGTCATGGGACTATGTAGTTGTTTTCGATAAATCACGGAGATATGACAGTTGATCAATTTTGTGTGTTCTTTGTGTTATGTTCTCTGTTTACAGAAGAACAAGCTCTCATCTTCTAACTGTGTTGCTAATCCTTGATGTTGTTTGTAACTTGATTCATCCTTGTTTTGACAACATTAATTTGGTATCAGAGCAAACCTTTGTTTGTCGGGTTTTTGTACGTCCATGGGATTGAGTGAAGTGAGATCCAAACACAAGGGAAACACTTTGAGAGAAACCATTGTTCAAGAAAATGCAGAACAATGGAAATGGTAATGTTGTCAACCCTCAATTGTCAATATTCCAGGGGATCAATTATCATTTCTGGAGTTTGAAGATAGCAACACTCTTCAAATCTCAAGAAGTTTGGAGTTTGGTGGTTCAAGCTTTCGAGGATACAGAACCTGCTGAGCCTAACCAGCAGTTAAGAGAGAAGAGGAAGAAAGATTCTAAGGCCTTGTTCATGATACAGTCGGCCTTAGATGATGAGATCTTTCTAAGAATAGATGCCTCCACAACTGCTCATGAAGCATGGGAAGTCCTTAGGCAAAAGTATATGGGAGACAAGAGAGTGATCATCGTCAAGTTGCAATCACTATAAGGAGAGATTTCGAGACCTTAGTGATGCAAGAGAATGAGGCAGTACAGGTGTACTTGTCTCGTGTGTCAGAGATTGTAAACCATATGAGATCATATGGTGAGAATGTAAGTAACGAGGCAATTATGAGTAACGTTCTAAGGAGTCTCACAGAGAAGGTTGATCATGTAGTGGCAGTGATAGACGGTTTTTAGTCGCATAAACCGTATCAAAATAAAACTCAAACCTACAAACTAGTATAGCAAGCAAGTAAGAGGTCGATCCCACAGAGAATCAAGTATTCCTTTGCAAAGTGTATTTACCAATTAATATGAAACGGGAGGTTTTTGGGTGGTGAAAATAAGAAAGAAAATAAAATAAACTATAAACAAATTGATGCAAATAACGATTACTAAAATAGTTTCATCTACAAATATCCACTTTATTTGGTTTAATTGATATTGTAACTTCCTCTTGTTCTTTTATGTTTCCTATGAATGCCCTTATCCCGACCTAATATAGTTACTAGTCCAACCAGTTCTAGCAACCCTTATCAATCGAACAGTCCCTAAAGAATGATTTAAGTATTTAACCCAATTGATAGCTTTAAGTTCAGAGATTAACCAAGGTATTTGCAGTCCCTAAAGAGGGATTTAACAACACATCCAACTTCCTACTCATTCAATTAGTTCAACCAGCCCTAAAAGAATAAGTTTGCCACTTAGGTTAAGGTTCACAACCAGGAATCTACAAAATCCTAGCAATTGAATTGATCCTACCAAGTTGATCAGACAAGATAAAATAAAACAATAAAACATTCAAGCACAAAGAAGTCGAAACATTCAATATAGAAAATAAGGAACAAGAATTAGAAACTCACAACTCAATCCAAACAAAGCTTCAAATTGTAGACAAAACGAGAGAGTTTAGATCTCCATAAAAATAAAACAAAACACAATTAGAGTTTAGGGTGGAATCAAAGTCGGCCGTGGTCACTGTTAGTTCGGCCTCCCTTCCCACCGTATGAATCAATATATATAAAGTATGTATCTCCTAATCTAATCATATAATATTAATATATCTAACTAATTTATCAAGTTCAATATATCTGACTATTCTATCTAATTAACTAACGCACTATATCCTATTATAATACTCCCTCCGTTCCTTATTATTTGTCTTTTTCAATTCTGCACGTTTTTTTAGGAAGGTAAAAATTATATAAAATATTAATTTTTTATTCAATTTTTTTTAATAATATTATACTTATTACTAATAAGTACGAAATTATTTTAATTTTTTTTTTTAAAAATTAATATTTTATATAATTTTTAGTACCTTAAAAAACGTGCGTAAATAGTAAAGTGTCAAATATTAAAGAACGGAGGGAGTATATATTAATAGCATAATAGCATCACAATCACGTGACTCCTCCGTCCGACTTTACGCTCCGCCTGATGAAGACCAAACTGCACCATTGAATCCGGTCCAATTAATTAGCTCGTGCTTCCATCCGATCCGGCCCATGTTGTCTTTCAATTTATAAAATCATCCCATAAATTATCGCCGATCTCCGAATTCATACGATCCAACTCAAAAATACCTGAAATATATAAAAACACTAGTGTAGACTCCGAAAACTAAATGATATAAATTAACTATAAAATATGTAAAATATGCTCTAAATTACTATGCAATTCTATATTAAAAACATGACTAAAATAGACTCTATCAGGTAGCCATTGTGGAATCGAAAGATCTGTATGTGTACAGGTTTGAAGAATTGATAAGCTCCTTGCAAGCTCATGAAGGTAGGCTCAACAGAACAAGTGAGCAAAAGGAAGATAGAGTCTTCCAAGTTAAAGATGAGACTTCAAAGAGCAAGTCTGAGAGTTCATCAAATAGAGGTGGTTTTAGATATGGTTATAGAGGCCGAGGTGGCTACAAAGGGAGCTACAGAGGTCGAGGAGGAAGAGGTCAAGGGAGGACTCAGTCAGGTGGTCCAGGAAGAGGGAATGGTTGTGAGCAAGAAAGAGATCAATGGAGAGATTCATCAAGAAATCAGAATGGTGAATCAATATCTCACATGGGTAACATAAAGTGTTACTATTGTAAGAAGTTTGGGCATAAAGAAGCTTTTTGTTAGGAGAAGCAGGACAATGAGCAGAAGGGTGCTAATTATTCTGAGAATGTTGAGAAAGAAGATAGGTTGTTCATGGCTTTATCTTCAGTTATAGATAATGTAAGTGACTGGTGGTGCCTAGATAGTAGTTGCTCGAACCATACGTCTGGCTCAAGAAGATTGTTTAAGGAGTTGGATGAATCTAAGAAAGGTAGGGTCAGACTTAGAGATAACAAGGTTCTAGAGGTGGAAGGAAGAGGCACAATTGCTATCAAGAGTGTGCAAGGTGAAGATAAGCTCTTGTATTATGTTCAGTTAGTGTCAGGCCTTGCTCATAATCTGCTAAGTACATGTTGGTCAGCTTTAGGGAACAGGTTCCTCTCTTTTATTTGATGAAGATTCATGTGTGATTAGAGAGAAGAAAATCGGTCACATCATTATTGATGTTCCTATATATGACCAAGAACAAGTTGTTCCCTCTAGATTTGGCAACAAATGTGAGTAAGGCCTTAACAGTAAAGTGTGATGAGGTTACTATATTATGGCATTTGAGATATGGGTATCTAAACATTAAGAGTTTAAAGATGTTGAACTCTAGAGATATGGTTCAAGGTGTGCCTAAGATTTGTGAGTTAGAGTTGTGTGAATGATGCATGTATGGAAAGCAAATGAATGGCTCATTTGCAAACAGAGAGGCATGGAGAGCAAGAGAATGTTTGGAATTGCTTCACGTTGATCTTTAAGGACCAATGCAAATTGAATCCCTTGGAGGAATCAAGTATTTCTTCCTCATTACAGATGACTACATCCGAATGAGTTGGGTCTATTTTCTAAGGTTCAAGTCTGAAGCATCTGAGTGCTTCAAGAGATTTAAAGCTCTCACAGAAAAGCAATCAGGGTGAATGGTGAAGGCATTAAGGATTAACAAAGGTAGAGAGTTCATGTCCTATGAATTCATGTCCTTTTGCGAAGAAACTGGCACTAGAAGAGAGCTAACAACACCCTATACTTCTGAACAAAATGGGGTAGCTGAGAGAAAGAACATAATTGTGGTGGAGATGGCAAGAAGTAGGTTGAAGGACAGAAAAGTACCAAATCAATTTTGGTGTGAAGTTGTAGCCACTGCAGTGTATGTGTTGAATGTGTCACCAACTCGAGTTGTGATGAACAAGACTTCAATTGAAGTTTGGAGGTAAAAGAAACCATCAGTGAGCCACTTGAGGGTGTTTGGATGTATTTCTTTTGCTTTGGTGAACTTGAGATCAAAGTTAGATGATAAGGCTGAAAAGTGTGTATTTGTTAGGAATGCAGCTCAGTCTAAAGCCTACAAGTTGTACAATCCTGTGAGCAAGAAAACCATAGTGAGCAAGAATGTAGTATTCAATGAAGAGGTTAACTGGGAGAAGAGTGGGAGAAACTTGGAAGTGATCAAGTGACAAGAAGTGTTGTGCCAGTTGACGGTTCAAGTGGAGAAACTGGAGATGATGATATGTTTGATGAACATGATTAGAATGAAGGCTCTCTTACAACTCCAGTCTCTAGTGCCTTAGTGCAGCTCATCCAGCAGCCAGAACTCATCTCCCTCAAGCTCATCAAGTGATTCTCCCCTAAGGAAGTTCATATCATTGGCTGATATTTATGAAAGTTGTGAGTTTGCCTTAGTGGCCTCTAATCCAGAGAATTTTGATGATGTCAAGGATGAAGTCAAATGGCAAGAGGCTCCGAGAGAGGAGATGAAGGCCATTCAGAAGAATGATACATACATAGAGTTTGATTGAGCTTCTTCAAGATAAGAATGTGATATGGTTGAAATGGATGTTCAGAACTAAATTCAACACAGATGGAAGTGTACAAAAGCACAAGGCAAGGCATGTGGCTAAGGATTATGGTCAGCAAAAAGGAATTGATTTTGATGAAACCTTCTCACCAGTTATGAGACTTGAAATAGTGAGCGTAAGTTATGGCTTTAGCAACATAGTGGAAATTGAATGTGTATCAGCAAGAAGGAATTGATTCTAGGCATCCAACAACAACAAAGGAAAAGTTTTAAGCAAAAGATTGTTGCTTAAAAATAAAAACTCATGTTATGTATATACCTTCCAGTGTACTAAGGGTGTTTATCATTTTTGATTGCATATACCTTCAGTTCTTTCAAAAACTGCTGATCACGCATGCATTCTGCAAGATCAATATAATAGCTTATAGGATCGCATATATGACTCACTCAACCCCTTGCGAAGACCTCTTTGCTAATCACAACCTCCAAAACCTCATCTATCGTACACTTAGCAAATGGGCCAATAAAATCTTACCCACCTTCCAAAATCTTTTCCTATCCGGGGAAAAAAAATTCAACTATCGATAAAGCTGCAGTCAAAATCCAACCTGACCCAACCCGAACTTATACTCAGCTCGTTTAGTAAACCGAACTCGAATCTGCATGTTTGAACTACTCAACCTATATAATAGCCCTACAATGTTTATTAATATTTAATAACACGTATGCTATCCATTACTTATAAGAAATCAGTATATTTATTTACTCTAAACGAATATCATTGAACACTAAAAAGCGAATGCAATCAGAGAATCATTCCCCTAATAAATCAAAGGGAAGCACGCATGCCTCTTTAATTAGTTTTATATATGATATATCAGTTCAGTTCTATCAACATATTCTCCTTCATATTTCTGCAATCCAGTCAAAATATTAAAGAAAATCCTCAATTTTTCAAATTTAATATATCGCTTATTTATGCCCCAAAATTATTCGTCCATTTTAATCGATTTCCCAAAAAAAAAAAATCAAAACCTTAAATACAAGAACGTCCTTAAACTCAATAAAATGGAGTCGTTAAATTAAAATTAGCCTTGAAACAAGTAGAGTTATCAAATATGCATAAACTCATACGTATGTCGGAAGAGCTCATTAAGCCTTCAAATCTTCAACAACTGCTTAGGGGTTTTATTGTTTTTTATTGAGTTTCGAATAACAAGCTCTTTAAAATTTATATTAGGAAATAATGTTTGGCCACTCAAAAATGAAATCATTGCTTTCTTTTGCTTTTGAATAGCCGGTAGAGTTTGGAGGCGATAATCTTTATATCATCAACTCCAACACGAAAATTTAAAACTGTCCATGAAAAATCAAGATAATTTTCTTAAATGCTTATTTGTCGCTCTTCTCCTTTGAGGTCATGGACGGATTTAGGCGGGAGCATACGCCCCCTTTCATCCGACGAATCACCTATATTTGTTCTACGCATCGATAGCTTCGTTTTGATATATTACAAGTCTGAATTCGATGAACGAGTAAAAAGTTATGACCGTTTGAAAGTTAAACACAGATTAATTATTTCAAATGTCTTTATTAAAAACACGATTCTTTTATATTTTACTTAATTTGATATTTCGGCAATATAATTCAACCAAAGAACTTCGAAACAAGAGGTTATATTATTAAATTTGATAATTATATAAGAAATTATGCAAGTTTAAAGTTTGTATATCTTTTTACACGTTATTGCATGATAATAGAACAACAAGTTGCATATTGACTTTGTAGGTTTCAAACGATATATTTTTAGACGAAAAAAAATGTTGTTATTGATTAAAACGACATCATTTTTTCGTTTAAAGAGAAAAAATATATAACAACTACTGACACAATTTTAAATTTAAACATCGTCTTTTGAACAAAAAAACATTGTGTTTTGAACCAAAAAAAAACTTTTTTAAAACTAAAATATCATCTTTTAATATAAAATATCATAGTTTTGGTTCGCTAAACGTACTATAAAAAAATCTATCGAAGAGTGAATAAACAGTTTGTATAAAACTTCGCCCCGCCTTCGATAAATTTCTGGCTCCGAGGTCTTCTTAATTTCTCACGTTCTCAAGGAACTCAACATGATAATTAATCGAATTGCTTATTTGTAACACACACTTTGTCGACGACATTATCAATAATCTATAATTATAGTTCTAAGAATGTTATTGGTTGAGGGCCTGACGATATATATACTTTCAAATAGTTTCATTAATTATGAAAAATAAATAAATAATATTGAGCTGAGTATAACGGGATAGATTCGTTCAATATATACCTTTTGAATTCAGCCTTTGCCGAAAGAGCCACGGAATTAATGCATCATTTTCCTATATATACAAGTATGAACTCATCCTAATAGTAGCTAACTAGACTAGACCATCCATGATTATTTAATTAATTAGTCCATTTATTTAAGAACTTAGTACTGAAATCACAATTTCCAGGGTCAAACAGCTATAAAAAAAAATCTTTATCAAAAGAAAGAACTGCAGAGATATCTCTTTTTTAACATGGGAAAGAAGTATATATTAACTTTATTATGAGGCTGATATATGGAATATTGTTAACATATAGTTATAGCCCACTATCACTTGTCTTTGTCCAATATACCTATTCTTAAAGACTCACCTTTGGATTATTCTTAAGATAATTAAAGCATTGGGCATCTGCATAAAGAATCACATCTTTGTTTTAAAGCTGCATTCCCCTAAATAAATAAAAAATGAAGATAAGTTAGTTAATCTAATTAGTTAGTTAATCCAAAGTTGATTTAATATATAAAATAGAAGTTGACTTTAAAATGATACTATACTGTATTTGTGAGTACTATATGTGCAAAGTAAATTAAGTGCTGCAAGAAGTTTATGGGATCCTAATAGTGCCTTTTTTATATAGTACTATTGTTTATATATGAACATCATCTTCCTATACCTCTCATCCTTTCCATTTGAGCATAACCATACACCCCAGCTCGCGGTCGCGAGCTGGGGTGTGGGTTTTAACATTGAATTGCATTGAATTGCAATTTCGAATATCTACCTCCTACCTTGTCACCTCCTCTCCCATCTTCCTCCCATGACTAGCTAGCCAACCAACTCCTTCCTTGGTTTTCTAATGGAATATGACAAGGGTTTAGTCCACCTCCAAACAGAGTGTCTATGTGGGCTTTTTTGCCCTGATTTTTAGAAAATGATGAACTTTGGTAAGAAATGATAAGATAGCTAAAGAATTAGAGGTTGGTCTAAAAATCCAAATATAGTCTCAAGGGTGACCCTAAAGCCATTGAAGTGTGGCTCGGGGATTGTTGGAAAGTCTTGAGGATCGTTAAGGACCTTTGTGTTTTAATCCTTGTAAAAACTCTATATGGTCTATTATTTGTGTCTTGTATCTCTGTAGTTTTGATAGGTGAAGAAAAAATATTCAGGAAGAGAGAGTTGAGATTCACGACGACCCTTGCAGAATGTTCTAGCATGGTGGATGTTGAGTTGGTCAGATTGAGGTAATCTCGTGGGCTCATGGAGTATTCAGTTTGTCATGTTTGAAGAAGATCTTATTATGGAGTGGAGTTATTGAAGATTGAAATTTTTTCTTGGATGAAAAGTGGATGCTTGGAGAGAGGAAGTCTTAATCATAAGGAGATTTATTTCTTTGTATGGCTAATTTGTTGCTTCAAGGAATGTGTGATCCAATGTTATAAGTATACTAGACTGATTGAGGTAAGAAGCCAGTGCTAAAGACGAGGAGAAGAAGATGATGACGATGATGCATCAAGGAGAGAACTGATCTCACATAGCCTATGAGATCATTGATGCAATACAATACTTCCATGAGTTTAGGTTTGTGTCATACGCTTGTGATCTTCATTTGAATTTGCTCAGGTTTGGTTTGTGTAATAGGTGTGTTTAAGGTTTATTGGTGGTTAATTAACGGACAACGATTAGTTCTACGAGTTGTACTACTAGGGTGTCTTAGGTTATCCGATCAATAAAATAAGTATACCTATTGAAAATCTCCCCCCAAGGCAAAGCGGGGTAGTGATTTTTAATTCACACAACCTACATGTAGATAGAGTGTTTTCACCTAAAATCGAGTGTCCTACGTTGTGCTTTATTCCGGCTAACGTAGTTGGTAGCCCTCCAAGAGGCTAGGTTCTTACACAGATTAAAATCATCATGTTGTTCTCTCATTTGCCACTATAATGAATCAATCAATATTCAACATTTAAAAAAAATGAGATTATTATTTATTAATAATAATTATTCATTTTAAAAAAAAATATTAATATTTTATATAGTTTTTAGCTCCTTAAATGTATGTAAAAAAATCAAACATCTTACTTTCTTGATCATAGGGAGTAATAAGATTTTGGGGACGAGAATACAAATGTTAATAATCTTGTGCACCTCAACATTTTAATCCAACATGTATGTTTAATATATAATGTGTATTTTTTGTAGAGTTTATGAAGTTTTTATAAAATTTTATAAACATTTGACAAAATTAAAAGAAATTAAATTCTTCACATAAATTTCGCCCTATATAATTCAATGTTTTATGGTGAAACAAAATTTATTAAATAACCGCGAAAACGCAGGTAATAAGACAAGTATACATATAAATAATAAATTTTAAATATTAAAATATTTAAAAGGGTTGAATTTAACCCTTTCTTGTTGGAGATGATTAACATTCATCAATAAATTATACTCTCTTTGTTCGCTCAAATATGTCATTTACTATTAAAGCACAATTTTTTAGGTTGGTAAAAACTATATAAAATTATCTATTTTTTATATTTTTTAACAATTTCATCCTTATTAATATTAACTATCAAATTGTTATAAAATTAATAAAAAAATTAGACATTTTATATAATTTTTATCATCCTAAAAATGTGAGCGTAAATAATAAATGACATGTGTTACCGAACGAATGGAGTATTAATTATGAGGGCCAAATTTTAACTACGAATATAATATAAACCCACTCGGACTCGTCAAAACTAGATCTGTCATTTGAGTTGGGTTAGGGTTCGGGTTCGGGTTCAGGGTAGATTGAATTTTGGATCCATTGGGTCACGGGTCATTCTTGGTCAAGTCAAATCGATTTTATGTTATATCAGGTTGATCCAACAGATCAAAAACTCGAACTTTTTAAAGACATTTTAAGAATATTAAAATATTATTATAATTAAATTATAATATCAATATGTAAAATCAAACTAAATGTTCATATTATAATTAAATTTATAAATATTATTATAATAATATATAAGTATTTTATGCATAAAACATCATATTCGTACAAATAGGTGATTCAAACATACTATAATTATTATAAAAGTACATATGTTCCTTAACTTATGAGTGGTATTAACGAACATGATAAAACTGTGTAGGGTGTATGATGCATGTGTGGTATCTACATGACGCTGACTTACATAGTTAAACTTGGTAAATTTGACCCAATAGATCCATCGGGTCTTAACCCTAAAATTCTCAAGTAATTCGAATTTATATTGTTTTTTAGTCCCTATTCTAAAACATTGAGTTCAAACTAAAAAAAATTCAACATTCGAGTTGGTTTTTCAAAGTCAAGTCATGATACATGTAATCAAAACCACAAGGCGCCAATCAAAATTTCCAAATTTTTTTTAAAAAAAATCTTACATTCTTGGGCTCTAGTGTTACATAGTTTATGAGCCCAGTCCGTTTACCCAATACTAACCCAAGCCCATTATCTTATTAATTTATCAGTGTTACTTCACTAAACCAACCCATTTAAGTTTCAGTTTCTACAAGTTTTAACCTCTGTCTTTCTTGTTTGGCTTGTTCTTGAGTTGAGTAGTTTGGAAATTGAAGTGTACATTTGCACTCCAATTCAATTCTCTGTCTTTCTTGTTTTGCATATTTCATGATATTTTCCGTATAAATGTGGCATCCGATTAGTCTCCAACAAGTTGTTTGTGAGTACAGTTCACGGTACTTGATGTACACTCGCGACATTGTCGTATGACACATCTCATGCCAACATCATGTAGATTTCATGGCAATTGATGTACAATGCTAACATCTTTTCTCATATCCTTTCACAACATTCTAGTAAAGTTCTTTCCAAGACGGGAAGTAACGCTATTGACACGATGTTCTACTCCCATCCGATGAGAATAACATATTGCTCACTTGCAAATAAGGGAAACTGATCTTGACTAGCGATGTGCACTTAGTTGGCTTATCCAGCCATTGGACCGCGACAACTAAGAAAACGGAAGGTGATCTTCAGGAAAGCTAGCTCATACCGTCATCTTAAGGCCATCTCTAGATAAAAACGGTTATGACAAATATGTTCTTCAAGTGTAAGTTTGTGTTTTTATTTTGAGGCAATTATGAAGTTTTTTTCTTGAAAGAGGAGTTAATTCCATTCCTAAGTAAAAAGATGTATTGTTTGTTCAATTTTGATGATTTAGAATGGTATTTCTTGCAGCCAGTGGCGGATCCAAAAGGGGGCTCAGGATGGCGGAAGCCCCCTATCCTAAAATATATATATATGTGTGTGTGTGTGTGTGTGTGTGTGTGTGTGTGTGTGTGTGTGTGTGTGTGTGTGTGTGTGTGTGTGTGTGTGTGTGTGTGTGTGTGTGTGTGTGTGTGTGTGTGTGTGTGTGTGTGTGTGTGTGTGTGTGTGTGTGTGTGTGTGTGTGTGTGTGTGTGTGTGTGTGTGTGTGTGTGTGTGTGTGTGTGTGTGTGTGTGTGTGTGTGTGTGTGTGTGTGTGTGTGTGTGTGTAGGGATGCGCTCCGGTGAAAACCAAAATTGCGGTAGAAACCCGTGAGGACCGGCTTTTTAGCTCGGTTCACTTGCTTTATAGCTCGGTTATGAATAGAACCGACCTATAAAGTCACAAATTTTAGCTCGGTTCTGAATAAAATCGAGCTATAAAGTCACTATATAATTTTAAAACATTAACTTTTTAGCACGATTTTTCGGTTTGACCGAACTATAAAGTCATGTGTTATTTTAAAATTGGAGTTTTTAGCACGGTTTTTAGGTTGAACCGAGTTGTAAAGTCACCGTGTGATTGAGGTTTTTAGCACGAGTTTCAAAAAAATCGAGATATAAAATAGTCCTCACGAGTTTTTACCACAATTTGAGGTTTTTACCGGAGTCAATCTCTCTCTCTCTATATATATATATATCTGATATTTTTGTAATATATATAAGTAAAATAAGACAAAGTAGTATTGGCTCAATGGTAAGGACACGAGAAGAATTTAACTTCTTCGGTCTAGATTGGTTAGTTTTCTTTCTTTTAATTTGATTGTTTTTAATTGAGTGAGAATCAATTTAGATTAGAAATTTTGGGAAATTTTTAATTAGGGTTTGTGATTTATCATTTTTGAGAAATAAATCTGTGATGGGCAACCAAGGTTCGATTCCTATTACCCGCACTTTTTGCATCTGTTTTTTTTAACATCAAAATCCCCTTTTTTTCGGACCCGAACAGACAGATTGTTTCGCGCGCACAGAGGCTACAGAGCGAAAGCGACTAGCGAGTGCCCGACCCGGCCGCCGCTGCCGCCTTCCAGCTTCACCTCCGGCCGACCCTGGCACCGGCACACCACCGCAACCCAGCCCCTCTGCTGTCTGAGAACCCCCGCACTGGTGGCGCACTCCCGTCTCCCGCACAGCCGGCCTTCAATCTTCATTATTCTCCTTCATTCCTTCGATCTAGATTGGTTAGTTTTCTTCCTCTTCCTTTTAATTTGATTGTTTTTAAGTTCAATGGATTGAGTGAAAATCAATTTAGATTAGAGCTTTGGGATTTGAGAATCAATTTGGGGAAATTGCGATTAGGGTTTGTGATAAATAAATTTGTACCTTGGTTTATGATTTGAAATTGTGGTTTGTGGTGAGAAATAAATTTATGAATTTGTTGTTTGTGAGAAATGAATTTGTGAATTTGTGGTTTGTGATTTGGATGATGAGTCATGGAGATTTGGAGAACCTTCTATTATGGCTTATGAGTTATGGCTTATGAGTCGTGGAGATTGGAGAACCCTATGTTAATGACTATTTAGTGTTTCATATCTTATAGTTTTTTTAATTTGAGATGCAATTTATAGGTAGGATGTGAAAAATTAATAAATTGATTTTGCAAACCAATTTTGTGAAATTAGGTTTGAGAATCAATTTTGCGAATTTGTCATCGGGGAAATGGTGTTTGCGACGGCCATGAAGATGGCGGCAAAGAAACTGAAGCCGAAGATGGAGCCGATCTCGCTGAATACGTCTCCGGAGCAAACACAGACGATTACCAGAACACTCTTTGACATCGTTAAGGAACATGGTCCTCTCTCCATCGCCGATATATGGACTCGAGTTCAGGTTATCGTCTATCTCCACTGATGAAGGATTTGAGTATCAGTAATTTATACTGTATCTTTTAAGAAAATATTGGTTCGGAAGCTGACTAAATTTGGTATCGAGTTGGATAATGTTTCCTCTCATTTGTATTTTGTGATGAATGGGGCTGATACATCCTTTCTTGAGCTTAAATCACTGATCGCTGAGTAATGAGTTTCACAGATGTTAATTCCATGTTTGTTCCCTGTAGTGTTCTTCATAGTTCTGATTTTGATTGCACCTAAGTGAACGAGAAGTGCCTAATGAATTCGTTTTTATATGTGTTTGATTGATTTTGTGTTTTATACTTTGTTATTGATTGTTCTGTTACTTTAATATCCAGGATTTGTGGTCACTTGATCTGATGAACATTTACTTGAATGAATCTGATATATTCAGGAGGTTGGGTTGAAGGATCTGACTGGCAAAAGGCATATGAAAATCATACTGAGATGGATGAGGGAGAGACAGAAATTGAAGCTAATGTGCAACCATGTTGGCCCTCACAAGCAGTTTTTCTATACAACTTCGTTTATGAAGCAGAATATCCCGGCAACGAAACCCTTGAAGGAGACTAAGCAACGATGATGAACTCACACAGCCCCAAAGCCATGGACTCTAAATTGGCCGCCTGATTGCCAGAGGTGATAAGAGTGACTGATGCAATATGGATGCTGCTGGACTGAATAATTGGAATTACAGCATTGCTATAGTTTTGGAGTTTGAAATGTAGAATTGGTTGTTTACTTGCACGACATATGCCAGGCCTCCTGCGTGCGAAAATAAGATGTATGTGGGAGAAATTCATCCAGATGTAAATATTCGGATAATGTATGGATAGATCTTTGAGTCAGGATGTGCTGATTGTTTGCAAATAATTTCATTTCATGTGTGTGCAAGATCATCATTCATCACAAAAAAAGGTGTTGGCGGATTCCAACTTGACATCAAAAGATACCTAAAGGTGAAGGATAGTTGAATATATTCAGCAACAGCTCATCCAACCAATTGTTAGGTGGATGATTTGGTATTTCTTCTGAATAAGGTATAGAGCCTAAACTTCATAATGGATGCGAATATGCGATCTCTTTGCGAAACAAGTGACCTTCTATTGCTCGTCTTCCGCTTCTTTCCTCCCACAGAATAACATCTCAAGAAAAACACATTTGCTGATCAACATTCAAAAGATATGTTTGATGACTATTGTTCTTGAGAAGGTGGGTGTCAAACAACTGATTGTAGACAAAACATTGACGAGGTTTTTGTACATGTAATGATTCTTCAAGCTATTCAATGTGTTGCTTACAAGTTTGTTTGTTCTACATCCACATCCCTGTAGTGTTTTGATCTATATACACACATAAGCGCAGATCTAGAATCCGTATGAACCATATGGTGACACATAGACCTGTCAAAACGTGACCCGATCCGAGGACCCGACCCGTAAAACGTGGGTTTTGGCGCAAATATTTCAACCCGAAACCCAAAGCAACCCGAACCCGTTCAACCCGCAAATTTCTGGGTCGGGTTGGGTCGACTTGTGGGTCACCCGTTGGGTCAAGCTTTAAGATAATAAAAACATAAATAAATTACAATTTAACCTAATATTGAAATTTATTACTAATAATAATTAGGATTGAATATTATATTTTTCATCATCAATTTTACTTCATAATTTAACATTACAATTTGTTATATATATATAATTACATATTACTATTGTAGAGACATTAATTATTTTTTTCAATAATATAACTATTATTAGGATAATATAATAATTTTAGATTTAGGAACTATGTAAATAGTCATTAAAAATACTCCATCTGTTTACTTTTAAATGTTGTTTACTATTAATGTATGGTTTTAAGGATGATAATAATTATATAAAATATCCATTTATATATTATATATAATTTCACACTTCAAAAACTAAAAAGAATGAAATTATAACAAGTAATAAATATTTATTGATATTTTACATAATTTTATCATTTTAAAATAACGTGTATAAATAGTAAATGACATTTAAAAAATTATGGATGAGTAGCGCTCATGACCCGTTGGGTCGACCCGAACCCGTTAAATATGGGTCTGGGTTGAGAATTTCATGATCTGTAACCCGAAATGACCCGACCCGGAATGGACCCGAACCCGAGACGACCCAACCCAAACCCGACCCGCCCGACCTGTTTGACAGGTCTAGTGACACATGTTCAGTAATAAATGTGTCTGACATGAAAAAAGTAACGAATGAAACCTTGATCCGCTCAATATGTGTTGTTCACTTCTCTCTCTCTCTCTCTCTTTTTTTAAGTTTTAACTTTTTTTTGTTTTAAAATTTTAATATGAAGGGGTCCATGATCCATTTATACTATTTTTCAAAATCGAACGGATTTATGATCCATTAGTGTTTTTTTTCCATAATTTTCGTAATGATTGTTAGACACGTATCATCCTCTAGATCAAATGGATCCTAGATCCACACATATAAGTGCATTTAGCACCTGCAGTCGGTGTATATAGCAACAACCAAATAATTTAATACCCTGAGTGTGAATGAAAAGGACCTGTGTTTTTAATTATATTTTTTGTTTCAAAAATCTTGTGTCACAAATCTATTGATCAAAAAGTGTAGAGTTTATATATATATTTAACAAAAAAATATGAAAATTTTAAATTTGTGATGCATATAATTAAATTTAGTAGTGCAAAAATCAACACTCTTCTTGTTTTGTTCTTGTGCAGCTACCTTGAGAAACCTCAATACACAGAGCTTCAAAATTCAGTCTAGAAATAATTATTTAAAAAAAAACTAAACTCTAGAAATAATATTACATAATCAATAAAATGTATGAATTAAAGTTTTCGAGTTTAAAATAATCTTAATTCTAGTAGAGTTGTCAAAGATGTATGGACTTTGATTGAATTTAAAGTTTTAAATTTGTTGATAATTCAAACCTTGACTTACTATGTCTATATTTATAAAGTATATGGGTTATAAACTGATAATTGTTGACAGTTTATAAAAGGTTTATATATTAAGTTGTTTGCAATTTATAGAGCCGTTGACAATTTATAAGAACATCACAGTTTAACTCAGGTGTTTATTAGGCATTTGACATTGTTTGTTGACAATTTATAAATTATTAGCAACCTATGTTATAAGTTGTTGATAATTTATTAGGCATTTGGCGTTTGACTTTTTATAAGGCGTTTATATATAGTTTGATCGATTTAGTTTGTTGAGGTGTTCAAAATTGAAGGATTATTATTTAGGTCTCGTTTGGTTGATTACGGGAAGGTAGGAATTGAATTTCCATAATTCAGATAATCGAAAAAAGTTGTTTGGTTGAATTTTGATATTTAAAAATATAAATAGAAAAATAAAGAAAATTACATGAAAAAAAGGGTGAAATTTGAACTTTCCTAGTTCCTTCTAGATAAGTGAACTTCATCCAATTTGAAGAAATTGAAATTCCTAAGAAGTTGAATTTATGTGTCTTTTTATCAACTAAACACAAGAATTTATCTTACTTCCTGGAATTTTAACTGACTGACCAAACAAGGCTTAAGTTTATGATATATCAAAGGATTAATTTGGGTAATGCAAGTGACAAAAACCTACCACTACTATGCCATGGATTCATTTCAATTTTATCACTTTTGGGTGTGTGTACGATTAAAAATAGTAAAAGATGAGGGGCACATTTGGGCTGGGCTTTAAAGTCAAGCCCATTTGTGAGCCCGTTGTGGGCTGAGCCCAGCTACCCGGAGGCTTGCCCACCTGGTACCGGATTCCGGTCAGATTTTGGGTAGATCCATTTTTAAAATATGTATGTGTGTGAAATTTGTTTATATAATTTAAAAAGTTCATATATAAAATAGTATTAAATATACACATATGATTGAAACAGAATATATCTTTTGTATCCACGTAACAATTAACACATGCATATTATATTTTTGTCAAGCAACCCTATATTTTTAAGAAAATTCAATTTTCGAATCTCTTAACAAATCCCTATGGGCCATGGCACTAAAAACTTCAAAAGACTATATACTAACTTGTAATTAGTATAAACATACATAATATGTGCATACAATAAACATATGATAAATATATATATATGTTTTTTGGATGGCTACATCTTGCAAATTACATTATTACATAAGGTTTTCTAAGAAAATAGTTATACAAACAAGATATATGGTTTATTAAATGTATGTGTGTATTTTGTATAACTTTTTTTTTGAAATCAGGAAAGTAATTCGATTCTCTAGACAAGCTTAGAGAAACCAAGAGACCAGACAAGTTAGTAGATAGACTAACCATTATGTACAACCATAAGTAAATGACAAAGGAAATTAATTACATGAAGCAAATGACGGAAAAGAAAAGTACATATCATCATACACGGTAAGAATACACGAATTGACCGGCAAAGAAAACACACATAGAACTTGCATAAAGCTCTTGCTATGTTGATATGCAACTTACTCATTTTATAATGTATTTAAAAAAAATAGTAAGATTTTAGACATTAAATTGGTAAATAAAGAGCGGTCATTCAGTAAGAATTTAGACCATAAACACTTGGACAAGACAATGGAAGAAATTCTAATTAAAGAAATGAAGCACAAGACCTCACACGGCTTGACAAATGCCAAGAGGCCAATGAATACAACTAAGGAATGAAATTAAACTCCAGTTGTCAAAACAGGTGCCTCTTTTAACACAAGTTCAAGGTCTTATTATTCAAGATAAGGTAATTAAAAGTTCAAATCCACTAATTAAATTAAAAATATAATTAGTGGGCTCCAAATAATATATATATAAATTAAAACTTCCCAAATCAAAGATGCTGTATGAATGATCCAACTGTTAGCAAGTGAACTCCCACCCTCCCTTCCTGACCTTTTCATCCCACAAAGATCATAACCTTAATTTTATTAATTAATTAATAAATCAATCAACATGTACAAGTGATGATTAAAAAATTAATTTGCATGAGAGGGTTGTATTTTCTTTTCTATTTCCAATATTAACATATCACGAACTGAGGTGGGCCGTATCACATACTCCGTAGTGTCCTTTTTTTTTTCTTGTTACCAAGAGTTTTTTTTTTTTTTGGGTCATAAAAGTACTTAGTTCAAAAATATATGAATATACACCGAGAGATTGAACAAAGGGATAGTTGAAACAATCCGGTATGTGAAGGTAGAGACCAGCAAAATCATAAAACACAATGTTACAAAAGGAACAACAACAATAAAAGAATTTTTTTGGTTGAGTATCACTTCATTTAGTCCTATTTTTTTTTATAAAAATAAAGAATTATATGTAAGGTTCATTTCTTGTTAAATACATGACTAATTCACCAGCTTCTGATAGTGTTTTTTCTGAAAAGGTAAATAAATAGATGATGTGGTAACTACTTACAAAAGATGCGTAGACCAAATTAACTACGGGTCTCACCAAAAAGTAGAGAAAAAGTATATCCAAAAGTCCTCATATACATCCCATCTAACTCTAATAATCCCATAGTAAACCCCTAACTCTCTAAATCCCCTAATCCGAGCCAATATCTACTTGGTTATCCCTGTACGCCAACAGATCTCCCTTGATAACTTGTACTTGCATCTAAGAGTAGGAGTGGAAATGAGGCGGGTTATGGGTGAAAATATCAATTCCATCACCCGCTCCGCGAGTATAAACCTACACCCGCCCCGCTCTGTCACTCGCAAATTCTTCACCAGCTAGCATAAAACCCGTACGGGTGAGCGGGTGGAGCGAGTGATTATTGGATATCCAATAAGACGAACCAAATATTTTTATTTTCAAACATTATATGAAATATATACCTTAGAAACACATACTAGCATATCATCAAGTACGTTCAAGTTCAATGATATGTGGAAAATACACAATTTGTAAAATAAAAAATATTCTGAGATCTAGTTCGATAATATGTGGAAAATACATAACTTAGAAAAAAAAAAAAGAGGGGAATATCTTTAATAAGAACACAATATAGAAGCATATTCTGATTTAGATAATAACAATATAAAAATTATATAATCTACTCCGTAATTTTTAAATTGACTATGGAATCTACTAACAATATGAACCCAAATATAAAAGCACAATATAAATCAACGTGAGAAAATGATAGCAAAGGAGAGAAATTTATGGGGTTTTAAGGGTTAAATAAGTAAAATCATATGTTTAATTGGGTTATTGGATTCTTATTGGGTGATTATTGGTACGGGTTATTTGAGCGGGTACTGGATGAAAAATCATCATCCATACCCACCTCGTCACCCATTTCATCCGCCTTCCACATCACCCATCACCCGCTTTTTGTGGGTTTTCGCCCGCAAAAATGAGGCAGGTGGAGCGGGTGAAATGAGTATCCTCGCCCCATTTCCCTCCCTATCTAAGGGAGATTTGAGACTTATACTTTTCAATAATGGTTACTAAGCACGACGTAGGATTACATGGTTCAGCTTGTAATATGGCCTTGTTACTAATCATCTAAGTGAAATAAATAGTAGCACAAATTTTCCTTGGAATATTGGTGATGCACGGACCTCTTACCTTCACTTACAAACAATTCTAGCAACCTGTGTAAGCATCTTGGTACATGCGACAACCCAATCCAACACCACACTTGTTCCTGAATTCCCACGACCATATGGCAAGCAAACCACAGATGATCCTCAGTCTCTTCCGTCCCTTTACGTAGCCCACAGATAGTTCCATTTGGCCCTTTCCAATGCTTAACCTGCTGACCAGCTTGGAGCCTCTGCTTAACCACAAGCCAGACAATAAACCCCCACTTTCTACACTATGCTTTCCTCCGTAACATGTCATCCCAACTAACCACGGGACCTCACACTTGCAGCTGGTCATAGATTTTAATACCGGAGAACCCCTCATTTTCATTTAGGATGGAACTCATCTCAAGCTTTTGCCCATCACCATGCCCAATCAAGCATTTGATTTCATCTCGAATACTGAGAAGGCTCTTCCAGGCCCATGGGTCATCAATTTTCAGATCCAGCTCCAATATGCTCACGCCTTGGATGTGATTCTGATTCACCCAACGTCACCATATACTCGGCTTGCCCAAAACAATATCGCCCAGCAGCTTCACAAGCACACTCTTGTTCCATGTTAGGATCTCCTTTATGTCAAAGCCCACCCTCTTCGTAAGGCTTGTGAAAATAAATAATAACAATAGAAGAAGACACTCAAGGTGACAAAAGCCACCTAGGGCTATATACAAAATTAATGTAGATGATTCAGTCAGGGTCTTGGGTGACTGTCAGTTCGGGGGCCTTATGAGGAATAATGAGGGATATGTGATGGAGGTTTTTCAACAAAGAGGACAAAATGGAACAGTCCTCCAAACAGAAGCTGCAGCTTTCTTGGCTGCGGTTCAGCAAGCCCTTGACAAAGGGCTTCAAAATGTCATTATAGAAGGAGATAACATGTGAGTAGTTAAAGCCATCAATGATGATAGCAGCGTGGATTGGGACATCTACAGAATAGTTGAGAAGATCAACATGCTAAAGACAGAGTTTGAAGATATCAAATTCAGACATTGCTTTAGAGAAGCAAATGCAGTTGCAGACTATATTGCGAAGGATAGAAGTAGTTGTAACTTGTTGAATATCCCTTTGCATAGGGAGTTTTATAACATTATCCTCCGGGATGATCATGAGTGAACCTTGTTTTCGTAAGACACTCTAATGTTTGCCTACTGTAAAAAAAAATTATTGATATAAATAACCAGAACCAAGTGCAGACAAAAAAAAAGATAAAATTAAACAAATAAAACAATACTCCCAAAGTGGGAACGCCCACCAATAGACTTTTACAAACTAAATGTATGCTCTGTTAAGAACTTCGGCGCACGTGGGCTCGCCTCGTGGGCTCTATTAAATGAAGGAAACAATGAGTCCCCAAGTAGGCTCGCCTTGTTTCTAAACAAGTTCAATATAAACAAATCATAATCAATTTGGATTCACCTAGTGGACTCTGTTAAACAAAGAAACAATAAATGCCCAAGTGGATTCACCTCGTTTCTAAACGAGTTCAACATGATCTTGTTCGACTTATTCGATAAAAATAACAGCCCTATTAATATTCTAGTCCAAAACCCAAAGCCTATCAATAGCTAATCTACCTAGATAAAACGTTTCTATTCGGACGAAACGTTTCGAACAAAACAAAAACGTTACTCCACTATTTGTAACAAAACTTTAAATGAAATTGTTGTGTACTTGTGCGAGGAGTCATATCATTACCATTTGTTATATGGGACACAACAATTGTTTTAAAAACAAAGGGGGCCGTTTTCATCAGTGGTAACGCCCAGTCGCAGTCAACTCTCTCTCTCCCCCGCCCTTACACTATGAGCTGGAGTCATCCATTTCTCTTATGGGTGTGTAATGTTAATTATGTTTATACGGCAAGTCGTCTGTTGCTTTGTCGGTCTCTTAAGGTTCGAATATGTCCGATCTCGAATTATTTCCCAATAAAAAAAATGTATACATATATATATGGGTGTGTAAAGACAACAACAACAACAACAAAAAATAGTTAAAAATTAATTATTTGTAGGTGTTTATTTTTTAAACATGTTTTTTGATTGTTTTGATGACCAAAATAAACAAAAACGTGTTAAAAATCTGTGTTAAAAAATAAGCTACGAAATGAGGTTATTTGGGTGTTTATTTAGGTGTTTATTCTCCCCTTTATCCAGGCCCGTCCATTGGGGTGTGCAAGCAGCCCAACAGAACATGACCCCCATATTTTATGGGCCCCTCAACTAATACTCTGTTTATATGTATTATATTTATTGCCATAAATTTCAACTTGTTTTCTCAGCCTAGTGGTAAATGACCCAAGAAATTTTCAAGGCAAGCCCCCAAGCGGGAGTTCGATTCGCAACACCCGCTCCATTCATTCTAATTTACTTCATATTTTGTAAATTTTTTTATTAAAATTTACTATACACTATGGATTGAATAGGCCCCCAAAAGTCATTGAACGGCCCTTGCTTTATCTTATTTGGTTTAAAAGTACCACAATACCCCTAAATACCCTAATAACAACCAACTAAACTCCATTTTTTTTTACAAATAACCTGTTTTTCTCCCCATACGAAGATTATCTTGTTGTTTAAATTTTTAACTACTTTTACCAACAACTTATAAATTTTACCCTGTTTATAATTTTAGTTTGTTTATTAACCCCGTCCCATACGAACTCTGTATCTTGTACATTTTATAAAGCTCTTCCTATTAGGGATATTATATGAGCTGAGTAACTCGAGTTCGGCTCGAACTCGACTCGATAAAAGTTCGGCCTGAACTCGTTCATTTTGTAAACAAGTCGAGTATGAGCACATTTTAACTCAGTCTAAAACTTGGCTCGTTCGAATTAAGCACGGATAGCTCGAATTTTATGAAATTTCTAAAATTTTCATTACGTACTATCTTATGAGCAAGCAGAACTACTTAAAGTTCGAAAAAAGTTCGATTCAATCGAACTTGTTAATTTATATTATAAATGAACTGAATAGGAAGAAACAATACTCGACTCGTTTGGCTAGAATAACAACCCTACTTCTTATATGCAACTTACTCGTTTTAAAATGTATTTTTTAAAAAAATAGTAAGACTTTAGCTTTGACAACATAAACACTGAGACAATGGAAAAAAAAGTCTAAAGAAATGAAGCACAAGACCTCACAAGTCACAACTTGACAAATGCCAAGAAGCCAATCAATACAACTAGTGGTATTGTATTCAAAGGAATGAAATTAAACTACCAGTTGTCAAAACAGGTGCCTCTTAACACAAGCTCAAGATCTTATTCAAAGATAACCTAAAAGTTCAAATCCACTAATTAAATTAAAATTATAATTAATTAGTGGGCTCCAAATAACAGAGTGAACAAAAATCCCCAAATCAAAAGATGGTGTATGTATGAATGATCCAACTGTTTGCAAGTGAACTCCCACCCTCCCTTCCTGACTGAGACCCTTTTACACTATGAGCTGGATTCATCCGTTTCCCCCTCTCTCCGTGTCTCATCCCCTGTCCCAATTCCAGTCCCACTACTTCCCTTATAAATACCCTCTTCACTTCATCTCCCACCCCAACTTTCATTTCATACCAAACTCATAACAAACCCCCCCAGGCCCCATCACATCGATTCTATCCGTACACACCCTCCAATCCCCAATCCAATTCTATCAATCATGTATTTCGCCGTACTCGTTCTCGTCCTCCTCGCCGCCGCCCTCATCTTCCTCCTCCGGTGTCGGTCCGCCTCCAATGGTGGAGGCGGAGCTGGCAAGTGGCTCCCTCTCCCCCCGGGTTCCCTCGGCTGGCCCTACATCGGCGAGACCTTCCAGCTCTACTCCCAGAACCCTAACACCTTCTTCCAATCCAAAGTCGCCAAGTAATTTTTCTGATTCCGATTCCGATTCCGATTCCAGGATTGTGTGTGATTGGGATTCTGGTGGTCTAATTTTGGGGATAATGTTTGGTGCAGGTACGGCTCGATTTTCAAGACCCACATTTTGGGGTGTCCGTGCGTCATGGTGGCGAGTCCCGAGGCGGCCCGGTTCGTCCTCGTGAACCGGGCCCACCTCTTCAAACCGACCTTCCCAGCCAGCAAAGAGCGGATGCTGGGAAAGCAGGCCCTGTTCTTCCACCAGGGGGACTACCACTTCCGCCTCCGCCGCCTCGTGCTCCGCGCCTTCTCCCGCGACTCCCTTCGCCCCCTCGTCCCCCGCGTCCACTCTGTCGCGGACGAGTCCCTCCGATCCCTCCTCAACCACGGCCCTGTCAACACCTTCCTCGAGCTCAAAACCGTAAGTCAACCATTTCCTCAATACCATCCACTTTATTGACCAGACTGAAACGTTGTCACCAACGTTTCAGTGTGGTCTCACAATTGGTGTCAATTTAGTCAATTAATGAAAAATCTGGGTGGTCGAGCAGTACGCATTCAACGTGGCGCTCCTCTCAATCCTCGGAGAGGATGAGGCGAGGTACCGGGAGGATCTAAAACGGTGCTACTATATCCTCGAGAAAGGCTACAACTCGATGCCGATCAACCTCCCAGGGACGCTCTTCCACAAGTCCATGAAGGCCCGGGCAGAGCTCGCCAGGATCGTCTCCGAAATCATCGCCTCCCGGAGGCAGAGGGATCACCCCGGCGATGACCTCCTTGCCACATTCATGTCCGACGAGCAAGGCCTCTCCGACCAACAAGTCACCGACAACGTCATCGGCATCATCTTCGCCGCCCGCGACACCACCGCCAGTGTCCTCACTTGGGTTGTCAAGTTCTTGGGCGAGAACCCCTCTGTTCTCCAAACCGTTGTGGTAAGCCCCCAAATCCATTCACTACAAAAACAAAAACGACGTCGTTTGCCAAATTCTGCAAAAATAAAAATAAAATAAACTAAACTTTTTTTTAATATTTTAAAAAAATGATTTTTTTAGAGGCTTAAAAGTTAGTGCCCTGTGACTTTCCAGGAAGAGCAAGAGGCAATAATGAGGACAAAAGAGGAGAAGGTACTGAGCTATGCAGATACCAAGAAGATGCCCTTCACTTGTAGGGTCATTCAAGAAACCATGAGGGTTGCTTCTATCCTCTCTTTTACCTTCAGGGAGGCAGTTGAAGATGTTGAATTTGAAGGTAAAAATAAAAATCACCTACCCTACAAAATTAACCTTTTTTCCTAAATACTAATAGTACATTATTTACCCCTTTGAAAGTACTAATTTTTGTTATTAAAAAAAATTACCAGGTTATCGGATTCCGAAAGGGTGGAAAGTGTTGCCATTGTTCAGAAACATCCACCATAGCCCTTCCAGTTTCGTTGACCCAGAAAAGTTCGATCCGTCGAGATTTGAGGTGATTAGTTAAACTTTTTTTAAGTATTTTATTCAATTTCAATTGGGATATTTATTGATGGCAGAGGCCCATACTTCTGGAATCCATGATTTTTTTAATAATATTTTATGGTAATGATTGATACAGGTGGCGCCGAAGCCCAATACATTCTTGCCATTTGGCAATGGGATCCATTCCTGCCCAGGCAATGAGCTTGCAAGGCTGGAGATTTTGGTGTTTGTTCATCACTTGACTACAAAATACAGGTACTTTGAAATAGTAAATTGAAATAAAAATCATGGGTATTTTTTTCCCTATTTAGAGTATACAGTAAAATTTTGTACTGTGTCATATTGTGTGTGTGTGTGGGTATTTTACTATTTTTTCCTGACTTTTTGGCATGAATTGATTGGCTTGTTGCAGGTGGACCATCACGGGCCCACAAAATGAGATCCAATATGGCCCATTTGCAATTCCCCAAAATGGTCTTCCTATTGAATTGCAACTGAAAAGTCAAGACAGCTAAGAGCCAAGTGTGCATATTTCCTCTCTTGCCATTGACCCTCAAAAGGAGGAAGAGATAGGATACAATTTAGGGAAATTTTATTTTTATTTTTCTTGGTTAATTTGAAGAGGAACTCTTCAAATTAATATTTTTAGGCACAAAATAAGTGTACATAATTAGTATAGAGCAATTGCTAACATATATTCTATCATGTTTAGGGTAGGGTTAGATTGTTTTTGTGTATGATAAGTGTATCTTGGTCAAATGAAGAAGGAGAATGAGAGCGGTGAAAGAGGATCCCGTAAGGGAAACTGTTTATTGAAGTGTCAAATTAGGCTGCGATATTTTGCTTAGTTATGTGCCAGCAAATTGTATAATGAGCCGTAAGGCTTTCTAATTGGATTCATCGAGTTTACCTTTCTACGTACATTGATTTTTCGTATGTATTATTAGAACTCTGGTTAAACTAAATAAAATAAAGCATCAAACAAGCAACTTCTTTCCTTCAGGGACTACGCTTGCAACAATTTCAAAAATATTACCAATTAAGGGTTCAATGTATCATTGAGTTATTCTAACCTAACGATCCTCTAGCTTGTCATGCATCAACCAATATAACAACATAGTATAAACATAAAGGATAGAACACAAAAATAATTAATAAAACAAGGCAAATTGCATAAATAACATCAATGGTATCTATAAAAATTGTCCGAACTTTCATTGTTTTGCGAAAGCAATAACATCCACATTGTGATAAATTGTAAGTACTCTCTCCAATCTGAATATGCATTATCCTTTAGGTGAATACATTTTTTCAATGATGATTTTTTAAATTTATAGGCAGGGAATTGTAATAATTTTTAAAATTTGTTTATTGATTAAAATTTAAATTTATGAAAAAGTTAGTATAGTACTACGTATTGTTTTAAGATAAATGGATTATTTTTTAATTTGAAACTTGTTTCGTTTACTAAAAACTATGAGCACAGCTAGCAGTACACAGCAACTTCGGACTCTAAACAGGTTCAGATTGAGCGGGAAAGTATTTGAGGATCAAGCTCAGCCATACACGTGTAGGGTGATCAAGATTCAATCGGTGGTTAGAGTTAGTTGTATTGTTAGGAGTACATATACTGTATTTTGAAGGTTGTAAAGATCAGTTGTTCTTGATGAATAACAAACACATTTTGCTCTTCATTTTTCTTCCCGAATGCGTCCAATCTAGCTAGATCTCCTAGCTTCTCATGGTATCAGAGCTAGCGATCTCGGATTGCTAGTTGTTTGCCTCCGGATTTCGAGCTCAATCTCTGGTGAACTTCGTAGCAATGGGGGATTCTTATGCTTTGGTTGTGAGGAATCAGGAGGGGCAGTTCGCGCCGAATGATCCCCTTGCTCTTGCAAATTCCGAAAGTCCAGGTGCACAACTAGTCGTGATCGTCTTCAATGGCAGGAACTTCCTCAATTGGAGTCGGAATGTGCAAATGGCGCTCGGAGCGAAGTTCAAAATCAGCTTCATCGACGGAACATGTGTCAAACCAGCAATTGAAAGTCAGAATGGTCAGAGATGGATACGCGTCGATTACATGGTGAGATGATGGTTACTCAATTCCATGGAAACTTCAATTTCAGAATCTTTCATTTACGCTAATTCTGCAAGAGAGTTGTGGCTTGACATTAATGAAAGATATGGACAATGTAATGCTCCATTGTTGTATCAATTGAGCAAGAAAATGTGCACATTAGTACAGGGATTTGATTCTGTTGGAGTGTATTGTGGCAAGCAGAAAAAGGTGTGGGAGGAATTGCAGAGTATTGAGGGAATTCCTCAGTGCACATGTGGCATAATGGAAAGATGTGTTTGCTAGATCAAGCAACGTTTAATTGAATTGGATGGCAAGAACAAAGTCATTCAGTTATTGATGGAACTAGACGATGAATATGAGGCGACTCGGTCTCAGATTCTTGGCACAGATCATTTGCCTAACATAAACCGAGCATTTTACATTGTTCATCAGGTTGAACAAGGTAAACATGGAGATGATAGTACTCCACAGCAAGATAGTAAATAGAAACAAAGTGAGGATGCTTTGGCCTTGAATGCCACCAAACAACAAGGTTCCAATTGAAAGAAAGAAGGTGACAGTAGCAAGAAATTCAAAGATGACAACCGGAAATGTGACTTTTGTGGTAACAAAGGTCATGTTTGGGAGACCTGTTTCAAGATCAATGGATATCCGAATGGGAACATTGTGAAATGTGATTTATGTGGATACAATGGTCACAAGAAGGAGAATTGTTATAAGCTCAATGGTTATCCAGACAAGCCTCAAGCACCTAAGTGGAAACAGATGGCAGCTAATGCTCAAGGCTCATTTGAAAGCCCTCTAAATGGTGAAAACAAGGAGTCCAAGGTTGATTCTGTGCTTGTGAATGCAGTTTGCCAAGAGATGATGAAACTGATGAAAGGGAAACAGAGAATGGCAGACAGTGAGGATTGCTATGTTGCAGCAAATTTTTCAGGTAACTTCAATCCCTTCCGAGCTTTGATGATTGAAAAAATGATAGGGAATCATTTTTGGATTGTAGATACAGGTGCTTCTGATAATATTTTATGTGATGTGAATTTGATGGAGTGCACAAGAAAATTAGCTAAGCCTATTCAAGTTGCTTTACCAAATGATTCAGTTATTATGGTAGAAACTGTTAGGACAGTGAGGTTCAATGATACATTTTATTTGCAAAGTGTCTTGCTTATTCCCTCATTCAAGCATAACCTGCTGTCTGTGGGGAAATTGGTTGAAGAGAGAGGTTTGCTTGCTATGTTCAGTGCTGATGGTTGTTTTTTTTTCAGGACCTTACCACTTAGGATTATGTGGTTCAAGGCAAAAGAATGAATAGCTTATACATCATTAGAGGTGGTCAAGTTGCTGAGTTGAGAAAGGACAAGAAGACATGTAGATTTGAAAGAAGTCTTTCTTGGGAAGTTGCTTGTAATAAGACCAACAGTGTTGGTTCAGTAGATTTGATTCATGTTAGGTTAGGACATAGCTCCTTAACCAAATTCCAGCACTTAAGGGATTTCAAAGGTTTGAATTGCAATGAATTTTTTTTTGAAAGTTGTGTGTTGGCTAAGCATCATAGATTTCCTTTTGAAAGAAGTTTATTTTTTTGTTGGAAAAAATCTGTCTATTACGGAGTATCAAATAGAGTAAATAATATCCCAATAAGGATTATATAAGATGACGAGTGGTCATTTCTCCTATTATATTTGATTTCGTGATGAAATCGCATTAAACTTTATATATTGGTCTTATTTGTAAGTATAAGTTGGGGAACAATAACCCTCAATTACTATCCAACTGGACTTCAACATCGTATTTATGAGAGTTGATATATAGATCTATTCTGATTTGGTTTCTTCACTTACTAAGCTAGTCGGACTTAAAACTTTTATTGGTTGTTGGTAAAAAATTTGAAAGCATTTTGATTATTATTATTATTATTATTATTATTATTATAAACAATTAATGAGAGTCCATCCATTTAGGTTCACTGACCTTAAGGCATATGATAGTTGTGGTAGGTGTAGAAAATAGAAGTGGGCTATTCCTCAACACCCACGTCAAAAGTAAATGAATAAACTGAACAACATATAAGGTTGATGAATCGATATTTCTTTTATTAATCATTGATTTTGATATTAAACCTTATTAAAGATATAGATTGGAAATATTGTGCATATAGGCACCCTAATTATACGATTTTGGTATTATGGATGAATTTGAATCTTAGCAAAAAACAAATCAAAATTTTCAATAGAAACCCTCATTTTTTCCATAAGATATCTTCGATTACATCGCTAACACTCTGTTTGGCTGAGGTGATTTGGTCGCATGTGCGTTGGATTGGCAAGTGAAAATACGTATTCCCAGCGATCTAAAATAAGTATCGTTTTAGACTTTTAAATTTGATCCAAAATAAGTGTCCGTTTTATACTTTCTAGGTAATTAATAGATTGATTGATGAAAATTGTTATTGAAAATTGTATTTGTTGACTACTTTTTCTTTTTAATTAACTCTCCACTTATTTGTTGAAAAAGTTGGTAAGCATTTAATAAATGATAAGATTTAGAAAAAAATATATAAAATCAATACTCTCTCCGTTAATTAAACTTGACGTTTTACTATTCATGCACGCTTTTTGATGTGTTAAAAACTATATAAAATATTAACTTTTTTAATACATTTTTTTAACAATCTCATACTTATTACTATTAAGTATGAATGTATAAAAACAAATGTGAAAAAAAGTTAATATTTTATATAGTTTTTATCATTCTAAAAAAAGTGTGCATGAATAGTAAACGATAAGTTTTAATTAACGAATGGAGTACTTTACTTAAAAATTGTATCAAGAGCTAATTAAAACGACACTTATTTGGGATCAGATGGATTATTTTTCTTTAATTATCTAGAGCAAGTGAAAATAAAAGAGTTAATATTTTATATAGTTTTTATCATTCTAAAAAAAGTGTGCATGAATAGTAAACAATAAGTTTTAATTAACGAATGGATTATTTTACTTAAAAATTGTATCAAGAGCTAATTAAAACGACACTTATTTGGGATCAGATGGATTATTTTTCTTTAATTATCTAGAGCAAGTGAAAATAAAAGACAATAAAACTAAATTTAAGTTGTCAACATATATACTTTTATCTTATTACTATTGATCAACATTCAAAAAGGTTAAACCACTTTTTTTTCGGAAATTTTAATAGCATGATGGGTAATTTTAGTTAATAACATTGCCATGATTGTTAATTTGTTAATTAAGCTTGATTCAATAATTAATTTATGTGACATAATACCTGACGATATGAATTGGCCAAGCTATAATACAGAAACCATACGTGTACACGTGTTATGTTACATTACAAACAAAGTCAAAAATACATTTATTTTATTATAAGAAATGAATTAATAGATCGAAAGTCAATTTACGCAGCTTTAATTTGTTTATATTATCAAACATTAAATTCAATAAAATAGAAAAACAAAAAAAGTCAGTGTGTTTAATTAGCTTTGATCCATCTATGATTGATTTAGTAAGTAGTAGTTGGCAAAATTCGATCATTTAATTTAATGTTTGACTTTATTCAGTCAAAATCAGCCACGTGTCTTCCCTTGCTGTGACCTGCCACCGGTCTCGTGAATTTTATTTCTCCTACGATGGCTCCATGAATTAATTCAAATTTATTACTGTATAATGTTAATTGTTGATAATCCAAAGTCAGTTGGACAAGGAATTAATTTCAATAAATAAGATGGACAAATTTCTTGGTTTGTTTTTATTTGGCTTTTAAAATTCAACGTTTTATATAGAGTGTGGGGCTTCATAAAAATAAAACATTTTGATATATATATAATTATTATAATGTTAGCTGTTGATAATTAAAAGTGAAGTGGACAAGAAATTAATTTCAATAAATAAGATGGACAGATTTCTTAATTGATTTCTTTTTATTTGACTTTTACAATACAACGTTTTATTTAGTGCGTGGGACTTCATATATATATATAGATGGTTCAGTGTGTCATGAGATTTGAATTTTATTGAGGTATTTGATATTAATTTTGAATGTTATTTCATTTGAGCGAAGAAAGTCCTATCATTATAAATTTTGTGATCAAGAAAAGTCTCTGAAAAGCAAAACTTATATGTGACAATTTAATTACATGGTTGGATTGACTTAATTATGTTAATAAACAAGTACGAAATTTTAATTACTTAATGGTCTTTATTTGAGCGTATACTTCTATTTTGTATTTGGTGAACTGGATCACAGAGAGAAAAATTGAAGGAAGAAAACTAGAATTAGTTTGTGATGTACTGTGTCTAAGTTATTACAGCAAAGGGAGGTGAATTGTGGCTTTATAGCCTTACATTCCTAACTAACACTCACACTAGCAGCCGTACACGTGTCCTCAGCCTTTGAGCCTAACAACCTCACATCTAGCCTAAGTGTGGCTCGGACCATCTGTAAGAATGCACCACACTGGCTCATACCCCCCCTCCCCATCAAGTTGGACTCGGGGGTGTGTCAACCAAGCCCAACTTGAAGGATAAAGACCGATGCTAAACCTCTCCAAGGGGCTTGGTGAGGATGTCTGCCAACTGTATGGATGTAGAAACATGGGACGTCTTCAAAATCCCTTCTTCAATTCGCTCTCTCACATAATGGCAATTGATATTTAAATGCTTTGTTCGCTCATGATAAACTGGATGAGCTGCAATGTGTTGTGATGATGTCTTATTGTCACAAAATAAGGTAACAAGCAAATGCACATTGATGGATAGATCTCGAAGGATGCCAGTGATCCATACCACCTCACTTGCAGCAGTGGACATGCATCTATACTCAGACTCTGCACTTGATTTGGACACGGTTTTCTACTTCTTTGTTTTCCAAGACACAAGGGAAGTGCCAAAGAAAACACAATAGCCAGATAAGGATCGAGTTGTAAACTGACAAGCACCCCAATCAGCATCACTATAAGCGGAGAGATGCAGGGGTGAACTACTAGAGAAGAACATACCCCAGTTAATGGTGTGCTTTAAGTATCGAACCACATGTATAACAGCTTGCATACGAGGCACCCTTGGTGAACTCAAAAACTGACTCAGATGCTATACCGAGTAAGATAGATCAAGCCTTGTCAAATTGAGATATAAGAGTCTACCAATCAGACGTCTGTATGATTCAGGATCAGGCAATAGCTCCCCATCATCAATGGACAGCTTCAACCCTCTTGGAAGAGGAAAAACAGCTTCCTTACAATGAGTTAATCAGTATCATGTATAATATCAACAATGTACTTCCTCTGATTGAGCAACATACCACTGTGAGATCGAGCAACCTCAATTCCCAGAAAATATCTCACCAACCCCAAATCTTTGATTGTGAAAGCCTAATGAAGTTTGTCCTTTGTGACCTTATGAATCTGGAATTAGATCCAGTGATCAAAAGATCATCCACATAAACCACAACAATGGTCTGTAACCCATGATCATCGTGAATGAAAAGAGAATAGTCAAACTTGGATTGCATAAAGCCAAGCTTGAATAAGAATTTGGAAAATTCCAAATTCCACTGGCGAGAGGCTTGCTTGAGACCATATAAGGATCTCTGCAACTTGCAAACCTGCCCTTGATGCTTAGAAAAAAAACCTTCAGGAAGCTTCATGTATACATATTCATCCAGAAAACCGTGCAAAAATGCATTGTTGATGTCTAACTGATGAACATCCCAATGATTAGTTGTAGCAAGGGCCAAAATCAACCTCACAGTGGTGAGTTTTGCAACTGGTGAAAAAGTCAGTTTGTAATCTTTATCTTTCACCTGAGTAAAGCCCTTTGCTACCGGCCTAGCCTTGAATCTTTCTACTGACCCATCAGGCTTGAATTTGACTTTAAAGATCCACTTGCAACCAATTGCCCTCTTGTCCTTGGGCAAATGAGTAACAACCCAGGTTTTATTCACCACCAGAACATCAATCTCTTTTCTCATAGCTTCAACCTATCTAGGGTCTTTAGAAGCTTCTTTGAAAGAAGTAGGTTCCTTTACTTCAATCATGGCAAAAGGAAGCCACAAATTCTGTAGAATAATATGACATATCAAAAAAATGTCTTGCCATAAAGGTTTCAGACTGAGAAGAGGAAATTGTTGGACACACAAAGTCTTGAAGATGTGCAGGGGCATGTCTTTGCCTGACTGGTCTGGGTGCAGGAGCAGGAACCATGGCTTGGACAAGTGCTGGGGCAAATCTCAGTGATGAGCTACTGTCAGAGACAACATCATGTGAGTGCTCATGTATATGATGATGAACAGGTTGCTCTATACTGTCAACAGATAGCACAGGTGTGCTCTCCTCCATAGAGTTGCTCACATTGGGAGCATTATGACTAGGAAAAATGTCATCTGCAGCAGGGTTGACCATGGGAAGTGGCATGGGAGAATGAGACTGAGACTGTGCAGGCTCAGAGAAAGGGAAAAAGTCCTCTCTGAAAATCACATCCCTACTAGAAAACACAGTTTTTGATTCCAAATCAAGTAACTTGTAAGCTTTGACTCCTCCAGGATATCCAAAGAAAACACTCTTGATAGCTTGCTTACCAAACTTGTCTTTAACAGTCACATGGAGTTTACCAAAGCACAAACAACCAATGACCTTAAGATCATCATATACAGAAGCTTTATTGAATAGAATCTCAAATGAAACCTTTCATTGGAGAACTGAACTAGGCAATCTATTAATCACATGTGTTGCAGCAGTGACACAATCACTCCAAAACTGAATAGGGAGGTGAGCATGCAACCTCATGGCCTTGCAATCTCAATTAGGTGCCTGTGCTTGCGCTCTACCCGACCATTTTGCTAAGGAACACCAAGAACACTCCTCTAGTGAACCAAGCTCATGTATGTAAACAATTCCTTGCAGGCACCCTAGACAAACTCAGAACCATTGTCACTCCTTATGGTTTTGACTTTGAACCCAAACTGAGTCTCGACATACACCAGAAAACCCTTTATAGAGTTCAGAACCTGTAACTTGGATGCCAGCAAGTATGTCCAAGTATACCTGCTGTGATCATCAAGGATGGTCAAAAAATATTTGGCTCCATCATGAGCCTGACATTTGTAAGGACCCCAAAGATCTAGATGGACAAGATCAAATGGCTTTAGAGCCAGAGATGAACTTCTATTAAATGGAGATTTGTGATGTTTAGCAAGAACACAACTTTCACAAAAGAAGTCCTTATAGACCAAGTGTTTAAACTGATCCAAATGCAGAAGTTTTGACATAGAATTATGGCCCAACCAAGCATGAACAAGCTCTAATTGAAGACCTTTATCAGGCATAACAGTTTGGCTATAATCCTTTATTGGATTGAAAAAATCACCAATGTCACCATCAATCACAGCTCCAGCATCTTCTGTCTTGATGATGTAGAGGCCACTGATTCTGTATCCCCTTCCCACAATCTTCTTAGTGATAAGGTCCTGAAAGAAGCACTGATCAGATGTGAACATTGCCACTAACCCTGAATCCTCAAGAAGTCTCTCAACAGACAATAGATTGTGTTTGAAAGAAGGAACCAACAGCACATTCTTTAACACAAGACTTGAACTGAATTTAACTAACCCTACTGTGTCCACAATCACTGCTGAATCATCAGGCAAAGCAATATTGATCAATTTCATAAGCTTTTACTTATATCTAAGTGCAGAAGAATCATATATCATTTGATCAGTGGCACCTGTGTCAATAATCCAGAAATCTTTCCTAGCAATTTTCTCAATCATCGAAGCTTTAGAGGGATTATAGTTACCTGAGAAATTTGCTGCTGCAAAGCAGTCATCATTCTCAACTTGGATTTGCTTTCCCTTCATCATCCTCATCACTTCTTTGCA
Source organism: Persicaria tinctoria (assembly GCA_037127255.1). Taxonomy (NCBI): domain Eukaryota; kingdom Viridiplantae; phylum Streptophyta; class Magnoliopsida; order Caryophyllales; family Polygonaceae; genus Persicaria; species Persicaria tinctoria. The sequence continues at coordinate 75,727,961 of JBANSL010000013.1, forward strand.
AACTGCAGTGACAAGACCATTTTCAAACTTGCTCTCCTTTCCTTGATCAAGTGGAGAGTCCCCTGCCTGCACATCCACTGAGTTAGCAGATGATCTTCTATACTGCTTTCCCTTTGAATGTTGATCTTTATCTGGATATCAATGCAACTTGTAACAGGCCTCCCTCTTGTGACCTTTGTTCCCACAAAAATCACATACTGGAAACCCGTGGAGCTTGTAACAAGTGTCTCTAATGTGACCTTTGTTGCCACAAAAGTCACATTTCTTGAAATCTTCCCTTGATTTCTTGTTGTCTCCATCTTTCTTCCAATTGTTGGACTGGTTTCTGATGGCATTAAGAGGAGTGACATCATCTCCTTGCTTAGAACTTGTGCTCGGATTACTTCCACAATGTTCAACTTGTTGAACAATGTAGAAAGCTCTATTCAGATTAGGGACAGGATCCATAGCAAGGACTTGATTTCTTGCCGAATCATATCCCTCATTCAGTCCCATTAAAAACTGCATCAACTTATTTCTTTCTTCCATCTCAATCATCTTCTTGACAACCCGACATGTGCATTTCTCCATAATACCACACATACATCTCGGTGATCCCTTTACACAAGCAATTTCGTTCCAGACTTTTTTCAATTTCCAAAAGTAATCCCCAAACCGAGTTCGATCCTTGTCTCACAGAACACAAATCTTTCCTCAAATGATAAACAAGAAGGATGTTAGATTGTCCATACCTCTCTAGAATCTCTTCTTAGAGTTCCCGCGCAGATCGAGAGAACATCAACGATTCTGAGATCGACTTGTCCATTGAATTGATAAGCCAGCATCGCACCATGTAGTCGACTCTCAACCACCTCTGCTTGTTCGGAGAATCATCCGGAGGCTTCACGATGGATCCATCAATGAATCCGAGCTTCAATTTCGCTCCCAATGCCATCTTCACATTTCGCATCCAGCTCAGGAAATTGGTTCCATTGAACACAACTGCAACAAGCTGTGCACCTAGACTGTCCGAGCTCGCAAGAACATATGGATCATTCGACGCCACCTGAAATTGCTGATCCTCATTCTGATTCCGCACAACCGAAGCGTACGTGTCTCCCATGGCAGCAAATCACTTCAGATCTTTGACGAATCTTAACACCAATTCGCTCCAGCTCTGATACCATATGAACTGGATCACAGTTCACCAAATCGCCAGGAAACAGAGAGAAAAACTGAAGGAAGAAAACAGGAATTAGTTTGTGATGTACTGTGTCTAAGTTGTTACAGCAATGGGAGGTGAATTGTGGCTTTATAGCCTTACATTCCTAACTGCCACTCACACTAGCAGCCGTACACGTGTCCTCAGCCTTTGAGCCTAACAACCTCACATCTAGCCTAAGTGTGTCTCGGACCATCTATAAGAATGCACCACACTGGCTCATAATGTAAATACTTCCATATTGTAGTAAAGTTCTTATTTGCGTTAGTATCAAGAGTCGATCGGGTAAGTAAGCAAAAATAATAATAGTACAGATAATACGAACAATTTACTAAAAAAGGAAACATCCTTAACTCACCGGTTAACGAGATTAAACCTTTGTCTCTTAGAGATGCGATTCTCCATTTTGGGGAATTTGGAGTATTTTGAGAATTTCAAGATATTATTTAGCCTAACAGATTCTCCATCTCATTCCCCAAAATGTTGAAGCAACAAAAAAATAGAGAGACTTCCCTAAATCTTCAGCATTCTCCAAACTAAATCATTCCCCAAATCTTTGAATTGGGAAAACTGTTGGAGTTAAAGAAAAAATACTTTGAAAAATATGTATTTTGTTTTCCCATCTTGAAGAAGTTGTTAGAGATGGTCTTAGTGATTGATTATAGCTTAGTACGAATTCAAACAATTCTATATGTATTAAAGAAGTTACATAGAATGAGCGAAAACTAAGAGTTCAAGACTTCGTTCATACTCAATCGCAAATAGCCGAATCTAAAACCCTAGTTTAAATTACTCAAAAGACTTGACCCTCCTTCAAACTAGTCCCTTGACTCCTCACACAAAAGACTCAAGAAGTAAAGAGTAATTTCCCACTTCATACTTGACCGAAGAATTCATTTAGAAAACATTATCCTTGAAATCAACTTATTTTATTATTATTTCAAAACGAATATTGCAAAGTTAGGATAGTTCCAAAAATCCCCCCTTTTTTAATTTATTAAACCGATTTTCCACCTTTGAAAACATTTCTCAAAATTACTTTTTAAAATCAAGCCCAAATAATATACTCCCTCCGTTCCTTTTTATTTGTCGTTTTACTATTTATGCATGTTTTTTAAGGTGATAAAAACTATGTAGAATATTTATTTTTTTAATAATGTTTTAATAATCTCATACTTATTAGTAATAAGTATAATATTATTAAAAAAAATTGAATAAAAATTAAATATTTTATATAGTTTTACATTCCTAAAAAAACATTCAAACTTGAAAATGTCAAATATAAACGGATGGAGTATTCCTTTAAAGCTCAACCATTTTAAAGTCATTTTATTATATAATATAATAATTCATTTATTACATATTTCCATACTTAAATAATATATATGTGCCTTAAAAAAATAAAATTTAAATAATAATTCAAAATAAGTAATACAATACTCCCTCCGTCCTAAAATACACGGGCTTTTAGCCTTTTGCACATATTTTAATAAAACACTTTACTTTTAAAAAACATCATCATTATACTAACTTTTACATAAATTTTATTATTTTTTAACACCCACTGCACATTTTAACCAATCAAATTATTTTAAAAAGTGAACAACACACAAACCAATACAAATTATTACAACTTTCTACCTAGAAAACATAAAAGTCCATCTATTGTTGGACAAAACTTACCTCTAAAAACTCATGTATTATTGGACGGAGGGAGTAGTAATTAAACAATCCAATTAAATAAAGCAATAATCGAATAATTAACATAACTTTATAGTACAGTACTCCCTCCGTTTGGTATTAAATGTCGTTATAGGGATTTATACCTTTGTTAAAATAAATGACGTTTTTCTGTCTAGTCCTATCACCTTTTCAAATTTGTTTAATTAGCAATAATTTTTTTTAAAGAAAAATAGGAAAAGATCCAAAATTTGTACTGGTATAGAGTATCACCTTCTCTCCTCTATTACTTGGGTCTCATCAATTGTGATTTACAGACTATAAAATTCTTGGTGAATGTGTAATTTTAATTAATGATAGATGTTGCACAGTCTGAGTTGTACTAATTTTACCAATTCCTTAATTTATGTGTAAAACTTCTAAACGACAATTAAAATCAAACGGAGCTAGTATTATTTTTTTTCCCAATTCTGAGGTAAGAAAAAAAATTACGGAGTATGAGGTAAGAAAGGCCCAAAAAAATCCCAAATCCGGATTCAAGCCTCCTTTTTTGGGGGGGGGGGGGGGTTATGCAGGGGAGGCAGAGCGGGCCCACAGAGTGTACGTAAACGGTAAATGGTAAATCGTTAAGCGGAGGCGGAGGATGCGGCAAGCCTTAGCCAGCGGTGTCGGAGCGTACACCTGTGCCGGATCCGGAAATGAGGTTTGGTACAACTCAACTCATCCCTCTCTCCCTCCATTAACGTACACTCCTCCTAACCCCTCTTTTGTCCTTTTATTTATTTCAATTATTTCACATGTCCTTTATATTAGTTGTACATTCAATTACATAAATAAACACACCTTAGTCTAGTGCGTGGTTGCGGTGTTAGAACTCAAATGTCCAAAAATTCAACTTCTATAAAAAAATATTTATCTTTTAGGAAAAATGACCTATCTGCATGGATTCGCGCATTCGTGATGTGTGATCACGCTTCCCCCCCCCCCCCTTAGCATGTCCACACCTGAAATTGCAGCACTTTTCATCCACTTATCTCAACCCCTTTCCCAAATATGAAATTGCAACTCTTCGACCCCAAGAGCGATTGTTGTAATTCCTTCTCCAGATTCCGATCTAAAGAACGTTCAGATCATCCATTGTTGAGCTGGACGGGAAACAAATTGCAGCGATTATTGCCCAAAGCTGCCACCATTGAAGGTCGCTCCCTCCGTCCTTTGATCTCAACCCCTTACTCAGATTTGAAATTGCTAAAGAGCCGTCGTTGATGACCGTCTACTCCGGCCTTCTCCTTGTCATGTCTAGGACCCACCTCACCGTTGACCAGCACCGCCACCGCCATGTCAAGCGACTCACACAATCGCAAAAATCTCTCTCTTAGAGTCGGCGACGGTTTGCACTTTGTACTTTGAGGAACTGGTAAAGAGAAAAGAGAAAAGAGATTTGGGGATGACGTTGGCCGAGGGGAAAGTTGTGCATGCATGATGTGTAAACACAATTCCGCGCACTCGTGATGCCCAATCGGTTTTCCCTCCGTGCAATTAGCGAGATATTCACCGTGTGAATATCAATCCCGTTTATGAAATCGTTTGTGCGAGATAACGACTTTCTTTTAATGCTTCATTCCTTTTAAAATATACTACATCCGTTCCAAAATAAATGAGTATTTAGTCATTTATATAAGTTTTAATAAAAATACATTACTTATAAAAAAAACGTCATCATTTCACTAATTTTTTCATAAATCTAAATATTTTAAAAAGTCAACAACACACAAGTCATTAATTACAATCCTCCGCTTATAAAACATAAAAGGCAATCTAATTTGAAACAAAAACTATCATTTAAAAACTCATGTATTTTGGAATGGAAATTGATTTTTTAGCATGTTTTTAAAGAGTTAAAAACTCTATAAAATACTAATTTTTTAATTATTTTTTAAAAATAATGTTATACTTATTATTAATAAGTATGTCATTATTTTTAAAAAATAACATTTTATAAAGTTTTTAGCTCCTTACAAAGAACATCGAAAAGTCAAACGACCTGCATTTTGAGATGGAGAGAGTAACTTATAAATTATTCAATGGAAATTTCACGAGGTACCCCTGTGGTACGAATTAATTCACGCGGTGACCAATTGTTTTACACATTTCACGTGGTGCCCCTGAGGTTACAAAATCTTTCACCTCGTGCCCTTTATACATATTACTTAACAGATCCCGTTAGTGGAAAAATAAAAAATAAAATCAATTGAATGATATTGTAACTTTCTCTTCTCCTTTTAGGTTTCCTATGAATGCCCTTGTCCCGGCCTAATATAGTTACTAATCCAATCAGTCCTAGAAACTCTTATCTCATGAGCAATCCCTCAGAAAAGGATTTAACCCAATCGATAGCTTCAAGTTCAGAGATTAACCAAGGTATTTGCAATCTCTCAGAAAGAGATTTAACAACACATCCAACTTCCTACCCATCCAATTAGTTCAATCAGCCCTAAAGGGATAAGTTTGCTACTTGGGTTAAGGTTCGCAATCAGGAATCTACAAAACTCTAGCAAATGAATTGATTCTACCATGTTGATCAGGCAAGATAGAATAAAACAATCAACAATAAAGCACAAAGAAGTCAAAACATTCAATATAGGAAATAAGGAACAAGATTCAGAAACTCACAACTCAATCCAAACAAAGCTTCAAATTGCAAGTAGAACGAAGAGAGTTTAGTCGCTCATGGCGAACATCGCTCTCAATCTAAGCCAAATTGTCTCGAATCCTAATCTAACGAATGAATGAAAACCTAGGGCTAAGACCCTCTAATATCCCCCTCTTCGTGTCCAAGTCCGCCTCCCCAAAAGACAAAGATAGATAAATAGGGTTTAGATAGATAAAAATCGTCGCCTAACTCAAAACGCGTCGCTACTGGAACATGCGGCGGCCGCTGCATGAGTTTTTTGTGACAATTATGCGGTGGCCGCTGCCTCTAATGCGGCGGCCACTGCATCAGTCTTTTACGGAAAATGGGCCAAACATCACACAACCACTAAATTCGATTAATTGGATAACCACTAAATTCTTCACCAAATTCAAAAAGGGCCAAAATTGGAAAACCATTGTTGTAGAAGAACCCTTTTAGCAGCAACATTAACTATCTACAAATTCGAAAACGGGCGAAATTGGATATACACTTCTGTCAGAATCTCATCCGACCTCTTCACTAGGTCTCCCGCCAGCACCCGCCTCCTCGCTGACAAACGCCAGCACATGCGCCGACAAACAGCAGCTCCGCTACCTCGCCGATGAACACCGCACCAGGTCGACCCCTTCTTCTTCTGTTCTTCTTCTCTTCGACCTTTTGTTCTGTTTGGCCATCTTCTGGCTTCTTTTCCCTTTTCTTTTCATTCAATTGATTTTTTTTTTATTTTCCCACTAAAAGGATCTGTTAAGTAATATGTATAAAGGGTACGAGGTGAAAGATTTTGTAATCTCTTCGGAAATTTCACGAGGTACCCCTGAGGTACGACTTAATTCACGCAGTGATAAATTATTTTACACATTTCACGTGGTGTCCCTGAGGTTACAAAACACTTCACCCCGTGCCCTTTATACATATTACCTAACATTGTTAACAAATTCCGTTAGTGGGAAACTAAAATAAAAAATAAAAAAATCAATTTAATTAAAAGAATGGAAAGAACAGTAGGTCGAAGAGAAGAAAGGCGAACATAACATAAGGTTGAAGAGAAGAAGTCCTCACCGCTGGTCGTCGGAGCTGCTAATGGACTGACCCGCTTGTCGCCGGCGCCTGTGCTGGTGGGGGCGGTGCTGACCATGAACTCGATAGATGCGTACAAAACAGAAGGTTGAAGAGAAGAAGTTCTCGTTGCTGGTCGCCAGAGCTGCTAGTGCCCGGAGCCGCTTGTCGCCGGCGCCGGTGCTGGTGGGGGCGGTGCTGACCATGGAATCGATAGATACGAACAGATGAATCTCAATCCCGATTTTCAGATTTTACCGAAAATTCGATTAATTGGATAACCAAACCCTAACATCACACAACCACTAAATTCTTCACCAAATTAAAAAAAGACCAAAATTGGAGAACCATTGGTGTAGAAGAACCCTTGTAGCAGCAACATTAACTATCTACAAATTCAAAAACGGGCGAAATTGGATATACACTTCTGTCAGAATCTCGCCCGACCTCTTCACCAGGTCTCCCGCCAGCACCCGCCTCCTCGCCGACGAATGCCAGCACATGCGCTGGCAAACAGCAACTCCACTACCTCACAGATGAACATCGCACCAGGTCGACCCCTTCTTCTCCTGTTCTTCTTCTCTTTGACCTTTTGTTTTGTTCGACCATCTTCTGGCTTCTTTGCCCTTTTCTTTTCATTTAATTGATTTTTTATTTTTTATTTATTTTCCCACTAACGGGATCTGTTAAGTAATATGTATGAAGGGCACGAGGTGAAAGATTTTGTAACCTCGGAGGCACCACGTGAAACACGTGTAAGACAAATGGTCACCGCCTGAATTAAATCGTACCTCAAGGATACCTCGTTCCCATTTTTTTAAAATATATCAATGAAGAAGCTACGAGTAGCTATTAGTGGCTGCAAGTGCAAGTGGGGTCAAATAGCTGAAACTTATTACTCCCTCCGTTTGAAAATATTCGTCGTTTGCCTTGTAGTGCACGCTTTTTAAGAAGATAAAAACTATATAAAATATATTTTTTTAATTCAAATTTTTTATATAATTTCATATATATAAGTAGTAAGTATAAGATTATGAAAAAAATTTAATTAAAAAAATTATATTTTATAGAGTTTTTAGCTCCTTAAAAAGTGTGCCGAAAAGTCAAACGACAAATATTTTCAAACGGAGGGAGTACTAATAATAGTAATAAATAAATACGTAGTAGTAAATAATTTAATATCATCCACACACACTCACACTTGCCTTTTCATTAAATCAAGTTGGCAACAGCCACCAAAGTAGGAGTATTATTAATATGCAATGAACTTGTTATGAGATTTGGATTTTGGGGTTTTTCTCAACTTGGCAACTGGGTTTTTGATTTGGTCACCTTTTTCTTTTCCATTCAATTCCTTTCCATTATTTTTTTAATATCATATTTTTTGTTTCATTTGGGCTGCAACTTGCAAATTGCAACCACACTTACTTGAAAGAGTCAACACATACGGAGTACTGTACATAACCCTATACTAAATTCAGCTAACTTGACTCACAAATCCAACCCCAACTGATCTTGGAAAGTTCAACTGGTCTGAGTCTGACCCCTAAATTCCTTTCTACACAAACCCATAATTTGAACCAACCCGTATATCGAGGTAGCAATCGGATAATTCAGATTGGGTTCGACTGTATATAATTTCATAGTTGAGTTTTGATCATTTATCAGTTCGATTCAACCTACGAGTTTTGGCCATTTTAAAGGTTGAGTTTCACTAGATTTATAGGCTTGATTGATTTAGGGCAATAACTCAAACACGAAACAACAAAAATTACGAATTAAACAACAAAATCCAGAATCAAATATTTTATTTTTGCTTGTAACTTGAAATGATCTAAGTCAAAATGACCAAATCATCTGACCCACCTCACCCCGTGTAATAGAGGTGTGGTGTGGCAATGTAGATTTGTAGTTGCAACGGATTCATTAGTCAGAATCGGAATGTCACCATCTGTACAAAATCGTAATCCATACCGCGTATCATGACTTTATCCATATATATATCACCATCATGCCTTTGCAGTTGGCTCACACCTTGTGAGCATCAATTCTAGATTCAATCTCTTATCTTTTAGGTTACATCACAATTTAATTCCTTGTTATCTAAAGAAAGTTGTTCTTTGAAATTTAGCGAGCATTGATACAAATTTCGCCTTTTCGATAATAAATGCTTCCGAGGCCTTCCTCGGGTCTTACGACTTACAACATCACTTTTGACGCGTTTTTTCTTGTTATTATGCCGACATGATTTTAACTCGACCGAGCAACATTTTGGATCGATCGGACCACATCTTGACCCTACACCCATAGTGAGGGATGAGGACCACTAACCTCAATAGAGGCTATGGGAACATTGAAACTATGAGGTAGCTAGTTAGTAAAATTAGTTATGAAATTAAATGAAGAATCAATCAAATAAAAAAAAATGAACCACGCGTTTCCTAATTTAAATATGCAATTAGTCCTCCTGTCTTTTTTTGTTGCTTAGTTTAGGCCTTTAGGGATTAATTACTCCTTGATTTGTGAATGTGGTTTTTGTATTATTAGCAAAAGTGGTTTTAGCTTTGAAAGGCACTACTACCTTATTGGAGTTGCCTGGATTTGTTTTGTGAATTAAAAAATATAATTAGCTGATGAAGATAAGAACAAAAAAGGCAAAACCAGTGCAAAGAGGAGAAAAGTAAAACCAGGGATTGGTTTTAGAGTTTGATGGGTTTGATTTGGGGGGAGTATTAGTAATGTTTTGTTGCTGTATTTTATGAGTGGTTTTAAGGCACACTGATACTTCCAGTTGGCGATTAAAATGGACCCATCAATCAATTCTCATTTACGTCACCTAATGATTAACTACTATCATACCCTATAGATACTACTGTACGATTTTATAAGGTGAATGATACGGAGTATTCCCGTCCACAAGTATGGTACACTACTTTTTAAGGCTTTCTTTGACACTTAATCAGTACATAAGATGTATTTGATACTCCCTTCGTTCTAAAATATAAAACTTTTACTATTCACGTACGTTTTTTTAGCATGTTAAAAACTATATAAAATATTAATTTTTTTTAATAATCTCGTACTTATTACTAATAAGTACGAGATTATTAAAAAAAAATTAATATTTTATATATTTTTTATCATCATAAGAAAGCGTGCGTAAATAGTAAAAGTCTTATATTTTATAATGTTAAAACTGTAGTATTATACTCCCTCGATTCTCAAATAAGTGATTTTTTATTATTTATGTACGTATTTTAAGGTGATAAAAAATATTAAATTTTTAATAATTGTTTTGATAAACTCATACTTAATAATAATTATTATAATATTATTAAAATTTTAATATTTTATATAGTTTTTACTCTCCTATAAATACGTGTTTGGCTTGAAAAAATCCTTTATTTGCAAGCGGGGGGAGTATAGTTTTAAATAAAATAAATGTAAGATTTTTGTTTAATTAGCTTTTGGAATCGAAACTTTTCAATAGCTACTCACCCAATCTTTTCGGAGTTTTTTGTTTTTTATTCACAAGTTTTCATCACCTATCCTAACAACTAGGTTTACCAAACATCATACTGGTTTATTAAAATAAGTATATTTAACATAAATGATTCAACGATTTCAACTACCCCATCAGCTACTCTTTTACAAAACATATACGATCCATAGGTGTTTTTAAAAGATTGAAAAACTGATTTTTAACTAATTAGAGCGAACAGTAAATGAAGTGGAACACGAGTATAAAATAGAGGATTATTAACATATTTACAAAGAGTTTGTAATAATAATTCTTCTTCTTCTTGCATAAGAGACTAAAGGCTTTTCATTTGTAAAAGTATATTTAATTATTATTTAATCAAGTTTTGTATTGACAATTGAAAAAATAAATGAATAAATGAGTAAGGGTAATAATATGTTAAAAGAATAAGTGAATATTGAATACATCAAAATTTGTCTATTTGAGCTTTGGAAAAAAAAACACATTTCCTGATCCTATACTCATCTAATCTTTGCCCACTTCTCTTATTTTTCATGAATAAACGAGTATTATTTTCTCCTCTAAACTCATAAAACTTCTTTATAATATATTTTCTCCTACAAAATTTATTTAATTTATCTTTCTCTTACCTAATTTTATATAAAATGGGCCCAAATTTTTGATAGATCCATAATAGGCAGGTTCTCCCCTTGCCTCTTATTTGCATTCATGTTGATTTTGATTCTTTTTACACATTTATTCGGTCCTGGTCCGGTAGAGTTCCAGGAAAACTCTACTAAATAGTGTGTTAGATTTACTTGGAAACTTTTGGCCCCTACCTCCTGAGACCCTCCCTCATATTTATAGTAGTATAGATTAACAAATCTCGTTTGGCAGTGTGGAGATAAATAGAGCAATCTATGATGGTTCCTCTTCAATTGGGAGGCCAATCAACTAACCATTTTGATCCCTTATACCTGGGCAATTCTACAGGATCGATTGCGCCTTAAGAGACCAATGTCGCTCCCTGCTCCCTAACGAGCACACCGAAAGCAGCACTGCAGTACTGCGCTATTGATACCGCTGCTATAACAGAGGGAATTAGGGTTTATCCATCAAACATACATTGCTGAATTCTAATGTCACTCGTCAAGATGGATGTTGTAACAAAAGACTACAAAAAAAAAGATCCAGAAACCAAAATTCAAGAAAAAGATTGCATAAAACTGGGAAAATATAAAAAAGAACCCGACTGGGAACTTGGAAATTACCCAGATTAGAGTCGAACATTTTTAGACACATAAAACCACCCAACATACAATGACCTGAACTCGAAATTACCCAGATTTCAAACTACTAAACTGCCTGAACCAGTGACCCAAGACTTCTAAAAGATGGATCATTCTTTAACTCATAAAATGATCTAAAACCAAAAGGCTACCTGTCATACTCAATCCTACATCCAAAAATCACCTGGATTTCGTCATCCACCTTAGATGGTAGGAACTCAAAGGATACAGAGGTACATTAAAGCCAATAGAAGACATCATGTTCACCAGCACGTACTGTGTTGAAAAGAATTGGATAACATATATCTAAAGTTTATTGCTACATGAACAAATGCAGGCAACCCATATCGTAAGAATCTTACCAGTCCAAATCAAGTATAGGTTATGTAGGAAAAAGAATCAAGGGATATATCATCATCAGGGCCTCTGCAACAAAAGGATCAAACAAATGTAGCAAGCAACACCCAAGAGCTTCTCTGCGCGGAAGTATTAGCCACTCAGCTCAGGGAAACGGATCAGCCAAATCTCATGACGATTTAACAAACAATATGACAGTATCATGACTTGTATACTTAAAGTAATGATCAAAACACTCCATTTCTCAGCTCACAGTTCAGAGGTATCACGCAGCCACGGCACCATGGTTGCACAAAAACTGTCATTGAATACCAAAATTATGTGCCGATACTGCTGCTGTTTCCTTCAATTGAAGATTGAACATGTAAAGAGGCTGTAACTTGCCCAACTCTTTTATTGATAGCCACTTCCATACGGGTTTTGAGGATAACCACCTCTCCCCATCACCGGGTTGTAACCTCCAGGCATGTTTGAGCCCGGTTGCATCCCATTTGATGGTTGCATTGGAACTCCTTGCCCCATACCCATACCCATGTTCATGTTCGGGCGTTGGTTCATCATCCCATAACCTCCCATTCCCATGGCCGCACCAGGGGCACCACCCATGCCCATGCCAACACCAGGCGCACCACTCATCCCCATTCCCATGCCAGCACCAGGCGCACCACCCATCCCCATTCCCATGCCAGGTCCCATCATGGGATTAGGTTGAGGCCTCAGTGTGTCTGCATCTGAACGACCCATTCCAGAGCCGGCTCCCATGGCTTTGCCCATGGTGACAGTTGATGTTACAGAAGATGTAGTAGGTTTCTCCATCCTTTTCTCCTTGCGATTAAGGTTTGCAAAATCTATTCCAATATCTGCATTTGGATTTACTTTTGCTGCAGGGAGAAAACAGAAATACCAGTTGAGTTACTTAAAACTATTTTTTCACGGAAAGCAGCTTAAACAATATTTCATCATGACACGAATGTTTCACTTACGTCCAGATATATTAAAATTGACCAACCCTCGACTTAATGTATCAGCCCATACTGCTGACTTTGGCTCAAACTTCTCTTTGGGTGTAGGTTGAGAAACTAAAGCAAGTGCTCCTGTTTCCGGTGTGGAGATTGACTGTGAATGATTAATGGTTGGACCAGCTTGTGGAAGTGAATCACCCAGGAAACCATTGGTTTGCTGGGTTACCATACCAGAGTGCATTTGTGGTGCTGCATTTGAAGAAAGTGAAGCAGGGGTAGCGTGCCCCAACTGTGGCACAAAGTTTGGAGCATTATAACCAAAGTTTGGGGCATTGTAAACTTGTGGTGTGGGGTGGTTAGCAGCAGGGAGAAAAGGAGTCTGCGAGGCAGCAGGAGGTGGAGGCCCGGGAGGTGGCAGAATGCCTGCAAGTATGTCATCGTTCTGAAATGACAAAGGCTCTTGCTGCATTGGCTGTAAGTTTTGGGGAAGTTGGAATGTGGAGGCTTCAGTGGTGCTGAAAGTTAAACCAGATAGTGGCCCTGAAACTTCAGAGTTACTAAAGTTGTTTGTCATTTGAGCCACTTGATGCCCCAGTTCCACAGTGTTGACAACAGGAGGCTGGAAAGAAGATACAGAAGCAAAATTCTGTGCTTGATTTGTGACATTATCTGAGGATGGAACCGCCCTGAATGGCGCATCACCAAAAGGATCTTCAAAAGACTGCATGCAATACATAAGCCAAAGAGGTCTGTTATATATTTTTAGATTTAAAAAAAAAAACACATTTAGCTGGTTCTTTTAGAAGCAGCGGCAAATTATCATAGGGGACAAAAAGGATATTCTACTAATAAGCAAAATACCAGCATTGCAATATAGCATGATGGAAAATTAGCTTAGCTAAAAAAAACAAATTGCTCAATAAGTGGTAACTGGTAAGCATATCTTACAATGAGGGGCGGATTTTATTCAATAGCGTACTCAATCAAATGAATGATTTTCACTCCTACGGGTCCCATACTACATTACTTCATAAACTGAGAATCCATAATCCCTATTGCCACATACCTTTCAGTTGACCTACACCGGAAGATCTTCGGCTAAACCTATCTCTTTGTGTCTTCACTTTCGCAAAAAAATAAAATAAGTATCTTATGATTTGACATTGACTGTATTTTTTTTTTATCAAGAGAAGAAATTTGGAGGAAGTCACAGGTGACATCAATTAGGTATCATAAGATTTATGACTAGTGTGCAAATATGGAAACTTATCCACTCAAAACATTGCTTTCAGTTTCAAGTAACAGTGGAATAGATTGATACCAACCTGGTTCACAGGAGTGGGTAATGAGTTTGTTGTCGTAAAATTGGCTTCAGCATAAGGTCCGGAGGCACTAGGATCTGCTGAAGGCATGTCAGATGAAACTGGGGTAATTGCCCAAGCATCTGAAAGAGATCCAAGCAGGTCTATTTCAGCAGTGTTGGATGTACCTGACACAGCAGCTGTAAGAACAAATGTGTCACAGATGGAACTTGCATCACCAAATTCAACAAAAATCCACAAGTTCCAAACATCTGGCCGATACTAGGCTTCGGGATAATTATGCTTCCCTAAAGAAAACTATCAAATTCAAGGTCCTTACAATTAGCCCAAGTACCATAACACCCTAGTCCCTAGTCCTAGTGACAGGATATCTTTAGCACAAAATAGAAGATATAACAGATTTAGCCTATTAGGTGGTCCAAGATCAATAAATTGAAGGACAGAGAGAGGCAGACAAACAGCAGATAAGAAAGAAAACAATGCAATATTGAAACCAGATCACACCACAAACCTAAAATGATATCAAGTTAATTTCAGATACTACAAGACCTATTTCCACATGGTTCTTAAATCAATAGCTGTAAAATTAATGAGCTGGCAAATTGGCATGATGGAAAAGTCCAATACTAACTACAAGTCAACACCATCTCACTCAAGAACTAGGACCATGTAAGCCGGACTGGATGAAATAGACATCATGGGGTGGAGTGGTTTCTATTCATCTGTTGTTGCATGCCTATTTTTTAGGGGCATATTCTTTGCAATTGCAAGATGACTTGTCTATGGATTCCTTCCTTTTCCAGTGAGGTTACAAATATAATTATTCAGTGATCCTTATATACTGTGGTTGGGGGCACTTGTGCAACAGCCTCTTGGAGGGTATGGCTAGCAGGCTACAACCTTCTATTAACGGGATTTGAGTCAATTGACCACATAAAACTGTTGCTCGAACAATGCACTTTCAACCAAGCAATTCTCTTTCCAATTACAGATGGACATTATGGAGATTGCCCAAGCAACACTTCTGGTGGGTATTTCTCACGTTGTTGGGGTGAAGAATTTACTGAGTTCTCCAAATAAGAACATAAAGGGAAAAACAGCTTAGACTCAGAAATAATACAAATAAAAACAAACACAACTCAATCACCACAGATGACACGATTCATAAAATATACAAACAAATCCACTTTTAGGCAGACAACAGAGGGAGCAAAACACGGAAACAAGCAAGTGCCGGAAAATACAGTAACATAACACTTCCAATCAAACTCAAAACTGCTATCTATTTGTCAACCAAGGTAGCAAGTGCAAGTCTCTAGAAATGTTAATCGAAAAATTAGTGCATACTCATACAGTCATACTTAGGTGTTCACATTAATGTTTAGCCTTTTGCCATTATCATGGGTATGAATGGCAGCTAGACACGTATACATGTAATGCAATAAGGTTGCATCATCAGAGCAGACAAGCTAGCAAAAAGAACAAGCATATTATGCTCACCTTCCTGTGAACAACGTGGGTCGAATTCATCGCCAGTTTCAGCTTTGTAGTTTGGATTGGACAAGGAACTGTTGGGATCAGCTGTTGCATGACCTGGACTAGGGCTTGCAGTTGGAGAAGAGATTTTCAGGACTGGGGCAGATAGCATTTCTCCATCCCTAAAAAGTGACACACGGTCAAGATATTATAAACATAGTGTTAAATAAAACTCAGGGGAAGAGCATCTTGCTAAAAAAAAAAAATACCTCCCACTGGAAACAGAAACGGGACTTTTAGACCCACCAACAACCTCTTCATAACTAGGAGGACCACCAAGACTTTGCTCAGACAATTTTCGATCATGTGGCCTGCATACCCAACCAACCCCCAATCCAAAGGGAAAAAAAAAGTAAGTAAGAGAATAATTTGTTGAAGCAACAAAAACTGCATCAGTGTAGAGGATGTCTCAATTCTCCAAAAATGAAGGAAGGATAAGGAAATTATTTGAAAACTTTCTTCAGGACAGGTAAAAGTAAGGGTTACCTTCCTTCCTGAGGATGTTCCTCGGCTTTGACACTACTACCCCTGTGACAACAAAGAGACAGATAATCATCCTTAGCGATTTACAGGATCCAAATCCTATGCAGTACAAATTCCTTAGCTTAATGCATTCATTTATCACAATCAGCTACTAAAAAATTGATGGCCTTCTGCTTCCCATTTTGTCGACCTCAAAATCTGTCACAATTCACTTGATAGCCCACTATCAAAATGATTAATCCATATTTTTCCAACATCTACACATCTGCCCCTTGTAATTCTTGTGCACTTTACCTGGATATGCTTGGATGTTGGCAGTTAACGAATTATGGGAAAAAATAGTTAATCAACTAATTGGCAGCTTTCATATTTAAATAAAGTATAGCAAGTTTTAGTATGTTGTATGCAACAATAGGATCAGTGAACTAGGACAAATAAGACCCATGTGTAAAGTTTTTCAGAATTACGAAAACAACAAATACAAATTGATCTTTTACTATATGGGAAGTTTTAATATTCCTTGGCAAGATATGATGCAGTTTATATGCTGATCTAATAATTCCTGGAGAATATTCAAAAACAAATTTACATACCGGGACGAGGGATGTTCATCATCATAAGCGCGATCTCTATCTCTCTCAGAGCTCCTTGATCCAGCCTGGTTCTCATCACCATATCTTCCCCGATAATCATCATCCCTGTAACCTCCTCTACCATACCTTTCTTCAGAATCTCTATTATAACGGTCACCATCACGAGCATAGGGGTCAGCATAACGACCATATCTTTCTTCATCTCTGCTCCAATCTCCCTCTCTTCCACAACCATTTCTCTCTTCATCTCTGCTACCATAACGGCCTTCATTACGTCCATCATCATACCGATCTCCATATCCCGAACCTGAGTAAGAACCGGGTCCGTAAGTTCCACCCTCGGTTTTGAACCTGTCAGGTAGGTCAGTCAAACATATTGCTATCAATGTCCTCAAGCAATATGCCAAAAGTTTTCACAGTAATGGGGCCAGAGGTAATTCAATAAGAGAATCAAAATGTACATAAACGACTTCCAATGCATTGCGTGAATATAGTTTTACTCTAGTTTCACTGTGTCAAAAGGGATGATAGAAAGAAGCCTACACAGTTCAGTATCAGAAAAATGCACTGCTAAATAAGAAAAACTATCCCTTTTGAACAGTGTAAGAAAAAAATATTTTGGTAAAAGAAACTTACTTGTCTCTGTTTGCAGCAGCCTTTTCGCGTACTTCTTGTATCTTCTCTTTGTCATTTACCAAACTCACAAGACTCTGGGACTTTCTTCTGACATTCAGCCCCTGATCTCTCCCACTCGAATCAATATATTGAAAACTGGACAACGTCTGTGCAAGAAAAGAAAAATAAATAAAGAACCCCGCCAGGATAGGATAGGATACTGCCAAAGAACCAAACTGAATAAAATTTATTTGAATGAATTCCTTGAAAAAAAAATTGAGAAGATACATACAGATATTTGATATGCGTGCTCCCTTATCTCATCTATTATACGTTCTGACCCATTTGCTGCCAAGTATTCCAAGACTGTTAACCCCTGAAAGCTCAAACAAGGGTTTCTGAGTTTGTTTTCATAATAAGCATAACCAAAACAGAAAGAAGGCAGCTTCTTTGTCTACTTTATAAAACAAATATCATGGAGATGTAACCAAGGGTTTCCAAGGGTAACTGACATGCACAATATGTATCCTTCACTAAATATAAAAAGGAAAGCCTAGTGAGGCTTTGCACCATGGCTTGAGGTTGCACCTCAAATCAAGATTCAAAAAAGTTATTACTAACTCCAGATAATGATCTTCCATGGTTCAAAGTCAAAGGATTAGCATTTATCCTATTCGCCCTTCCCTATGTCGCTTTTTAAAGTAAATATCAAACGGAAAGGATTATTCCTTACAATTTGGTTCAGGAAAGATTGAAATAACATGTTGAAAAGAAAAGGGGTTTAAAAATCAGAAGGTGCACACCTTGTATACATGCCGCCAATTCTTGCCAGTACTATTTATCCTCTTCCAGATCACTGTCATGATCATCTGGCATTCATGGCTACAGAAATGGACGGGATAACTTAGCTTTTGTATGATAAAGCCAACTACTCCGTAACATATAAGATCAGGTTAATCAGTCTTACTAATTTCTTGAAGCCTGTGCAATATCTACAAGAAGTGATCCATGGGGACCCCAAGGCTCATTGCTGGTTGCATCAAGTATCTGCAGACCAAATCAACTCATAAAAAAAAAGGTAATGCTTCAAGGAACTCAAGTGCATCTGCTATATGGGAAACAACGATTATTTTGAATCCTGCAGGAACTGAAACCTAAGATCTCCATTGCAAAATTAAAGCCCACGTCATGAATATACAATAACAAACCTTAATCCTAGGATATCACATAGTATAGTATCAATTACGTTTGATGTGGCCAAGAAAAGAAATAATGCATCTTCATACAACCCCATGACATAAAATAATTAAAGCTAATGAACTGAAAGATTCTAAATGTCAGGGAAAATATATGAAGGTTTTCTTATAGAAAAAAACCTTGATCCTCATTCCTCAATAACATTAAAACAAAATCGACTTCGTTATTTTCTAACATAAAATAACTGATACACTAACCCCAAAGTTGTTTCTCAAGCAGAATGGTATTGACAAGATCAAATTTTCCCTAGTCTCCCCTTTCGTTCAGTGGTAAGATCCTGAAAGGTTATTGACATTATCAAAAGAACCTAAAGATATGCGTGCCTAGAAGAACAAAGTGGTGTCTCGGAACAAATGCAGGTAGCTTGAAATTAAAAAAAAAAAAGAAAAGAAAAAGCAAAATGCAGAAGATATGCCGGCACGCAAATAAGTTAATACTTAATATGCAGCCACGAAGGGAACTTGCTTACAGTACAACTGTTGTTCAAGGACATGCAGATATCCAAATTCTACAAATTATGACTGATCACTGATGACTAGTAAAGAAAAGGTTAAAATAGAAAACATATCACGTTAAGATAGGGAAAAAAAAATTGTACCTTTTGTTCTACTGAAGGGACTTTAAGAACTTTTTTGTTCACTTCCCTCTTTCTGAAAACAAATATAGAAAAACACCATGTAAGAAAAGTGATGGAAATACTAAACATTCAGGAAAAGCTTATTCATTGAAATACAGCACCCACACACAGTAAAAGCCAAATGATAACTAGCTTTACTTCCCATCAGACAAAGTGGGAAATAGTACTTTTGAGCATTACACGACATAAACTTACAAATCTCTAATAGTTTGATCAAAGGCCTTCTTCATTGTTTAGCTTCCAAGAAATCCTCTTCAACACCTGTAGAAACACCAGACCATCATTTGAAACTGACCCCAGCAAGAAAACAAAAGGTCGATTCATTGCCTAATTCAGTTTCAGAATTGGGTTTGGAGTTAAGACATTGTCAGTTTGTCACTCTCGGGAAGGTTATACTGATTTAGCCATACATTTATGTTTAACTCTTCATTGTAACAAGAAAGAAAAGTTTTCAAAATCCAGATTCAATATGTAGCATTCAAAATTCTCCAGAAATTGAAGGCTTGACAAGATTTATGGATCCTTCCAGATTCAAGGACTTCAACAATTGAAACAATCTAAACCTCTGATCACTATGAATCATATTGATGACAATTAACCGACCAAAAAAAAAGACGATTCAGCCAGATCAAATCCAAAAATGTATACCAGAATAAGAAAAGAGCTGCAAAAGCAAAGATCAAGCTAAAATCGCCGAGATCCAGACATGAATTGCGAAGGCGGATCAAGAATATCTATCAAACGAAATGCAAAATCAGACGGCGCGATATCGAAGCAGGGATCCAGATTCGTGAGGAAAGTACCTGACGGGATTGAAACAGCTGGAACAAAGCGTTGAAATGGCAATGAGAGGGTCAGATGCAGACAAAACAATCTGAGATGAGGAAATGAATGTCTGCAAGAACAAGGGCTGAATTTGTGGGGGGATGGTCTCTCCCGACTCCTTCCCCCTCTTTCAAAGGATTCGGTGAAGGGAGAGAGAGAGAGAGACACCGCACCTTCACACACAGAAATTATATTTTATTTTCTGATTTGGCTTTAGAAAAAGGGTTAATTCCACTAAACCGCCCTAATTTAGTTCATTTATACCAAACTACTCTATCAGTTGTCCAAAATATAATTTGTTAATAGGATTTAATTTAGTGCTTTCTTATGCAAAAGAAATATAATTAAGGGTGGTTGAATTATCAATAAAACATAATTAAGGGTGGTTGAATACGAGTTTCTTTTTTTCTTTTTCTTTTTTGTTTAGGAAAAAATTCGGATAAGCGCACCCTACCCGAGAACATCCTTTCGGATGAGGTCAAGAAGACTAGGATTATTTTGAAAATCAGTACTCAGCCCGAATGGCAAAGGTGTGCAACCTTGTCAGCCACCCGATTTCCCATCCGGGGCACATGAAGGAAAGTTACACTTTCCAAGTTTGTCAACATTAGTGTAATATCCGACATAATAAGCTCAATTTTCCATGGACATTTCATCTTCTTGTTTAGGTGATCAATTATTATATTAGAATCACCTTTAATGTGGATCTTACTAATTCCTAACTCTAAGGCATGATGTAACCCTAGTTTTAAAGCAAGAGCTTCCGCTTTAATTGGGCTTTGAAAGCCGAGTTTTTTGTATCCTATATTGATTGGTAGTCTCACCCAATCGCGGATGATAATCCCCGCTGAACTCGTCATGTCAAAAAGGGAAGAACCGTCAAAGTTTAATTTGAACGTCCCACTTGGTGGTTTACGCCATCTGATGATTGATTGCTTCCTCGTTGGTCGCTTGTAAGTGTTTGTTTGTGGCAGAATGTAGGGGCCCTCGTCAACCCCCTCCTCAAAAGAAGTTGTCCTGCTCCAGTTTACCTCATGTGTTTTAACGATGTGGAGTGTAGTACCTTTACAAGGGATTGGGGGGCCTCTAAAGATGTAATTATTTTGAATATACCACACTGCCCACCAACAGAAGGCAAGCATTGCTTTGGATTTGTTGTTAATGTTGTTTCCAATGTAGGACATAATCGGTTTAATATCTCTCGAATGATGAAGCATGGATGATATATTGGAGCTGACATGGTTTGGGAACTAGAGAAGAGAAGTCATGTACTGGCATTCGAGGAAAAGGTGGGCGTCATCCTCCTCCGCACAGTTGCATAGGCAACAAGTGGAAGGCACGGAAACACATCGATGCGCAAGTCTGGAGGTCGTGGGAAGGCCATTCTGGCATATTTTCCATAGAAAGTTTTTAACCTTTGGTGGGATGTCCAAGTTCCAGAACCAACTATTTTGATCAGGACACCGCGTGGACTGTCCTGAGATCAGTTTGTATGCACTTGAGGTGGCGAACGAACCCTTCCTTGACAATATATCTTGGTAATACCTGACTTAGCTTCTCCGTCCACCATCTACCTGCCATGATATAGTCACTAATTGTATCTTCTATGTTAACTATTGAAGGGCAGTCACCCCTAGCTTGCAACGAGAGGGAGGAGACTCAGTTGTCCGTCTAGAAGTTAATTGTTTTTCCATTTCCCACCGACCAAATCAGGCCCGTCTTAAAGGTGTCAATGAGAGTTGTTAATTTGGACATTGCCAGGATAAGTCACCCTTTTTCTTATAATTCAGAAGTTGTGAAGCGCGGAGATACTTGTGTCTGATAATGGATACCCAGACGTTATTTGGTTCAGCTAGTATTTTCCACAGGAGTTTCATTTGGAGGGCAATATTCATGTCTTTTGCTTTACGTATTCCGAGGCTGCCCTGTTTTTTCGGTCTACAAATCCTATCCCAGCGGATAAGTAGGTGGTGTTGGAGATCTTTGTTCCAGAAGAACGTTCTATTGATTTGATCCAGCTCTTTATGTATTGAATATGGTAATAGAAAATTTTGCATAACGTAGAGTGGTTTAGCCGCTAAATTTGTGTTGATGAGTGTGGCACGATCTTGTTGTGATAACGCATTTGCAAGCCATTTACTTAGTTGATCTTTAGATCGGCAGACGATGTCTTCAAAAGTGGCTTTGGTTACTCTACCATTGATAATAGGGCGACCAAGGTATTTTTTCAAGGAGGAGACATTTGAAATATTTAGATAGGTGCTAATCTCAACTAACCGAGTGCTTAAAATTCTCTTGGTAGCTTGGAAGCTAGACATTTGAAATACGAGTTTCCTTATGATGACTTAAGTTGGGGGGATTTCATGTGATTTATTCTTTTAAAACTATGTACCTTTATAGTTTAGGATTTATTTTTACTATTCACCAACGAGTAATAAATTTGTTATGAAATTGATACATCAAATATAAAATAAGTCTTAGAATTAGTATTTTCAAGGTGTATGTTGAATTTCTTATACTAGTAATATTCGGACATAAACTTCATTGGGAGGTGTACGGGGTGAAATTGGAGTTTGTTTGACGTTGAAAGTTTATACGTAAAAGTTTATGAAATTTTATTTATTTTTATAATGAGGGTAACCCACCTGTGGTAGTAAACCCCGAACACGTAGCCACGTAGGGATCGAATCCGAACCTCCTATTATTATCTCCTCACTCCTTACCAATGAGCCACCCCATTTGCGACTGGTTTCTTTAATGAATGATCCACTCGATTGTGACCTATTTCAAGATTTGTTAATTGACCAGTTTTTCTGCGACTGATTTCTTCCTTCATACAATGAATGATCCACTCGATTGTGACCTATTTCAAGATTTGTTAATTGACCAGTTTTTAGGTTGCTCGCATCATGAGTCAAACTAGGTCAAGTTGTTATAGGTTTTACAAGAGTGTCAAGTAGGCTCAACAAGTCAAAGTGCTAATACTTGGAGGTGGGGAATAAAGATGAATAAAAAGTTTTAAAATTTAAATCGAATGGTATAAAATGTTACTATTATTTAGTTTAAAATTATACATATTTTGATAAATTATTATAAATAAAACAGCACAAACATATCATAATTATAATATAAATCTATCTACCCCACAAGCTTATGTTTTTCAAGATAGTAAGACTAAACATTTAGATTCTTAACTAGTGTAATACCCGTGCCTTGAAGGCACGGGAGCTTGATTCATTTTAATTTGAACATTATTTTATATATCTATATATATAATACTATATTAATATATACGTGTTTACAACAAAAATATGTATAAAGTATTTTTTATAATTTATAAATTAGTTGGAAGAGATACGATACAAATTTTGAAAATGATTTAATAAGGTAAAGTAGTAATAATACTCAAACACACCACCTAATATAATTTGAAATAAATATATAATTATTATCATAAGCATAGATCTAAAAAGTAAAATATAAGCTCCCGTACAAATATTAAAAAAATCATAAGCACATGATTGTGTGAATAATTTTGAAGTTATGTAGATATACATAATTTATTCATTATTTTCACGAGAAAGATGGTTAGAAAGAGAGGGAAATGAATAGTGAAAATAAAGGTAAAATGATAATAAAAAAAAGATCCTTAAAGGTAGAAAAGTGATCTAAGAAGCCTCATCCAAGATGTAAAATAAACATTAGTAATCCTTGTGAGTCTTAAAATATTACAGTATTTATTTTTCGATAGTCATTTAAGATGTCTAAAATAATTAAATTATAAAAAAACTTTTTTTGGCTCTAAATGATTTTTATAATCAATTCCTCGCCGAACCAGCTTGTATAAACAATGTCTCTGAGACAAACTGTAAAATGGGATGAACTGCAGCTATCTCTCTTCATGTCCTTCAAAACTGACATTTGATCGCGGTGCTTCTTTCAGTCTGCCTCGTTGCAGCGCAACTTGTCTTCGCCATTCGCGAGCTGGGACCTGTCACCAGCAAAACTGAATGTCAGAGAACGCCATAAAGTTGTCTAAGACCATAAAATCAGCAAGAATGTGTTTGATCCAGTAGCATCTTACTGCAGGGAAGCCACCATAGTCACCGGGCTCTGTAATATCCTTTGTGACACAGCTATTAGCTGCTAATCGGACCTGCATCCACCATTAACAATATATAATCAACCTCAATTGGTAAAACTAACAACCTTCTGATCATGGAATGCCTTGGAAGTATTGAATTTTTCTATCCCAATGTTATCTTGAGCTTTTGAATTGTTCTTTTAGGTTAAGTTGAGGATGGACAAACTCATAAATACTAGGACTCCTGTTCAATGACAAAACAATGAAATATCTTCCTACTATAATTGAAAGTTCTACACTCCCTTTCAGAGACTATTATACCAGTGCAATGATAATCATACTGTCATTTCTCATATAATTCACTTGGGAATCAAAATCTATAAAAGGTGAAATATGGAATCTATACTTTCTTCAGTAACAAATTAACAACGTCCATTCTAAACTGGCGAAAGTGTATTTGCAGATTGACTGGCTAAATTGACTAGCTTTCCCTGTTCCAGCTGTTGATCTTTATATTAATTCATAAGAGTAGCAAACATCAATAGACAAAACCCTCTCGTCGTTTTCTTTCCCTACAGGAGGGCTACTACTTGATAGGGTTGCGGTAAACATGCATAAAATGTAAACAGTCTAATGCGGTAATTGATAAAGCATAAAAACGTCAAGGATATGGTGATAATATGCTAAAATGGCTACCTGACAAGGGAAACACATGCTTACGAAATGAACCCTAAGTTACTCCAGGTAAATATTAAACAGCAAGCACATCAATATGATGGAGGTGTAGAATAACATACCTTGGATGCAATGGTGATATGGTCACGAACTGCTACTCTGCCACCAAAGGTAACGTAGTCTTTGATACTAAAGTTGAAAAAAAATTAGTCCGAAGTTGGTTTTACGTACTAATATACAGAAATATCAAGCTTACATCAAAGAAAAAGCAAGCAGTGCAATATAGACATACGTTGCTGAACCAGCAATGCCAGCTTGTCCGCAAATGATGCAGCACTTCCCAATGACAACATTGTGACCTATCTGCAAAACAAAGCAGAATTACTGCACGAGCATTCTTGAGCAATTTTTCAAAGATGGGTAGCGAAGACCCACCTGAACTAGATTATCTATCTTTGTATGATCGCCTATTTCTGTATCTCTCCAGCTGAAATACAAGATCAGTATTTGCCCATTCAGAAATACACTTACACGAACAACTGCATACAAAGGGAAAAATGCATCTAACCTTCCCCTATCAACGCATGTATTTGCACCTATCTCCACAAAGTTTCCTATCCTCACATTTTTTTCCTGCAAAGAAATGCTAGGTTCAGCCCACCAGCAATGCCAGATGAGACACATACTACTTTCTACTCGTGCTTTCAATGCCCGTTCACCTTCTTGCACAGATAATTCATATTTAAATATGTATGCTAAGCCAACTTACAGATATTAGAATTTCGTTTTGGTGATTTGATGGAAGATGATCATAGAGATAAACAAATTAAAGGGAAGAAAGCAAAATTGACCAAAAAAAAAGATAAATTACGAACTTGGGGCTTTTTTTTCATATTCCCATGTTCATCTACAAAGAAACCATAGCCTGCAAGCCATTATGTGGCAAAAGAAGAAAAGGGAGCACATCAGAGCAAAGTAGACAACATTGACATTTAAAACAATTAGTTACTAAATATAACGCATAAACATAAAAGGCCTCACAAGGCTACATTGCATTGTGCATTGAAATACCATTAAGCTACTAATCCCCACTAAAATAAGGGCCCATTTGCTACAATACCCTGAAGTGTCATCACTTAAACTGCTTTTGGTTTGTGAAATCTCTCGTAATCAATCATCCATTCCCAGGAAATTTGACTCTCAAAACCAAATCCATAGTTATCATGTCGAACAAGGCCCAAATAGGAATCTCGAAGCCCGACATCGCCAATAAGCACCTCAAAATTCTCAAATATGCCAACAGTACAAACCATGAAAAAGACAGTGCAGATTTTACCATAGATTCCATGACACCATTGAAAGAACATATATCGAAACCATAAATAACTGATCTGGGTAGCAATTCTTACTTACAAGAGCATGAATCTTCAAATCAATAAATAATAAGCTCAGGGTATGCCTCTATAAACACATGGGGGAAAGGGATTATAAACTTCTGCAATATAGTTATTCAAGGAAGTTGCAACATTACCATCTTGACCAATGCATACTCCATGATGGATAACACATGAATCTCCTAACGTGCAATTACTGAGAGCAACATTATATCTGTAGACAATGCAATGGATCCAACATATTATATACACCAAAACAGTTGCATAAATTTGGCAGTAACTTGGTGGGTTGGTTGTTTGAAAAAATGGGGATTCTAGTATACTACTACTTGCAAGTATTTAGTCTTGGCTTCTGGAACATAGCCAGGTCAAGAAAGTAGTCCTAAATCCTAACTTAAAAACTTTTTAACTTTTGAGAAGCAGCTCGAAAAGGTAACTTATTGGTTCGAGGGAGGGAAAATAAGCACTTTAAACAAACACCCAAAGACTTATTTGATGTGATGAGAATTCGTTAACATGAACCAAGCCTACCCAATTTTGGTTGATTGTCCTACCACAACGCCTGGTCCAACAACAGCTCCAGACCCAACTTGAACATGTGCACCCAAAATGGCTCTTGGGTGGACTACTGCCCCAACTTCCACCAATGCTGTGGGATCAATACATGCGGACTTGTGAAAAATCCCATCTCCATTCCCCCATTTCTGAAATTCATATCGATCCCCACCAATATCCTCTGCATTAAAAGCATGGATCATCACAAAGACAAACTTGCACCCACCAGCATTATAATCCCTAGATCAACAAACTTTTACTTGGGTCATAAAAAAACCTAGGCAAGAGATCGAGAGAAGAAACCCAAACAAAAATCAAATGTATGGTTTTGAAATATTTCCCTTATTGCGCATCAAGGATTTCTCATCATCAACTGCATAAATAAATTCAATGGCCTCACATAGGCATTTTTCCCAGCACTTGTTGTGCTATATCAATTAGCACCTAAAGGTACTAAACAACGAAAAAAGTCTCAAGGGAAAATAAAAAACTCAAGGTTGAAGAAAGAATGGCATACCTGCATTATCAAGTGGTGCAAACACACATCTTGTGATGCGGTTGATATGGAGGCCACGATATGCACAGGGAGCCTTGGATTGCCTTGTTGCAATGAAGATACTATAAATGTTACGAGGCACCAAAAGTCTCATCTTTACTCAAAAGAGACAGCGCAAACAACTTTGAACACGGTTTGGTTTTCACTCGTGTAAGACAACCCGGACACTTCTTTCTGTATTTGATTTCAAATTGAAGAAAACTAAACTATTAGGCTAGTTTAAATTGGAATAGAGAAACAATAACAGGAAGGCAGATATTCCCCCCACCCTCCAAAGAAAAAAAGGAATGGTAAAGGACATTTCAATGCACTTTTGACTGCCAAAATCATGAGACTAACAAGTTTTTAAACAAAATCTATCCATAAACCTCACTAAAGCGAAAATTCCTTGTCAATACCTTACATACATGGTGCACCAATGAAGCCATATTTTTTTAATAAAAAATATAAAGCATTTGTCTTTTCAATTGGGTAAACCCATTTGGGATATGATATTTTCGGATATGAAAATATTTTTTCCCAATAATAAAATGTTAAACAGTTATCTTTTTTAATATTATCTTCTAGCGAAAAAAAAATATTTCTGGTCATCTAATTATTGCATTAAATATAGAATTGACATTTCCTAAGGTAATTTCACCGGATAACTCATTAAAGAGGGTCCCTAATTCATTGGCATTAATTTATTTCATTTAGGATTTTTTTTCTTGACTCGCTTTAGCTTTTTTTATATTTCAAATGCGATTTTGCTGAAACTTTGAATCCAGTTTCATTTCCAATGTAATTCTATAATTTAGATATCCATTAATATTAACTCTATTATCTGAGCAATATTATTCATTGTTTGTGTATTGAGCCTGAATGTGATATTTTTAGTGCTTATATATTGGTTGCAGTAGTTTAAATTACATCTCACTAAGTCCCAGTGATATCATTCAAACTTCAAAGTGTGTCCATCTGTATTAAGATTCAGCTGCCAAAGAAAAGAACCATGTAACAAAACATTCACTAGCAGTCTTCACTTTTTTGGTGCATGCCTATCGAATATTTATGCAAGAAATTCTAGAAAGCAAGAAAGTCTTTATTGAACTTATCAACCCAGTGTTATCCTGATTAAAGCAAAGTTGGGGGGTCGCAAAGTCCCTAGGGTAAAATAAATAATGTCTTGGCAAATTGCTTTTGAAATCACCATTATCACCTTTAAACTAAGAGAAATTATAAGGCAAATCAAGCATATAAAAAATAGTAAAATGCGTTAAAATGCATATCATTGACAGGGTCCAACAGACTAGAGCTCTAAGACGTAATTTCAGAGATGGCGTCCGGGCAGAAATGCAAGAAAATGCATGGTAGACAATTGTAATTCAATCGGAACAGGAAGGGGACATTGCACATCTGTAGCAATTCCTCAACAAAATTGTTTCATCAGATCAAGGTCCCAACGGGGATGGTGCCACAGAAGTTTTGAGGATTCCAACTCTCCTCTCTTCATAGCTACTCTAATTGCATCTTCAAAGACATAAATCATAAGCACATTCAATTTGCTTTTTCAATAGGCAATCCTAATCCGTTTTACTCATATGGTATAGAGTTCAATGGTGTTTGAACGTCATTCACCTTTTCCCCGAAATAAAGGCTCAGATTAAACAAAAGCTGCGCAGGGAATGGATGATATGCTTCAATTTTGCCAAAATTCATATGCAAGAAGACGAACCATTTCAAACCGAAAAAAAGTGCATGAAACAAACCTAATCTTGGAGATGAGATTGTTTTGATTTCTCCTTTCCTTGGGGTCGGAGAGTGAATCGGAGAAATAGAAGAGGGGAATAGAGGGATCCAACGGGCTTGATTTTAAAATCAAACTGAATCAATTTAGGAGGGCTTGTATTTTTGAAATCAAATTTGCAAAAGATGAGTCCTAGTAGATGAAGAGAAAACTACACCTTAACACAATGTAAATCTACATATCATCAAAACATCCCACATTTAAGCTTTACTTGTCCCACGTAAACAATCATAAGCATAGTTAACAATGTTGCACTTAGTTTTCAATTTTCCTAAACCCTCCTTGCAGGCAATGAATTAGAAGGATTGATTGAGATCTTGATTTGCTACTTTGGTCAATGGTACATCTAAACTTGCATTGATAACGTCCTTGAACACTACCCAAAAGAAAATAACATCCTTGAAACCTAAGTTGACCATAAATCATTGTCTAAACCCAAATACAAACCATTTGACCGGAGAACTAAATTGCAATTAAAAACCAATAATTCGCAATCTATACCCCCAAATTGAAACCTAAATCATATGCGAAACCCAATGAATCCTAGAACTAAACCACAGATTCAGCATCTCTCGTTGTATTTTTGGTGGTAGAAACATCAAGTTCATCCAGGCAACCAATTCCCTATTCCTAGCATGATAAATAGATGATGTCGATTGCTCATCAAAACTCCAAATTGAAACGAAGAATTTAATTCCAGATTAACAACTCAAACTAAAAACATGACCATGGTATATTCACTCACCAAAATCGTTGTTGGCGATTCTCGAAGTCTCACATCGGCGTCGGGCTCTGCCCTCTAGATTAGTGCTCACGATCGTGATCCAAACGACGCCTCCCCTACAAGGCTGCGTTTGGCAGGGGGGTATTGGGGGTAAAGGTTATTTAGAAAAAAAAAAAACTTGGCTTGTGCTGTTTGGAATCGGATGTGTGTGTTTTTGAAGGTGGAGGTTAAGGGGATTAAATGGAGTTATTTTTGGCTGATTTTGGAACCTTGTTCCCCCAAGGTGGAGGAGGTTATGGGCAAAATAACCTCCTGCTTGACCTCATTGCCCTCCTGCTTGGTGCTCTCTCCCCATTGACAATCTTCTTGCCTTGGAGCAGTGACGAGCAAGCTGGCGACGAGCAAGGAGGAGGAGGATTCGATTGGGCCGACGGCAGCGGCGGCGACCTCGGATATGTGCTCGAAGGCAGTGGCGGCGACCTCGGAAACGTCGACCGGAGAGTCCAAATTCGCAGGGGGGGGGTCGGGGGCCGGCGGCGGGAGGGCTTCTTGACGGTGGGAGTCCGAGTTCGGATATGTGCTCGAAGGTAGTGGTCTCTCTCTGTAATGTCGATTGAAGAGGGCAAACAAGAGATCTGGATTGCTGCTCATGTGTTAGAAATCAAGGGCATTTTTGTCCTTTTTATGGTTAAATAAAAAAAAAAAAACCTTTTACCCACCAAACACGTTGTTATATGAACTGAACCGCTCGAGTTCGGCTTGGGATCGGCTCGAAAAAAGCTCGACTCGAGCTCGTTCACTTACCTAAACAAGCCGAGTTTGAACAAAATTTTTAGGCTCGGTTGTAAACTCGGCTCGTTCGATTTAAACTCGAAAAGCTCGAATTTTATAGAATTTCTAAATTTTCCTTAGGTTAATATGTTATAAACAAGTAGAACTGATTAAAACTCGAATAAAGCTCGGCTCGAGCTCGCTCATTTCCTAAACAAGCCAAGTTTGATAAAAAAAAATAAGCTCGTTTAAAAATTGGGCTCGGCTCGACTCGAGCTCGTTTAACAAATGAACTCAGCTTGAACATGTCAAGTTCGGCTCGTTCGGCTCGAATAACACCCCTACCAAACACTCTACCGTTTTATTTTGGGATTATTTTTATAAAAATCTCAACTTCTTCCGCCTCCGTACCTCATACAATAATCTTCATCTCAATTAATCCCTAAAAATAATCCCTCCTTAAAAAGTTACATATTGCCAAACACAGCCCACGTCCGGCGCCGAACAATCCTTAATAACTCCTCTCTTTGATTAATGATTGCAAAACATCGGCGGCAACATGTTGGCGAACGGACTTTGGCATACTTTTGCACTCTCACCCTCCTCGGACCTTTCTATGTCGATTGAATTTGAAATGCAACTACCCTCTTCGTCACGCAGTCACGCCCAATGACCATCTTTGTATTTTTACGTATTCTCTATCACCGGTTTGATGTAATATTAGGAAAAATGAATTTGGGCCGTTTGAAAAGGGTATATAGATATATGATATGTGTTATGAGTATAAGATATAGATATCAAGTCATGGGTGTTGGGTATGAATATGGGTATGAGAATGATATCTATATCTTATATTTGCGGTTTGAAAATGATATATAAATATCAGAATTTAAAAAAAAATGTAATAAAAACGAACCAAAAACCATATAATTTTCGAAATGTTCAACAAATGCATTTTAGGGTTCGAAAATTCGAATAGAATCCCTAAGCTTGTTCCTACATTTAAACAAGCCCTCGGTTTCGAACATATGTTCTTTGAATACCCGTAGATTGTAGGAACCATGCATTTCGAACAAAAATTTAGAAGAAGGAGAACAAATGCATTTCGAATAAAAACAAGCCCTTAATTTTGAACAAAATTTTCGAACAGATGCAAAACAAAAAAAAAATCAAACAGAAGTGCAAGTGACGGTGGAAAAAAAAAATCGAACAGATGCAAGAAGGAGATTGGAGAAGGAGGGGAAGAAGAAGTTCGATCGGTCGCTCGGTCGTTCGTATGCCTATAGTCCCCAATTTTTGCATATATCCAAAACTGAAACATACCCTAAAATTTATATATGTGGGGATATAGGATTGATATTCATATACTAAACATGGTATATAGATATTGAGTCTTCTATAGCAATAGCCTATTGATGGAGGGAAAGTCATTGATTTCCCTTATCAAAATAATTTCCAATCAAACAAACTAGTATAGGGTGCAAGTAAGGGGTCGATCCCACAGAGAAACAAGTATTTCCAAGATAAATTGTATATTTATTGATTGAGAGGCAAAATATGAGAATAAAATAAATAAAAGAACTAATCTAAACAAATGCAATTGATAGATAAAAGAGATGTTTCCATCCACAAATTCTCGACATTGGTTGGTTTTATTGGTCGTTGAATCCAATTAAAGTGTTCTCTACGAATTCCTCTCATCTTAGTTTGAATAGATTAAAGCACAAAGAGCACAATTAATCCCTTACATCTTTGTGTAACTTAAGCACGGACAAAGATTTAACATAAAGATAGCACAAGTTCCTAAGCATCTAGGCATATGAATAACACCAAGTATGCAAGGTAACCGATGTTTAAGACATATGTCGAAATCCTTACTTAGTTATGATCAAACGAAGGTTCTCACAATCCTAAGCATGCTACTACGTAATTCATTCAATGACGAAAGAACAAAAACCTAGCAAGATACTATCATGGTGATCAATCACAATAATATCAACAATAATCACAAGGGAAATCGAAAGATATTAAAGAAAGAAACAATACTCTATTAGAAACTCATAAACAACCAACCAAGTCTCGAAAGTGTGGATGAAAACAACGGAGAATTAGCCAAGCATGGCTTACCAATACTCCATTAAAAACTCACAAACAACCAACTAAGTCTCGAAAGTGTGGATGAAAACAACAGAGAATTAGCAATGTATGGCTTACCTAAACTCCTTCTCTTAAAGGAAAACAAAACCTAAATTAATTGATTGAATAGAGAAAACGGTTGAATGTTAATATGTTAATTGATGAATGAATAATGAAAATAGGTCTAATATAAGGCCTCAAACCGTCGGCCAAAAACCCTAGAATAGATAGAAAGAGTTTCCATAAAGATAAAATTGGGCCACTTGCGCAGATTCGGAACTGATGGGGACGGCGGGCGCCGTCCGTACAGATTGACAGCTTCACAAACTGAACTTGTAATGCACTCTCCGGAGTCTTCGTTCGTCCAATTGACGCATATGACTATGCGTTGGAAATATTTTTTCAAGGACTACAACTCTCATGAAGAACTCAGAAGCTGAATCGAAATGATAAAATGCCAAAAGATGAGATTTCTCCACGTGCTTCATTTCCGCTAATCTTCTTGTGCTCCTTTGCTTCCCAAATCGCCTTCTAATCCTTCCTTAGCTTGTTCCATGCTCTTTGGACATCCTCTCTGGTCTCTTCCGAAGCTTCTCACCATGTTGGCACTACGAATCTACATAAATCCAATAAAATAGCATATTTTCCGAACTTTACCACTAAAAGAGCATAATATGCAATTAACCATAAAACATGATTATATGACAATGAAATGCATCTAAAACCATCCTATAGTGCCTACTAAAATATGCCTTATCACCTATATAACATGGAATGCCAGAACAATGATTTTTTTTAAAAATAATATTATTGAATATTTGTTTTCTTTTTTACCTTTGGCCAAATCCCAAAACATCATTATATAAAATATTTCTTACCTGGCCATTATATACAGGTTTGATTCTTTCTTAGAGCATCCACACTCATAAATTGAATTTGCTCAAACAAATGGTGGGTCCGAAAGCAAATTTTGCTCAAGTAAAATTTGCCCAAGTAAAATAATTTTTGCACACGCACCCATTGCTCAAGCAAATGATAGGTAAAAACAAATTCATATACTTTAAAAATATTTTATATAAGTGAAGAAAAAAGCAAAAATGGGTAAATCCCCCACTAATTGCTCAAGTGATAGATGAGCAAATCCAAATGGTTACCTGCTCAAGCTATTCAAGACCGGTGCGAGCTCCAAAATGGTTTTGCTTGAGCAAATGCATAGGGATCCACCAAATGCTCAATCAAATAAGGTGGTTTTGCTTCTCGATACGGATGCTCTTAAATACATTTTGATGGTATCTTAAGCAAGAAATGGGAGAGTGACCCTAGAAAGCTACTGGACCCTATCCAATTGTTTTCATTCAATCTCGTCCATTAATTCTTCTTCATCTAATCGCTAATCATTGCTCACAAATTACATGGTAAGCCTTTCTTACACGGGATTTATACTACATATGTATGTATGTATGTATGTATATATGTATGTATGTATGTATGTATGTATGTATGTATGGAAGATAGATCATATGAGAACAGCCCTTAAAATGTATCATGAGAACAAATCTCATCCATTGATTTAGGGAAATTGAATGGTTGAGATTATTTCTTAATATTAATTAATTGAAAACTAAAATAGAAAAAAAACAACATCACTTCTATAATACGCGCGTGTAACCACCCACTCCAACCCTAATCCACAATTGTGCCATTCTGTTATAAAGGAAAGAGAAAGAGATCGAAGGAGCAGCGATCGGGAGAAAGTGAAGGCTTCGAGCATTCAGGACTCCGGAGATCAGGCGGAAGCGAACCATCTCCTCCGGTGATCTCCTCCTGCGAAGGTGTCCGGCGTTCTAAGCCCGGATTTGAAGGAGGCGAGGGCGACGACGATACGAAAGCGGCGAGCAACGATTGCGAAGGCGACTAGGGCAATTCGGCGCCGAGGCAAGGCGAAGGCGAGGATGCGACTCCAGCGATGGGAAGTCGAGTTGAAGGCCGTCGTGAGGCGAGACAAAGGAGTGGAGGCGACTCTGGCGATGTGAAGTCGAGTTGAAGGCCGGCGATTCAGAGGGATGAATGATCGATTGGGGTGGTTTGAAGATGGCAGCGATGACGGAGGGATGGAGGGACGGAGGCACGATGGCGCCGGTGAGGAAGATGGTGGAGGCGGGATGGTGGCGATGTCGTTAGATCTGGGCAGCAGTGGCGTTTTCTTTAGCAGGTTTCCTCCTGTTGTTCTTCCCCTGTTCCGAAATCCTGTCCTTTGGGTGTCTTGTACGTTATTTGATAGCAATGGAAGCTTCAATTCTTTGCAATTCTGCCGCTTCATCAATTCGTGCACCATTTGGCATGTCTCCAAGTATATGATCTTCGGATCGTCCCTGTTTCTCGGATCGTCCCTGTTTCAATTTTTTCCAGATTGCGAAGGAGCCTCTCCGTGGTCGCCATAGTCGGTGGAGGAGACTCAGCGATAGAAATTAGGGCTTTTACGGGTTTGAACCAAAATTGGTAAGTTTGGCCATTATTTTGTGGTGAAATTGATTGTTTGATATTGTTGGATGATGGTTATTTAATTGAAGGTAAGTTTGAACCTGTCATTCTTCAATCAGAGTTATTCGGGGGAAAAGCCGAATTATTCATTTGTATGGATCGATTTTGTGCTTAATGAGATGAGTTTTTTTTATTATGAATGAAAAATGCATCGATACCATCGAATAATTATGTGATACTATCGAATAATCTAGCAATATCATCGAATAGTTTTTAAAGGCTACCAAAAAAATCCAGATACCATCGCATAATCTGTCGATACGAGCGAATAATTATTCATATACCACCGAATAATCATTAATCATTAAAAAACGACTGAATAATCAATCATTTGTAAAGGTTAACAAAAGAAAAATCCAGATACCATCGCATAATCCGTCGATACCATTGCATAATTTGTCCATACAATCGAATAATCTATATATACCATCGAATAATCCAGATATACCATCGAATAATTCCAAGAGAGTGCATCACACACGCTCCCAATTCAGCAAGTGGGCTAGAAAAAAACGTGGGCCCCACCATTTTCTCAATTAAAAAAAAATAAAATTGCATATTAATCTCAGCCATTCATTTCACCAAATCAATGGCCTAGATGTGTTCTGATGTTACACAATAAGGCATGAGTACCCATGAACCATCCTATGTATGTATGTATGTATGTATGTATGTATGTATGTATGTATGTATGTATGTATGTATGTATGTATGTATGTATGTATGTATGTATGTATGTATGTATGTATGTATGTATGTATGTATGTATGTATGTTCACCCTAGCCCACAAGCACAAATCCTCAGCGCGGAATATAATCCCAAAGTACTCCAAAGACTCAAATATAGTACATCCAGAAGATGGTAAGACCCTTGTAGAGTTCCCCAACAGCATGGAGCTTGGGAAGCTCGGACCCGGTTAAGATCCGAACAACAAAGAGCACTCAACTACATGAATGTATGTATGTATGTATGTATGTATGTATGTATGTATGTATGTATGTATGTATGTATGTATGTATGTATGTGCAAAGATTTGCAAAATACAGGTTTGTTCCTTGATTATAATTGAGTAACATGAAACAAAAAACTTCATATAATTCTTACATAGAGATATATTCAAGGAGCCTACAGATTAAGTAGCCAACAAGAGCCTTGTTCCACCATTACATTTATCCTACAAAAGTGTAGCAAGCTTTGCATTTGTCTCTCGGGATACAACTCTCATGCACATAGGGGCATTGATGCCAAACACAGAGAGAATCGAGTTGGGTAAGGTCCAAATGCCTTCCCCATATATCAACCCTGAAGCAATAGAAGTTGAATACTTTTTTGCACTTGCCTCATTTCTACAATGTCATACCAATATGATCAAGCTACCAATGCAAGCGTTAGTGAATTGCCCTACACTAGCCATTATTCTAAACACCAAAGCATTTAGGGTAGGATAACTCGAGTTTACTGCTCCTAGTCAGGAAAGAACAAAGAGAAAATCCAAAAGAGGGAAGGAGCTATGGCGCATCCCATCAAAACCCCCAATGAATTGCCATATAGCCATGGCCTTTGGTGAGGCTAGGGTCGGGTAACCTGTCTTATGATCCTGCATAAGGTTTGTTGCACTGGATATAATGTTGGTCACTATTGCACATGCTACTAACTCTATAATAACTTCTCCGTCTAAACCCCCGACTCATGCTGCGATAGGAAATACCACTAGACGTCCATAAGTTGCGGCTAAGGACCAGTCGGTGATGCCTGATCCATGGGAGTTGCAAAATGATATAGAATGGGCAATGAGGTATAGAGGAAGAAGGTAATACCACTGAATCCTTAAAAATCTGAACCGTAGGGTGAATCTAGAAACAACTGCAAAAGTAATATAGGCTTCGTTTGCATAGCCATATATTATGACTTATAATGCACACTTATTATAATGTGCATTATAAGACATAAGATATGACTATGCAAACGAAGCCATATAGTAGAATGACCACCCAACCCACATCGGGGTCGAATCCTTGACGAAGAACTAAATCATGCGCTTATCGCCATAAGTCAACCCTTAAGAGATGTTGAGATCAAAAGGTGCAATGTGCGATGTTGTTGTATTGAATTTCCTTATTGTGAAACCTGATCATATAACATATATACATACACGCATATATATGGGTGTGTGTGTGTATACATATACACATATACACATATATTGTTATGACTCGAAGGCCGGATAGGTGAAGGCTTGACCTTTAATGAAGAAGTTGAGATAAAAAGGGAGAAGATCGAAGAAGAGTTCAGAGAGAGATAGAGAAGAAGAATATAACTTGTGTGGGTATTTATAATTCAAAACCCATTTTCCTGGTAATTACAATTATAATCCCTAGTATTCTAATTCCTAACATTACTCCCCTCTTATAAAGCTTTGTCCTCAAAACTTATCGAAGATACACTACTAATAGCTAATGAAAAGACCAACATCATTAAGATGTAATACAACGCATCCCACTTGAAAACTAATAAAGTAACAAGTATGAAAGTTAAAAAAAAATTGTTGGTGCCTTGCCATGAATGTCCAAAGCTGTTGCATTCCATGGTAAAAATCCTTTCAAGACGAAGCACCTGACAGTGATTTTAACTATTGCAATGTGTTACTTACACTATGTGCACCCCTTGGGGCCTGGTCTGAGTTAGCAGCAACACCCTCTCCATCTGCCTTTCAACGCTGCGCCTATACTCATTCCCAAACACTATCCCACTTTCTGCCTTTCAAATTTTGACTTGCTTTCCAAATTTTGGCAAATCAACTTATTTTCTTGTTTACAAGTTCTTCCAGGATCAAAGGCAAAAATCACCTCCAGCAAATACCCAGAAAACCACAACAACAACAAATGTGCATTGAGAACATCATCACTTGCTCTTCCTCTATCGAAAGGCAATGCATATTGTCCATTTTGTAAGAACTTGTGATCACAACTTGCAACACTAATGATTGTAATGCAATTGCAACTCCACTGCCTAAACAAGATTTCCCTGTTGATGACTTCCGGACCACTTAATTCACATTCCAAGCCATCAAAATCACGACCCGAGTCTAATACAACACTCGAACTATGGGTTATGTACGTGATTGCATCCTCGGAGCCTACTCGTTCTCTATCAAATGGCCATGAGTGTTTACCATTTCTCATGGACTTGAGATTCACAACAAACCTCCCATGCACTTTTCCCATTTCAGTACGTAGTATCATCCACTTTTTAGCTTATCCGCAGAACAACAATACTTTTAGTACTATCATCAACAATCATGAACTCGTGCATGTCAACATCTCTAGGGTAAAAAACAACCAAGTACTAGTTGAGATACCTAGCTTATCCACCCCAGACATTTTATCTAACATGTTGTATGCGGCTGCAAATCTTTCAAAAATCTTGCCAATTTCCTTTGGAATTACTCTACCCGGATCAGATTTGTCGAGCAACACCTAATACTCAGTTGGAATTTTCAAGAACCCAATTGAAGTCGCCCCAATTTCCATCATTTTTTATGAGCATAATGAATTTTCATCATTTTTAGCTACTTTCTCCAATGTAATTTCAAGTTTTGGATCCAATGTAGATTCGACAGTAAACGAGAGCTCAGAGTTTAACTTGGAAGTCTTACACCAAGTCCCCTGCTTTGTGAGATTCTCATCGGTTTCGTGACTCAGATACAAGACTTCATATTCGCCGAAGTCCTCGACGATCTCGTTGACTTCTTGGCTTGAGGTGTCGGTCCCTTCCTGTTCACTTTACAATTCCTCTTCGTCCATTGACAAGGGCTTGTCTACGCCCGAAACTCCTATATGATTATCATCAAGAGTCGAGGCTTCAAAATCTTGCACAAATTGTGAATCGGTCTCTGATTGAAAAAAGCTCGGCCCATGTTAGGGCGTTCGTGACCCGTTCAATCAACGCGTCGAGCTTGCGATTAATCCTCTTTTGGTGCTTGATCATATTTTGAAAGGTTTGTTGATAGCACACAATGAATTGTTCAAGATCCTGCCTCTGGCCGTCGATCTTGCGCCCGTACTCTTCCGTCATCACTACTATGGCGCCGGATGCCATCGCCGGAAACCTGACTCTAGATACCAATTAATATGAGTCGAAGGTTGGATAAGTGAAGTATTGGCCTTCAATGGAGGATTTGAGATAAAAAGGGAGAAGGAGAAGAGTTCATAGAGAGATTAAGAGAGAAGAAGAAGATAGAGAAGTAATTATGTAATTCAACGATAGCCTTAAACAATAAAACTTGTGGGTATTTATAATTCAAAACCCATTTTCCTATTAATTACAATTATAATCCCTAGTGTATATGTGTGTGTGTGTGAGATCACCTCTTACAGTGTAATTTGTGAACAAATCTGAAGCGTTGGATTAATAAGATCAATGACTGATATTTAAAACAAAATGATTATTTGTACATAACTCATACGAGGCCAAGGGAACAAATATCACGAAATCTCCATGTCCGGAACAAAGACCACAAATGGCATGGCGAGGCGTGAACGAGGAGATTCGTGGTCTTTGTTTCGGGCGTGGCGATTCGCCTTACGAGTTGCTAAGAGACAACTCCTCGACGTTCTCAAAACTAATTATGGAGTATCTGAAAATATTCGACAAGATGTAGTTGCCTTGTATGCCTCTTGAGGCCATAATTAACATAAAAAACTAGTATCTGAAAAGATCAGGAATCTCCACTGTCGTTGGCCGGTCTTCACTTCCTGTGTGTCACCACTAAGCGTTGTTCCAACACTTCTTTCTTTTTTGAGGGAAAAAACAAACAAAAAAAAAGTTTTTTTCGCTCTTTCAATCGCTTATCTGGTTCACTATTTTTCGTGTTAGCTTCCTTGTCTCATTTATGTCGCCTCTATTTTGGCTTATCCTTGTGTAGCCTGCTCATGAGCTAGATATCGTCATTGAGGGTTGTGATGAGTACGTGAGTGGTTTGTATGGGCAATGCTTTGGTTTGGGTTTGGATTTGCGGGTTAGTGTACTATGCTGTTCTTGTTGTGTTGTTGTTTTCTTGTGAGCGGTGGTTGATTTGGCATGTTCGATGACATCGTGGATGTGTGATCGACATCTGATGGCTGGTTTGAGTCCATAATCCGAGGTATCTGCTAGTGTTTCCCAGAGTTCTTTGTGTGCGTTGTTCCTTTGTTCGATCGATTTGTCCGTCTTTTACTCTTTTGGCTTGTGATTTTCAGTGTAGGATGACTTGTACGCTTTATTTATGTCATTTGCTTCTGTAATTTCTTTTTTGTCATTTGCTTCAGTTATTTGCTTTGCTTATGTAATTTGCTTTCAGTTGTTCATGATGGTTAGTTAATTCTTCCTCCGACTTGTCTGGTCTCTCTCTTTCGTTAGATTTATTTAGGGTCAGTTTGGTTACACATCTGATGGGGTAGCTGAGGCTGATAGGGTAGCTGAAGTTGATGGATTAAGTGTGTTAAATATATGTTAAATTAGAGTTTTCATAAGCTAGTAAGGTGTTTGGTAATCCAACTGACAGAGTAGCTGATACAAACTAGCTGATCAAATAAGAGAAAATGAATAGAATTCTAAAAAGCTGGGGGTGAGTAGCCGTTGAAAATCCAATTTTAAAAAGTAATTAAATTAAAATCTTATATTTAACTCATTTAAAACTATAAAATATTAAAACCAAAAGCTCTGAAAAGCTACATGCATTGTCAAGCGGACCCTAGTGAACCGAATTTTTATCTTACTTCCAACAAAAAAAAAAAAAAAAAAAAAGTGCGAAAAAAAAACACACATTTTATTTATTGAATGAATGGCGTGAAGCCTCATTCAATTATGAGAGATGTTAGGTTTCTAGAGAGAGGTAGTTCAACCTCGGCTTCGGCCGTTCGACTCTGGCTTCGGCCTCCTTACCCGGCTTCGCCCGCCTCAACTCGTCTCCCGATGCCTCAACTCATCTCCAGACGCCTCATCTCGCCTCCGGTTGCATCCGTGCCGCCGTGATGCACCTTCGTTCTCATCATGTCTACCACCTGGAACTTGTTTCCCGACGAATCTCAACCCTTTCTCCGACAAAAGCCCTCCTTCCTCTTCTCATCCTGGATCTCCAAAGTCATCATCTTGTCTGATGGCTTTCAAGAGTTCAAGCTCTTCGACGATACTGTGAGGGGTTGAGGAAAATGTGTTCGATGAACCCTAGCTCCGAATTTCCTGTTCGGATTTCGATCAAAACTCAAATTGGGAAAGGGTTGTTGCAGATTCGAGTTTCTTATCTCCCTATTCTTCAATTTCCCGTCCGTATTCGGGCATCACCACCCCCAATTTGAATCTCTGGTTCGAATGTCTTGCTTGAACCATTTAACTCTTTTCCATCGGTGCCCCGACTACCTTCTCATGAGTGGTGGTGGTGTGGGTCTCCGTCGTCGGCGCCGATGCTTCCCGGGGCTCTATCCCGATGTACTGTCCCCAGTCTATTCTCCCTCATCACCGTCCCTCTGCTTCGGTCACTTGGGTCGCTGGTGTTGGGCTCAACCCCGCCGTCCTCGTCACCTTCCGCCCTGGCTGTGTGTCATCACTCCAGAGCCGACATTGGCGGTATCCGTCGCTGCCGTCCCTCGCCTTTGTGGTGGTCTGCCGCCCGTACCTCCTTGGAAGAATATCTTTGTTTTAGGCAAGGATACATTAAATTTAAAAAAATAGGAAAAAAAATCAATCAACTCTATGTTTGCCTGAAGTCCTTGGCGTGCAAAGCAGCCTTTTATGGCCTTGCACACCAAGTTTGAAACTTTAATTAAAATTGTTATGATTAAAACCTATATATATATACATATATATTTTAAATTTCTATTTATATATATATATATTTTACAAACCCATCCAAAAGGATTTGACAAAATTTTTGAAAGAGCCTTCTTTAAATTCCGAAAGGGTTT
Organism: Persicaria tinctoria; assembly: GCA_037127255.1. Taxonomy (NCBI): domain Eukaryota; kingdom Viridiplantae; phylum Streptophyta; class Magnoliopsida; order Caryophyllales; family Polygonaceae; genus Persicaria; species Persicaria tinctoria. Next base: position 75,770,114 of record JBANSL010000013.1, read on the forward strand.
TACAAAACTCCCACTCAAAAGGGTTTGACTAAATCCCTCAAGGGCTTGACCATTTTCTTATAGGTGAAATCTTGGTGGCGTTTTGTTCGACCAGCTTGCGGCTCTATTTCTGATGTTTCTTGGAGGTCTTCTGCTTGGTTAACGGGTGTGGAGTCTAGAGTCGGGACTGGCTGGGGTCGAGGTGGTGCGCTCATGGCGACTCCGTATCCAGGACTGTTTCCTTGGAGTTCGTCTCCACTACCCCCAGACCGACTCGAAAACCTGACCCGACTCACCCTAACCCGAACCCGACCGAAACCCGAAAATCTGGAGCCATCCGTAACCCGAACCCGAGACCGACCCGACCCGAAACAGACCCGAACACAGACAAATCCGAACCGACCCAAACCCGACCCGACTTTAAACCCGACCCGACTCTATATTATTATATTTTGATAGAATTAATTATTTATATCTATATTTGTTAAAAACTAATACAGAGTAATAATAATAATGGAAAAAAAAAACTAATGAGCCAAAAGCTAAAAATAAAATGGGCATTGAAAATGAAATAGGTCAATGATATAGTCAAACCACAAATAAGCCCATTTGCAACTTGCTAGTTAAAATAAGGTTAAATCCTAAATGTACAATTAATTTGATTTAATTATAGCACCGATCAATTGGTTTAAATGTTTAAAAAAGGACGATGTTGCCGAATACCGAATTTTCGATTATGACTTTTTTGAAAATCGGTCAACAATCGATGAGTCAATGACAATGAGTGTATTCAACCGAGTCAAAATTACAAATTCAAGTATTCAATCGAGTCAAAATCATTTATTTTAAGTAAATTACATATTTAAGTATTCAACCAAGTCAAAATCAACCTAATCATCCAAACGGGTTGAATAAGATTCGACCAAAAACTCAAACAAACTATAACCACTTTGATTCGAAACTCAAATGAGACCGACCTGCCTCTTGACCCGAAACCCGAACAAGCCCGACCCGATTTGACCTGAACCCGAATGGGCATGACCCGATTTAACCCGAAACCCGACCAATCTAAAATTCATTATAACCGAACCCGACCCGACCAATACCCGACCATAAATTTTACCCGAACTGACCCGACCCATAAGTGACCCTACCCGAGCACGCTTGACCCGAACGACCGACTTGCCAGCCCTAAGTCCTGCTGTACCGCTGGCCCGCGGTGCCACTATTCGGTGGTGCTTGGCTTCGTTCTTCAACTGCTTCCTCAGCTTTCTTGGAGTTGGTCTTCTTGGATCGTCCTGCGGTAGAGTTTTTCTGCTCGTTTCGTTTTGCTTATTTTTTGTATTTTTGTATGTTTGGGTTGTACGTTTGACGGTTTGCCGTCTGCCGGCTTCTCGTTGAGTCAAGCTTGTCTGACCTTCGATTTTTTACCTAATAAAAAAAGGGAAATTCCGTTTGGTGCCCTTGAGGTTTTGACAATTCTGTTTGGTGTCCTAAGATTTTATTTTGTCCGGATGGTGCCCCTGAATTTTGTCAAAAGTCTGCCTCATGCCCAAAACTCATATTTTCACTTTTTTAAATGAATAAAACGGCATATTATTTTTCCTTGTTTCATAAAACCTCTTGTACTTTTTAACAATGAATAAAATTACCTATTATTTAACTAATTTCAAGATAAAATTGGAAAACTCACCTTTATTTCTTAAATTTAACAAAATCACATATTATTTTCAAAACTTTTATCACAAAATCACCCTTCTTCCAGAAATTTTAAAACAAAATCATTACAGTTTTTAAAATTATACAAAAGACATATTAGTTTCCATACTTTGAAAAAATTAAAATAAAAAAACACTCGTTATTTTTCAAAACATTATTTAACACCTATTATTTTCCAAAATAACATTTAACCTATAATTCACTAAATTTTAACAATTGTAAATGAGGTTGATCATATGGTGGCGCAATATTTTGGTAGTATTTTTTTTTCGGGTCGATCTGTAAACCCAAAATTATTATTTTTTCAATTTAATATTTAGCCACAATAGTTCATTATATAAGAAAGAAATACATTATAATTATCATTTTCTTTTAAAATCAGCCTTCGGGTTTGACCTGACTCGAAAATGTCGGATTGGACCGAGTTGACCCAACATGAACCATCCTAATTGATCAATCTAATCTAATACTCTATTAGAATTTTATTGAAAAAGAAAAAGTAATGTAAAAAATAAAGGGTGGATTGATGAATAAGAGGGTGGATTTTTTTTTACCCAATAATCAATTAAAATAAAGGAGATTTTTTAAATCCAAAGTATGGTTTTATGATTTTTTTTCTTTTTGTAATTTATAGGTCAATTTTTTTTTTCAAAAAAATATGAGGGTGGATTGATGCAAAGTTTTTATAAATAATGGGTGGTAATTTGGTATGTTATGTATGTACAATGTTTGACAAATAATGAGATTTTTTTTGCAAAATATTAAAAATAATGAATCTTTTGTGTAATGTTAAAAATAAAGGTTGATTTTCTTCTAAAAGTTTTTGTAACAATGAATGAGTTTTTGCTAAAATTTTGGAAATTATGTGTGATTTTATTGAAAAAAATATATAAGGTGTTTTTTTTCACTTTTATGTTGGATTTAGTTAAATAATAGGTAATTTTATTCATTGTTAAAAATAAAGGGGGTCTTTTGAAATAAAGAAAAATGATGGGTCATTTTTTCATTTAAAAAAGTGAAATATATGAGTTTTGGACAAGAGACGGACTTTTAACAAAACTCAGGGACACTATTCAGACAAAATAAAATCTTGAGACACCAAACGGAATTGCCAAAACCTCATAGTACCAAACAGAATTTACCTAAAAAAAAATAAAAAAATTATGCGAGATGTTGATCTCACCTCCGTCATCTCATTCGTCTAGTTGAAGTCCTGAAACCTGCCGGAGAGAGAGCGTGGAATGGAGCTCCTGGCAGTCGGAGATCCCAAATCCGCCGCCTTCTCACGGCGGTTCTTGCTTCCACCCCTTATCAGCAGCTTCACTGGCGAAAGGAGCGCCAGGAGATCCCTCTGGTTCCAAAGGCGGCCAACAACGCTCTCCGTCGCCGTCGCCTCCCTGTCTTCTGGAAGAGTCGGTAATGGCGACTCTGAGCCCCCTGTTAAGGCCCTTCGTCGATTGCTCGATTCACCCGGCGTCCACCTTGGCCCCGCCTGCTTTGATGCTCTCAGTGCCAAGCTTGTTGAACAGGCCGGCTTTGATTTCTGCTTCACTAGCGGTAATCACCTTCTCCCCTGTTTCATTTCGATTTCTTCCTGTTACTGTTTGCTCTGCGATCAACATCGGATTAAAAAAGTTCGAGTAGGAGATTGATTGTTGGATTTTCTCACAGTACTTGTTTTGCAATTGATTTTAGGGAAGTCCCGGAGATGAATCCTTTTGTGGTGTGCTTGATAGGTGATTAGTGATTACTGTGGTTAGCTAAAATTTCTCCAAATACCTGGTTGAAATCGAATTTGGCATTGTTGGAACTGAAAACCTACTTTAGTTGTGTAATGATAAACAATGTCTTAAATTTGTGATGCATATTCTAATGCACTGTTATCAACTATTTATGCTCTAAGTAACAACATATATCTATGAATGTCTCTGGACAAAGTTGTTCAGTGATACTTAGGTCTCAAACTCTGAAGCATATCTTAGTGTGTTGGTAGTCGAGAAAAATATTTATTCCAAGTTCTGCCTTCTATTTTGTAGGGTTCTCGGTATCAGCAGCTAGACTGGGATTGCCTGATGCTGGGCTTATATCCTACGGAGAGATGGTGGATCAAGGGCAAAAAATTACTGAAGCTGTTTCAATACCTGTCATAGGGGATGGTGACAATGGGTATGGGAATGCAATGAATGTTAAGAGAACTGTGAAGGGATATATTAAAGCAGGATTAGCAGGAATCATCCTTGAAGATCAGGTTAGCCATCTTTTGTAATATCGGAGTTGATGTTGAAAGTGTCTTTTGAGTACTATATTTATGGGTTGGGATGGGGTGAAAACAAGCTGCATAATCATGGGTAGGTATCTCCAAAAGCTTGTGGTCATACACGCGGAAGGAAAGTGGTCTCAAGAGAAGAAGCAGTGATGCGAATAAAAGCAGCTGTCCATGCTCGAGAAGATACAGGTTCGGATATTGTTATTGTTGCAAGAACTGATTCTCGTCAGGCTGCCTCCCTCGATGAAGCATTGTGGAGAACACAAGCCTTTGCTGATGCTGGAGCAGACATTCTCTTTATTGATGCGCTCGCTTCCAGAAAAGAGATGGAGGCATTCTGTAAATCTTCACCGTTGGTGCCGAAAATGGTACTAAAATTTTACTATTCTTTCTAGCAGCTGTCTAGTACTTTTTACTCCATGTACAAGTGCAAATGATATTTCAGTGACTAAACATTATGTGCTAAAGGAAGCTGAGGTGACTATACAAATACCTGTCTGAAAGACCTCTAACTTTTTTTTTTTTTGAAAAAAAGAACTTCAGATATTATATGAAACATCAACAGTTTAATGATTCCACTTATTAAAATTTTGTTTATAATTGAGTCAAATATCAAGCTTTCCTGGTTGATTAGTTTGACACTATACTCTAGTTCATAACCCAAAGCTGATCTGATGGCAGAGAAAACTGTAGACCACGAATGGCAAATGCTTGCATTAGGCCACATGGGCTATGACTTGTGAGTTTTGTCAGTGAAATTTGACCATCCAAGTAATAATAATCTAGATGAATTTGATATAATAGGTGTTATATTTCAATTTTAGCAAGCAATATGCCTCTTATATATATAACGAAAATAATAGTTTATATGCCACCACTTTGGAAAATCAAAATGTATCAATGAAGCCAAAAACGTAAGCTACAATTTAATTAAATCCATCTGAAATTCTGAATAAATTCTTCATAATTGAGTTATCTTTTTTTTTTTCTAGGTTAAGTTCTAATGTTTGTAAACAATAGGCCTGCCTGTTGTTGAATTTATGAAGGAACTTGATACTTCAATATAGAGCAACTCTTAACCTGATGCTCTTGGTTCTGTAGGGTAACATGCTTGAAGGAGGAGGAAAAACACCTATTCTTAATCCCATGGAGCTTGAGGATGTTGGATACAAGATTGTGGCTTATCCACTTTCATTGATTGGAGTCTCTATTAGAGCAATGCAGGTAGTCATGTCCTATCTTGGATACCAACCCCTTTGACCTTTGTCGCTACATTCTTGTCAAAATTTATGTAACTGCCCATAAAAGCTTGTATGTGTTGACTAGTCAAAATAACTATTTTGGAATCTTCAATGATGATATGTTGTGCCGTCTATGATGATATTTTTTTTCCCATGCGAAATCCTTTGTTTTTGAACTTTTTTGAACCTTTAATAATTTAAAAAAGGAGCAAAGAAGTGTGATGCCCCCTTAGTTTTATGCATGTTGAACATGCATGACAAGTATGCTACTTCAAATAATTGTACTTTTCCAATGGCTTGGCCTTGAGCATTGACATAAACTTTCTGCAGGATGCATTAAAAGCTATCAAGAGCGGTAGGCTTCCACCTCCAGGAAGTATTCCGTCATTTGAAGAGATTAAAGATGTTTTAGGTTTTAATATTTACTATGAAGAAGAGAAGCGGTATGCTTTAGGCACCAGCGAGCCATTTGCACAAACAGGTGAATGTACATAAGATATGCATTTTTCCATTGACAAATTTGGTTATTTATAATTTCTTGTATAAAATTATTGGTGTTGTTAGTTGTAAGGTAGGTAAAAATAAAGTACAGTATATAACTGTTAATTAATATCGGAGCCCAGCTCCCTCTACATCATGAATTACTGAGGAACTTTGCTCAAATATACATATGAGTAGTTTCATGTAAGATTCACTTATCATAATGTTTGAGTATTATCGTAGTAGATAAATGAAAATTTGAATGGTGGAGAAATCCAACTATTGCTAGGTTCTTCAATCTTGTCATGCTTCTCTATTGAGTGGAAGAAAAATTGAGAAACAATGTTTGAATTTAGTTACATCTCTCGAAATTACACAGTGAAGCTGTAACATATTAGCATTTATGTTTAATAAATGGGAAAAAAGAGAGCAGAAAATCAGAATTTCACTGGATGAAGTCCTTGTTCTGCTTCGTCATATTCAACCTGTTTTCACCAATCGTAGCCCCTGACTTTCCTATAATATTAGCTCTTTTTCATCTTCTTAAACAATCTTCCTAATATACTTGAAAGTTTTGGAAACCCGGTTGATCAACTGATGTGTGTTGATTTTGTTTGCATGCTGAGTTGAATACCATAGAGGTTTTGTTATGTCCTGAACATTGAGAAAATAGAGTTACTCATTTGTTCAACATCGGCCTTCTTTTGTCTAAGCACTGCCTTGTGGCACAGCTATTTCTTTTCTATCTGATACTTCTAAAGCCCTAATGGTATGTCAGCTACAGGCAGATCTGATGACCCCGAAAGAAAGGATGATGATGGCATGGATCAGGGAGAACCAGACCCAGTAGTTCCTGTTACCGAAGTCATAATTCCTGATGTTTATAGTCCTTCTGATGCAGATGGTTTGCGAGGTCCGTTATCTGGAATCTGGTCTCGGACGTTGAGAATCAAAATTACTGGGGGAGATGGGCTTGAGAAACTTGATGTTAGGATTCCAGTAAGTTGCATCTTAACCCCTGCACTTTGCTCCAATTCATTATCTTGCTTTATTACTTGTTCTTTTCTGTAGGACCCTCGCAGTTTTTTAGTGTGATTTGTGAAATGCAATCTTTCATGCTTCAAACAAGATACTTGTCCTCAAACCAAATTCCAACAGTCATAACTAGCCGAGTACATAATGTATCATATTCTCCATGGTTTTATCACTTACTAATCACAACGTCTGCTGACGTTTTTGCTATGGGATGGGAAGTTTAAAATCTGTCAGTTTAAAACATGTTCTGTAATTATGCATTTTGAGTATAGAAACCAACCTCTTCTAATGAAATTCCTCATTAAGCCTTGCCTGATCATATGGATGAACACTTGTTACCACTCTATTTTAATGTTTCTTTCTAAATTGTATTGGAACTACCTCTCTTTCTTCCTCGACGGAGGCTGGTTATTAATATTTTCCTTCTTTCCCTTTGCAGGCTGGATTTTTGGATGGCATCACGAATATAGTTCCAGGTAATGCCTTTGTCTCTTTTCATTAAACTGCAAATTTTCAACAACAATAAACCGTTGAAAAGCCTAATGGTAAGATACTGATATTCTGGTGTGCTGCGTAGCTCTGGTGGGCGTAAACATCAAAGACCTCATAAACAATGCGGCTGAGAACTCTGGAGGAACGCTGTTAGATTTCCGCGACAGAATGGGAGATAGAATACAAGTTTTCCTTGAGTAAATTTACACTCTTGGGGCTGTTCTTGACTTGCGAGGGAGACTTAAATGAGTCGACAGCATTGAGATTAACCCAATTGGTTTGCATTTCATTTTTTTGGCCCTTTGTTTCAAGTTTTGCTAGTTTTGGTGCCCTAAACTCCAACCGTTGCTCTAAAAAATCTCTAAAGTGGGAAAAAAAAATCAAAATCTTTGAAATTTTTATACTCCAATGTGAACAAATCTAAAATAAGAAAGAGGGTGGGAAAGGAGCAGCTAAATTTGCTTGGCATCCAGCTTGATCATCACAGTTGACAAACCCACAGCCAAACACAAACATAACCTAAGGGCGAAGTACCAAAAGCTAAAGATCACAAGCAAGGGATGGAGCATCACAATGTCTGCTGCATAAGCGAGATTGGTACGCATTCTTGAAGCCCACAGCAACCCTAACAAAAACAAACTCAGGCCAGGAGCAGGCGCGAGGCAAACAATATTGCTGCATAGTGCATACCCATATAACTAAGACTATGAGGTGCCCGCAGCTCTCCATGCCGCGCCCGCGGCTAATTGTTCCGGACGGCCAAATTGCAATATCCCTAGGGCTATTGTGTTAGCTATTCAACTTAGATATGTTTGACTATGGTTTCCTTTTGATAATGTTTTTTTGTTCAAACCTTTTGATGATGTGGGTGCTTGCATGCACTTTATTATATTGATGTATCTTTTGATGAGTGCTTGCATGCCCCGATTATAGTGTTGTTCTTATTCGAGCTTATTGCAATCCTTTCACCCTTCCAAAAGTAAAACTAAAGATACGGTATGAGTTAAGAAACGAAACAGATCTAGAAGACTAAGGAAGGCTTGGTTGAAGGCTAGTCACCTCTAGAAAACTTATGTTAAGGTATGGGTCAAACCTTTTTAGAGTTTATAATGGTAGAGTGTGGTGGGGTTGAAGCCACAAAAAACTTATGATAGTTAGTACCGTCAAAACTCATTTATAAGTATTTAATATTGTATCTTTGATAAAATTATCAAAACCAGAAAAATTAAGGACAAATGTTGTAATTTTGCGTAAAAATAATTACAATTTTGACCCGAGAGACAATGAGGAACCTAAATACGAAAGCCTTGAAAATATTGTCAATCTCGTAGAATGTGATGAAAAATAGTATTTTGGATATGTTTTGAGTTTTTTTTCCCTTTGAGTTTGATGGATTTCGATAAAAAAAAATTGTGTGTTTTTGGCGTGAGGATACAATCATTTAACATTGTCGAGGCTATAATATTAACTCAAAAGAGTTTATCGAGTTTATGACACAACCTTAGCACATTTTAACGAGTGAAATGCATACCCTCGACACAATTTACTTGCCTAAGCCTTTTGCTCAACAAGATTCACCGTTGTCCATCCATCACCCGCCTCACCCGCCACCCACTTTATTGGATTGAGATCCTCTCCTTAGGAAAATCTTCCTAATATCTTCCTCATGAATTGATCCCCACCGTAACCGTTCAATTAAATTGATGGCTAAGATTACACCTCATTAAATTAATTAACAATTAATTTATTAAACATTCAAAATATTTGCACGGCAGGAGGAAGTTCTCGTCCTCGTCCAAGAACTGAGAGCAACCGGAAGCAATTGAGAGAAACTAGAAGAAAATTAAAGTATGCAAAATACTGTGAGATCAATTTCATACTTTTTATAAAGAAGTAAAATATTGTGTAAAGAGACCACTGGAAGCAATTTCAGGCTTCTCGGCAGAAAGATGATTTTAATTGAACTCCACAATAAAATTGAGAGGATCCAAATACTTGTCCAAAGGCCTGAATTGGACCGAATTGAGAGGTTCGACGAACTAACTCTCCTCCGAATTGGCCTCCTTGAACAAATACTCGTCCGAATTCGGCTTCAAATTGAACGGAAGCAGGAAGATCTTAAGCCTGAAAGGCTTCGGAGGTCTCCAATTGAGGCTATCGTACTCGACATCAAGTGCTCGAGGTCCTCGTCGTTCTTCACATAGATCAACGCATCGAGCTCCTCACCTGAAAGCCGGTAATGAAGCAGATCTGGAAGGGAAGAGCGTCATGGATGGAGGAGAGCGTCATGGTCGGGCGGAGAAACTAGTGCTGCTATCCACGAAGATCAAATTTATGTAGAATTAATCCTACCCCTTGGTTTATTTAAACGGTTAAGATTTTATTAGGAACTTATTAGGAGAATTTTTATTAGGAGAGGATCCAACTCCGGTTAGAAATTAATGTGGGTGGAGCGAATGGATTGGATTAGCCATCCAATCAATTTCGGAGGTTCTGTGCAGATATGAAAATAAGGTATTTAATATTTCACATTTAATAATTCTATTAATATTGTTTTGTAAGCAAGTCTTCGATTATTAAAACATTAAACTAGTTTTCAAGACTTTAATTTTTATTTTTAACTAAAAAGAGCGTTGTTGTGATTTTTTACAATCAAAATTTCATATTTATGTCATATGATATATATGATAAATATTAATAGTATCAATCTTACAATTTTATAATATGAATCACCTTTCTCTACTATGGGTTACATGAAACACCAACAATTATTAAATAAATAAATACATATAATTATAAGTAAATATGTTGAATATAATCAAATTATTTATCCCCGATAAATCAAGAAGATTAGGGAAATTAATTTTTATGAATTTAATACAACTATTTACATTGAAATCTTAGATCTTCTAAATATGTGTAAAATATATCTTTAATAACTTAACCAATTTTTTCTTAAAACATTAAAATTACTTTATTGGATGAAAATCAATAATTTACAAGATATTTGATTTGATTTAATAAAAATAAAATATTTTTAAAGTATTGAAAAAAAAGAGAAAAAGACAAGAAAAACAGGAAAAACGCACGGAAAAAGGGAACCAAAAAAAAAAAAATTTAAACTCAAGGGAGCGCTTTACCTTTCATTATTACCGCTAGGCCACGTCACGTGCAAAGATTCGAATCCTTTATCCAGATAATTAATTATAACAACTAACAACTTTATCCAGATAATTAATTATAACAACTACTCCGTAATAACTTCTAAACAACTTTATCCAGATAATTAATTATAACAACTACTCCGTAATAACTTCTAAATATTTAGATGCCTTGTGCGTTCGCACTTCTTGCACATGCTAATGGCCGACCCTGGTCCTAGCTCTATCGTTCTCCATAACAAAAATGGGTCTTTCGTGCTTCTGGCCCGTGTGACATTGGTAGGACTTGAATCACTTATAAATCACTCCGAACATCCTTATGATATTCGATGTGGGATATGGGTGTTAGAGGCTCGTCGTAAGTACTCTCATTCCCCCCCTCTATGGTTGTGCTGGTTTCTTCTTTCATTTATAATTTTAAAAAATGACAAAATACTTATTAGTTATTCTGATAGAGTTCCATATGATTCTAGGCAATGTTCTTTTGTTGAGAATTAAAATTGCTTTGTCAATGAAAAAGGAGGTTTCTAGGAAAAGGCTAGTATCTTTTGTTGAAGATAGGCTATTAAGCATACAACAAGATATTGGTGATGCAGTTGAGGTGCTTCCTTGTCTTATATCAGGGATGGACATGAATATCGACTTCTAGGGTATTGAATTCTAAATATTTTAATGAATGACCATTGAGAGATAGTTCTCAAATCTCTTCAAACTTTGATTTAAATGCCATTTTTATCCATGATCGATGATTATGAGTGTACTCAAGAGAGTGCAATATTTTCTCTCCTCGATATACAATTATACCATGGATGGGTGGTTGATCCCAAGATATTGTCTTATTTTTTGTGTGTATTCTTAAATTAAAGTTTCTGATATAATTCAGTCTCCCAATCTCTTTGCATTAAGTATTTATTTCCAAAATGATAGCATCTCTTCATACGTATAATCAAAGTATCAACCTTCTCTCTTCTTTATGCTTTATCAAACACGACTCTTGATGATTTTTTTGTAGGATTCTGCTACAACAGGAGCATTCAGACCAAGATCATAGGAGGAGATTAGCTTGAGGATTTGGAAGATGGTGAGGAGCCTATGACACAAGAATTGCGAAAAAGCTTCATGAACAACAGTAGGAGTCAACTGACTCCACACCGGTGTTTTTCTTTATTGAACTAGCAGTATAACTCCTATCTTCTAATTTCTTCAAACTTTCATTTTTATTTGCATGAGAAGGTCTTGTAGATATAGAGTTGTGTGTGTTGTTTTGGAACCAACACTTCCACACAATGCTCAAGTAAAAACGAGAATTGTATCTGTAATGGGTAAAATCTGCATCATAGATCTTGAGGAGGATCGGTGAGATACAATCCTGCAAGATCAATCAAGAACGAGGTCGGGGCGGGGCTTGTCTCCCCAGAGCAGCCTCTGACGCTCAAGTCAGAATGTGTCGGCTGATAGAAGCCTCCTCCAACCCTAGTAATCGATCATATATATAATGAGAGTTAGAGTTTGCGATTAGGGTTTACCATATAAACGACGATTATGCCCCTGGATCTTTTGTTGAATTACTTTTGCTATATCAATTGCCCCTCGGGTTTCCTTATCACGATCTAGTGATGAGGAAAGACGAATAACACGAGTAATGCTTGCCCCTTGTCTTCGTTGTATCCTGCAAGATTTAGCATTCTCAACCGAACAACACGATATAATGTAGTTGATGACATTCTTGCTTAAATTTTATTTACGATTGACAAGCTGATTGTTTTCATTGAGGTTGAGCATTTCGCTTTAAATGAAATTCTTATTGCTTGATTTCGAGTTTTGCTGGCCCTTAACGATGTTGTTATGGCTTAGAATTAGCTTTAGGTGGTCTTAAGTGACGATTCTTTGGCCTTGAGTGGCGCTCTATTGGCCTGAAATTGGCGATCTTTTGGCCTTAAGTGGCGTTCTCGTGGCCTGAAATCGACTTTCTATTGGCCTTAAGTGGCGTTCTCGTGGCCTGAAATTGACTTTTTATTGGCCTTAAGTGGCGTTCTCGTGGCCTGAAATCGACTTTCTGTTGGCCTTAAGTGACGTTTTCGTTGGCCATGAGTGGCGCTCTTTGGCCATGAGTGGCGATTCGTTGGCCATGAGTGGCAACTCGTTGGCCATGAGTGGCGTTCTATTGGCCTTGATTGGCGATCTGTTGGCCTTGATTGGCGATCCGTTGGCCATGAGTGGCGATCATTTGGCCTTGAGTGGCGTTCTATTGGCCTTGATTGGCGATCTGTTGGCCTTGATTGGCTATCCGTTGGCCATGAGTGGCGATCATTTGGCCTTGAGTGGCGTTCTATTGGGCTTGATTGGCGATCTGTAATTGTTTTTTATGACTTTGAAATAATGGTGTTCTATATATATAGATGCATACGCATATAAGCATTTCACGAATTTATATGTCACCGATGCAATTAAACATGTAATATGATTAACTAAAGAGCAAACTTTCTATCAAAATAGGATATAGAGAACTTAGCTTTTAGGTCTCATATGTTGGAGCGGTCGGGCCCGATACGTTGCCTTATGGAAGTTGGGCCTTTTTCCGCAATCATCCTAAATGCATGGGCTGAACTGCAATTTCTAAGAACTCTGGGCTAATTTTGTAATTAGTCCTAATTTGAATGTAACCGTCGTCTTCATAGGGTTTGTAGACAGAGCGGCGGCGACGTTGGATTTCGAAGCGGCGTCCTCAGACTATTCTCCCTCCTTCTACCGGACCACGATCGGCGACGCAGGTCAAGTGCGGGCAGCGGGGACCTTGGGGTGAGTTTTCGGTGTGCTGCGGTGGTGCGTTGAGGCTCGATAAGTTGGCGTAGTGTGGCGATTCGATGACCAGAAGGGCCGCGGTTTCATCGTGCCCCAATCCTTAATCGGATCAGGCGGGTTTCGAACAGGAGGCGGTGAAGGTGGCCTTTGCTCTCGCCCTATCCCACTCTCTCTCGACTTCGTTCGCCCGTTGAATTTTCGACAGGCTCGCCAGAGTTCGATGGGACTCACCGGCGACTCGGGGAAGCTCTCCTCAGATCGGATTTTCGAATCGGAACATGGCAACGACTCGGGTTTGGCGACTTCGGAAAGGCTCCTGGGTGATTTGGAAGCGGTTCTGGGCTACGCCGGTTGTCGGAGCTTGGAAGCGCTTGCTTCGATGGACGATGGAAGGAGTGACGGTGGTGTTTGACGAAAGTTCCGCATCCACTGCTTCATCGTCTCCCATCAACAGTCAATTCTTGTTGCTTCGTAGATTGGGAGATCCGATCTTGTAGCTTTTTGATCGAATTCCCACAGATGACGCCAAATGTAATGGGTAAAATCTGCACCATAGATCTTGAGGAGGATCGGCGAGATACAATCCTGCAAGATCAACCAAGAACGAGGTCGGGGCGGGGCTTGTCTCCCAGAGCAGCCTCTGACGCTCAAGTCAGAATGTGTCGGCTGATAGAAGCCTCCTCCAACCCTAGTAATCGATCATATATATAATGAGAGTTAGGGTTTGCGATTAGGGTTTACCATATAAATGACGATTATGCCCCTGGATCTTTTGTTGAATTGCTTTTGCTATATCAGTATCTATTGACCACTTCCACACAACACTTCTTGCACATGCTAATGGCCGACCTTGGCCCTAGCTCTATCGTTCTCCATAACAAAAATGGGTCTTTCGTGCTTCTGCCTCGTGTGACATTGGTAGGACTTGAATCACTTATAAATCACTCCGAACATCCTTATGATATTCGATGTGGGATATGGGTGTTAGAGGCTCATCGTAAGTACTCTCCTTCCCTCCCTCTATGGTTGTGCTGGTTTCTTCTTTCATTTATAATTTTAAAAAAGGACAAAATACTTATTAGTTATTTTGATAGAGTTCCATATGATTCTAGACAATGTTCTTTTATTGAAAAATAAAATTGCTTTGTCAACGAAAAAGGAGGTTTCTAGGAAAAGGCTAGTCTCTTTTGTTGAAGATAGGCTATTAAGCATACAACAAGATATTGGTGATGCAGTTGAGATGCTCCCTTGTCTTATATCAGGGATGGACATGAATATCGACTTCTAGGGTATTGAATTCTAAATATTTTAATGAATGACCATTGAGAGATAGTTCTCAAATCTCTTCAAACTTTGATTTAAATGCCATTTTTATCCATGATCGATGATTATAAGTGTACTTAAGAGAGTGCAATATTTTCTCTCCTCGATATACAATTATACCATGGATGGGTGGTTGATCCCAAGATATTGTCTTATTTTTTTGTGTGTATTCTTAAATTAAAGTTTCTGATATAATTCAGTCTCCCAATCTCTTTGCATTAAGTATTTATTTCCAAAATGATAGCATCTCTTCATACGTATAATCAAAGTATCAACCTTCTCTCTTCTTTATGCTTTATCAAACACGACTCTTGATGATTTTTTTGTAGGATTCTGCTGCAACAGAAGCATTCGGATCAAGATCATAGGAGGTGATTAGCTTGAGGATTTGGAAGATGGTGAGGAGCCTATGACACAAGAATTGCGAAAAAGCTTCATGAACAACAGTAGGAGTCAACTGACTCCACACCGGTGTTTTTCTTTGTGGAACTAGCAGTATAACTCCTATCTTCTATTTTCTTCAAACTTTCATCTTTATTTGCATGAGAAGGTCTTGTAGATATAGAGTTGTGTGTGTTGTTTTGGAACCAACACTTCCACACAATGCTCAAGTAAAAACGAGAATTGTATCTATTGGCCACTAACGAAGGCTACGAGGAGGTAGAGTTGTCCATAGGTCATGGGTTGACCCATGATCCGAATCACCCGATGGTTCATATGGGTGCTGAACCCAATGGGTCAGGCAAGTGGTCAGGTTAGGGTTAGGGCTGGTCAACCATACCCGTCCCACCCTTAATTAAAAAAATATACCACTTTTATAGGGTTAGGATCCTCCCACCTATCTCTCTCATTACCGGTGCGGGATAAAAAAAAGATAACGAAGTCACACTCTCACATATTCATTTTTTTGTTGAATTATATAATGGTCATCAATATTTTAATGTTATTTCAAATAGATACGTAATTTATTTCATCATTGAGTTGCATCTTTCTCAAATTGGGTGGTTTATTGATACCCTCAATTCCGTCTTCCTGATCGAGTGTACATTGTACTAATTTAAAATGTTAATTTTTTTAATCAATCATTACGGTTGGCAGACGTTTAGTGTTGGGGGAGTGGTGTTGTGTGTGATTGTCTTACTTTCGCTCTGATTTTCTTTTGCTTGCTCCGTGACTTGATTTGTGCTCATGCTTTATTAAGGTTATTGTTTCATTTCGTTCTGGGTCTTTCGGAAACACTCTCTCGGGCTCCCCGGGGTAAGAATGCGTACATCCCGACCCCCAGACCCTGCTTAATTGCGGGATACACTGGGTTGTTGTTGTTGTATTACTTCCAATACTTATTAGATCAACAAGGGTGAGAAGACATTTTCCATTCTACACGTATTGTGCAACCACTCAATTCTATATTCTTGGTCGAGTGTACAATAATACTAGTTTAAAATGTTAATTTATTTAATTGTTTCATTTTAATTGAGACTTACTCCCTTCGATCAACAATGTAAGAGATTTTACTATTTTACATGTTTTTAAGGAGTTAAATAAAAGACGTTAATTAATAGTCAAGTATGAAATGAAACATTACATTTGAGCACGCTTGGATGAATCAAGCATCGAAAATTAGTTATTAGAATTGTAAAACACTACGTCATTTACTTATTACGTAGTACTTGTAAAACACTATGTCATTTACTTATTACGTAGTACTTGTAAAACACTTTATCATTTACTTGCTACTTTTCGAAATTGGCTGGCTCCCCACTTGCCTTCCTTGGCCCCTTCCGCTTTCTTTATCGTTTTC
Source organism: Persicaria tinctoria (assembly GCA_037127255.1). NCBI lineage: Eukaryota > Viridiplantae > Streptophyta > Magnoliopsida > Caryophyllales > Polygonaceae > Persicaria > Persicaria tinctoria. The sequence goes on from JBANSL010000013.1 coordinate 75,786,413, forward strand.
AATGGAGTACTCCTTCTGTTTCTGTTTCTTTTTTTATTTTACTATTTATATGCGTTTTTTAAAGTGATAAAAACTGCTCCATCTGTTTCATAATAAAAGTCAAATTACTTTTCGGCACGCATTTTAGGAGGCACTCTCTCCATTTCAAAACAAATATCACTTTACTATTCAGCACGCATTTTAAGGAGGTAAAAACTCTATAAAATATTATTTGTTGTAATATTTGTGGTGAATACTTCACCTTATGATAAAATATCCCCCAAAATCAGGGATATTTTTTGTTGTGATAGGGATGGATCTCCACTATAAAAGGAGGATCCGGGTTGTTGTAACTCAAGCAAGAAATCAGATAAACTAAGTACGATTACAAGTACAAACAATCTGGGTCTCTTGTTTACCACTAAAATTATCACACGTTATCAGCACGAGATCTAAAAACCAACTGATTTTTTCAGATTTGAAGGTAAAACCCTCATATCCAAACTCTTTAATTATGAAAATGTTTTTACCAAAATCGTTTTATGGAAGAGTATGCTCTGTAGTTGCCCAAATTGGGATCTTCTACACCAGAAACTCATACAAACTTTCAGATCTTCTCGTTTTACATCATTTTTGTTCAGATCCGTTTTCAAAACTCATAAAATATGGAACACATAAAAGGCTCAACACGGTTTCATGAGTTTTTATACAAAACTGAAGATTTTCGGAAACAAAACACGGAAAGTTTCATCATCAAGCTTTACAAATCTTCACTTCAAAACAAAATTAGTAGATATAAGCTTATTACAAGAGATTTGCTAAGAAATTACATAATACAATACCGTTTTGAACTCCGCCTTCAACCCCCGCCTCACCGGAACCTTCGTCGGGGCTCTTAGGAGCACTGACAATTTTTGGTCACCCACACAACGAAGGAAACCACCAAAACCGCTATCGTAATCCCTCTAGCCAACATTTTTAATAAAACTCGGTCGGTATCGGTCATTTTTTCGTCGGATCGGAAAATGTGTGTGGTGGTGGCGTTGGGAACCAGGAGGACGAGAGGATGAGGGAGATGGAAGTGAGTGGAGCGGGGTGGAGTAAGTGGTATAAAAGGGAGGGAGTGCAAAGATAAAAAGGGAGATAGCTAGGAGAAGTGAACATATACTACCCGCTTGCAATATTCAAAAGATGAACACCACTCCTACAATGTTTTCCGTATGCTCACAATAGCTAGCTTCAAATCCATAGTTGCTACTATATACATATCATTATTGTTCTTGTTTTCATAAGTCATGAGACTAACATACATGTATGCATAGTCTTGTCAAATCCATCTTTGGAGTGTAGATGCATGTAGCTACCTACTATACTATGCACACGTTTACGTTCAAAATCTTAGTTAATTCCATTTTTTGAGTTTGCATGACTATATAAATATATGCATGATAATTAATTAAAATGAAAGTGTTAACTCCTTGCTAATTAGTAATTCAACAACTTGATAAATTGTTACTTTCTTATTGAACTTTTACATGTCTCACTTTTGAATTGATCTTGCCATGCAAATATTAGAAATGATGACTTCCTACCAACTACACTATTAACACTATACATGATTTGAAATTGCATCGCATATATCTATATATTTGATGTTTGTACGTGTATATATATCATATATGTCACATAACATATTCATTCATGATGTATTAATATTCACATCTAATTTTATACATTAACTAATTATATATGTGATATTAATTAGCATGATTTTATGTGTAGTGCTATTATGGCAAACATCACCAAAGGGAATTCGATATTCTAGGCCTGTCAGAAGACAAGTACCTCGAATGGAGGGTGGATGCCTTGACGCACTTAAAGGCTAATGGTCTGGAAGAGACCGTCAAAGAAAATAACACCACCACTCCACAAGAAAAGGCCAAGGCCATTGTCTTCCTTCGCCACTATATACACGAAAGCTTAAAGTCTGAGTATTTATTGGTGGAAGATCCGAGGGAATTATGGGAGAATTTAGCCAAACGATACGACAATCAAGTGAATATATTACTCCCAATGACCATATATGAATGGAACTCTTTACGGGTTCAAGATTTCAAAAATATCAGGGAGTATAACTCCGATGTGTTTCGAATCACATCGAAACTGAAATTATGTGGCCATGAAATTACCGAGGAGAAAATGACAGAGAAGAAATTTTCAACAATGCATGCATCTAATGTGCTGTTACAGCAGCAATACAGGCAGTGTGGCTTTAAAAAGTACTCTGACCTGATTAATGTGATGCTTGTGGCGGAGAAAAATAATGAACTCCTGATGAGGAACCACAACATGAGGCTTCCAGGTGCGACACCATACCCTGAAGCGAATGCTGTGAATGTTATGAATGCCAACACAAAGAGAGGTGATGGCCTAAAAATTCGCGGGGTTACAAGAAATGAAAAGGTCATGGCAATGACCGCAAACAAGGCTATGGGAAAGGTAACTTCTCCCAAAAATATGGCAATCCTGGAGAATCCTCCTCCAAGGGGATGAAGCAAAAGGTCCAGAGGGGTCCAACAGGAACCCCAAACAAACCCAAGTCTCAATGTTATCGATGTGGGATGACTGGCCATTGGGCCAAAGTATGCCGTACAGCTAAGCACTTGTGTGAGTTGTATCAAGCTTCCCAGAAAGAAAAGGGAAAGGAGGTGGAAGCAAACTTTGCTACTCCACAAATTCCCACTCTTGATCTCGAAGACATGTTTGCAAACAATGTCGAGACTGGTGATGAATTTCCCTATGATGAAGGCACTAATTTCTAATTTTTTTTATGTCTCTAATAAGTTGAACGTTTATTTGTCCAAGTCTTATGAAGTGTCCTTGTATAATAGTAGCGTAATTTCAATTTCCTTGTCCGAGTCCTATGAAGTGTCCTTGTATGATATTAGTGTAACTTAAATTTCAATCAACCATGTAATATAATGCTTGCATTAACTCTGTATGTTTTCTTAATTTCTGAAGTGATGAATTCATCTAGAGTTAATCGTGATCGTAAAGAGCAATGTTTAGTGGACAGTGCCACAACCCACACCATCCTAAAAAACAAAGAGTACTTCACTCAATTGACAGTCTATGAAGGAAATGTCAACACAATATCAGGTGTGGCAAAGTTGATTGAAGGATCAGGAAAAGCTTGCCTCTTGCTTCCAAGAGGGACAAAGCTGATAATAAAAGATGCACTATACTCAAGGAAGTCTCAGAGAAATCTGTTAAGCTTCAAAGATGTGCGTCAAAATGGGTTTCATATTGAAACCATGAATGAAAATGAGTACTTGTGCTTGACTGCACATGTATCTGGAAAAAGGGGAGTGGTAGAAAAGCTACCAGCTTATTCCTCTGGACTATATTTTACTCATATAAGTCCATTTGAGATCAATATGGTGTCTAGGAGAAGTCCAGACAACCATAAAGTATTTAACCTATGGCATGATCGATTGGGTCATCCAGGTACAACAATGATGCACAGAATTATTGAGAATTCACTTGGTCATGCATTAAAGGACAAGAGAAGCCTTCAGACAAGTGATCTCAATTGTACTGCTTGTTCGTTGGGCAAACTGATCATTAGGCCCTCGAAAAATAAAATAGCAGTCGAAGCTCATACATTTTTAGAAAGAATTCAAGGAGATATATGTGGGCCAATTGCGCCACCATGTGGACCGTTTCGCTACTTTTTGGTGCTAATAGACGCATCAACACGCTGGTCACATGTAAGCTTATTATCGACAAGAAACGTCGCATTTGCTAAGCTCCTTGCTCAAATCATACGATTAAGAGCACAATTTCCGGATTATGCAATAAAGAAAATCCGACTATATAATGCAGGAGAATTCACATCCCAAGCATTTAATGAATATTGTATGTTGATTGGGATTACAGTGGAGCACCCAGTAGCACATGTACATACACAAAATGGTCTCGCAGAATCGTTAATCAAACGATTACAATTAATTGCCAAGACATTGTTGATGAAATCTAAGTTACCATCATCAGCTTGGGGACATGCTGTATTACATGCTGCAACACTGATTCGGTTGAGACCAACTGCATACCATAAATACTCCCCAATGCAACTTGTGTTCGGTAAGGAACCAAATATATCACACCTGAAGGTTTTTGGATGTACAGTGTATGTTCCAATTGCTCCATCACAACGAACAAAGATGGGTCCTCAAAGGAGATTGGGAATATATGTTGGCTTTGAATCCCCCTCGATTATTAAATATCTTGAGCCAACAATATGTGACTTATTTACAACAAGGTTTGCTGATTATCACTTTGATGAAAATACATTCCCAACTCTAGGGGGAGAGAAGAATAAAATGGACCCTAATAAAGGTGAGATCACATGGGATGCCATGTCTTTATCATACCTTGATCCTCGAACGAAAGTATGTGAACAAGAGATAGACAAGATAGGTAGACAAGATAATTCGTTTACAAGGCATAGCTAATCAGTTGCCTGATGCATTTACAGATATAGCAAAAGTGACAAAGTCACATATACCTGCTGTAAATGCCCCTGCGAGAATTGAAGTACCTATGGATCTACCTAATAAATCTATTGCTAATGAATCTACTATACGTAGAAAGCGAGGTAAACCACTTGGTTCCAAAGATTTGAAACCAAGACGAACGAGGAGACAAAAGGGTAATGTTGGTGATCTCACAACAATTCAGCCATCTGAAGATAATATTAAGGCAAAGAGATCTATAATGAGGATAGTCTGAAAGGCGAAGGAAACTCCTCAGAAGAGGAGAATATTGTTAAAGAAGATGAAAAAGAGAGTCTTCTTGAGTTCTTGAAGAAGGTAGAAAAATCGACAATTATGAGATCTCCATAAATTATGTATCCACTGCGATGCAATTGAACAGAAAAGATGTCATTGTCGATGAAATATTTGCCTTTTCAGTAGCAGTTGAAATGATGGCTGAAGACGACGACATTGAACCTAAAACGGTTGAAGAGTGTCATCATAGAAAAGATTGGCCTAAATGGCAAGATGTAATTCAAGCAGAATTAAAATCGCTTGAAAAGCGTGAAGTTTTCAGTCCTGTGACCGAGACCCCAAAAGGTGTGAGGCCAGTTGGCTACAAGTGGGTCTTTGTGAGAAAACGAAATGAGAAAAATGAGGTAGCAAGATATAAGGCAAGACTTGTAGCACAAGGTTTTTCACAAATGCCAGGAATTGATTATGAAGATACATATTCACCGGTAGTTGATGCAACTACCTTGAGATTTTTAATTAGCCTGTCAGTGGCTGAAAAGCTACAAATGCGATTAATGGATGTCGTGACTGCATATTTGTATGGGTCACTTGACACCGTTATATACATGAAAGTCTATGAAGGACTAAAGATGCCTGAATCTTGCAAATCGAAGCCTCGAGAAATGTTCTCCATAAAGTTGAGGAGATCTTTATATGGACTGAAACAATCTGGGCGAATGCGGTATAATCGTCTTAGTGAATACCTTCAAAAGGAAGGATATAAGAACGACTCAAGATGTCCATGTATCTTTATCAAAAGATATGAATCAGGGTTTGCCATCGTTGTAGACTTTGCAGTATATGTTGATGATTTAAACATTGTTGGAACCCTGAATGAGATCGCAAGTACAGTTAAGTACTTGATGAAAGAATTTGAAATGAAAGATCTTGGGAAAACCAAGTTTTGTCTCGGTTTACAAATTGAGCATGTATGAGATGAAATTTTTGTCCATCAATCTAATTACACCGAGAAGATTCTGAAGAGATTCAACATGGATAAAGCTCATCCATTGAACTCACCCATGGTCGTTCGATCTCTAAATATACACGATGACCCATTCCGTCCCCGAGAAGATGATGAGGAAATACTTGGCCCAGAAACATCATACTTAAGTGCTATTGGTACCTTGATGTACCTAGCCAACAATACAAGGCCTGATATTGCCTTCGCTGTAAACTTGTTGTTAAGATACAACTCAGCTCCAACAAGGAGACATTGGAACGGAATTAAACATTTGTTCCGTTACCTTAGAGGTATACATGATCTTGGTTTATTTTATCAAAACTGTCCAAATGCCACTCTTGTTGGTTATGCAGATGCAGTATATCTATTAGACCCACACAAGGTTAAGTCTCAAAATGGATATGTCTTCACATATGGGGATACAACCATATCATGGAAGTCAACAAAGCAAACTCGGACCGCTACATTGTCAAATCATGCCGAATTGATAGCATTGTACGAAGCAGGAAGAGAATGTGTGTGGCTAAGATCGGTGATAAACTATATACAGAAGGAATCCGGAATCAAGTCCATCAAAGGTAGCCCAACCGTTATATACGAAGACAATTCTGCATGTGTCACCCAAGTGAAGGAAGGCTACATCAAAGGGGATCGGACTAAGCACATATCACCAAAATTCTTCTCTACTCATGAACTTGAGAAGAAAGGGAAAATTGAAGTCCAACAAATCCGATCAGATGAGAACCTAGCCGACTTGTTCACCAAGTTATTACCTCCCAAGAAGTTTGAGCAACTTGTGCGCAAGATCGGAATGTGTTGACTCCAAGAAACTCATTAAGCATGTCCAAATCAGGGGGAGAATTATACGCGCTGCACTCTTTTTTCCTTCGCTCAGGTTTTTTTTTTATCCCACTGGGTTTTTCTTGACAAGGTTTTTAACGAGGCAGCATCATCGATGCGTATAATAAGATTAAGCTTGTGTAAAATCCCCTACATTTATGACATAAGGTGAATATTCAAGGGGGGAGTGTTGTAATATTTGTGGTGAATACTTCACCTTATGGTAAAATATCCCCCAAAATCAGGGATATTTTTTTGTTGTGATAGGGATGGATCTCCACTATAAAAGGAGGATCCGGGTTGTTGTAAATCAAGCAAGAAATCAGATAAACTAAGTACGATTACAAGTACAAACAATCTGGGTCTCTTGTTTACTGTTGATAGGAGGAAATCGAGACTTGCAATAAAATATAAATAAAGTACAGCAAACCAGATTCCGTCCCTTTTCAAATGATTACAAGACCTCCTCTTGATGCAGTAGTGGGAAGTCAGGATCGATCCACGAGGAAGCGTGTCAGCTGATCCTAGGCAACGGTGGAATCTCACGAACAGAAGTCGACCACAGGTTGTCGATCTCGACTAGGGTTAGTCGACAGAAGATCGAACAAGTCGAGCAGTAGTAGTCACAAGCGGTTTTAGTCGATATCGACTAGGCCTTACTCGATATCGAGTAGACTTGTCGACGCCGAGGAGTCTTTTGTCAAGTTCCTGCACATAGAAGCTACAGCGATCTGGGATCGGGGATCAGTAACTCGATATCGATCAGATGTTGTCGATATCGAGGAAGGCAGAAAGTAAAACAAAATAAAATAAAAACAAATGCTTTTGGATTCGAAAATAAACTGTATGTAAAAGACTTCCAAGATTGGGGTTTGCAACAACGATAACCAAACATGCATAAGGCAGAAATAAAACAGATAATCATGTAACTTGCATCGAAGGACTAAGCTCTCGCCTTTTCCAACAATTAGACAACTCTTTCAAGAAACCCTAATTGTATCTACTGATTTTATGTTTACAATCCAAGTTGTTAGCATGGACCTCCATTGAATGGGTAATAAACATATAACAAGTAGTAGATGCTTAAAACATGATAAAAGTCGGATCTTTACCTCAAACATGCAGGGCTATCGTCGGGCTCGCCCCAACCCTAGAAGTGGGTGGACTACTCGCGCTCCATTGCAACCTCAGACATCGATTGAAAGGAAATAACTACTTGCATCAAATCAAACAGAGCTTACAACCAAAGGAAGCCAATTCCGCTCTCGCTTCACCAACTTCTCTTGGCCACTCACTCTCTCTCTCTACTACTTCTCCTTCTGAAATCGAATTCATAAAATCCAGCCCCTAGGGCTTTATTTATAGGCTTCTAATCCTTACTATTCAAGGATAGAAATCTCTATCTCTATCTAAATCTATATCTAAAAGCTTTAAAGATAAATAAATGGAATAACATAAATAAATCCAAAAAGGGAAATTATATCTAAAAGGCTAAAATATCTTCAAGTGGATAAATCTTCTCTTCATTGGATGGATCTTGATAAACTTGGATAGAATCGGATAGATTTTCGGCCCCAAGCAAGCCAAAACCGTGTAGGACTGCTCAAAACGCGTACGCGGCTTCTGGATAGATCTCCTCGATATCGAGTAAATTCCTCGATATCGAGTAAGGTGGTCATCGATATCGGCTTCATCGGCATGGTCGACTAGCTCTTCCTCGGACTGGCTCGGATCTGTGATGTGGGTGTACTCGGTATCGACTAATGTTGTCGATATCGAGGAGCTGGGTCCATCGACTTGCTGGCCTGACTTTGCTCGAGTAACTGGTTCTCGACATGCTCGGGTGCTGGCTCTCAGGTGTTGTCGATATCGAGTAGGTAACTCGATATCGAGGAAGGTGGCTTCATCGACCAGCTTGTCCTCGGTCAGTGATGTGCCCGGTCATGTTTTGTCGATATCGAGGAAAACAAGTCGATATCGAGTAATCTTCAGCCTCCATCTTTGCTTCTTGGTTTTCTCCCGAAATGGCTCCATATTCTGCAATATTAAACAGAAACTTATGTAGATCTCTATTTCTGACAAATAAGCATATACTACATATATTCGACATATTCTCAACCCGAAATATGCAAAGTGTATAGAATATGGAACTAAACCGTGCATTTCAACATGGCTATTTTAGAGACATCATTTACCACTAAAATTATCACATTATTTTTTTAATCAATTTTTTTTAGTAATTTCATACCACTAAAATTATCACTAAAATTATCGTATTCTCAACCCGAAATATACCAAGTATGAAATTACAGAAAAAAATTAATAAAAAAAATACGGAGTAATATTTTATAGAGTTTTTTAACCTCCTTGAAAAGCTTGCACTAAAGTCTAAACGACTTTTATTTTGAAACGGAAGGAGTAACACTCTATAAAATATTTTTTAATAATTTATTTTTATAAGTTTATACTTATGAATTTTTTTTTAAAAATTGCTTAAAAATATTTTATACTCCGTAATATTTTTACCTTTTAATTTGGAACGAGGGAGTATATAAAATACTACGGATTACTCTGTATTTATTTTGGTAAGAAGAGATGAAGGCGACTGACGTGGAATCCATAATTACTCCGTACATAGGTCAAGTGAACAGACGAGTCAGCAGAATGCTACTACTAGTGTAACACCGAATTGCATAATTGCATTCGGATCGCCCAAAGCTCTCTCGTCTTCCCCGTTGAGCGATCCATGGCGTCCACCGCACCAACTCGCCGAGTTTCATACCATCCGCTGTCCTCCCCAGGTGCCGGCCCTGGCGATGTCGAAACCCCTGTCAAGTCCCTTCGCCGCTTGCTCGCATCTCCCGGCGCCCATCTTGGCCCCGCTTGCTTCGACGCTCTCAGCGCCAGGCTCATTGAAATGGCCGGCTTTGACTTCTGCTTCACCAGCGGTAACTCCGATTTCTCGCTGCCGTTGTATCTTCTGTGATTGGTGGCTGTGCGGCAGCGGCGAGGAGAGATTTAGCAATTTAGCTTTGTTATGTTTGATTAGCGATTCATTTTTATCGTATTCAGTTTCTGATTTCTCCCAATTGCTTGGATCCATAGTAAAATTAGGGTTCTTTTGGTGATATGTGGTGAGAAGGTGCTTATTTGTGCAGATAAGGTGATGATAAGTACCTTAGATGGACCATAAGATAGTGTAATTTGGATAAGAAGTCAATAATAGGTTCCTGCGATGTTTTTCTCCTTCTGTTTCCATCATCATCGTCAACCGATCGGGCACTAAGTTGTTGTGATGAGCCTAGGAAGTATTTCCAATTGTCTCGAGCTAGAGGTTTGTCAATTTTTGTGTTGATTTCATTTTTCTAGAATATGGATTATAGGATGCTGATAAACTTTTAAGTAGGGAAGACTATGTGATTATAGAATCTGGACTGGATTATAGCATCCTCTTAAGAGTGACAAAGCTGATCTATGATTAAGTCTGCGCGGAGTAGAGTTCTGTAGTGATCTTTCTTACTCAAATTCCGTGAAGCACGTTTCAATTGTGAAAAGGTTGTCATGCCATGATATTTTGCCTCCCTTTTTTCAGGATTTTCGATATCAGGTGCTAGACTGGGATTGCCTGATGCTGGGTTTATATCCTATGGAGAGATGGTGGATCAAGGGCAGAAAATTACCGAGGCTGTTTCAATACCTGTCATTGGGGATGCCGACGATGGATATGGGAATGCAATGAATGTCAAAAGAACTGTGAAGGGATATATTAAAGCGGGGTTTGCAGGAATTTTTATTGAAGATCAGGTTGGTGCTTGATGACGACATTTTTATATATTTATGCTTGTAGTGATTTACTGAACTCTAATTTTCTTTTGAGCGATCAAAACATATTAAGGGTTTCTGCATAAACTTTTAATGTTATGATTAGGTAGCTCCAAAAGCTTGTGGTCATACACGTGGGAGGAAAGTGATCTCAAGAGAAGAAGCCCTCATGAAAATAAAAGCCGCTATTGATGCTCGGGCAGAAACAGGTTCAGACATTGTCATTATTGCAAGAACTGACTCCCGTCAGGCAGTCTCCCTTGATGAAGCATTGTGGAGAACACAAGCCTTTGCCGATGCTGGAGTAGATGCTCTTTTTATTGATGCGCTTGCTTCCAAAGAAGAGATGGAGGCATTCTGTAAAACTGCACCCATGGTGCCGAAAATGGTACTTCAATTTTTACAACTTATTCCAACTGTCTAGTCCTCTTTATTTTTATTTTTATTTTTTTATAATCTGCATAAGTGCAAATGGCGTTCCATTGTCTAAACCATTGTGTGCAAAATTGAGGCTATCATGACTACAAAGAATGTAAAGATACCATACTTAAATTACTTTTTGTTAATAAACCAAACAGATGTATTTATATGAACTTTCAACAATATAATTATATAACCGCATCACTTAACCACTATATTTGATTTGTAAATTGTAACCAACTGTTAGCCACCACTCTTTCTGTATTGCTTACCAAATATTTTAAACCAGCCAACTTCATTATTTTCCGAAAAAGACATCTAAGAATCACACAATTACTCATTGTATTTCCCCTTACCCCAGCAACAAATCTGTAGTGCATGACCAGTGAAAACTGCAACAAGAGATAACTTTTCCTTTGGATCTGAAAATTGAGAGATGCTCTCTCACGTATATTTGAATACTTGTACAGATAAATCCGCCGACAGATATTGGAACTTTATTTGAATACTTGTACTTTTCTTTTTTTAGGCTAACATGCTTGAAGGAGGAGGAAAAACACCTATTCTTACTCCCAAGGAGCTCAACGATATTGGGTTCAAAATTGTGGTCTATCCACTATCTTTGATTGGAGTATCTATTAAAGCAATGCAGGTAAGCATATTTTCACATCCTTGTCAAAATTTCTGTTATTTGCATATCCATAAAAGAATTTTGGTGTTCAAAAGTCAAAATAGCTATTTTAAAATAATCTTCAACAATGATAAGCCGCCTAAGATGTTTGTTTTCCAAGTAAATTCCTTGGTTATTGGGCACTCTTGAAATTTTAATTATTTCAAATGGAGTAAAAATGGTGTGATGCCTCCTTAGTTTGATGCATGCTGAACATTCATATGCATGAGAAGTATGTGGCTTCAAGTAATTGTATTCTTTCCAATGCATTGACCTTGGAAACACCCTCTCGACAAAGTCAGGGACTTGAGCTGAGCGGGATTTACTGAGTTTGTTAGCTTTGACCTTGAGCAATTTACACAGTCCACCTTAAAATTTCTGCAGGATGCATTAAATGGTCTCAAGAGTGGTAAGGTTCCTCCTCCGGAGAGTATCCCGTCATTTGAAGAGATTAAAGATGTTTTAGGCTTTAATGCCTACTATGAAGAAGAGAAGCGGTATGCTTTGGGTACCAGCGAGAAGTAATAGTTCCTGATGTTCACAGTCCTCTGATATAGATGGTTCGTGAGGTCCGTTATCCGCATGAAACCCCTCTTATGTCATATTTCTGCATGCACTCTCTCCGCTTTTGCTTAATCTTGGCCTTATGCTGACTCTTGAGATGGTGGAACTTTGTTAGTTCAATCCGGATTATTTCCTATGTTTGTTTATGAAAAGCTACTCCTATTTGTTCCTGCTCTCTAATAAATAAGATTGGCCAAGTTCTTCATCGTTCTATTCATCTTTTGCCGTGTTCATTTTGTACCATATTACATCCATGACTGTTTGTCCCTAGCCTTGTGAGTTCCTTTGAGAAATATACGGTGCTATGCCACCCCAATTTTGGTGTGTTTACGATCTGGAGTCAAGTCTCGTACTTTTGAGTCTTAAGAGTTACTGGGACAGATAGATTTGATAAACCTCATGTTTTGGATTCCTTTGAGTTGCCTATCAACTTCTTGTCAGTCAGTTATATTCATCACTGTCAATTTGCGTTATTTGCTTTCTTTATATTTGCATCTCTCAGTTTCCCTCTTTGCTCTGTGAAATGCAATCTTTCAAGGGAGTATTGGTGGACTGAACTTAACTTATGTGGGCATCAGGATTTGACGTTTGTTTGTCCGCAAATAAATTTGGACATCTAGGCTTTGATTTACCCGTTTTTGGAGGGGAAATCATCCCCAAATTGCCCTACAAAAATGTTGGAGAAAGCGGTCGAACTTATCAGAACTTGTACTAGTATTTATATATGTTGTATGATTTACCAAAGTATTTTATACTATGTTTACTATATATTTACAAGGCTCTCACTTACTCTCTCTCTCTTGTAAATCAGTTCTTACCTCATCGATCTATCACGAGAGTAGTCATTTTTACAAGCAGCATTTGCACCAATCGCTTGTAGGACATCGGTAGTGACTAACAACAACAATGCATGCTTGCTCCTCGTCATTACTCTTATAATTGACATTCATCAATTTACATGCTGTTTGATTCAACAAGTTATGAAGTGATATAAACCTCATGTTTTGGATTCAACAATGCATGCTTGACTCACACTTCACTGGGAAATGAATTTTGAGAGTAAGTACTAAGTAGCATGAAGATTTATCTTCTCATACTTTTCTCTCTTACCTTTCACATTGAAATTGTAGTAGAGGAAGAAAGTGATATGAAGATATAAAACCTTCCTATAAAGTGGAGGATAGAAAGTGGCATGAAGATATAAATATTTTCACGTTTTTCCACATTGAAATAAAGTAGATGGGGAAAAACAATATGAAGGTATATAATCTTCGGATGAAATTTTTCTCACACATCTAAATGAAGTGGGGGTATAAAGTGATATGTTCAATCTTTTTTTAATAATGCAACCCGCTAGACCGGTATGTCAACCAGTGACCCGCCGGATCATATGAACTCACCCATCTGTGACTTTGGCGGGTTAGGGTCGGGATTGTAAAAATGAGTGGTTTAACCCAAAAAAAATTTGAGTGGTTGAAATAACTTATCCAATAAACACATTAGAAATGTCATGTGAGCTATGCTGGATATTTTTGTTTCGATCATAGGTAGTACTATATATTTCCTAGTTAGAAATGCAACACTGAATTGCATAACTGCATTAGGATCGCCCAAAGCTCTCAATGGCGTCCACCGCACCAACTCGCCGAGTTTCATACCATCCGCTGTCCTCCCCAAGTGTTGACCCTGGCAATGTCGAAACCCCTGTCAAGTCCCTTCGCCGTTTGCTCGCATCTCCCGACGTCCACCTTGGCCCCACTTGCTTCGACGCTCTCAGCGGCAGGCTCATTGAAATGGCCGACTTTGACTTTTCCTTGTTGAGAGATGTGAATGAGACCAAAAGTGTCCCACATCGAAAGTTGAACATAACAAACCCTAGTATATGAGTCGGTGGGCTACTCCTTCTATTGCCAATTGGTTTTAGAATGAAACCTCACTTGACTTGTGTGCTAGGCTATTAACGCATGTGTATTCGTGCACATGACCCCTTGTCTAATGTAAATTTGTTTTAGGATGAAACCTCACTCGGAATATCATAGTTGATGACAAAGGTGCATGATATTAAGGGTTTCTTAATTTTATGTTATGATTAGGTAACTCCAAAAGCTTGTGGTCATAAGCATAACAAGTTTTAGTATATAACTTGATGGACTACTTTGTCTAATGTAAATTTGTTTTAGGATGAAACCTCACTCGGAATATCATAGTTGATGACAAAGGTGCATGATATTAAGGGTTTCTTAATTTTATGTTATGATTAGGTAACTCCAAAAGCTTGTGGCCATAAGGGTGGGAGAAGATCGATCAAGGAAAAGTGTCACAGAAGATCAATTTATTTTAGGATGGAACTTAACCTATCTCACTCGAAATATCATAGTTGATGAAGAAGTGTATTTGTTTTTGTATATTTATGCTTGTAGTGATTCCTGAACTCTATATGGCATTTTGTTTTGATCAATCAAAAGATAGTAATGGTTTGTTTTATGTTATTTTTATTGATTGATGCGCTCGCTTCCAAATAAGAGATGGAGGATTTTTGTAAAACTGCACCCATGGTGCCCAAAATGGTACTTCATTTTTTACAACTTATTCCAACTGTCTAATTGGGTAGTTCGGGACGGATTCGGTCATATGTCGTGTCGGGTTTATTGTATGTTTGATCGGTTCGGGTCAGGTTTAAGTTGGATCTAGTCAGGTCCCATTTAATTTTATTATAAAATGATGATTATTTTTTTATTTATATTAATTATATACTCCCTCCGTTCCAAAATACATGGGTTTTGACTTTTCGGCACGTTTTTTAAGGAGCAAAAAACTATATAAAATATTATTTTTTTAATTAATTTTTTTATATAATTTAATACTTATTACTAATAAGTATTAAATTATATAAAAAAATTAATTAAAAAAATAATATTTTATAGAGTTTTTCGCTCCTTAAAAAACGTGTCAAAAACTAAAAACCCATGTATTTTGGAACGGAGGTAGTATTGACTATTAAACATCATTTGCTTAGTTATATTAGGTCTCATTAATTATATTGTAATTCACAATATTTGAATGTTTAAAAATAAGACAATTAAAGTAATTATTAAGATGAGTTATATCACTTTAATTCGGGTTCATTCGGGTGTCGGGTTATCGGGCTCGGATTCATATATTCAGGTCCAGGTTGTGCATGATAGTAGATTTTCGTGTTTTGGCCGAGTCTAGATTTGGGTGACTTGGATCAGGTTAGATGCCAGCTTTAATCTAAACCATTATGTGCGAAAATTGGAATTTCGTAAACCATATTTAGATTACTTTTTGTTAATAAAACAAAATCGTGATCTATCCACTTTCATTGATTGGAGTATCTATTAAAGCAATGCAGGTAACCTTAGTTTTACACCCTTGTCAAAATTTCTGTTATTTGAATGTTCATAAAAGAATTCAAATGCAAGACAAGTATGTGGCTTCAAGTAATTGTATTCTCGACATAGTCAGGGAAAGGGCGTTGTTGTTGTTGCTGCTGCATTGATATTGAGCAATTTACACAACCCACTTTAATATTTTTGCACCAATTGCTTGGTAGTGACTCTAACAACAACAACAACGCTTGCTTGCTCCTCAGCATTGCTCTTATCATCGACATTCATCACTTTACATGCTATTTGACATCTTGGCCAGGGTGAGTAAAGCTCCGCCTTCAAGCACAACAACCTTGTCCGCGACTTCAACATGTAAATGCTCTTGATCTTTATGTGTGGTATCTTTTGCACACACTAAACTCGCGCTCAGGAGCAAACACCACTCGGATTGTACTCCCGACCTTCCTCTTGTGTCGATGCCCTATATATGTCCACTCACTTGAAGAAGAACCGCAAGATTGTGTCCATGGGCTCGAATAATGTATTGAGGCTATTTGTCCTCAAAACTAATTAAGGTTGTTATTCGAGCTGAATAAGCCGAGTATTTTTTTTTTTGGTTCATATTCAGTTCATTTATGGTATGAAAATTCTACTTACTTATTATATACTCCCTCCGTTCGGCAAAACTTGTCGTTGTAGAGTTTTGTTTTTGTTCGGAAAAACTTGTCATTTTAGGTATTTTTGCTTCTACTTTACTAAAATGCCCTTGATTTGATTGATGTGTTGTGAGTTGTAGTTTTTTATAAAGTAAAAAGTAGAGTAATAATTGAGGGTAAATTAGTAAAAAAGGAGTGTAATTATTAACTTTATTAAAAGTTGTGTGGAGAGTTAAAATGATAAGTTTTGGCGAACGGAAGGAGTAGTAAGTTAAAGGAAATTTTAGAAATTTTTAGAAATTTCATAAAATTCGAGCTACTCGAGCTTATATCGAACAAGCTGAGTTTTGGATCGAGCTTAAAAATGTGCTCATACTTGGCTCGTTTAGAAATTGAACGAGCTCGAGCCGAGTATTTATCCAGCGAGTACGAGTCGAATTCGAGATACTCGTGTTCACATAACACCCTGAAACTAATGCATATTCCAAGTTCACTTTCACACTTAATAAATTCTTGATTTTGCCCTACAAAATAGATTTCTTTAACCTTGATATTGGCCTCTAAAGTTTTTGTCCGAAGATGATCAGTCATAAGTCCGCATTGAGCTTAAAAATAGTCCTCAAGAACCAAAAATTGGGAAAACATAATCCTTGCAGAGTTTGGGGGAAATTAGGGGATACGAGCGAAAAGTTATGAGTGTTTAAAAATATTAAACGCATAGTTATTTCTCTAAATATATTTTAAAAAACTACACTACTTTTATATTTTACTTGATAATTTGATACCATAATTTAGCATAAGAGCTTCAAAATGAGATGCTATATTATACAACAATAAACGTAATTTTGAACTAAAATGCTGTGATATTTTAAACTAAATTATCGTTGTTTTGATTGGTTAAAGTAAAGAAAAAATCTACGAGGGTGATTGAACAATATAAACCCATGCTCCCCTCCGATAGTATATAATATTCCCTTATATTAAGGGATTTGATTACACATACAAGATGATGATGATATAATGGGTAGGGGTGTTATTTGAGTCGAACGAGTCGAGCTTTACAGGTTCAAGTTTGTTCATTTGTTAAACGAGCTCGAGCTGAGCCGAGCCCAATTTTTAAACAAGTTTTTTTTTTTTTTTTTGCAAGCTTGGCCTGTTTTAGTAAATGAACAAGCTCGAGCCGAGCTTTTTTTGAGTTTTAAGTAGTTTTACTTGGTTATAACATATTAACTTGAAGAAAATTTCAGAAATTCTATAGAATTCGAACTATTCGAGTCTAAATTGAACGAGCTGAGCTTTCAACCGAGCTTAAATTCATGTTCAGGTTTGGTTTGTTTATGCAAGTGAACGAGCTTGAATCGAGTTTTTTTCTAGCTGATCCCGAGCCAAGCTCGAGCTGTTCAACTCATATAACAGCAACTGTGAGTGTTTGTTGAACCTAACAATCTGTTAAGTCCGGCGTATAGCCTATTGTAGACACCGAACTTTATTTCGGTTTATGAACAAAATTTTGATTTTGATTTTGATGATTCTTCTTATGAGTTCATATATATCACCGAAAAGTATTTTTGCATACCCACAGATGCAATATTTGGTAAGCATACAATCAAAGGAACTAGAAATTTAAATTTGGGTAGACTAAAGGAACTAGAAGATTAAGGGCTTGTTTGGTTGAACATAGGAAGTACACTTCCTAGGAAGTCAATTCCCATGAATTCAATTCCCGTGAATTATAATTCCTATAAATTTGAAAAAGTTGTTTGGTTGATTTATAAGATGTGGGGATTTAAATAGGGAAAATTGAATTTTTACATTAAAAAAGGGTGGAATTGCAACTTACCTAGTCCCCCCTAGGTAAGCGAAATTCCCCCATTTCGTAGGAATTGGAATTCCTGAGAAGTTAAATTCCTGTGTTTTTTCGTGTTGAAAAAAGTAACCAAGCACATATATTTATCCCACTTCCTGGATTTTTTAACTTCCTGGGTTTTTTAAAGGGTAACCAAACGAGCTCTAAATTTGGGTAGACTAATTAAATTTTTTTACATATGAATAATTTTCATTAATACTACCCTTAATTTATTAATTTTCATTAATATAACCTACCAGTGGGTCAAGCTGGTCGGCTCAAGCCGATTTACATAGTACGTGATTCTAGTTGATCGAGTCACGTGCTCGGGGTTTATACTAATACTTATACTCCATCCAATCAAAAATAATTTATTTTTATTATTGAGCTCTTTTTTTAAATTTTTTTTTTTTGAAAACTATACAAAATTGGGAAAAGCAATAACCCAATAACTCAAGAACAACACCAATGGCGAGGAGGGAAAACCTGTGTTGGAAAAGGCTGATGGATGCGTCATGTAACCTATGCACACGACCATCAGTCATCGGTTCGAGTCAAACTATATAAGATTATATTTATATAAAAGTTTTTATTTTATATTTATTATGAAAAAATTAAACATCAATTAATATTTATCGGATGGATTATAATTTTCCTAATTAATGAAAAAATACGCCCACCGCATTGTCCCATCAACCCTCAACCGACACACTATAAATTAGACCTGTCAAGCGGGTCGGGCGGGACGGGTCTTCTCGGGTTCGGGTCTATTTCGTGTCGGGTCATTTGGGGTTACGAGTCGTGAAATGCTCAACCTAGACCCATATTTAACGGGTTCGGGTCGACCCAACGGGTCAATCGCGCTACTCATCCATAATTTTTTAAATGTCATTTACTATTTATACACATTAATTTAAAATGATAAAATTATGTAAAATATCAATAAAAATTTATTAGTTGTAATAATTTCATTCTTTTTAGTTTTTGAAGTATGAAATTATATATAATATATAAATTGATATTTTATATAATTATTATCATCCTTAAAACCATACATAAATAGTAAACGACATTTAAAAGTAAACAGATGGAGTATTTTTAATGACTATTTACATAGTTCCTAAATCTAAAATTGTTATATTATCCTAATAACAATTATATTATTGAAAAAATAATAATTAATGTTGCTACAATAGTAATATGTAATTTTATATACATAACAAATTGTAATGTTAAATTATAAAGTAAAGTTGATGATGAAAAATATAATATTCAATCCTAATTATTATTAGTAATAAATTACAATATTAGGTTAAATTGTAATTTATTTATGTTTTTGTTATCTTAAGGCTTGACCCAACGAGTGACCCACGGGTCGACCCAACCCGACCGAGAAATTTGCGGGTTGAACGGGTTCAGGTTGCTTCGGGTTTCGGGTTGAAATATTTGCGCCAAAATCCACGTTTTACGGATCGGGTCGGGTCGGGTCCTCGGGTCGGGTCACGTTTTGACATGTCTACTATAAATCATATCTATATAAAAATTTTAAATTTTATATTTGTTGGGGAAATGTTCATTTGAGGATTTTTTCAAAGCGTCTTTTGGACTTCTTAAAGTCCCACATTGATTACAAAAGGAGTTGAGATGTTGTTTTTAAGGAGGAGTTTTTCAAAGGGTTATTGAGAGTTGGGATAGGAGTCCCACACACGTGCACCACCACCACCACCACCGGTCCGTGACACGTGCGTGTTGTGGTGCTGGTCACCTTTTACGTTGGGATTTAATTTTATCAATTAATTGGCCTCAGATAGGGTTGAATTAGGGTTTTGACTAATTCAACCTTGTCGCACGTTTTGAAAAGCGGTTTCAGATTCTCTCCGAGATATCAGCAAGGTGGAGCGTCCTCTTTCTGTTTTAAAAACTGACGTTCCCTTCAGTTTTCAAAACACACAGAACACACGATCTCCTCCTTCTCTTTTCTTCGGTAAACCGTTCTGAGTCCTGGGTGGTTCCATAGCTTCGACGGCGAGTGCATGCCTGAGAAGTCCGCTGTGTATCCTTGGGGGGGGGGGGGGGGGGGAGGCCAGTAGCCGACCTTCATGACGGTGTCGGGGCGATTTCGCTTCTAAGACAGTGATTCCCTTTATACCACGCCACATCCTTCAAACACTTTTAAACACGGGTTTTCACTGATCTTTCAAGCGGTTTTTTCAATCGAAATTTAGGCTACATTCACAATCGCACCAACAATTTAGAAGCGAAATTCCTTTGTTTCTGCGATGGCGTTTCAGTTCTTCAAACTGCTCTTGGATCTCTCGAAATTGGAGCCGCTGGATGGGACCAACTACAAGAGATGGTCGCAGAAGATGCTCATCTTCTTCGAGCAATTGGAGATCGACTACGTCCTCCTTCAGGACGCCCCTGCTGCTGCGGAAACCGCTTCTTCTACCACCGTCGGCGACAAAAAGGGTAAGGCTGTCAACGTCGACGACGATGTTGATGATTTCGACAAGAGTAAGGCAGTCGACAAGGGTAAGAATGTTGCTGATGATGACCTCGCACGAGTTAAACAGTACGAGTCCGACAATAAGTCTGTGTGAGGCCATCTTCTCAGCCACGTCTTGAACCCCATATTTGATCTGATCTCTGTTCATAAATCTGCTAAATTTATTTGGAATCTGCTGGAGAAGAAATATGGGGCTGTCGATGCAGGGAAAAAGAAATATGTTGTTGGAAAGTTTATGCAGTTCAAGATGGTCGATGATAAACCAATCATGGACCAAGTGCACGAGTATGAGAACCTGGTGGCTGACATTCTCTCCGAGGGCATGAAGATGTGCGAGATCCTGCAGGCGAATTTTCTGATCGAAAAGTTGCCTGACTCGTGGGCTGGCTACCGCAACCATCTCAAGCACAAAAAGAAGGATCTCACCCTCGAAGAGCTCGTCGGTCACATGAAGATCGAAGAGGCTAATCGCCTCAAAGACAAACCTAAGCCTAAATTTGCCGATACTGTGAAGGCTAATTTGGTTGAATCTTTTGTGAAATCTGATAGGTCCAAGCAGGGAAACAAGTCTGGAGGTTTCAAGCCAAACATGAAACCAAAGAAGGGCAAGAAGTTCAAGAAGTCTGGCAATCAGCCGGACAAGCAGGGAGGGACTGGGATCGGCTGCTATGTTTGTGGCAAGCCAGGCCACAAGGCTTGGCAGTGTCGCAATCGGGCTGTTCTCCAGAACCAAGGACATCAGTAGAACAAGCCCGTAACTCCAGCCCAACAGCAAGCCAACGTTGTCCAGGACAACAACCAACTGATAGAAATGATCATTGAGGTCAACCATGTCGGCAACCAGGTCGATTGACTCTTGGACAGTGGAGCTACTCGACACTTCTGCGCCAATAAGGACCTGTTTGCCGAGTTTAAGGATGCTACAGACATCGATCAGGTCTACATGAGCAACTCGAGCATCTCTCGAGTGCTAGGCAAAGGGAAGGTTGCACTCAAGCTCACCCCAGGGAAGTCTCTTACCCTAGTGAATGTGCTTT
The DNA here is from genome assembly GCA_037127255.1 of Persicaria tinctoria. Classification (NCBI taxonomy): domain Eukaryota; kingdom Viridiplantae; phylum Streptophyta; class Magnoliopsida; order Caryophyllales; family Polygonaceae; genus Persicaria; species Persicaria tinctoria. Next base: position 75,807,896 of record JBANSL010000013.1, read on the forward strand.
ATGTTTCTTCTCTGCGCCGGAATCTGATTTCATGTGGTTTGCTTGACTGATGCTGGCAAAATGGTTTTAACCAAAAATGGAGAATTTGTAGGAAAGGCTTATAGGGATGATTTTCTGTATGTGCTTGAGACCATGATTGAGAATAATGAGAATGCTTCTACTTCTGCTTATATTGCCGAGTCTGTTGATTTATGGCATGCTAGACTAGGACATGTGAATGCAAAATCTGTATGTCGATTGCATGATATGGGTTTGATTCCTAGCCTATCAAAACATGACCATAGCAAATGTGAAATATGTGTTGAGGCCAAATTTCATAAACAACCTTTTAAAATGGTGTTAGAAAGGACAACTGAATTGTTGGAGTTAGTCCATTCTGATTTGGATGATTTTAAGAACACTGAGAGTAGAGGTGGCAAGCGCTACTATATCACATTTGTGGATGACCATTCTAGATATACTAAGGTATACTTGCATAGGTTTAAAGATGAAGCAAAAAGCATGTTTTATGTGTATAAAGCTGAAGTAGAAAACCAATTGAATCGAAAAATTAAAAGGCTTAGATCTGATAGAGGCGATGAATATGTCACTCATTCTTTGAGAGAATTCTGTGAACAAAATGACATTATTCATGAATTTACAACTCCCTATAGCCCACAACAAAATGGTATTGCTGAAAGGAAAAACAGAACTTTAAAGAAAATGATGAATGCTATGCTTTCTATTTCTGGTTTGCCTGATAATATGTGGGGGGAAGCTGTATTGTCCGCAAATCATATTTTGAATAAGGTACCTCACAAGAAGCTTGACAAAACACCTTATGAACTTTGGAAAGGGCATCCGCCTAATGTGAAATTCTTGAAGGTGGGGGGGTGTCTAGCTAAGGTGGGGTTACCTTCGTTCAAAGTTGATACTATTGGATCTAAGACTTTTGATGCAATTATGATTGGTTATGCTGAAAATAGTGTTGCATATCGTTTTATGTGTTTGAGTGATCGTACCTTGTGTGAATATCATGATGTTTTTTTCTTTGAGCATGTGTTTCTTTTAAAGAAATCTACATTGCCTGCTAATGATTCTTCATCTCATGATGCATCTTCATCTATGCCTAGTACTGTTGTGCCTAATGCTCATGCTGATCATGATGAACCTAGGAAAAGTAAAAGGCGTAGGAAGGAAACTAGTTTTGGTCCTGATTTTGTGACTGCTTTTCTAGTTGAACTTAATGATTTAAATGAACTAGATGAGACGTTCATTAGTCTTCATATGATAGAAGATGATCCTAAGACCTATGATCAGGCAATAAGTTCATTAGATGCTAGTTTATGGAAAGATGCTATTAAAGTGAGATAGAATCTATTATGTCTAATCACACATGGGAACTAGTTGATATGCCTAAAGGAAATAGAGTCATTAGTTGTAAGTGGATCTTTAAAAAGAAGCTTAAAGTGGATGGCTCAGTGGATAGATATAAGGCAAGACTAGTTATAAGAGGATTCACTCAAAGATATGGCATTGACTTCTTTGACACTTATTCTTCTGTTACAAAAGTTGCTACCATTTGTGCATTGTTTGCTTTGGCTTCTAGCCATAAAATGCTTGTTCATTAGATGGATGTTAAAACTGCATTTTTGAATGGTGGTCTAAATGAGGAAATTTATATGGAACAACCTCCAGGGTGCATTGTTCCAGGACATGAAAATAAAGTGTGCAAGCTAAAGAAGTCACTGTATGGACTCAAGCAAGCACCAAAGCAATGGTATGAGAAGTTTCACACAACTATCCTAAGCTTTGGATTTGAGGTAAACAGATCTGATGCATGTGTCTATTATAAGAGGTTTGGTGCTGATTGTGTGATTATATGTTTATATGTGGATGACATGTTGTTATTTGGATCACACATAAATGTTATAAACATAACCAAACAGTTTTTGTCATCTAAGTTTGAGATGAAAGACATGGGTGAAGCTGATGTCATTCTAGGAGTTAAAGTAACTAGAAAAGAAAATGGCTTCATTTTATCACAACCTCATTATGTAGAGAAAATGTTGAAAAGGTTTGATAAATTTGATGTTGTGCCAGTTAGAACTCCTTATGATGCTAGCATGCAATTGAAGAAAATTTTTGGAATTGTTGTGTCCCAAAATGAGTATGCTAAAATAATTGGGAGTTTAATGTTTCTGATGAATTTATACTCGACCTGATATTGCATATGCTGTTAGTAGACTCAATAGATACACTCATAACCCCAATAGTGAGCATTGGATTGCACTTAATAGACTATTGAGATATCTTAAAGGCACCTTTGATTGGGGTTTACATTATGTGAGTTATCCCTATGCTTTGGAGGGATACTGTGATGCAAACTGGGTCACTGACAATGATGAGGTTAGCTCCACTAGTGGTTATGTGTTCACTTTATGTGGTGGTGCTATATCATGGAAGTCATCAAAACAAACTTGCATTGCTAGATCAACTATGGAATATGAGTTCATAGCATTAGATTTAGCTGGTCAAGAGGCTGAGTGGTTGAGAAGCTTACTGACTGACTTACCTTTGTGGGGGCATAAGACCCCAACTATTTCTCTACATTGTGACTCATAATCTGCTATTTGTGTAGCTAACAACAATACTTACAATGGTAAGAAGAGACATATACGAATTAGACATGAAGCCGTGAGACAACTGATTGCTACCGGTGTCATTTGCTTGGAGTATGTGAAGTCTGAGAGGAATCTGGCAGATCCGTTGACGAAGGGGCGGAACAAAAGGATGGTCCTTGAATCGTCTAAGGGAATGGGGCTCAAACCCACGTGAGCTGAGATACACCATACCCATTCCCAGGACAGGTGTATGAGAAAGGATGAGTCTCGAACTGTTAATGAGTCCATAGCCTAGAGTTGGGTGATCCTATTGAGAAGGACTTGATGGATTTACCGAAAACTGTAGAGGTTGAGCTTTATGCTCTTAATGATACCATAGCCCTATAAGGGTGGTTCTATTGAGAAGGACTTGATGGAATCACCTACGAGAGTGTGAATGGTTAGTCGCCTTCTATAGAAGACTAGAGTTGTCTAGCTAGAGCACTCTTTAGCACCCAAGGTATGAGATGACTATTACAGTTGACAGTTAGATCGCGGAACCACCAGGGCAGTGGTGAAGGTATGTGCTGTTGAGGTCAACTCGCAAGTCTGGAAGTTCAAGATTCGTTCACTTCCATGTCATGCAAGATACTCAGCTTCACTATGTGTTGGTTTAAGATCCGTTCACCAGCATTTAAATACTTTCTCCACGAAACCAGCTTAGAACGACGTTTTTGTCTTAAAAACTCCAGTTCCTCACATTTGTGGGGGACTGTTGGGGAAATGTTCATTTGAGGATTTTTCCACAGTGTCTTTTAGACTTCTTAAAGTCCCACATTGATTACAAAAGGGGTTGATGGGTTGTTTTTAAAGAGTAGTTTTTCCAAGGGTTATTGAGAGTTGGGATAGAAGTCCCACACGCGCGCACCACCACTACCGCCGCCGGTCCGGTCCGTGACACGTGCGCGGTGTGTACTGGTCACCTTTTACGTCGGGATTTAATTTTTATCAATTAATTGACCTTTGAATTAGGGTTTTGACTAATTCAACCTTGTCGCACGTTTTGGAAAGCGGTTTCAGATTTGTTAGAGATGTGAATGAGACCAAAGTGTCCCACATCGGAAAGTTGAACATATCAAGCCATAGTATATGAGTCGGCGGGCTACTCCTTCTATTGCCAATTGGTTTTAGAATGGAACATCACTCGACTTGTGTGCTAGACTACTAGCGCATGTGCGCCCGTGCACACGACCCCCAGTCATCGGTCTGAGTCGGACTTTGATATGGTATCAGAGCGGTTAGCCTAACGGCTCGTGTCGATCCTGGTCTGGGTTACCAGTTGTCCAAGTCTCAACTAGATGGTCATTCCTAGTTGGACTTACGGGGGCGTGTTAGAGATGGGAATGAGACCAAAGTGTCCCACATCGGAAAGTTGAACATATCGAGCCATAGTATATGAGTCGGTGGGTTACTCCTTGGCATGTGGCAAAAGTAGGCAGCCCACATGTCGTTGCCTCGACCACAGTGAGCCCGAATGCCTCGTAGTAGGCAGGCTGCATGAACGCTCCCTTGGTGTCCGCTATATATGTACCTGTAGAGCTCCCCGTTCCTCACCCTGTTCATCTGTGCGGAGATCCACCAACTGGTCGTTTAGCTTGTAGGTCTCGATCAGGTTGTACATCTTCGCCATTTCAGCTCTTTCCTCGAGGTCCTTTGACTCCTTCCCCCGGTCACCGACGAATACGACCAAATTGACCAGCTCACGCAGGTGCTCGTTCTTTCCGTACCACTCCACCAGCCCGATCATGTTCTTCACATTGTCAAGACGAGCCATCGAGAAGATGATTGGCTTGCTACGATCCTTGAGCACACATATGTGCTCCCCGTTCTCAACCTCACTGTATAGGAGTTCTTCGATCTCAGGGTGCAGCGCGGTCAACCTCTTCTTCTCCTCAGTGTAAGGGAAGTAGATAGACAAATCCGCTCCAGGCGAGACAATGTTGAACTTGGGGTCGAACACTCCAATCCCATGGACAACCCTGTAGAGCCTAGGAAGGGTGAAAGCCATGTGGCTCTCGTACTGTCCAACCATATCCTTGTTCCCAGCAATCTCTTGGAAGGTACTTGTAATGATGAAGTCGGTATGGTTCATCGCAAAGAGATCCGCGGTGAACTGGCAAGAGAAGTGGTACTTCTCCTCAAAGTTCTTCCAGTAGATGTTGGAGTTTGGATACTTCGTCTTCTCAAGGGCATGGGCAATTGTACACTGTGTAACTCCGAGCTTGAGAGCTAGCAGTGACGCGACAATGTTCCCGTCAATGTAGTTTCCAATTATCAAATCAGGCTTGGCCTGCAACTCGGCGTCAATCTCACTAGCAACATCCTCGGTGAATGTCTCAAGGTAAGGCCACACTTCGAATCTAGAGATCCACTTTTTAACGATTCCTTTCTCGGTTCTGAATGGCACACAGAGAATGTGAGAGTGCTCTGTACCGAAAACCTTTTCAAGGCGTTGGCCACAGGTAGTTAAACTGGCATTAGGAAGCAACCGAGTCACAATAAGAATCTGAGGCATAATGTCTAGGCCTTGTTGCTTGATCCTTTGAAGCATCTCGTGCTCCAAAGCGTGAACTTGATCCAAGATGTACACAACTTGACCACCGGTGTCGGGGTAACCCAACACATTGGCTTGGGCAAAGTACCCGCGGGGAGAAAGAATGACGACGTTAAAGACCATAGGGATATAGCCAAGGAACTTCTCGAGGGTGCAAGAATCCGGAGCCTCAAGAAGGTCGAGCAGTAGCTGAATCATGTCAGTAACTCTTTCGACAGTGTCTCCCCAACCTCTCTCAAGGCCGATTTCCTGGAACTTGTGCTCAAATTTAGCGTATGGTGTGTCTGAAGGGAGAGTGGCTAGAAAATCCTCGGCCTTCCTCAGAACCCTTTGCAGCGTGTTCAGGTTCTGAATCCGGTCATTCAGCCATAGTATATGAGTCGGACTTTGATAAGATTCTCTACGAGATTTCAGCAAGGTGGAGCGTCCTCTTTCTGTTTTAAAAACCGACGTTCCCTTCAGTTTTCAAAACACAGAACACACGATCTCCTCCTTCTCTGTTCTTTTGTAAACCGTTCTGAGTCCTGGGTGGTTCCATAGCATCGACGGAGAGTGCACACCTGAGAAGTCCGTTGTGTATCCTTGGGGGGCGACGCTAGTAGCCGACCTGCACCACGGTGTCGGGGCGATTTCGCTTCTAAGACAGTGGTTCCCTTTATACCACGCCACAACCTTCAAACACTTTTAAACACGGGTTTTCACTGATCTTTCAAGCGATTTCTTCAATTGAAATTGAGGCTACATTCGCAATCACACCAAGAGTATTTAGTATCAAAAAATTAAACCTAAATTAATATTTATCAAATGGATTATAATTTTGTTAATTAATGAAAAAATATGACCACCGCATTGTCCCATCAACCGGCCCACTATAAATTACTAACAATGAACCAAACACATTACTAATCACAACCACTAATTACTAAGTAACACCAAAATGCAAAAATCCGCCCCATTGCTCTCCGCCGTGACACGGCGTAAGTCGGAGCTCGTAGCCCCGGCGAAGCCAACGCCTCGAGGCCTTAAGCCCCTCTCCGTCATCGATAGCCAAGAGGGGCTCCGCGTTTTTGTCACCGGGATCGAAATTTACGAGGGAGACGTGGTCGGAAACGACGACCCGAGGGACCCGGTGAAGGTGATCCGGGAGGCATTAGCCCAAGCGCTGGTGTTTTACTACCCCTTAGCCGGGCGCCTGCGGGAGGGCCCTGGCCGGAAGCTGGCGGTGGACTGCACCGGCGAGGGCGCGGTGTTTGTGGAGGCGGATGCTCACTTCACGGTGGAGGATTTGCGTAGGGACGGCGGCGGGGTTCTTTGCCCGCCGTTCCCTTGCGGGTTGCTGTTGCGTGATGTTCATGGTTCACCGCCGTCCGATTTCCTCACTTCGGCCATCGTCATCATCCAGGTTTGTTCACCAACAAAATATATTATCGAGGCTCTATCCTTTTTTTTTTTTTGATAAGGAAATAATTCGAGACCGGACAGGCCCGGACCTCGAGAGGCCGACAAAGTCGGCAGACGGCAAGCCGTCTAAACATACAACAACGAAATAGTAAATATAACATAAAATACATCAAAAGAGCACCCTAAGTAAATCCGGAAAAAACTCAAGACCTAAGCAAACTAGCGGACACAACATCGAGAGGAATGAAGTCATCGTGGAGCAGTGGATAGAGAGCGCATGGGACAACACAAGCTGACGCGATGTCTCGCCGCCGGAAAGACGGAAAGCAGAAATCCTCGTAAGGCAAAGGCGACACCTAGGGAAGTGTGGATCACACGACGTTCCCCCCACCTGGATGAGGGATCTTCGGAGACCACAAACACCACCAACACGATCACGTCGATCAACCAGGGCCGCAGAACTGCTCCTCAACCGAAACTAACCATGAACCAACAGACGGACACCAAACCACACGAGCAAAAGAAGCACAACCGCAAGGAGAACGAAGAGCGCGGGAAGAATCCGAAATTAATTAATTATAATTTATATTTATTATTATTCCAATTTATTTGTTCCAAAAATAAACAAAAGGTCAATCTTTGGGCCCAAGCAAAGCAAAGGGCCCAAAAAACCAAACCTCGGGCCCAAGGAACAAACCCAATTGAGGAAGGTGACCACTGCCAAATAGGGAATTCAAGCTTTGGGCCCAAGGAAATGCCTTGGGCCCAAAGGAGAGGAATCAGGCCCGGAAACGCAAGACGAGGGCACTTGTAGGCAACCATGAAGGAGCATGAAGAGAGGGGCCAAACCACCGTCCCGGCGACCGGCGGCCACCACCCAGGAGAAGGGGTGAGGAGGCAAGACACCGGAGAGGGAGAGTGCAACCCGCCGCCGACGAAGCCTGGTCCAACAGCGGCAGTATGGCACCAGCAAAACGTCGCCGGGAGAGACAAAGCAAGGTTCGCCGAGATCTGCAGGCCAGAGGAGGAGGGAACAAGCAGAACGAGTCCCGCCACCAAAACAGCCCGGAGATGGGTACAATCGGTCACAGAGAGATCGAATTGGAGGAGATGGTTAGTCCCAAACGAAATCGAGACCGGACCAAATCAAATGGAGAAACGGGGGACGACGAATCTCCAATCCAAAGCCAAAGGAGGCTCCCGGAGACAAGGGAAGAGAGAGGGTGGACAACACACCCGGGGAGGAGACGGGGTGGCCGGTGTGGACCAGTGGTGGTGGCGAACCGGAGGTTTCAGGGGCTGATCGCAGGGGTAAAAGACACATGAAAGGTGGCCGGATTCAAGGAATTGGTGGACGGAACCGAAGTGTCTCGCGCCGAGGAAGCGAGCTAGTGGCTCCCGAAGGAGATTTAGAGCTCCCGGAGGAGATTTAGGGCTCCCGGAGGAGGGGCATGGTCTCCCGGAGGAGGAGAACGGAGCTCCCAAAAGAGAGCCTTAGACACCGGCTATTTTACTTGCAAATGTTCATCGGAGAAGGAGAATGGTGCCGGCGTTGTTATGTGAACGAGCTATCAAAAGAGAGCTTTTTTCCTCTATCGAGGCTCTATCCTAACTAATATGTGTTGTGTGGATGTTTTTTATATAATAATTTTATACATATGTAAAATATTTATATAAGTTAAAATACAATTATCAAGTATTCTTATCACTTATCTAAACTCCTTTTACAATTTAAATAAATTTCATAGTAACACCGGTTCAACTAATGATTTTCATTTACTGTGGTTGCATTAATTCAACAATATATAAAAAGCATCCGCACAACCGTGCGGGCAATAATCTAGTTAATTAATTAATTAATAATATTAAAGGAGAAGTCATCTACGCAACGTGGTGGCTTCTCCTTTAATAAATTCCAAAATCTATTATCTTTCACAATTAAACTAAAATAAACTAATTATTTTTATTCAAAAATGTAATAAAGTAATTTATTACCTGACTATAGATTATACTTAACACACACACACACATATATATATTGATATACACATATTCACACACATATAACCTTCATTGTTATCATTGAAATGAGACTAATTGATTAAAGTAAATATATAATCAAATTATAACAAAGTAATTTATTAGATGGATCTAATCGTTATTTATATATTATCCTATTAATCAAAACTGCAAAAAAATATATGTTTTTATTGAAAAAGGTAATTTAAAAAGAAAATTAATCAGTTGAGATTTAAAAAAAAGAATTAATTAATTAAATTTGATCTAATTAAAAGTTATTTTAATATAAATAAAATTAATCGCGGGCAATAAAACTAGTTATATACTAAACTAATATTTTTCAAATTTCCAAGTCACTCTATCTCAACCCAGTATTTTGTTACAAAATTTATAAAAAAAATTAAAATTTATACTGGTTTGATTATACGTCCTTTTAACTGATTAATTGCTCTTGTAGCCTATGTTGTCCCCAACTTTTAGGATTAGGTTTGCTTGGTCGCCTGGAATTGGTTGTTTGTCTCTGCCTAGTTTGCACCTTTTTTTTTTATTGTCTTTGTATGTTTTGACAGGTTGTCGTCTGCCGACTTTGTCGGCCTCTCGAGGTATCAGGCCTGTCTGACCCTCGAATTATTACCTTATCAAAAAAAAAAACTGATTAATTGCTCTATTGTGATGTTGTGTTACGTAAATTTTATGTTTTTTTTTATAGTAGACAAGAAGCAGATCAACAAAGCGATCTTGAAGCCATCAAAAGATGGCTTGATAGACCCTACACAAAGGGTCGTCAGTCAAAAGAAAAAAAAAATCCAACATTACAAATACAAGGAAAAGTTGATAGATTGATTCAAAATGAGACATGCAAAGTGCAATTCCATGTGAGCCTTTGTGTAGTTTAATCTTCAAAGTTGCATCAAGATGAGAAGAGGCGACGGCTGGCTCCAGATTCGACGGAGCTCCGCCAACGGGAGCAGAACACCAAACCATGAACCCAACCGATGAAGCTTGTGGTGGGGCACCCAAGTTGTTGTCGTAGCCGGCGGCAGCAAGGAACGGAGTCTCGGCGGCGGCGGCTACGGATTTAAAGGTTGCATGTATGTTGAAAAAAGAAATTTAGGGAGATTTGGGGGTAAATTTTGTGGGGAAAATAGGGGTTGGATTTGTAAGCAATCTGTGACACAAATTAAGGTTTGGGATTATGGTTTAAAGTTGGGGATCTGGTCAGATCTTCAATTTGGGGTTGATTTTCATGGCTACATGCTGAGGAGAGGGGGGAGAGTAAATAGAGGGTTGATCGGGAGGTTGGAGGGAAGTTCCAGACACTAAATACCTGGGATATTGGTGAGAGCTTCCGACCGAAGGGAGAGAGGACCATCAGATAGAACACCGCCACACAGGAAGGCGAGCCGAATGATGCAAGCTGGGAGGGAGGAGCGGACCAGGGGACATCCCCATACCTGTGCCAGGGGAGATCGATGGGCATAAGGTGGATAGGGGGCGGCACCGTGGACAACCGGACCCCAACGGGATGAGCCGCCAGGGTGGTGTTGGGACACCGTCGGGAGGTTTATGGGCTAAGGTTTTTGATGGGATGAGCTAAGAGGCGATGGTGGGGAGTTCGGGGCGTGGGTTGGGGCCGGTGGGGAGCCAACCGGTGCCGAGGGCGATTTGTTCACATTGGTGGCGCTAGGGTTGGAATGGGTTTTCAGAGGGAGTGTTTTGAGAGCGTTCTAAGATACAATAATTGATCGATAACTTCACGTAAATTTTATGTTTGTTTGGGTGAACTTGGGAAGTATACTTGTAAATTAAGTTCTTGTGAATTGAACTCCTATAATTTATGGAAAATTATGCGTTTTGTTTGGTTGAATATGAACTTTTATGAGAATTTATGTAAAATTACTTTTGTAACCCTTATTAACAAAAAAATATTTATTTAAATTATGGGCAAATATTTAATTTGTGATTAAAAAGGAAAAGAAAAAAGTAGATTTCAACTTGTCCACCCCTACATGTTAATTTCAATTCATCTACGTTGGTGGAATTGGAATTTTCAGGAATTATACTTTCTAGATTTTTTAAAAATAAAATTATAATCCAAACACATGTATTGGGATCTACTTCTTGGGTTATTTCAATTCCTGGGTTTTTTTTATTGTAATCCAAACAAGCACAAAGGGTTGATAGTTGTTAACATCGCGTGTTTGTCCATGGTTTGTCAATCCGATCGAGTGGTTTTTCTGAGAATAATTGGATGACGAAAAAGTGTATTGAAATCTACTTCTTGGTTATTTTAATTCCTGGTTTTTTTTTTATTGTAATCCAAACAAGCACAAAGAGTTGATAGTTGTTAACATCGCGTCTTTATCTATGGTTTGTCAATCCGATTGAGTGGTTTTTCTGAGAATAATTGGATGGCGAAAAAGCTTATTTTAAAGCCTGATTTATCTTCTTATTGATGAGGTATATATAATCAAATTTACATGAGACTAAAATAAAGATAAACTAGAATAGTACAAGATAAACTAATATCCATATATTTCGGATGGTGTCCTACAATTTTGGTTTTTTCGGATGGTGTCTCTAAGGTTTTTCAAAAGTTCGCCTGATGCCCAAAATCAATGTTTTTCACTTTTTCATAAACAAAAAATGAACATTTATTTTTTCAATATTGCACAAAATCATCCTTTACTTTTAAATTGCACATAATCAACTTTTTTTTTTGTTTCCAAAAATGCAACCCAAAAGCATACTTATTTTTAAAATTAAACAAAATCACAAATTATTTTAAAATTTTCAACACAAAACACCCAATATTTTTAAAATCGAATGACATATCAATTACTTGAAAAAATTTGCACATAACCATCCCTTTTTTGTGAACAAAATGGTTAAATGGGTATTTAATTATGGATTTGTGTATGAAAAAGTGAAAACATTAATTTACATTGAATTTTTTTATCTTACTCATAAATATTTTAGTGTTAAATAGATATTTAATTATGGATTTCAGATAGAATATTCTAATTCTTATTTATTAAAATTATTTTCAAGCCACATGATCGATGAACTTTAATTATTTTATTCAAATGACTACAATAAAGTTTTTAATTTATGAGGATATCGTAGTTGGGTTTGAAATGTACTTGATTGAATAAATAAGAACATTATGTGAACTCGCACACTTGAAAGTGTTTAAATGAATTAATTGCCAATACAATTGGTCGAAAGAAAATGAATTAATTAAAATAATTTTTAAGGAGGATTTCTCACCTAATTGAGCCAATATTTCTCATCTAATTTTGTTAAGTAATTGATATGTTATGCGGTTTTAAAAATATTGGGTGTTTTGCATTGACAATTTAAAAATAATTGGTGATTTTGTTTAATTTTAAAAATGAGTATGCTTTTGGGTTGCATTTTTGGCAAAAATATAGATAATTATGAGCAAGTTAAAAGCAAAGGGTGATTTTGTGCAATATTGGAAAAATAAAGTTTCCGTTTTGTTTATAAAAAAGTGAAACATTGATTTTGGGCATCAGACGAACTTTTGCAAAACCTTAGGGGCACCATCTAAAAAACCAAAACTGTGGGGCATCATCCGGAATAGCAAAAATCTCAAGGGCACCAACCGAAATTCCCCTATAATATTTTACACATAAATATCTCAGTACTCCCCCTCAAGTGAGAGCATGCGGGTAAAAAATGCCCAACTTGCCCATGAGAAAATGAAATTGTTGTAAACCAAGGGCTTGGGTGAGAAGATTAGCCGGTTGGGACGCGGTGCGCACGTGATGGGTAGAGATAGAACCGACAAGAATGAGATACCGAATGAAATGACAGCCAACCACAATGTGCTTGATGCGATCACGAAACACTGGGTTAGCAAGTATGTGGAGGGCCACTTGGCTGACACAGAAAAGATGCATAGGGATGGAATATACCACAATGTGAGAGAGAAGAAGCGACTTGAGACACGGAATCTCATAACAAGTGTATCCCATGGCCCGATATCCATATTGAGCCGACGAGCGAGAGACCGTGTGTTGCTTCTTTGTTGTCTTCCAAGAGACTGGAGAAGAGCGAAGAAGTATGTAGTAGCCGGTAAGCGACCGCCGAGTAACAAGGCAACTAGTGTACGTAATTGGAGTCATATTATGCGGTGAGGAATAGAGAGCTCGAGGCCAAACGAAAGATGCCTTGACCAGGATGGCCCTTTAGGAAATGAAGAACATGCATCGGAGCATCCCAATGATCTATTGTAGGAGACTACATGAATTGTGTTAAAGTATGGACATAGTAGCAGAGCTTTGGGTGTGTGATAGATAAATAAATAAAACGATCGATAAGACATGAATAACGATTCGGGGCATCAATAAACAATAAGGCGGTAGAGGTGGAGAGATTGTGATTTTGCTCCATATGGAACTCAGAAGGCTTAACATTCAACATACATTCCTTAGAAAAGATGCATGTCTAAGGTCTAATTTCGTTGACATAGGAAGAGCCCCTTCTTTTTTCGAGCTATCTCAATGCCAATAAAATACTTAAGAGAACCTAGATCCTTCATATGAAAGACATAACTCAACTTGACTTTGAGATGAGCAATCTCTGCAGAATTACCATCAACAATAATCAAATCATCCACATAAATTAATACGTGAAGAGACAGATCTGAGCGATTGAAGGAGAAGAGCGAATATTCGTCTCTAGACTGAACGAAGCTAAACAGGCAAAGAGCGGTAGTGAGCTTCAAATACCAATTTCGAGGAGCCTGACGAAGGCCATAGAGGGACCGATTCAGATGGCAAACTTTTGAAGGATCCGGACAAAGAAGGTGTCCATGAGGGCCTTCTTCGCAGCCTCAACGACGATAGTGATGTCGGCGGCCTGGGTAGCATCTGTTTGGTCGTCGTTGGCCATATCGGTAGCAAAAGGTTGACTAGCAGGGCAGAGAAAAGCAGCCAGAGGCGGTGGAGTAGCGGCTCCGTGTAGGCAAAAGTTACTATTTTATGGTAAATTTTTTTTGATCAGATACGATGAGAATAATTGGATGACGAAAAGGCCTGATTTATCTTTTCATTCATAAGGTATATATAGTACAATTTACATGAGACTAAAACAAATATAAACTAGAATCGTACAAGATTGTGAAATTCCGAGAAAATCCGGTCGGGTCGTATAAAAACGGGAGCCGTATCGGGTTTATATTTTGTTTTTGGGTATAAGACTGGGATTCACCCTTCTTATACAAAAGCTTAAGCTATTGTGTAGGGGTTTCACCCCCCCTATATTTTGTTTTTTTCACATATATTTTTCAATGTGGGACTCTACCCACAAACTCCAACACGCCCCCTCAAGTGCAACCCACATGATAGGGTTGACACTTGAACATTTTTTCCTTTTTTTCGGGTCGAGACTCTTAATCTCTTTATAGCTCGTCTGGTTTTTTGTTTTTCGATGGGTTTCGACATCACAATATCTTTTAGCCTACCCTCGAAGCCTGGAAATAGTAGTCGTATCAGGTTTATTTTATTTTTGGGTATAAGACCGAGATCAACTTTTCTAATCCAAAAGGTTAAACCATTGGGTAGGACTTCACCTTCCCTTATATTTTGGTTGATTTTTCACATATTTTTCAACATGGGACTCAACCCACAAACCCCATGCAACAACGATAAACTAGTATCCATATAAAAGTCGTAATTTGTTTTTCTGATTTTACATGATATTAATTAGTAGTTCATTTGTATATTGTCGGTTTCTGGATACACTAAACATGTGGACAAAATCCTTAATTTTTTTTTTCAAAACAAAAATGTTGATAGCACATACGTGTATATAGGTGACACGATTCAGATGTGGAGGGTTCTCTTTCACAATATGTATAAACCACGCAATGGTCGATGCAATCGGGATAGCCCAATTCTTGAATGCTGTGGCGGAGCTGGCTCGTCGCTCATCTAGGCCATCAGTGGAGCCTGTTTGGGGCCGCGAGCTCATAGTTGCACGTGACCCACCACGTGTGACCTGCACGCATCGAGAGTATGACCAGCTTGTTGGCACCGTCTTCCCAATCCAGTACTCCAAAGACAGATTGATCGAGCAATCCTTCTTCTTTGGCCCCGCCGAGATCTCTGCCATTCGAAGCCTCCTACCACCAACGCATTCTAAGCACTGCAGCAAATTTGACCTGCTCTCCGCATTTCTGTGGCGTTGCCGTACATCTGCCTTAAGGTTTTTTTTTTTATTATTAATTTATTCATATATTTATATAAATGCTCTTTCTAACGAGTTTTCAGGATTACAAAATTTACAATGGGATGGAGGATTGGGATGAAGAAGTGGTTCGTCGCAAGGGGCTATGATGGGAATTATAGTCCCAACCCTAATCCTCGTCCGTCCTCATTGAAGAACCTTACGACGATCTTGATGGGGAATATAAATCCTATTTTTTCTTAAATCTTACATAATTTTTCTTTCACTTTTAAAATTTTTACCTTATAGTTTAGTTCGATTTTTCTATCCTATATGTCATAAGATTCCAGTTTTAGAAAATAACATCTCCTTAATTAAAATGCTAGACAAATTTTAAATTAGATTCTTAGGGTTTAATTCACTTATTTTTTATAATCGTTCTCAAGTTGGTTCTTATTCTATGATTTAAGAACCGGTAAGATCCCGTGGATTTGAAAGGATTACCCTATAGCAATCTATCGACCATAAAAATTAAATTAAAAAATGGTTAAACTAATTTAAATCTAAACCAGTTATTTAGAATTGAGTAGTTAAGATTTAACCAAGGTCTATCTAAACACACATTAAAAAAAATTGGATATCAAAAGCTTGATTTTGTTAGATGCAATTTAATCGGTCTCGGATTAACCCCCGTGTGTTTGTTATTTTAGTAAGGATAGTATTGGTTATCATCTTAATCTAGTCTTAGGTAAGTAATTAATTAAGTTAAGATCATTTATTAAACTTTTAATTATTATATTCTTTCTTTATTTTTCATACAAAATTAGTTTTCTCCTCAAAATTTCATTTCCAAACCTATTGTTATATATATAAAATCTATATCGTCCTATTTGATGTGTTGAGGTTGATTCTAGAAAAAAAATCCCTCCAAAAAAAATATTAAAGTAATATATTGGCGTAATTTATAGAAATTTACAATGGGATGGAGGATTGGGATGGAGAACCTTATTTCACAATATGTGTGTGTATAGAGTGTGGATCGGATGAGAACACCCCTTAGGGTGAGAACGTAGGAACATTTCTGGATCATCGCATAATCTCTCAAAATTAACCGGATAAACTCTGTAATGTAACCGAATAATCTCTCAAAATTAACTAATTAATGATTATTAAATTATCTACAAATACTGTAATAATTACCAAATAATGTATAATTTTTATAGATAATTGTTTCAAACTTCCTCATACCTATAAATACTCTTTTTGATTTTACCAAATAATGTACAAGTTTATTGATTACTATTTTAACATTCCAAAGTAAATAAATATGTAAATAATCAACCTCTTACATACGAATAATATCTATAATATAACAGAATAATACATCAAGTGTAACCGAATAATATAATTTTAATCGAATAATATTACTAATATAATTTTCATCTTACATACGAATAATATTTATAATCAACCCGAATAATCTCTCAAATTTAACCGAATAATATATCATATTTAATGGAATAATCTTTTTAATTTAACCGAATAATATAATTTTAACATCAATTCGGACGAATAATTTATGATTTCCTATGAATAGTCTTTCTTTGGTCGATGAATCATATTTTGAATTTCACACCATTTGCACAAACGCTAATTATTTCCGAATAATGAATTCATTTTCACACTTTCTCTTAATACATAATAAAACTAAACTATCCTATTCGGACGAATAATGTTTTCATTTCCCACGAATAATCTTTTGTTCCTACGTTCCCATCTTAAGGACTGTTCCCACAAGAGCCACCCTCTCTATATATATAGGGGTTAGTTCCGGTGTACTCAGCCTCGGAGCCTCGGAGCGCACCTATTTATATAAACCATTTCGTCATCATACTTACCAAATATTGATAGATAAATATTTGATAGGCATTATTTTATTTATATGTAGACTATTTCTTTTATTAAAAGAATTATTTATATTTCTGGTAGAGTGAATTAGTAAAATAATTGAAATTGTGAGACAGATGAAATCTTAATTTTAGGCTATTTTGGTCACAGGCATTTGAATTAATTTATGGAGTTTTTTTAAATAAAAATTTATGTTAATTGTTTTTACTTATTGATTTTTGAACTATATATAGGTTAGACCAAAGTGAAGAGGTACGATACTTCTGTGTAGTCAACGTGCGCCGGAAATTGAACCCGCCGCTTCCCGACGGTTTCTACGGCAATGCCATATTATCGCCAGCGGCAATGACGACAGCAGGGGAGCTCACTAGCAATGGCCTTGACTACGCAATGGAGCTCATCGCATATGCAAGGGAAAAGGTCACGGAGGAATACGTGCGGTCAACGATAGATCTCCTGGCCACTCAAGACATGCCTCTCTTCACAGTGCCGGGGAGTTGGGGTGCCTCCGACCACACAAAAATCGGGTTCGAAGAGATCGATTTTGGATGGGGAAGGTCGTTGTATGGAGGGACTCCCACGGCCATGGTCGGATCTGACCAGGGAGCCGGATTCTTGGTGCAAGGGAAGAATATAGAGGGCGAGAGTGGTATTCTGCTCCTGATTTGTCTTCCGGAGACAGCCATGAAAAGGTTTGCAGAAGAGGTTGAGATTGTTGTCAAGGAAAGCACCCAGATATCAAGGCTATGAATAAATTATGTAATCGAGCAATATAATATAATATAATATATATATATATATATATATATATATATATATATATATATATATATATATATATATATATATATATATATATATATATATATATATATATATATATATATAAAATGTGGTTCAAATGTTAACAAGCCTTACGGTGTTAAATGTTAACAAATATAGGCCGTTGATCGAATCCAAATGGAAGACTGTGATTAATCCTTGATTTATTTGTTTTTTTTTTTAATTAAATCGTTGGGTCCCACTCGGTTTTCAATACAAGACGCGTGAAGAAGCGTGTGTCTCACAATCACGTTGGGGAAAAGATCGAAATCCTGGTGTGGAGAATCCGTGGGGCCCACTTGGTTTTTTTTCAATTCCAAATTTAATCAATCTCCTTCTATAAAATATATTATATCTAAAAAACGGTTACGAACTAGGATTGAGTAAATTGGGGACCACTTGAATTTTATTTTTTTTTATTTTTATTGTTCCAAATTTTATCAATTTCCTTGTATAAAAAAATATGATATCAAACAAATCAAGATCAATGTGTTTGTAACAAATGTTCATCAGCTTTTGTCAAATATTCGTCCAATCTTCCTATAGATCTTATAATTATTATCAAGATTTTTTAAACGATTCACTTATATCTGAAAGGTATTCAACAATTATTCATAAAAGATTCACATCATCAACGCATACGAATCAACCATACTTTACAACCTTGCTCGTTTGCTACGACAACTGTAGGTCTTGGTAGCTGTTTTTTTCCTAAGCAATTAAAGCTCGCACTGCCTGTTCTTCAAAGTCGTCACCGCTGTCTTCTTGATACACGATCCGTTTTCCCATTGACTTCTTGGAAAAAGCTTCGTTCCCTATGTCATCGCTTGTCTTTCTACCTCGTCTAGCCATCATCTTCTTCCCCGTTAGACACATGAGTGAGATCTCACAATTACACATCAACATTTCGTAGCGGATTCATCAAGATATCAAACATAATAATCAAGTATCAGTAAAGATCTCATTCACATGCATAACCTATCTTTCTCAACTTTTCATTTTCTCCATGATGTTCATCACGTTATTACAACTGTGCATTTCAACCAATAATCACCAATATACATTACAACCATTGGCACCACCACTAAACATGCAATAAAATGTCAAAATGCGTTGATTATCAAGTATTAATCTCATATTCATCAGGTTTTACAAAAGATTTATACACATGCCTTAAATATTCATTCCCATTTCCAATACATCCACTCCTTCAGGAATCATCTAGTTCTAACAAATGTTCATCAACTTTTGTCAAATATTCGTCCAATCTTCCTATAGATCTTATAATTATTATAAAGATTTCGTAAACAATTCACTTATATCTCAAAGGTATTTAACAATTATTCATAAAAGATTCACATCATCAACGCCTACAAATCAACCATACTTTACAATCTTATTAAAAGTCAACAATTGTTCACCATTCGACAACCCATTCAACTAAAGAAAACAAATTTCAACTATATTCATCACAATCAACAATGTATTCATCTAATTTCATCACATATTCATCCAGTTTTATAAAAGATTCTTACTTATGCAGTATGTTTATCTACTTCTCACACATATACACCATCTGTTGTCAAATATTCATCTAGTTATTTATGCAGTTTTATAACTCCAAACCCCATTCGACTCAATCCAAAAAATTTCAACTATATTCATCAGAATAACCAATTCATTCATCCAATTTCATCTTCAATCAACCGATAGGGAGCAAGATTTAACAAAAATTCACAAAAACCCTATCCGACCTACACGGTACTAAAATCAATCGATTTTCAATTGAAACACACAACACCCAACGATTTTGAACTACAGATTCAGCAAAGAGTAATAAAGCACCAGAACTTACCCATCTCGATGTTGATTTTGCTTATTCGAACACCTTCAGACGATTCTACAGCAAATCCCTGAACATCGGAAGAGAGGCGGTGACTCCCCCTGTGCGCGTCGGAAGAGATTTGGTGGCGGCGAGATCTGGTGGCGCGCCTCCTTCCACTTCAGGTGCCGACGATATCTGGCGTTGCTTGAAGTTGCAGTTCCGACGGTTTCAGAGAGCTTTTGCGAGGTGGGTTTCGTTCATGCGGTAGGGTCCCAAGGATCTCGATAATAAAGATGATCTTTGTGTTTTATCAAAAAAAATCAGATCTTTTGGGTGGGATTGCACGCGCCCGGAAGGAGGAAATGGGGTGGGTTTTTAATTTTTCAAATTAAAATCAGGAATGAATCTAGGCCCTTCATTTCTAATGATCCAATGGCTTATAATTGTTAACACTTAACACCAAAAGAGCTATAAACACAAGACCTAACCTCTCTCTCTCTCTCTATATATATATATATAGGATCATGTGTTTCTATCTATTACAGACTTACAATGTTAAATGAGTGACTGTGATTATTTGACAATTTTTCATTTTTTTTTAATTAAAATGAATGGGACCCACCTCCACCTCTTTCCATGGCCACTTGTTGAATTGCGCGTGTGCTTTTTTTTGTGGCATAACGTTTTTGGGTGGAGTAACGTTGTTTTTTTTTTTATGTGGTGCACTGGTTGAGCTATTTGATAAGATGATATTAAATATTCGCTAACTTATAGTTATTATTCATATGTAGGAGTTATCCTTTA
Organism: Persicaria tinctoria; assembly: GCA_037127255.1. Lineage (NCBI taxonomy): Eukaryota > Viridiplantae > Streptophyta > Magnoliopsida > Caryophyllales > Polygonaceae > Persicaria > Persicaria tinctoria. The sequence goes on from JBANSL010000013.1 coordinate 75,828,066, forward strand.
GATATTGGCAAAAGGGTTGCTCAATTTTACAACTATTCGCTAGGTTGATAGTAATTATTCGCTAGGTTGATAGTAATTACTCGCTAGGTTGATAGTAATTACTCGCAATTTTGCAACTATTCGCTAGATTGATAGTAATTATTCGCTAGGTTGACAATAATTATTTGCTAAGTTGATAGTAATTATTCGTTAGGTTGAAAGAGTATGTAAATGTAATTCTTGATTTCCCACGTCTAATTAACCACGTACGTACATATGGATAATTCCGTAATATTAACGAATATAAACTCTGAATGTTTTGGATAATTATTCAGTAATATGTTAATAATAACTAAATAGTAACGAATAATCTATCACATGCCATCGAATAATTTATTGCATGCCAATGAATAGTATATTAAAAAACTATGAATACCAATGAATAATCAACTGTCATTTGTAGATCTAAAAAAATTTAATAAGAAAATCACTCAAAATGATAACAAAATCAGAAGTGGAGCTTGAAATACATCTTCTGGGAAATTTCACATCTAGCCTTCTTCATTCAAAATAATCAAAATCGCAACAACTAAGGCTAGAATCGGAGAGTCTCTTCGAACGAATACCACCGTAATGAATTAATCCATAACAAATTGAAGGTTCGATAATATATAACAAAGTATAATAAAGATACTCTAGAATGGGGGGTTGAATAGAGCATGCCAACTTTTCGCTGATAATCTCAAGACTTTTGAAACGCTTGCAAAACCCTTTGAGAGTAAACTTAATTCTTTCCTTTGGGAAACCTGAATCACAAAAGAGTTATACAATTCGAAACAAGTGCAGAAATATGGTAAAGCAATGAGTAAAGAACACAACGAATTGTTAACGAGGTTAGGCTCCTTAAAGGCTTAGTTCCCGCTTAGGGTTCTTCCTTAACCCTAGGATTCAACCGACTTTATTGATTCACAAGACTTAGGATCCTAATAGCTCACCGAGAAGTCTCTCTCCTATACAATTGCAATCTAGTCAACTCACGTTCCCTTGGAGTCCTAGACCAATCTAGAAGAGCCCCACCTCTCTCAGCTATCTAGTACAATCCTCTTACACTTCGTGAATCAATCGCCTAGTGCTCACTTCCTGAGTTATAAACTCTCGAGTATAACACTCTCTCATAATATATCTTATAAGCTCACTGTGTAACTCTCAAATGCTTTGAAACAAAAGATACGACTCTTAACACCTAGCAGAGAGTACACGAAGAGAACATATTGACTTGAGGGCTTGTGTGTGATGTAGTTCAATGAGGTTTGTGTTCAACGCTTGTTTCTGTCCTCTCTTCTTCATCTCCTTTTTATACTTGATCAAATCGGCGCCTACTTTCAAAGAAGGATCTTTGCCCAACGGCTAAATCAGATCATGGCTTTAGAAGAAATCTTCACAATCTTCTATTCTGGGAAACTTCGAAGCCACAATCCACTAGATTTGATCTTCACGTCTTTTAGCTTAAGGAAGGAGATTTCTTCGAAATCCTTGTTGTAAGGTTAGTACATAATATATATAATAATATCTGGAAATATATAATAACATCCGGAAATAATATATGCATATAATACAGGTTTTGTATTTCATCAACACAGCTATAGCTTCAAGACCTTTGACATGAGCTATGTGTCAAAGCCTTTGAAACCATTTCCGATTTTCATCAAGGGAGTGGAGTTATCACAAATGAAAAGAATATGAATTCCTCCAACTCATTGAACCAAGGAGTCCGTTTCTAATTAGAGTGAATGTCCGGCAAGGCGAGTAGAGGAGAGCCAGAGACGGGCACAGTGAGGCGATGAGAGGAGATCGAGGAGAGCCGGAGACAGGCGCGGAGAGGAGAAAAGAGTTGGAGACGGGCACGACGAGGCGAGGAGAGGCGAGCGCACGGCGTTCTAGTAGAGAGACGGTCCGGCAGCGAACTCCCTCAAAGTTACCATGATATCCGAGTTCCTTGCCGGATCCATGAACACCACCTCTCAATCTCTGATTTCTCCGTCCTCGCTGAAGAATCTGCTGTCGCCGGTGCTGGCCACCATCTCGAATCCGAGCGAGGGAGGCCGTGGGGGTGCAGCGCGACAAGGGACCTCCACCTTCTCCGGATTTGGGTTCCCCGACCTGGAATCCAAGCGAGGGAGATGAGCAGATGTGAGGGAGATTGCGATGTCAATTGTCGATGGAGGAGCGACAATGAAGCAGATGTGAGCGAGACGGAGGACTGGGTTAGGGTTTTGTTAAAAAAAACATTGGATCCACGCGCGCTTGTTTGTAAATGGGTTTTGATTTGGCATGGCCCCACATTACCTTAATTAAAAAAAATCAGTAAAAACTATTAATCTCCTCCTTTGATTCATCTCTAATCAATGCTCAGGATTTGTTAGCATTTAACACCGCAAGATTTGTTAGGATTCCTCTCTCTCTCTCTCTCTCTCTCTCTCTCTCTCTCTCTCTCTCTCTCTCTCTCTCTCTCTCTATATATATATATATATATATATATATATATATATATATATATATATATATATATATATATATATAAGGCAAATAGATAAAGCTATACGATAAAGAAGGAATAACTGGAATAGATAAAGAAGGAAAATAGATAAAGCACAGATCAATCAGATCGAGATACGAAGCACTGAAATTAGTGCAGCCATGTAAGAAGCAGAGACAAAGAGCGCAAGACGAAGGAGAGAGAAGAGTGATTTCTGATTGATCATCAATTGGGTTTGTTACAATGAGCAATTGCCCTTTTATACTAGCTGACAAATGTTGTTACTAACGATGGGATCAAGTGTGAGGCAACACACATGTACAATATGAAAGCAAGATAAAAAAAGAGCAATCATGGGTCAACAGCTATACCAACAGCAGAAAACGCATTGCAAATCATTGCAGCGCTAGCATAAACAACAACTTCATTAGTCACATTGCAACCCCCCTTGTTCATTCGATGTTGTGCCTTGCTAGCAACTCCATGATCTTGCCTCGAGCGTATGCTACGTGCATGCTTTGTGCGAGATCTCATCTCCACCCCTTGTCTAGTGTAACAGCAGCAACACAATTACCTTCAGAGACTTTTCCGCTAGCAAGGTGGACAATACCGACTAAAACAAAAGCAAACCCTGTCAAATGTGCAGTCTTGACATCCTCCACGAACTTCTGGTACACGTCAGAAGGAAGCTGACTTGTGATAATATAAGATTTTGCATCTGCAGAATCTGTAGTAGAGCACCAAGCACAATATAGTCAGTGTTATGAAACAATCCCTCAAGTAGTCTGCCAATGCATTCCACTTTTCCTAAATGGGTGAGCAGTGAGCAAATAATTATGGTCGGAAGTTGAAGAGTTGAAGAGTAATTTTTTCTGAAAAGGCTTAGGTGTTCAACCAAGTAGAAGATTCCATATGTCATTGAGCTAAGTTACATCCAAAATCAATTGAAAAAGGCATCACTCAGGGAGGAGCAAAGCAAAATTAGGAGAAAGACAATATCAATTTCTATACATGAGCTTTTTCTCTATCAAGGAGAAGCAAAGCATGAAAAAAGTGGCCAATGCTCCCGATGACTACAGAAAACAAAGTGCTGTAAGACATGGTAGTGTTCTTGTTTTAGGAATTCATCTTATATTAATAACAGAAAAAAAAATTAACACTGAGAACTCTCTTAACTATCAATGAGAATTTATGGAAAGAGGATTGCAACAATATCAAAAGGGGAGAAAATTTCTCCTCAACATCTCCAAGTCTGCAAATATACCAATGGGAAACTGAACAGATCTCTTATCACATAAATACCATATTTGTGGATTGAATTAACAAGTTTTTTTTGTTCACATCACACTATCTGAACTCGCCAGAACTCACGGTGATAAGAGACTCAAATGATTCCTCTCTTTCAAACATGTGCTTCCAATCTTTTCCCAAATTGGACGGAAATGGATAAGCAAACAAAATATAATGGGTTGTTAGTAATTATGTCTGTATTTTTTTGAAACCACTTGGCTACCGGAAGGTAGCCATCAAAGTTATCGAACTAAAAAAATATGATTACAAAAAATAATATGGTTATCACCTATTAAAAGTTCAAATAAATCAAGTTCACAACCTAAAGTACAAACTAATTCAAACCAACCAAGTTCAAAGTCGTGAAACAAACCAAGTTCAATTGTTCAAACATTTAAAATGTAACTAAAACTTCAAACAAAACAAGTTCAAATTCTTCAAACATTCAAAATGTTACTACTGTTTCTAGTAGAAAAAATAGAAAGAATTAATTTAGGTCAAAATCAAAACACAAAGTATAAATTATAAACATAAAATTTAAAGGTAATAACAATAAAAAATTAAATAAAAAAATTAATATATATACTGGTAACCATGATATTAAGATTTCATTATCATTACCGTACCGCCTTCACGTGGTTACCACCATATTGGTTACCACAAGTGTGGTTAACTACATAATTAGTTTGTAGTTAGTACGTGGTTGATATGGTAATTTTCGTACCATTTGCCAGTCCTAATTAAAATAAAGAAAAAAAAAATCTAAGAGGACCGGGATTCAACAATATAAACCCCTGCCCCCTCCGACAAAATATTCCCTTAAATTAAGGGATTCGATTACACGTACAAGATGATTTGCACTTATACAAACGATACAATGGGTGTTTGTTGAACCTAACAATCTGTTAAGTCCGGCCTATAGCCTATATAACCTATTCAATGGTGATCGATTAGGTTTTTTTAAGATCTTTATAGACACCAAACATTATTTCAGGTTATGTGAACATAATTTTGATTTTGATGATTATCTTCTTATGATCGAGTTCATATACATCACCGAAAAGTACTTTTTCATACCCATCAATGCCAATATTTAGGTAAACATACAATCGAAGAGCTAGAAGTTTAAATTTGGGTAGATTAAATTTTTTATACATGAATAATTTGTATTAATACAACCCTTAATTTAATAAATAAATAAATAATTTTTATAGCCTTACACTATGGAATCGAGATGATCGATTGTTTTAGATATTTGGCCTCTGTTGTGATTATTTGAGTCGACTAGTTGTACATATTTACTTCTCCGAGAGATGAACTTTGTAGTTGTTAAAACGGTCAAGCCGTGACATTCAATCATGGGATATAGACGACATGTTGTTGGGTGATAGATGCATGTCTAACGCCATTCAAATTTTCATCTTATTAAAATAATAATAATAATAAGAAGAAAACCATAAATTATATCTATATATATATATATATATATATATATATATATATATATATATATATATAAAAGTTTATATTTTATATTTAGCATTAAAAAATGAAACATCAATTAATTTTTTTTTATTAGATAAGAATTCGAGCTCAGAGAAACCTGAAACTCGAGAGGCCGACGAATCGACAGACGGATTAACCGTCAACGTACATAGAACAAACTAAAAACACAAATTAACATAGATGAAAGAAAAAATCCAAACAACCCGAAGAAGTCGTCCGCCAGAAAATGAGTCGAGAGAGATACAGGACGAGCCACGAATACCAAAAACACGGGAGCGTGCGACGACTCACACAGCGTCTCTGAAACATCATTTAATGTTTAATGGATATGAATTATATATTTTCTAATTAATGAAAAAAATACTCCCACCCACCGCATTGTCCCGTACGTCAACCGGCACACTATAAATTACTAACAACAATGAACTAAACACATTACAAATCACAACCACTAATTGCTAATTACTAATTACTAATTAGTGATCAATCGCGTAGCAAGCAACCCCCAAAATGCAAAAATCCGCCCCATTGCTCTCCTCCGCCGTGACACGGCGTGAGCCGGAGCGCGCTCGTAGCCCCGGCAACGCCAACGCCTCAAGGCCTTAAGCCTCTCTCCGTCATCGACAGCCAAGAGGGGCTCCGCGTTTTTGTCACCACGATCCAAATTTACGAGAGAGACGTGGTCGGCAACGACCCGAGGGACCCGGTGAGGGTGATCCGGGCGGCGTTAGCCGAAGCGCTGGTGTTTTACTACCCCTTAGCCGGGCGCCTGCGGGAGGGCCCTGGCCGGGAGCTGGCGGTGGACTGCACCGGCGAGGGCGCGGTGTTTGTGGAGGCGGATGCGCACTTCACCGTGGAGGATTTGCGTAGGGACGGCGGCGGGTTTCTTCACCCGCCGTTCCCTTGCGGGCTGTTGTTGCGTGATGTTCATGGTTCATTGCCGTCCGATTTCCTCACTTCGGCCATCGTCCTCCTCCAGGTAACTTCACCAACAAAATATATTATCGAGGCTCTACCCTAAAATTAACACGTGTCTGTCATTAAATGCATCTACCTTAAAAAAAAGTAACGAACGAATCTTAAATCCGTTTAATATAATGATTCGTTCAAATATTTGTTCTAGAACACAAGTAGAAAATTTGTGGAAAAAATTTAAATTTTGTGTCAAACGGATCAATGATTCGTTTTTTTTAATGTCAGACATGGATAGATCAAAAATAAACACGGATAGATCAAAAATTTGTTCATTATATTAAAATTGGTTAGTTACTTTTTAATATCATACGTATTTAATGTTGGTAGCGCGTACGTGTGATAGGTGGCGCGATTCAAATGTGGAGGGTTCTCTTTCACGACGCGTATAAACCACGCAGTGATTGATGGAGTCGGGATATGCCATTTCACGGATGCTGTGGCGGAGCTCGCGCGTCACTCATCTAGGCCATCGGTGGAGCCTGTCTGGAATCGCGAGCTCCTACTTGCACGCGACCCACCATGCGTGACGTGCACGCATCGAGAGTATAATCAGCTTGTTGGGACCGACTTCCCAATTCAGTACTCTAAAGACAGAGTGATCGAGCGATCCTTCTTCTTTGGTCTCGCCGAGCTCTCTGCCATTCGAAGCCACCTACCACCAACGCATTCTAAGCATTGCAGCAACTTTGACCTGCTCGCCGCATTTATATGGCGTTGCCGTACATTTGCTTTAAGGTTTTTTATTTTATTATTTTATTCGTATATTTATATAAATTGTCTTTCTAATGTGTCAGGGTTTCAATGAGACAGGGATGGAGGCTAAAGTGGTTCGCTTTATGGGAATAATAGTTCTCATTCCGATCTCCGCCTCAACTCCACCCCCATTGAAAAATTTTACGAGGGTCCCGATGGCCCGAAGAATACAAATCCTAAATTTTCCTTAAATCTTACATAATTTTATATAATTTTTTGTTTCACTTTTGAAATTTTCACTCTATAATTTAGATTTATGTGATATTAAATAATATTTATAATATATAATTGACTGAACTTTAATAATATCATATTATTTTCTATTAAATATGGAAAAATCATGAATTTTAAATAGGAAACTCGATAAGAAAACTCATCGGGAATTTAAACGGGAAAAATTAAGCGAACACTTAGGATCGTAAGGATGGAGATGGGGGCCTTTTTTTTTTATCCCCGAACGGGTATGGGGATGGGGACGAAGTGACTTTTGATAAATAGGGATGGGGATGACGAGGGCATTCCCTACCCTAAATCGACCTCGTTATCATCCCTACGCATGTACATATATTAGACACCAAAAGTAGAAAAGATGCATAGTTTTAATATATTGACTATTCTAGAAGCTAATGTAAAGCAAGAAAAACTGTCTTTTTAATAAGAATATTTTTTTAGGGTTGTTTAACGGGATTCACATCCTCTGTCCCCCTTCCTTGTCCCCCTCCCCCGTCCCCCTCACAAGCATTGATTAAAAAGAAAAAAAAAGGATTAAAAACAATAAAAAAAAATAAAATAGAGATAATTAGATTATTAAGACTCTCTTTGATAACTTTTTTAGTTAATAGACCCTATAATAAATCTTTTAAGTATATAGACCCTTTTTTTGGTATTATTACTTGTTTACCCTTAAATGTTTTAGTTCAATAAAAAGTTAATATAATTTAATAATAAAATGGAAAACTATTGTTAAAAATCCTTAAAGATAATTACAATTTTTTTTAATTCTATATTAATATAATATACAAGCATGCACTAATTTATAGCATAATATATATATATATATATATATTAAATAATGACATTAGCTTTGTTTTTTTTTATTTACACACGGGATTACAATAATCAATTACAATACATTTAACATAACAATTGTATTTATTGTAATACATGAATAATCACACTAATTAATTATTAAGTTTATTACAATATGAAATCTCTATACGGTAGTAATATCGTAGTACTATTGTATTACAATAATATTGGAGAAATATTGTATCACAATACACAAGTTATTGCGTTACATTAATATTGAGGTGTGTTACAATAATAATGTTAATTTAGATATTTTATCAAGGATTTGAATATAATAAACTATTAATTTTTTTCCTATAATATATATTATATTTGAATTTTTTTTGTACCCATTTTTCACATTTATTATTAAGGATGTTAACTTTTTTCAAAATAAAAAGCATTGAAGGGTATGGATGAAATAATATATATGAAAAGGTCTATATAATTCAAGAATTTATCATGGGGTCTATAAACTTAAAAAAATAATGAAAAGGGTCTATAAACCCCATTAAAAAATAAAGAGAATTTTGTTATGGCTACGTGAAATTGAAAGGTAAAGGGAAGAGATTAGGGGAGAAAAGGGAAAGAGTTAGGGAAGAAGATATCTGTAAGGAAGGGAGAGACATGAGAGATAAGAGAGAAAGAGTAATTGGATTTCTCATATTCAACGTACTGATTACATTGTTCATCCGACCTTTTATAACATGTGAAACAATCCCAGTTGGGCCTTCGGCCCACTACCTCTCTAAGGCCTACCCTATTCCTCCTAAACCCAACCCATGACAAATTTGTGAGAGGGGACAAACTTGGGGACAAAGGATTCACACCCTGTTTAACGTGGGTCTATTCGATCTTCAAACCTCTTGGCATGAGGTGTAGCCCAACAATCACTATATCAACTTGTGATTGGTTATATAAACACATTTAAAAAAAAGTTGTATATCAAAAGCTTGATTTTGTTAGATGTAATTTTTATTGGTTTCGGATTAACTCCCTCGTGTTTGTTAGTAAGGATAGTATTGGTTATTATATGAATCTAGTCTTAAGGAAGTAATTAAGTTAAGATCATTGATTAAACTTTTAATTATTATGTTATTTCTTTATTTTTCATACAAAATTATTTTTTCCTCCAAATTTCATCTCCTACCTTCAGTATAAGGTAACTAAATTAAACCTATTGTTTATATACATATAGACAATAACTTTCCAACGCATTTACTCCTTACAATGCAAACATGAAAACATTTGTGAGTCATAGTTTTAATGAATGGATAGATTTTAAACTAAAAATAAATAAAATCTCACCAAAAAAATTTGAAAATAAACTTAAAAATCCTCTTTAAAAATTTAATTAGATTCTCTCTATATATCTCTCATTATTTCTCACCAATTTTTCAAACACAGTTGAATCTCCTTTCCATACTTACATATATTGGTATTTTTTTCATACTTATTAGTAACAAATATGAAATTTTATATATAAAAAATAATAAAATTGATATTTTAGAGTGTTTTGTTATTTTAAAAAGCATGTCAAAAAGTAGAATAATTGAAATTGTGACACGGATTGAATATTAATTTTAGGCATTTTTGGTCAAAAACTTGTAGGTGTTTGAATTAATTTATGGAGTGTTTTAATGCATTAAACTAGAGTTGGTTTTTTTTCAATAAGAATTTCAGTTAGTTGTTTTTAATTATTGATTTTGAACTATATAGGTTAGACCCATGTGAAGAGGTACGGTATTTCTGTGTAGTCAACGTGCGTCGGAAACTGAACTCGCCGCTCCCCGACGGTTACTACGGCAATGCTATATTATCGCCAGCGGCAGTGGCGACAGCAGGGGAGCTCACCAACAACGGCCTTGACTACGCGATGGAGCTCATCACGTACGCCAAGGCAAAAGTCGCGGAGGAATACGTGCGGTCGGCGATAGATCTCCTAGTGACACGAGATCGGCCCCTCTTCACGGTGCCGGGGAGTTGGGGTGCCTCCGACGTTTCAAAAATCGGGTTCGACAAGGTCGATTTTGGGTGGGGAAGGCCGGCGTACGGAGGGCTCGCCACAGCCATGGTCGGAATCGACCAGGGAACCGGATTCTTGGGGAAAGGGAAGAATGAAGAGGGCGAGAGTGGTATGCTTCTCCTGATTTGTTTGCCGGAGACAGCCATGAAAAGGTTTGCAGAAGAGGTTAAGAGTGTTGCCAAGACAAGCACCCAGATCTCAAGGCTATGAATAAATTCTGTTCTATTGAAGCATGTGTGACACTGTTAACTAGCCGTTAGTGTTAGTTAATTGTGTTTTAGTTAGCTAATGTTATTGCTCCTTTTCTTTCCCTCAGCACTGCGTTTTAGTCTTCCAAATAAGGACAAATGTGGTCCATCCTGTAAGAGGTATTTAAGACCCTCATTTTCTGTTTTCTTGGATCAAGAGAGAGGAATCAATGCAGCATGGCTGCCAGGGGAAAACCCTAGAGAAAGTTTACTAATTTTGCTCCTGCATCTTCATTTCTGGTTTGTTGTGTTTCATACTGCATTTCTATGTTATTTTGACTTGTGTGAAGCCATTGTTGTCATCAAAATTGTTCTTTTACATGGTATCAGAGCAAATTGCTTGATTTGAAGACAAAGCAAATGTTTGTTAGTAGGGATGTGGTGTTTAATGAAGAGATATTTCCTTATAAGGATAATGTTTTAGAAAGTGGTAAGGGTGTTCAGGAAAGTGTGTTGCCTCTTGTAAATCCTGCTGCAGACTTTGAGTATCAGCCAACACAATCCATCATTGTGCCAGCACCAGTTGTTACTCCACAGGCTGTTACTCCACAAGGAGATGAGGAGCACTATGAGAATTCTCCTTCACAACAATCTGACAATCAGTCACCTTGGAGGGCACTACCTCAAGGAGGTAATGGTGATCATCCAGGCCTTAATGAGGTGGAGTTTCCACCATTAAGAAGGTCTGAAAGACAGATACAAAGACCTGGAAGATTTAGTGATTATGTATGCAATGTTGTGACACAAAGGCAATCAAATGCTTTTTTGGTCAAGGTTTTAGGCCCTCTGAATCAGTATGATGGTAGATTTGTTGAGTCATTCTCCAATATGGTGAGCATACCAGAACCTGGTTCCTATAGAGAGGCTGTGAGAAGTACACTTTGGCAAGAAGCTATGAGCAAGGAATTGTCTGCACTTGAGCAAAATCAGACATGGACTCTTACTCCCTTACCTGTTGGTTGTAAACCAATAGGATGCAGGTGGGTGTATAAAATTAAATATAATCCAGATGGATCTGTGGAGAGATATAAGGCAAGGCTTGTGGCAAAGGGATACACTCAGATTGAAGGAAAAGATTATAAACATACTTTCTCTCCAGTTGCAAAATTGCCAACTGTAAGATTGATTTTTTCATTAGCAGCTAAGAAGGATTGGACTGTGTTCCAACTGGACATTAACAATGCATTCTTACATGGTGAATTAGAAGAGGAAGTCTACATGTAGCCACCAGAAGGTTACCCTATACAGCCAGGTGTTGTATGCAAACTGAATAAGTCATTATATGGATTAAAGCAAGCTTCAAGACAGTGGAATACTGAGCTTACTCATTTCATGTTGTCTCTTGGATTCGTCCAATCTAAGAATGATTACAGCTTGTTTATCAAGACAGTGGAGAGGGGTCAGGTGTTGGCTCTGGTTTATGTAGATGATCTTCTACTTACAGGGGATGATGAGGAAGAAATAGACAAGGTTAAGTGTGCACTGCATCAGGCATACACCATAAAGGACTTGGGTCCTGCAAGGTACTTCTTAGGCCTTGAAGTTACTAGATCTAGTACAGGGATCTCTTTGCATCAAAGGAAATATATAATTGATATCATTGATAATTGTGGGATGAGTGGCTGCAAACCAAGTGGTATTCCATTACCACAAGGGTTAAAATTGTCCTTGGATTCAGGGATATCTTTGAAGGAGCCAGAAAGATATAGAAGGCTGATTGGGAGACTTTTATTCCTGAACTTGACAAGACCAGATCTCTCTTATGCAATTCAGCATTTGAGTCAATTTATGAGTGATCCACGAGATGCTCACATGAATGCTGCTTTACATGTTGTTAGATATCTAGTTGGAACAGTTGGTATTGGATTATTGTTATCCAGAGATGGTGATTACAGTGTCACAGGTTACAGTGATGCAGACTGAGGATCATGTGCATATAGTGCAAGGTCTCTCATTGGATTTTGTGTGTTCTTTGGGAGGTCTCTAATTTCTTGGAAGACAAAGAAGCAGTTGACAGTATCCAAATCTTCAGCAGAGTCTGAATATCGAAGTATGTCAAGAACTGCCAGTGAATTAGTGTGGATAGCAGGGCTTTTGAAGGATCTACACATCAATATTACATTGCCTATTCCTCTTCATTGTGATAGCAGAGCTGCAATCTACATTGCTGCCAATCCTGTGTTTCACGAGAGGACGAAACACATTAAGGTTGACTGCCATTTTATTCGTGAGAAAGTGCCGGAAGGGTTCATATACACTCCACATATTCGAACAGGAATTCAGGTTGCTGATCTTATGACTAAGCCACTGAGTGAAGAAAGATACAAGACCTTCTCTTGCAAGTTGGGACTCGTGGATCTCTCCCCAAGTCCAACTTGAGAAGGGGGTATTGAAGCATGTGTGACACTATTAACTAGCCGTTAGTGTTAGTTAATTGTGTTTTAGTTAGCTAATGTTATTGCTCCTTTTCTTTCCCTCAGCACTGCGTTTTAGTCTTCCAAATAAGGACAAATGTGGTCCATCCTATAAGAGGTATTTAAGACCCTCATTTTCTGTTTTCTTGGATCAAGAGAGAGGAATCAATGCAGCATGGCTGCCAGGGGAAAACCCTAGAGAAAGTTTACTAATTTTGCTCCTTAAAACGAAAATTGCAGAAAACCACCCTTTAAAACCGTTTTCCTTGCAAAGTCACACCCATAAAGTGCATGAAAATCAATTATATCTCTTGTTTTTATTATTATTTTACTTTACCCAGTCGGTATTAATTAATTTTTACCTTTTAACATGTTTTGCAAAAGTAATTTTTTTTAATAAAATATCATTTTTGAATATAATTTCACACTTATTAGTAAAACCACTCTATAAAAAAATAGATATGATTGATGTTTTATATATTTTAAAAAGTGTATATTACTAAAGGGTTACTCAAAGAAAATACATTTTAAAAAAAATGATATGTTATATAGTTTTGGGAAATTTACAGAAAATCACCCACTAAATGTACCCTCTTACACTTAACCACCCATTAAACAAAAAATTACAGAAAACCACCCATTAAATAGGTTTTGTTTTCAAATCACCACCCGTTGTCTATTTTTATTAGGTTTTTGTCAAATATATATGATAATACATTATTTTAAGTTTTATATTTAACTTAAAATCTCAAATACATATCAAAATATATTTGATTAATTTTTTAAAAAAAAAATTAAATTTTTTTTTTTAGAAACATGATGTATATATAGACCTGTCAAAACACAACCCGACCCGGTCGACCCAACCCGAATGCCCGGAAAATTTCCGATCCGAACACGGAAATTTTGACCCGAACCCGAAACCTGAAAATTTTCTGGGTAATCTGGGTTTTGACCCGATTGACCCGGTAATTTTGACCCGGTGACCTGATTAATTTATAATTATATATAATTATTTTTTATATATAATTAAAACTTATCGCAAAATTATGAAATCATTATTTTTTTTAATTTAAAAAAGAAAAAATTGACAAACCCGAAATCGTTATTTTTTTATATATCCGGAACCCGTTTTATCCGGGATCCGTTTTACCCGAAGTGACTCGACCTGAATGACCCGTTTATATTGACAGGTCTATGTATATATGAACAAATTTGTTCTATTTTATTCCTAAAAATGGTTATAAATTTTATAGACTTCTTTTTAATCAAAATTAAAAATCAGTTTATAAGTCATTAGCATTGTTTAAATTTAATAATTATTTCGATACTAATAATTAATTTCTCATTTTCTTTTATATTTGTAAACACCTATACTATATACTAAAAATGAAAAAAAAAATCTAAGTATTGTTTAAATAATATTTTTTTCCAGGCTCAAAAGCATTTTTTTATTAAATGTATCTTTATTAAAATTTGTTTGACTTTTTAAATAAAATTAAATAATATTTTTCACATTTAGAACCTCCGCCCTTCAAATAAATTTAAAATTTGTACTCATTTTTTCCCTCATATATTGATATAAGTGTTTACCCCTACAATAAATATAATTTAAATATATTGAAGTTTAAACTTTAAATTTGAAGTATAAAATATTAAAATATATACTATATTTAATGGAATTCTAATGGAATTATGTGGTGGGTGGTGATTTGAAAACAAAACCCATTTAATGGGTGGTTTTATGTAATTTCGTGTTTAGTGGGTGGTTAAGTGTAAAAGGTTATATATAATGGGTGGTTTTCTGTAAATTTCCCTATAGTTTTTAATATTCTAAATATATGTTCACTATTCCACATACATTTTTAGAATAATAAAAACTATATGAAACATTAATTTTAAAAAAAAATATTTTCTTCAAGTAGCCCTAGTATTACACTTTTTTTTATATGTATAAAACATAAATTACACATTACTTTTTTATAGAGTTTTTTTGTAAGTATGAAATTATTTAAAAAAACATTTTTTTTTTATATTTGTAGTGTTTTTTGCTTTTGAAAAATATATCAAAAAGTTAAATATCAACTAATATCAATTGAAATGAGTAAAATAATAATAATAATAATAATAATAATAATAATAATAATAATAATAATAAGGGGTATAATTAAATTTCCACACACTTTAACATTTAATTAACAAAAATTGGGTGATGGGTGTGACTTTGCAAGGAATACAGTTTTAAAGGGTGGTTTTCTGCAATTTTCGTTTTAAGGGGTGGTTTCACGCAAAACAGCCTATTTAAAGGGTGGTTTTCTGCAATTTGACCTAAATATAAATATAATGCAAAATTTTTCTCTTATGGTGTAAAATGTGAATAAAAATCGAAAGCAATCATAGCATTGAAATTGAGCTTGTTTTGATAACACATACAATCAAACTTCTTGAATATATATATATAGGCAAGGGTTTAAGTGAGATCAATCCCTCTCAATAGAACAAAAGAAGCGATTTGATTGACCGAAATAAATACTAAATAAAATAACGGAAATTTCATCTATTGCCCTTATTAAGGTATTGGTGTAGCAAAAAAAAATATAACGGAAATTTCATCTATTGCCCTTATTAAGGTATTGGTGTAGCAAAAAAAAAAGGTAATGGATATTTGAACGAAACATAAGTGAACAGGTTCTACTTTTCTAGGTGTACATTATAATACCTTATTAATTATGTTATCATGGGATACCAACAGTCTTTTCATATGGCTTCTATGTTGAAATAATCTATAAACTACTGAACACGGTGATATAAGACCCTTGACCCTACCCTACTGTCAAGCACCCGCCAAGCGTTTTATAGAACATTGTTTATATGATACGACAAGGTAACCAAATCTGCAAAATAATACAAATATTTCTACAATTGATTGACTGATCTTTTATATTAATTCAAGGCGGGTTAAAAGTAATAGCTGAGCTTGAGGCATTGATGATATGGGAACACAACCAGCAATCTCATGTAACAAGAACACAACCAACAAAGCTCCACGGCTCCACCGTTAGATTCTCTGGCTCCTCTAAGAATCAAGGTGGTGGAATCACCAGTTGGCTCCATAGCCGCAGGAACCAGCCAAATGATTTAAAAAACCCTTTCAAATGAATGCCAGGGGAAGGCGTAAATCTAAACATTCAACTCTTATTATACCCGGTCGTTTTCATCCTTGACCTATCTGCATTCCCCTTCAAACATACAAAGAAATAAAAAAAATTACGAAAGGTCTGGAAAAAGAATCTACACATTCAAAACTGAAGCTAGATGAGTTGATAAATGACTGATTCAAACTTTTTCCCTGTGGATAGAGCTAGTATACCTTAATGTCACTTTTCAGACTGAATATAGCAATCCAGTATCTGTCTTTTTGTTCAACAAGAGCATGGCGAAATTCCACATCACCTTTCTTTGAGGGATCATTGGCGTCCATGTTACCAGAAATCTACAAATAAAAAAACAGATATGAGCAGAAGATAATATTGGCTCTGAGAACTTAGTTAAACCACCAACACAGCAACATATAATCAAAATATTAGAGATTTCTTCAACATAGCGCGCCACACTAAAATGTCGAATACTTCATTGCATACAAAAGGTACTAATTTACTACACAGCAGTAGTGCAGTACTGCTTGTAGTAAATCATCCAGAACAACAATCTGTTTTAATTGCAGAAAACTAATGCAAACGTTGCACAAAAAATATTTCATAAGGAGATATCAACCTTGCGGAGCAGATCATCATTGTCACTCATACCTCTTCTCATTGTAAAAAATATATGAGCAAACTTCGTTTTTTTCATACAGATCCAAAATATTTCTATAATCTCAAGAATTACTTCAATTGAATATCTCATATTGGGAAGTGCACCAATCTGAGATATGCACTTGCGGCAACACAGTATTGATCGCAACTAGGACAAACAGTTTATATCATCCAAAATATCTTGGTATTTATTGGAATCTTAGAGCTGTATATTTACCAAGTTTTAGATGTCTCTAAATAAAAGTTCCAGAGAAGATCCAAGCAATTTTCCTATCAAGATTCCAGAGCCAATGAAAACAGAAAAGAAGCATTACAGCTAATTGTGAAGTAGGGGACATCCAATAGTGCTTCGGATCGCTTAAGTCTGGTAGGTGGACATGGCAGGCTACTATGAACAGACTTCATCTCCACTTCATGGCCCTACTTTCCACCTTTCGCAGCCTGCACAGATAACATATATCAAAAGCAAATAAGCACAAGAGTATTTTTGTTAAGAATCAAGAAATGAAATTGCACCAAAGCTTATCGTCTAGAATAAAACCATACTGATGCTAGTAATGAATCTTTCGTGCATTTTAAAAAGGGCATAACCCACTATATCAATAACATTTAAGTACAAATAAGCAACTGTTGAATGATCGAGTCCTAGATCCCTATTATAACTACCACAGAGATTGCCAGCCCAATCCCAAGGGGAGGACTAGGTCTGCGGGCCCTAGATCCCTATTATAACTAAAAAAGATAGTGGCAATTCACCGGTGGCAGCATAATACCATTTCTAGCTAGTAGCTACCATCATAATTCATAAGATGCATCCACATGGAATTTGGCAAACTGCCAAAATAAATTATACGGAGTACAGTAATACTAATGGGTGGATGGTGGATTTGTATACAAAAGTAATAAGCTGGAAGGAAATAACTAGAGGTTCAAGTTTTAGTTTGTATAGATTTTAGGGAGCACAGCTATTTATAAAAAGATTACATATAACAGCAACCCACAAACAGTTAAGAGTGACTACACCACGGGCACAACTACTTCAACAATGACACATCCAACATCAACCCTTGATCAGGTTGCATAATTTTCCATAAATTTGTAACAAAAGAATAGAAGTGAAAAAAGACCATCAAACCTTTCTCAATTTCTCTAATACTGAACTTTCAAATGCCTGAAGTCCAGCTCCAACAAGATTATTTATTTCCCGGCCATATGTTTCCATTGGCTTTTTGGCACTGGGGAAGGATTCCACACTAGCCCGACTCAGTGGCAAGACAAGTAACGGATTTGAAAGGTCACCAGATATACTTCCACAGGCAGAAACCTGTCAATATGAAGAGATATATGATGAGAAGATTAATAAAAAAAAAATGGACATGTTCAATACATTCTCCAATAAATCAACAAAATACTGAAAACAAAAAGGATTCGGTTAACTTACAACACTATCCTTAGTTTTCATGACAATGAGTGCCTTGCCTTTCTTCTTCTTGGAGCTCATGATCACAACATCTTCAACCTCCCCAAAGTTTCTAAAGATCTCTCTTAACCTTTCTGCAGTATAATTTCCACCGACTTTCTCCCAAGACACATTTAGAACTTTCTCTTTATCAAGCCTGGGAATCCATGTGGCACCAACACTCTCTCTGGTTCTCCCCGTTCTGTCATTATTCTCATATGAACTTGCACCAGCCCCTTTATTGGCCTGCATAGCACGAACCCTAGCAATCAATCTCTTCTTGCAGCTTCCTTTTTATTCTACCTTCCTCTTCTCGTGCTTTCTGTTCAGGATCCGGTTCAGAGGCAGACTTCTCTCTCTTCTCCAAGTCGGACATCATCTTTCGCCTCTACGGTGCTTCTTTTCACGTTTAACTCGCAAGAGATCATCAAACTGCTCCCGGGCTTTCTTGTCTTTTAGTATCTCATACGATGATTTGAGCTTCTGGAAATTGGCATCAGCATCAGGATCATATCGGCGCTTGTCTGGGTGCAATTCAAGGGCCCTAAGCTTGTAGGCTTTTGAGATCTCTTTATCAGTAAGTTTTCCCCCCTCCTCCCCTGACGGAAGCCCCAAAACCCTATAGTGATCTACTTCAGGATCCATAAGTCTCTAACAATTGTTCTGCAAAGGACTGACCATTATTAGATTAGATTTAACCTCTATGTTCCTAGCAATATAACAGAGAGAAAGAGTGAAAAAATTCTAAAAATCAAGAGATTTAAAAGGCCTAAACTACAGGTTGTAATTCTTTTCTCTATATTCTAGTTGAACAGAGACTATTTTAATTAACCCTTACATGAATAAACACTAATTTCTAACTCTAACATGGATAATTACATCTATGAAAACCCTAATTTCTAAATCTGACATGAATAATTACATCTATTTTAACCCTAACTTGCCAATTCGAGTTCATATTTCAATCAAACCACAATTTGAAGGCGACATCATCATGTCTTCATGTGTAGCCAATCGAATTCAACACGTTCGAATAAAAAATATCGAATCGAACAACTGAAAGAAAATAACACAGGCATACCAAGGATTTAATTGCAGAATCAAATCTCCTTTGACAGCGTGTTACGTGGATGGTGCTGGACTTCCCCCTCGCTGAGTCGCTGGTGCGTTAATGGTGTTTCGCGATCGCCGACGAAGAGTGGGTTTTCGCCTTTCGGCGTACAAAGTAAAGTAGCTCTGATCGATCATAAAATTCCGGAGTCGTACATATCTGCTATCTTTTCTTTTTTTTTATAACTAGTCTTATTACCCGCGGTGGTTGGTTAATGAATTATATATTATTTTATTATAAATATTTTTTATTCTTATTCTAAATAATGTTTCATATAGTTTTTACAGTATTATTCTAAATATGTACGTGGAATAGTTAATATAATTTTAAAATAATAAAAACTATATGAAATATCTTCTTTTTTTTTTATCATTTTTAAAAATTTATTTTTTTCAAATAACCCTTTATGAATATACACTTTTTAAAATATACAAAAGATCAATTATATCTTGATATTATATACTCCCTCCGTCTCATAAAACAAGTTGTTTTAGGTCTTTCGACTTGTCTCAAAACATATGTCGTTTTAGCTTGTTAAAAACAATACTCCGTACTACATTAATAAAACACTTGAGTGCTTCCCCTCTTAATGACAAGTTTCAATAAACTCTTCAGCTTCCCCTTAAAACTCTTCGTATTCTTCTCCCCTTTAAATTGTCTGAGATCAGGTTTCAACTGGTACTTTGTGCTTTTAAAATTTGTGCTTGGCAACCCAAAGGTATTAATCCTCTTAATATATCTTCACATTTTTTTTTGTTTTAGATTTACCAATTTGGTTTTTTTTTTTTCATACATCATTTCAATTTCTTTTGAAGATGGACAACGTTGAGGATGCAAGTTTTCCTGCGGATTTGAAAATCAAAGAGGAGATGGGATTCAATGCAAAAAGTGGACCACCATTGAAGGTATCCCTGGAAGAGAAGCTGATTGATGTAGATTCACAAGCGAAAGCAGATGAATTGCTCCATGCCAACTGGAAACGTATGGTGGAGAGAGGCTTTGATTTGAACAAGTCTACAGTTGGAGAGATAAGCGTCGAGCCAAACAAAGAGCTTCATGAAGTGAAATTGATCATGTTCAATCTCCTTCTGCCAAACTACAATTGGGTCTGACGATGAATTACATGTTCTCCTTCCTCAGCTTTTGGTTTTGATGATTTCGGGAAGGGGCATAAAATAGCTCATTGCACTGCCTTTTGTGTGGGTTATTCAGCAATGTAGAATGTCTTTATTTACATGTAAAGCTTCTTTGAAACGTCTATGCAGAATGTCTTTATTTACATGTAAAGCTTCAGCAATTGAGCGTATGTTGACCTTCGCTTTAAAGGTATGTCAATGAGATGAGAAAGGTCAATCTGAGCTCTTTTCCTACCTGAATTTTTTGGTCTCTTATCAGAGAAATCAACAATGGTGCCAAGTGGAGTAGCTTTTCCTTGTTTCCAAATTCTTTGTACAGCTCGCAAGTGCACCGAGAATAGGGATGACACTTCGTTACTGGAATTGCGTTTCAGTTTGCCATTCACACTTCTCGCAAGTAAAGCGTGATAGATCGTTTGCTTTTCTCCAACTGATAACACCCTCCTGTGTTCAATTCCATCACCCTCAACTTCATCATTTTCTGTGGGAAACAAAATTGAAATCCACTTCAAAATAGCCAAACACAGTAGGGATGTGGAAAACTAAAAAAAGGCAATGAGTGTGCATTAAAGCAAAAAAACAGTAGATAGTTGTCTTGCAAGTAAACCGTACCTTCATGTTCAAGATCTTCATCCGGTTGGGCATTCAAATCAGGAATCGACGGGACGCCTCTTTCGACTTGTCGATCGGGTGGTAAAGCATGAAAATTGTGGTTGATGTGCTCAACACCTTGGCCCTCCTCTTCCACCCCTGAAGTTGGGTTATTGTGGACAGAATTTAAATCACAGTTTTCGTTCAGATCAGGAATCGACGGGGCACCTCTTTCGACTTGTCGATCGGGTGATAAAGCATGAAAATCCATGTTGTTGTGCTCAACATCTTGGCCCTCCTCATCTGCCTCTGAAGTTGGGCCATTATGGACAGAATTTAAATCAAAGTGTTTGTTGGTAGCCATTGAAAGAAGGTTAACAAATTTCATGTGATGAGAGTAACCGTGTAAGTATGGGATGTCTATACAACAAACTCCCTAATGAATTCAAAATTTTGGCTCCAAATTAAAAGCACCCTTCAAACATTTAAATGTGGAAGACTAAACGATTATTAATCAGCATCACGACTTCTTTACACCTCAGCTCCTCTCCTCATATTGCCTAAATGCAAGTACGATTTTGCAGCAAATCATTTGGTGAGAGTACAGCCTATCATTCTATTTTAATTTTCTTAATATTCGTGTACATTTCTAAAACGACTTCTTTTATGAGACAGAGGGAGTATTAAAAATGATATTTTATAAAAAAAAATTACTTTTGAAAAATTAAATATACCCTTTAGTAATAGACATCATTTTTGGTTCGGAATTCATAGGCGTCTGTCAACTTTTTTTAAAAAAAATTTATTCAGTTTCTAAAAACTAAATAAATAGTCGAGGTATGATTTGGTTGTAACAATCATAATCGTTGTGACCATTACGTGGTTGATCATTACGACCATTTTTTTTTTTTGACAGTGGGCAAGAAGTTGATCGACTAAGCGATCTTGAAACCATCAACAGATGACTTGGATGACCCTACACAGAGGGTCGCCAGTCAAAGAAAAAAAAATATCTAAAATTACAATTACATAAATTTAAAATTAAAAATGCCTAGAAAATTAAGCCCTTGATTCTAAACATAAAATTGGAGTCTTCTCAATAGGAAGCGTGGATGCAGGGCGTAAAGTCAAAATGATAGTTGATTCATACTGCAAAGTGTCAGGCCAGAAGGTCAATTACCACAAATCTAGCTTCCAAGCAACTAAGGGTATTCCGAATCATAGGGTCTTGGAGCTGTGTAACTGCCTCAACATTACAAACGAACGTTCAATAGAAAAATATCTAGGTTGTCCGATTATTAATGGAAGAGTCACCAACAGCACATTTGAAGACATCATCTGTCAATCCAAACAGCAATTGACAAAGTGGAGGGCTAATGCTCTCTCCCAACAAGGACGTGCCACCCTTATAAACTCCAACCTTTCTGCTAAGCCTCTGCATGTGATGCAGAATTTTATGCTCCCTGCTTCTATGCATAAAGAACTAGACCAGATAAACCGATCTTTCTTTTGGAATAAGAACCTCCAGTACCGGCCTCTGATTAGCTGGGATAGGATCTGCAAACCAAAGCAGTTTGGGGGATTGGGAATTCGTAAATCTAGTGATATGAATGTCGCTCTCCAAATGAAGCTTCTGTGGAAAATTCTAGCGGAGCCTAGCAATATCTGGGTGTCCTTGATCAGACATAAATACTTGCGCTCCACCAGTATTTTCGATTACAAAAGATCCGGGCCTAGCTCTTGGCAATGGTCCAAGCTGTCCGACTTAATTGACACTTTTAAAGCGGGCCTTATCTGGTCGGTAGGAAATGGACGCACTATAAAGTTCTGGACAGATAACTGGATCACAACATCCTCCTTACTGGCTAGGGTTGATTGCTCTCAATTGCTCAATTCGGATGAGACCGTCAGTGACTACGTTTTGGGAGGTAAGTGGTGGAGTGAAAAACTTCATGGCGTTCTACCGACTAATATAGTACAAGAGATTTTAGATATCCCTCTTCCTGCTTCGAATCTGCAAGACCGTCTATACTGGTGGCCGGATAGGGAGGGATGATTTACTACTGTCAGTGCTTACAAATTAATAACAGCACAGTCCTTACCATCTCCTGATTGTAATGCCTGGATTTGGAAGATTAATATCCCTCCGAAAGTTAAGAATTTTCTATGGAAGATTGCGCAAAACGGCCTGCCCACATCCTCTAGGCTGGGGTGTAGGGGTTCCGCAGTTCCCCCCACTTGCTCCTTGTGCAATTCGGCAGCTGAGGACGAGGTCCATTTGTTTTTGGAATGCTACTTCATCAAAGCAATTCACAAATTTCCAACCCAAGACCAATCAACTATTGCTTGTCTGATTGCCCAATCTCGGGATTTCAGACCCATTCTATCTGCGCTTGGGAAGAGTCTACAACCTGCGGCCCTGTCAAACCTCGCTTTTGCTTGGTAGACGACTTGGAACATCCGGAACCAACACTTGTTTCAACAGACCGCTATCTCGGGAAAAGATTCGGTCCTACGACTGATCAAATCTCACATAGATAACTGGAACAAAACGTTCGCTGCCGAGGCAGAATTCGAGGGGGTTATACGGCCCCATCGAGGGGTATCTTCAAAAAAGAGCAACAAACAAAAAAAGATTCAGTGGCGCAAGCCTCCAAGGGGTATGTTCAAACTTAATTTCGATGGTTCCTCTCTTTCTAATGGCGAAAGCTCCTCCGGTGTCGTTATTAGAGATTGGGAAGGTCGCCCAGTCTTCATTCACCACCAGCAACTTGGTAAACATAATCCACTTACAGCAGAGGCTCTTGCCCTCAAAATGGGGGTCCATCTAGTAATGCGACTCAATTTAGATAGGATCCAAATTGAAGGTGATTATAAGATAATCATGGACCATTTAAAAGGGAAATCTAAATGCCCTTGGAAGATAGAACTAATTCTTTCTGACGTTCAAGTCATGCTATCGACTGTGAGAGAAGTAGTGTTCTTTCACGTTCCTCGTATGGGCAATAGAATGGCGGATAAGGTTGCACACCTTTGCCACTTTGCCCGAGGAGTCGATATCGAAAATGACTCGGGTCTCCTTGACCTCATCCGTAAGGATGCTGCCGGGTAGGGTCAGCCCACCCGAATTCTTTCCTAATAAAAAAAATAAAAAAAAAAAAAAACATAAAATTGGAGTCGTATCACCTCTCTCTATACTCTAGAAAGAGATAAAAAAACCCAAACCATCTATCTTCATCCTCATCAACAAACACCAGTAAACAACACCACCACCTTGATTAGAGTATAACAAAACGGGGAACAACCGAGAGCGAAAGCTCTCAACCCCAATAAAAAATCAAAGCAAGAACATCTACAATACCAAAACGGGGAACAACCGAGAGCGAAAGCTCTCAACCCCAATAAAAAATCAAAGCCAAAACATATACAATACCAAAACGGGGAACAATCGAGAGCGAAAGCTCTCAACCCCAATCGAAAATCAAAGCAAAAACATCTAAAATTGAATGGGTGTACCCCCAATTTGGGAACCCCAACCTTTCGACAATCATCGCCCGCCGCTGCTGACCGGATTAAATCATCACCATCACCGTCTCTGTCAGTGCTGACCCCTACCGGCACCACCATCTTCGGCGCTTGCCGATCCACTGTCATCACAACCCCTACCACGCTCTCCCTCACCGGTGACCTTTAGGCTCGGGTTCAATTCGGCCTCCCTCCTCCTTTCTTGCTAATTTGGCCACATATTTGGGTTCATGAACCCTTCCTACCCGGGACGCCTCCCTCCTCGGTGCCCTTGCCGTTGGCGTTGACCGTCCGGCGCTTCGACTTCACCATCTCCCCTAAACTCTCCGCTATCCTCTCCCCTAATCACCCTCGATTGCGCGACTCCCTTGTCCGGCGATGGCTCCCTCGGCCTCTGGCGATCTATAGTTTTTCGCCTTCTTCTTGGCCGGGTGTTTCAGCCGCCTATCACCGACGCCCCTCTGACCCTCTCACAAATCAACCTAGCGTTCAAAGAACGCTTCATCATTTTTTAATAATTATTTAATGGATGTGTAGTTGTGTACTGTTTAATGATCCTTGGACATCAAGTATTGTGTTGTGGATTTTTTCACAATTATCAAAAATAAATTAGCAAATCAAACATTTGACCCAATTTTTCTTGGGTTCAAAGTGTACCTCTTCTGTTTGGGCCCTTTGAGGTTGAAGAGAAATAAAATATACACAACATAATTTCACACTTCTTGCTTGGTTTGGTGTGGAAATTAAATCAACGTGATTTTTTCCATTACCGACTCAAGTCTTTTATAATGAATCACTCGCTTTAACTATATTATCCGTTTCTTTTGATCTTGATTTTAGATGTCCATCTGAGTGGAGTCGTTTCTTTTGTGCGGCTGTGTTTAGTTCCGGATGAAGTTGCAGTCTCGGACGCCCTGCTCTTCGAGTTGACCGTGGCAGTGTTCGTGATTCTCGAAGATCCCTCATCCAGGTGGGGGGAACGTCGTTGATCCACACTTCTCCAGGAGACGCCTTTTCCGCTGATGGGTTTCTGCCTCTATCTCCCCGGTGTCGAGACGTCGTGTCAGTCCCTCGACTTTCCCATGTTCTCGGCATTTGCAGTTTCACTTGGTGTCCTTTGACTTCCTCTCCGCTGATCATCTTTGCTGAGATCGTCTGTATTCGGGGTTTCTTTTGTTTTTTGTCTTTTTGGTTGTATCATGACGATTAGCCCGTCTGTCGATTTCCATCGGCCTCTCGTTTTCCCAGATTTCCGTTCGTGTCTGGGAATTCGAATTCTTTCTTGTTCAAAAAAAATATATATAAAAAAAAAGATTGGAGTCGTTGATTCTTGATTCCGTACTTGTAGCTTGAGAAGTGGTGATGATTGCAGATCTGGATCCCGCTACGGCAACGAGCAAGCTCACTCAGTAGGGTTGTTGCACGTGGTGGCTCAGATTAAAAAATTTGAGATCTGAAGTTGCACAATCCTTTTCAAAGAATTTAGGTGGTGGTGATGCCGGATCTAGACCCAAGGCTCATGAATCAGAGCACCATCAATCGACTATTTTGGGTTTGGAGGTTGGGGATAAAATTAGATTAAGGTTATTTTTGTTTTGAGATTTGGGGTTGCATGTTTGATTTTGTGGTTCTAGGGGTAAAATCATATTTGTTTTGAGATTTGGGGTTGCATGTTGAGTATGCCGATTGGATGAGAGTGTTTGATTTTGAGGTTTGAGGGTGTTTGATTTTGAGGTTTGGGGTTTCAAAGTGGAGAGGTGTAATCTGACGAGGTTTTGTGGAGTTGGAGGTGCAAGGGGTGGGAACCAGTGAGGCTTGAAACCCGCCCAAGCCGGTGAACACATAGGGAAAGGGCGGCGTCGGCCGACCACCAAAACGATGATGGAGGAGAGAATATTGGTGGTGTGGGGTCGGACACCGACAGACTATAGGCGGAGACAAATCGATAACCACCAAGACGACGGCGCCGGAGAAGGTAGACGGAGGAGACCCGACAGTAGCGGCGCATGTCAGCGGCGGCGGCGGCCATCTGCAGAAAAGTTAAGGGTTTGGTAAATTTTAGGCTGTTTTGGGAGGTGGTGGTGGAGGAGTTGGGGGTGTATGGGTCGAGGTCGGCCGGGAAGCCAGAGGTGGAGGAGCTACTCACATTGTAGAGAGGTGGCGGACGTCTACAGAAGAAACTCCAAAAGAGTTTTTTTAGGGTTGGATTTTGGGTTTTTTAGGAGGAGAGAGAAGAGAGCTTCAAGGGCACTTATTCTTGGTACCTACACTCCTGGTCATTACGACCAATTGATACGTGATTGTTACAATCGAATGATTATATGTTCGTTGCGACCAAATCTGCTCCAAACAACAATTTTATTGTGCGCTAAACAGAATTCTCATATTAATATTTTTTTTATTAGAAAAGAATTCAGGTGAGAGGACTCTACCCGATAGCATACTTGTGGATGAGGTCAAGAAGACCAGAGTTGTTTGAGATATCGATGCCCCGGGCAAAGTGGCAAAGATGTTCATCTTTATCAGTCACTATATTGCCCAATCGAGGCACGTGAAAGAATGAGACTTCTTTCACAATCGATAGTAGGATTTTAATATGTGTCATAATCATTTCAATTTCCCAGGGACATGAATGTTTGCCCAGCAAGTGGTTAATTATGATGAGATTGTCTCCTTCAATATGCATTTTGTTGAGGCGTAGCCCCAAGATTTTCGTAATGTCGTGTTTCAAGGCTAAAGCTTCAGCTTTGAGAGGGGTTTGGCTACCCAGAATTTGATAGCCAATGTGTATAGGTTTTTCATTCCAGTTCCGAATAACAGTTCCAGATGAGCTTTTATTGTTTGCTAGGGTAGATTCGTCAAAGTTGAGTTTGAACATACATGTTGGGGGTTTGCGCCAAGAGATCGATTTTTTGATTTTGTGTTTACCATGTTGATTAGAGGTGTGCATAGAGAAGGAGGACAACGTGTTAAGATCCTCCTCAAACCAACTAGTTTTCTTTCGGTTTGTAATGTGAGTATTAACAATATGTCTTATTGTATTGATACTAGGAATTGGCACTTATTTGAATAGATATTGGTTCCTAGAAGACTATACTCTCCACCATGAAAAAGCTAGATTTTCCTTATCACTTTTTGAGAAAGTAGAGCCTATGAATTCAAAGATAGGTTTTATTTCGCGTGATTGAGCAATGAGGGTTGATATCTTCAATCGATTGTAAGACGAGAAGGAATGAAGTAGGTTCAAATACGGACATTCAATTAAAAGGTGGGTGCATCTTCAACTGCATTATTACACAAGCAGCAAGTGGACGACGCGCCTACACCATTGATTTAGGCGAGACGCAATAGGGAGACCGTTCTAGGAAATTTTCCATAAGAAATTTTTGACTTTGGGAGAGGTGTCGAGCATCCAAATCCAAGCGTTACTATCAACACTGAAGGAGCTTTGCGAAGACGCTAACTTGTAAGTACTTGATGTTGTGAACCAGCCTTCTTTATTAGACCACCAATATAAGCGATATTTATTGTAGTTAAAGGACAATGGAATGTCCAGAATTTCCTTTATAGTGGATTGAGGTAATTTTCCGTTAAGTTTTTCTGTCCACCAGCGCCCACCTAGAATGTAATCACTAACAAACTCGTTTGCATCATAAGAATTTGGGCAGTTAGGCCTAGCAGTGATGGGGAAGTAGACAACCAATTGTCCGATCGGAAGTTTATTGATTTACCGTTTCCAATGGACCATATAAGTTATGCCTTGAATTTCCCCCCGGGGGGGGGGGGGGGGGGGTAAGCTTAACCCTTTTTTTTTTAACCGGAAAAAAATTGGCATTGGGACAAACCCTCAACTGTCAAGAGCATCCAAGCGGATGAAGAGTCGTAACGAAGAGTCATCGATAATTTGTGAGCCATAAAAGGCAAAGTTGAGATGTGAGAGATGATCGACAACTCTATTTGCTTTTCTGTAAACATGACGAATATGTAGGTTTCGAAAAAACCTTAGGGAAAGCAGAGTGTCAGAGACAATCATCTCAGAATCTCCCGGAGGCTCACAAATTCCTTTAATACAATGGATGATAGTGAGGTTGTCACCTTCTATTATAAGGTTTGAAATCCCTAGTTATGTTGCTGTATTTATTCTTTTCCAGGGCGCAAACCCCTTCGAACCCACAATAGGGGCGAGAGGCCAGAGCTCAAGAAAAATGGGAACCTTTGATGGTCCCTAATGATAAATCCAAAGGTACCTATCTCAGAGGAAGAAAAACACCATCGAAATTTAACTTGGGGTAAGCTTAACCCATTGATTCTCGTATTAATACTCCCTTCGTCCCACAATAGTTGTCTTTGGACTATTCATGCGCGCTTTTTAATGAGCTAAAAACTATATAAAATATCAATTTTTTAAAATAATTCTATACTTATTAGTAATATGTACAATATTATTTAAAAATATTTAATAAAATGTTGATATTTTATATAGTTTTTAGCTTATTAAGAAACGTATATGAATAATAAAAGACATTTATTCTGGGACGAAGGGAGTATTAATTTAGAGGTAACTAGTGTAATACCCGTGCCTTGAAGGCACGAGAGCTTGATCCATTTTAATTTGAACATCATTTTATATATCTATATAATACTATATTAATATATATATACGTGTTTACAACAAAAATATATATAAAATATTTTTTTATAATTTATAAATTAGTTGGAAAGAGATACGATACAAATTTTGAAAATGATTTAATAAGTTAAAGTAGTAATAATACTCAAACACACCATCTAATATAATTTGAAATAAATATATAATTATTATCATTAGCATAGATCTAAAAAAGTAAAATATAAGCTCCCGTACAAATATTAAAAAATTATAAGCACATGATTGTGTGAATAATTTTGAAGTTAAATATGTAGATGTACATAACTTATTGATTATTTTCATGAGAAAGATGGTTAGAAAGATAGAGAAATTAATAGTGAAAATAAAGGTAAGATGGTAAAAAAAAATCCTTAAAGGTAGAAAAGTGATCTAAGGGCCCGTTTGAAAAGGGTATATAGATATAGGATATAGGCTATGGGTATGAGATATAGATATCAGGCTATGGGTATTGGGTATGGGTATGAGATTGATATCTATATCTTATATCTGCTGTTTGAAAATGGTATATAGATATCAGAATAAAAACAAAAAGAGAAAATGTAATAAAAATGAACCAAAATCTTTATAACTTTCAAATTTTGAGAACTTTGCAAGCATATTGCTAATTAATACCACAATATTTCATCAAATACCATATGAGTGTGTTGCAAAATATCAACTGTTTTGCCAACCTATCAACATACTATCTTTCGAAATGTACAAAATGGCATCAAAATGGCCTTGCAAACACACTACCCATCCACCGTAGTACCCTCTACAAGACTACAACACCGTTGCTCCTGAACCGCTTGAAGAAGCACGAAGTCGACAAATAATGCTTTGCACATATAATTTCTTCCAATGATCATTTGGGCAACTGTAGAAGAATTCAAAGTGAAAAAAAAATCAGATGCAAACCCTAATTCAAGAACAAAAAAAAATGTTCCTAATTCAGATGAAACAGATGCAAGCGAAAAAAAAAACAGATGCAAATAGAAGAAATTGACAGGCTCAATTGAAGAATTCGTGATTACAGCATAAACTTCAAATAGAAGTTTTCACACACCATAGAATCGACCAGATGCAAGCGTACCTGCTCATTCGAACAGCTGCAAATTCGAACCCTAAAAAACAGATGCAAATTCGAACCCTAAAAAGAACAGATACAAATTCGAAGCCTAAAAACAGATGCAAATTCGAACCCTATAAAGAACAGATGCAAATTCGAAGCACAGCAATTTCGAACTGCAAGAAGAACAACAATTCGGACAGCAAGAAGAACAACAATTCGGACAGCAATAAGAACAACAATTTTGAATAGAAGAACAGCAATTTCGAACAGCAAGAAGAGCAGATGCAAATTCGGACAGCATAGAGAAAAAGAACAGATGCAAGCGGAAAAAAAAAAAATCTGAACCCTATAAAATTCGCACAACACTTCACATAGATACGATGCAAATTTGAACAGATGCAATGGTGAGCAGATCTCTAGAGAAGAAGGAGGAGTAGAAGAAGTACCTACTGCTCAGTCGCTCTCAATCGGGGAGTCGCTCTTGCTCGTACGTTCTTTTCCAATATCCCCCAATTTGGTCCGATATCAAAAGTGAAAAAAATACCGAATGAGTAGATAGAGATCTAGAATTGATACCCATATACTAATTTGGCTAAATATACCAAACAGGGTATATAGATATTGGGCTTTCTATACCCATAGTCTATATCTATATACTCATCCCAAACAAGCCCTAAGAAGCCTCATTCAAGATGTAAAATAAGTATTAATAATGCTTGTGAGTCTTAAAATATTATTTATTTTTCGATAGTCATTTAAGATGTCGAAAATAATTAAATTATAAAATAACACTTATTTGGCTCTAATTGATTTTTATAATTAATTTTTGAAATCGAATATTTACAAATTGATTATTACATGTTCGTTGTATGTAGACATTGTGGGGAATATTACAATTGGTTAAAAATGATAAATCAACAATTTCAATATCCAAGAATAAAATCAACCAAGAATTGACGAATATTCAATGTACATAGACGATTAAAATAGATCACAAATTGACATACAACATATCAAATTAAATAATATTTTAGTATAAAAATAGGAAACAAATATTTTTAAAATAGGAAACAGATATTTTAAAATTTCAGCAATAATATTGACCAATAAGAAAATACCATTTGAATAAAAAATTCAAGTTTAATTGTGAGCGTGACACATCAGCAATGTAACCGAAAAGAGATTGCAATCGGGAAAAAAATGGAAACATGTCTCAATATTTACGACAATATAACCGAAAATAAAAAAAAGGGAATGGATTGAAATCATATTTAAAATAGGAAACAAATATTTTAAAGTTTCCATAATAATATTGACCAATAAGAAAATCTCATTTGAATAAAAAATTCAACTTTAATTGTGTAACGAAGGGAGTATTAATTTAGAGGTAATAATTCATTTTTTTTAATATTATTTTTTGGAACCGTTAATAAACCGTTGGTGAATTAAGGTGTGGTTTGCCTATTGCTTCACTCGATGTATCTACATATCCACTTCCCATGGCTGTTACGTCTTCAATGGCTACCACCAACACCAACTCCATCTCCGCCTTCAATCTCCCTCTCTCCTCTCCCAGAATTTTCTCCTGCCACGCCATCGGTGTCCGGAAATGGCTCCCGGCGCCGTCAATTGCAGGATTATCCAGGGAGAGTAGGGCGATGATTACTCGAAGTGACCCGACGACTGAACTGCTTGGCGCTAATGTCTCTAAGGTAAATCTCTCAATTATGTTTTCCCGAATTAGGAATTTGACGATTTGGATAATTTGTGGAACTTAATTTGGTGAAGTGATTGGGAACGAGATTGCTCGATTCGTCCGGTCAATTCTAGGGCAGGTGATTCGATTGTAACAAATAACTTACAGATTGTGCAATTATCTAATTACTGGTGTTTTCAATTTCATGGGATATCTCAAGTCTCAATTTTATGATAGTAATCTTGATGCCTGTGTTAGAACCGGCGAATCCAAAATTCTAAAAATTCACAATTTAAAATGCAAGAGTGGCTATCATTGTTTTACTGGGAGAGAAACTGTAACCTTAATAAGTTGTTAAAGGCAAAAAAAAAAGTAATGATTCGTGGGGAGAATTTAGCGGGGAGTGGGGATTAAGCCATGGACATAATTGAAGTTCAACTGAAAGCTTCAAATTTCGGAGATGAAGCTGAACCAAGCTTAAACGGCCTATATACTAGAAACTGGGGTTATGTTCCTAGAGACTGATTGAAATGTGCACTCTCTTGAACTTCTAACAGTTATAAGTTAATCCAGATTTTACTGTCATTCACACGAGCATGTGCTCCGAGCTCATGTTTTAGCGTATCATAACTTATATTGGTAACAGATTAGTCCCCAATTGCACTAAAATCTCTAACAAAACCAAGAGTAGAAAAAAAAAAAAACTTCAGTAGGACGGGTTTTTAATTTTTTTAATGTTTACATTGAATTTTACATGTTAACTTAGATAAGGAACTTTAGAACAAAGTGGTGGTCTAAGTTTCTCTATATGCAGGTAGCACCTCTACTGTTTTTCAGGAGCATTGCGTTCCACTCAGAAATGAGAAACCACTTCTGCTGCAGTTCATCCTCCAACGGTTCATCTTCTTCTATATATCAGTCTCGTCCTGCCATCATCCTTCCTGTCTGTCTCCTCTTTTTTCCCCTCTCACATTACCCTTCTGTTTGTTTCTGGCATCAGACACTCAGCTATGTGTTATAACATGGTTTGACTTGAGGCAGGGATTAGGAAACAATTCTGGAGATTATCTAAAGCTACAAGCTGTCTTGGAAGGCTATGGAATAACGAGCGTCACTGCAGATGTGTCGAGACCTGATTGGTTAAGGAATGCTGCTGGTTTGTTAGACGTCAATTACTGGAAGGGTACTCTCCGTCCTCGTCCAGTTCTGGATTGGTACCTCAAGAGGGTAGACGCTGCTGTGTGTGAGGCAAAGGAGCTCTTCCCAGGTTCATTTTTTTCTTTTATGTTTCATTTGTCCAGACGTTGCATTTTGATATATTTCAGGTAACATATGGAAGAAGTTGGTGTTGTACTTTTCACTGATACTTATTTGGAACAACTTATAGTTATGTATTATTGTATTGTTTAATGAAAATCTAATTTTTCATGAATTACTTGTTTTAGGTAAGACTCTCTCGTTAATTGGACATTCAGCAGGTGGTTGGCTGGCCCGTGTATACATGGAAGAGTTTGGAGCATCCGATATTTCCTTGTTATTGACTCTTGGTACTCCTCACACGTAGGTCTTGATAATGGTTCTTAGTCTGGATCCTCGATTCTGATATTCATCCCTTAATGCGCGCTTATATGTGATTTGTTTAGATCCTATTTTTCCTGCTTAATTTTCTGTTAGACCATGACATTAGCTTTGATTGTATAAGGTTAATGTGGGAATGTTTTGCTAGAAGATGTGGGGAGGAGTTTTGGAGAGGAGTCGGTTTTGCTGTAAGGGGTAAGATTACTATGAATAAAGGCAATAGGCCTATT
The DNA here is from genome assembly GCA_037127255.1 of Persicaria tinctoria. NCBI lineage: Eukaryota > Viridiplantae > Streptophyta > Magnoliopsida > Caryophyllales > Polygonaceae > Persicaria > Persicaria tinctoria. The sequence continues at coordinate 75,861,722 of JBANSL010000013.1, forward strand.
AGGAAAGGCATCCAGAGTGGTCAGTGTAAACGATTTGCCTCCTTGGCTAGTTGAGCAAGGCTCTCTAGTGGCCAGTTTGAGATTTATCCTAACTGGTGGGTTAGTGGTTACCCTTTTGGGCCCTTGAGATTGTGTTCTTTGTGTGTGTTCTAGTGTAGTTACAAGTAAATCAGCATTTGTGTGAGTTTCTGTTTACATGTAAACTATTTTTATGTTCAGTAAGTACTCTCTGATAGTTTCAGTCCATAGGAGTGAGGGCAATTGTTGTTGTTCCTTTGCAGGCCACCTCCAAAGGGCATTTCTGGGGTTATTGATCAAACAAGAGGGCTCTTGGATTATGTTGACAAATTTTGCGCAAAGGCCGTTTATACACCAGAATTAAAATATGTTTGTATTGCTGGCAGGTATGCCTTTGAGTCATGTTCATACCTGCTCCTTGTCAAATTTACCTTGTTTGAAAACTTGAAGGTTGTTTATACACCAAGATAAGGTATGTTGAACTTTTTCCCCCTTCCAAAAGTCCCAATCTCCAGTGAAGTCGTACTAGGAGATATTCAATAGAAATTCTTGCATATTGAGTTGCCAATCTAGACTTGAATGTAGCCAGTTGTATTATGTGACTGCAATATACACAGCACGACGAAGATTGGTTATTTTCTGCTGCCAAACATTTACTATGCTTATGAAAATATTTACCCTTTTATGTTGCCAGTTATCATTTGCGATTCACTTATCATAGTTCATGTTTGTGATTAGTTGACAGGTTGTCCTATTACATTGGGATCTTCATGTGATGACCTTTCATGCTCCAGGTATATCCAAGGAGCTCGCATATTTAATGAATCATCTGAAGTTATTGAAGATTCCCAGGTTGTTGTACCTTCGAGAAACAATGACCAAGAGGCGGTTGGAATTGCTACTATGACTGAGACAACAGTGTCTACATCAACCGAGACCACGTTTCGTACTCGGTTCATTGGACAAGGCTACAAGCAAGTGAGTGGTTACATTGTTCTCATTTTTTTTTCCCAAAACTTGAGTTTCCTACTCACTCTCTGTTGTTCTAGATTTGATCAGCCCTTTCCATTTGTCAGGCCAACAGTTTCATAAGCAAAAGTAGACATAATGAACTTTTCCTATAGGATCACACACAGTACTCGAACAATCTAACAAATAACATCAAATGCAGTTGAAGATGTAAATGCTGGATCATAAGTGGTGTACTTACATGTACAATGATGATTCAGTAGTGAGTAATGTTCAGCAATTATACAACAGCCTCGATGCTGTTGTATGATTGCTGAACATTACTCAATGATGATTAGAAATGGCTTCCAAGTAGTGAGCAATGTCTTCAATGCGCTTTGAAACTCCGCTATTTGGAAGTATTGAAGTGATTATTTTGTTGCCATGCCAGCCCTGACAAGGCTTAAGATCTTGATGTCTCAACTAGTGTTTAGTTCTCATACAACGCAACATATGCTATAGGTGTGTGGACGGGCTGATGTTTGGGGCGATGGAGTTGTGCCTGAAGAATCGGCTTACCTAGAAGGTGCACTGAACATAGGTCTAGACGGAGTTTACCATTCTCCCGTTGGCTCTGACGATGAATCAAGGCCATGGTATGGCTCTCCTGCTATAGTGGAGCAATGGATTCACCATCTCCTAGATAAGTGACCAGTACACTCGTTGTCGTCGAGAGGTTGATGGGTAACCAACACACATAAATCAACAATATTCAGACTTGGATGCCCTTCTTGTGCCTCAAAGGCTTAAACTGTAAATTCTGATGATTTGAAGGCTTCTATTATCATGCTGTATTTAGGTAGTTATTGCTTATTTTTATCTGCACAGTTCTTATGTCATGTTGCCAGTTGATAAACTGGAGGGAAATTGAATAGTGTGTTTTTACCATTTGTAATTATAAGATTATAATATAGATAAAAAAAATATCTTCGGTAGTTTGATTAGTTATTTATATTCATTGTGTTCTTTTTTTATTTATTTATTGAGTAAAAATTCAAGCTCAGATATATCTGAAACTCGAGAGGCTGACAAGTCAGCAGAGGAGAGAACCGTCGAACATACAATATGAAAATACACGAAAAGGAAAAAGATTGTGTTCTTTTATCCTCAATTCGTCATGCATGACATTGTATGCATTTTATATTCATTTGATTTTCAATTTCAATAGTTTAGTTTTTTTTTTATTAGTTATTTATATTCATTTTGTTTATGGAAGGTCTATTAAAGTTGGAAGCCCTTTTAAACGGATTTATAGATGGCAGTATAATATGGCACACACTACTAATACATTTTGTCTGTACTAATTAATTTTATGGCTTCTAGAAAAAAGTCCCAAGTATGGAGTTGTATCATTTGCATATTCCATACAACTACATGTTATATATTATAAAATTATATATAGATATTATATTTTTTAAATCATTTTTATTTATCATTCATCTTTTTATTTCATTATTTTATTTTTTTAAATCATGTTTATATCCCCTAGTTTATAATCTATAATATGTAGTTAAAATTACAACTAATAAATTTATATTATCGGATTTAAATTGATACAAATTTGAGTCTAAGGTGCGGCCTCATACTAGTTAGCTTAAAATTTCAACACTATCGTTGTCAAAAGGTTGATGCTAGCATCCAAACCACTTCATAACATGGCAATGTTTTATTTTATGACGCGAACAAAAATTCACAAGGAATTAATTAAAATCAATAAGAATTTCTTATGGAACAAAGGACCTAAATACAATCCACTTATACATGGGTATGAAGCGTGTAAATCTCATGATAATGACGGGCTTGGAATCAGAAATGTAAGAGATGTGAACATTGCCTAACAAATGAAACAATTGTGATTTATTTGGACTACAAACAAGACTTAGGGGAACTTCTGAGACGTTAGAAGAGGATAGCACAAGTGTAGTGTTTGCTTTAGAGGATTGTGTTGATGGGAGAGCCGTGTCAGAGGGGAGTTCATCAAATGCTATGACTGATGGCAGATATGAGCACGATGAGCCAGCACAGATAGAAGAACTACTAGAGAGTCAGAGAGAGAATGACATGCATTCATAAGGAATTCTATCCTGGAGTATCAAAGAGTTATAGGGGAGAGCTATAGGGTGGTGGCGTCATCTGGCGAGCATTAGTTCTGTATCTCGGTGGTGAGATGGGACTGAGATGCGGGTGAGACCAAAGCAAGCAAAAATGTATCTCTCTTAGCTAGATGAGGAGATTGGTGGGCCCATGACCCATTTTGGGTCCAAGCCAAATTTGATTAATTATCAGATTTTATATTAATTAAAAAGATGGAGAAGTAGCCAAGGAGATCAGCCACATGAGAAGAAATGAGAGGGGAGAGAAAGAAAAAAAGAGGAGGGAGAAATTAGATGAGAGATAGGAGATTTGAGCGAGGTACGATGTTTCGTCTTTTAATTTGGTGATCCATCTTATTTTTTAGGAAATCAACAACAGGTGTTTGCTTATAGATATTTTTCTCTCTTGGAAAATCTAATCTCATTGATATAAGTGTTTAGCTAGTTTTTGGAGAGAAGTCATTTCTAGATTCGGATTATATCTAGATTGGTGTTTGAGATCTCCATGTTTGTTTATCTCGGTCTGACACTAGATTGTTGGACATTTGTATTGATTTGGTAATTAGTGGATTTGATACTCTAGTAGGGTGGAAGGTGGCATGAGTTTTTTAATCCTCTGGTTAGAGAGGGTTTTTTTAATCCTCTGGTTAGAGCATGAGCAACCATGAGTTTTACTTACCTTAGAGCATCCGCATTCGTGAAACCCACTCGGGTTTCTTAACTCCACTTTTTATATTTCTCTCTCCTTAAAAAACCCAATACAAATTTTCATCCACATCCCTAAAACCCTTTAAAACCCCATTTTATCTCTTTATCGGGACCCGCCTCTTTTTTTACCGTTTCGGCTATATACACCGCAAATCCACACGTTGTTAAGGACGTGCATGCACGTTTAGTGGGTTTGCAGCCACCCGAGCCCGGACGTGCATGCACGTTTTTATTTATTTTTTAAATAGTGCACACCACTGGATTAATAGGAAATCCCTAGGGTGATGAAGGTTGGAATTTCCAATGTTTTTAGCTAAAGCCTTGGAAATTCCAACGTTTATTCCAAGGTTGGAATTTCCAATGTTTTTAACGTGGTAATCTCCAATGATTTGAAGTGTTGGAAAGAACCAACCGTTGGAAATTCAATCATGTGATTCCAACAATCCAAGTTTTTTAAAATATATATAAAAAAAGACCCCAATCTTTTCGATTATAAAAATCCTATAAAATGTCTATATAAGACATTTATAATATACACTTTAAATCTAATAAATCTTCAATATATTTAGTTTATATTGTACGTAGTTTATCTTTCAAATTTTATAACCTTTTATCGGTATTTTGTTATGATTTAACATAATATTTTTCAAATTCACAGTCAAGTTAAACAAAAAAGCTATAAAGTATACATCAATGAAGCTTTGATAAATGGAATTTAAGGCCAGTTTGATTTTATATAAATCAATAAAACTTTAGTATATGAAATTTAACTACGTACGTAAGTTTGATTTTATATAAACCAAGTATAAATCAACGAACTGAAATTTAATTAACTACTTGAATATGATGTTATTTATTTCATATTATGTAAGTATAAATAATATCATATCCGTATACTTATTTTTACATTATATTCATATTCAAAGAACCTAATATTCATATATTCATTTAAAAATAACATGATATTTATATATGACACCATATTCATTCATTTCACCATATTTTTCATTTCATCTGAACCTTACCCTATATATATACACCTATTAGATGCTTAATAAAAATAATTAATTAGAATATGTACATGTTCTACCACAATCAAAACAAACTCGGGATTTTTTTCACGTATTTAACAACATTTCCAACGCTAACTACTATTGGAATGATTTTCCAACATTTTAAACCCTTGGAAATGTTCATTAAAATATTCCAACACTTTTCACCGTTGGAAAATATTCCAACATATTTCACTCTTGGAACATGACGGTTGGAATATTTGCACGTTGTTAAGAATGTGCAAATATTGCACGTTGCTTTCGACGTGCAAACCCTAGTTTGCTAGTCGACGTGCACAGTTCTACACTTGCACCTTGTTAACGACATGCATGCACGTCCTTAAGGACGTGCAAATTCTTAATCCGGATTTGCGGTGTATATAGTGACACCCTTTTTTACTCTCATTCTCTCTCCTCATGTTGGCCCACCTCTTCTCCATTTCTTTCTCTCTCTTGGTTTTTAAAGGTTTATTAGTATGAAACCTTTCACATCATTCCTAAACTATTCCCCCATCTCCTTCAATTTTTTAATAATTGATTTCTTATTTTTGGGTTAAGACACCCCCATTGTGGGTGCTCTTAAGAGCATCCGCATCCATGGAACCCAGTTCGGTTCCTTAACTCTCCTTTTTATTTTCCTCTCTCCTTAAGAAACTCATCTTAATTTTTAACCCACATCCCTACAACCCATTTTATTATAAACTAAATAATATAAAATTAAAAAAGCCCCACCACATACCTAAACCCCTCTCTTTCTCTTTCCTACTCTCCCATCCATTTTCTTTCTTTTTGAGTTTTTAAGGGTTCCTTGCTAATAAACATATCACATCATTCCTTAACACAATATATCGTTCCTCTATTATTTTACTATTAAGTTTCTTATTTTTCTCCTCTAAACACCCCATTGTGGGTGCTCTAAGGTTGTTAAAAGGTAAGTCCATGGTTGTGGGGTTTACCTTAAGGTAAGTGGTGGGAAGGAGTTACTTTGGTAGAGAGAGGTAACCTCTTCCCTTTTCTAATTTTATTTTCCTTTTTCTTAAATGATAAAGTATGATCTTCTCTTTCCATTTAGATTTATTAATTGTAATAATGTTTAAAATGAAATAAAAATATATTTATATTTCATTATTTTTTAAAACAAAATATCTCATTGGTTTAATTTTATTTTTTCTATACTTTGAGCCTAATTTTACCCTATATATACCCCATCTTGATCTATTGTAGTTGCACCTATTTTCTTAACTATGGATCACAATAATCCAAATACTCCACTCGTTTCAAATATGCTTTTTGATCCAAACTCATATGAATTTGAAGAATGATTTGGTTGAGCACTTGTGGAACCAATTCCAAGGCTATGATCCGAATTTATAGGTAGTTCGATTAGTATTTACATATGTTATAATGTTTTTAAGTTTTTTTTTATTTTAATCTAGATGTAATAAAATATATTTATATTCACTACTTTCTATTTTTATTTATTTATTTATTTATAAAATTATAAATAAAAATAATTCACAATAATATATAATGATACACATATAATAAAGGGAAATATATACAAAGGAAAAGAAAAAGTGAAAATAAATTTGAAAAGAGATTTCCCGTGATTGTAGAAGAAACCTTTTAGAAAGAGGTAAAAAAAAGTGAAAATTATTTTAAACAAAAAAAATAAATGAGTTGTAAAATTGTGATAGGAAGATGGGAAAAAAATGGAGAAAGAGGTTACCCCATGGTTGCGGATGGTCTTAGAGAGGGTTTTTCCCACGTAAATTGTGTGTCAATATTTGTGATTTTATATGTGTTTGTGTTGCTTGATTGTTTAGTTTTCGGATTGGATATTATCATCAACAGGTCATTGGTTTGCTTACTGATTGTCGATGGTTTCCTTATTACATACTCGAATTCGTTTTCGACTGCGGTTGGAAAATGGTTTCTAACCCAACACATTCAAGACATGTTTTATTGGGGTCAAGCCAAAACGGTTATACAAAATCAACAATGGACATGATCAATAACAAAAAAATGTCATACGAGATTAGAGTTCAATTGGATATGGAGTCTTGACACACACCCGAAAGCTAAAAGCTTCTTGTAGAAAATTAATAAATATGGAGTTTCAACAACTAAAAAGCTAGCAAAAAGAAGAATGGGTTCCTCATAAGTTGTATCTTTTGCAACCATCCATATGAAGATACATCCCACATATTATTCTTTTGTCCCAAACACCCTAGAGTTTCTTTATATACACACACAAGTAAGGATTCAGTACATAGACAACCAAATTTGATGTACTGAGAAACCGGAAAAATCCGTAGATGGGAAAACCATCATGAGAAGCGATTGCTCAATGTCAAAGAAAAAGAAAGTAATCACCACAAAACACCATCGAGAAGCTGGAGAAGAGACGTGGGGATATCAGAAGTGGCCAACGATGGGAGAAATATATAGCACATGAATGACTCCTAGAGAACAACTGCGGGCGCCTCAAATATGGACTCCCTCACGAGGCTTCAGGTGTCGATCGCACATCCACAATTTTTCCAAGGGTCGGCAAACACGAGAAGACATCAACACATCTCCCCCTATGAAAAGAAACAGCATGATGAGAGCAAGTTGGTGTTAGCCATAGGATATCGTCATTAACACGATCAAGGAAGTGGCAGATGGTTGTGGAAGCAAGCCCATCTCTTGCTGGATCAAAATTCAGGGAGTTAATTATAAAAAAATATTTTGCTAGGTCTTTTTTTTTTAGGTGGGGTACTGGACTTAATTTATTTTAGGCAATTAGGCCCAAAAGCTTTTGAATTCAAAAGAGAAGCTTCTGTATTTTGTTTCAGGCTTAGGGTGTGTTTGGAAACGGGATGAATTTTAGTGGATTTGTAGGATTTTAGTGTATGTGGGGGATGAGAATGGATTTTTGGGATGGAAGAGATGAAAACTCAACACCCAAATTTTTCCGTTTTGTGTTTGGTTGTATTTTAAATTTTTGGTGGATGGAGAAACGAAAAAAATCCAAATTGCCCCCACCAACCCACCTAAGATGACAAAAATGACCTCCATAATATTCCACCACGTGTCCTAAAATAATGGGGGAGTTTCTGTAATTTTGTGAAAAGAAATTGAAAACTCCAATTGCTTCAGTGGAGCTTCACGTACAGACAGCAATTCCTCGGCGGCGATGGTTAGCAGCGAAGGCGACAATCTCGGTGGAGATGGGCAGCGGCAAGGCACTTCCTTCAGCGGCTGGGGCGGTGATTGGAGGCAGCAAATTAAGCGAAAAACGTAGGTGGATGCTTGGGCAGCGATGCGGCTGTGGCTCGAGCAGTGATGGGCGTCGTGGACTTGGCGTTGGCGTTCGCCGGCGGCCTGGGACAGTGATGGTGATGGCAACCGGTGGCGGTGCGGTGGAGGTGAGTTGCCTATCGATTAACCAGAAATCAAATTGGGGGATTTGAGAGAGGGCAAAAAAGGGCATCTACCATTTCCCATCCACCAAACCTCCTCCAAAGAGGATTGAAAACCCATCCAGCTCCATCCCTCAAACCCCCCGTTTTCCATCCCTCACACCCTTCAAACCCGGTCACCCAAACACAATGTTAGGAATCTCGATGTAGTTTTCCCATCCCTCAAACCCCATACACCCTACACCCAAACACACCCTTATTTTGATTTGATGGCTCACCGCATTACCCTTCTTTCCATGATTTTTTTTTTTCAAATTAGTAAAAAAAGTCAATTTTTTTTTTTTGCAAAATAGTCAAAATCCGAAACTATTTTGAAATTTAGGCCAAGTGGGTGAATTCGCTACCCCAACTTAAAAAAAAATGATTAAAATATACTAGAGCGACTCTCCCTTAATTAAAAAAAAAACACTCTCCTCTTAATTACAAATTTACACATCGTACGTATCCAAGTTGATCATGGATTGCGTGAAACTTTTCCGCTCACCTAGCTTTGATACAGTAGATCCGCCACCGGATCAAGGGCATTTGGTGTTAGTCATAGGAGATCGAGATTATCATCTCTAGCTCTCGTTTGAATGTATTTAGTTTTGATAATACCCACATCATTTTTATGGAAGCGAATTGTACGTATAAGGGACCAACCATTCCGGAATGGTTAAGCCGGAAAGGTCCCTGCAGGTTCAACTATTATTTTAAAAAATAACAAAACTCGGTAGAATTGCCAAACAAATTACGTGGACTATTATTTAAAAAAATAGCTTAATTTTCCTAAATTGATTTTAAAATTTTTAAAAAAATGTACGTGGGGACCTTTGTACTCGTAGTTTCTACTACGGAGTACGAGTATTAAGGGATCGTTTGGTTAGCTTTCTACTTCCCGGGAAGTTCAAAATCCTAGGAAGTAAGCCTCAATTTGGTATGATTTTAAAAATTGGAAAAATCTAGGAATTTCAATTCATGAAAATTTCAATTCCTATGAAATGGGAGAAGTTAGCTTACTATGAGAGGGATAGGTAAGATCTACTTCCACCATTTACTTATCCCAAACCTCCTACAAATTTTACCTTTTTATTAAAAAAATTTTCAATTACTATGAAAATTTCATGTTTCACAAAACAAAATATAAGAATTGAATTCATAGGAAATTATTTACAACAAAACACTTTTTTACATTTCCCATAAAATATAATTTATAGGAATTACATATCCCGAGAAGATACTTCCCGGGAGTCTATTTCCCGCTGTTAACCAAACGAGCCCTGAATAAAGGAACTATTTAAAATGGTTGAAGGCTAGGGTACATGAAGTCAGTAACTGTGTGGTCCGTACGACATGTGGAATAATTTGTAATGTGGAATAAAAACCGGGAGAGTGGTCAAATATGACATGTCTCAATAAACTCTGTATGGCGCTTCGAAACAGCTGTAAACACAAAATTCAAACCGCCTCTTTTTTTTTTTTTTTTTTTTTTGATTAGGTAAGAATTTGGGTAGGAAACTACCCAAGAGCATCCAGACGGATGAGATCCTTTTCGTTGTTAGTTGGACCCCATAGGCAGAGTGACAAAGGTGTGCAACCTTATTAGCCACCCTGTTGCCTGCACGGGGAATATGAGAAAAGGAAACTTTCCTCACATTTCGAATGATGGATTGGATGTCGGACAAGGTCATTTCTACTTCCCACGGGCATCGAGTTTTGCCTCTCATGTAGTCAATAATGATTTTGGAGTCGCCTTCAAAGATAATGTTCTGGATATTTAATTTTCTGGCCTTCACCACCCCCAGCCTAAGAGCTGCGGCTTCAGCCTGTAGGGGTGATGAACGACCTAGTTTTAAGTATGACATTTGGATGGGGTTTGCGTTCCAGTCTCTGATGATCATACCAGCGGAGCTCGCCCCATTACGTAGTGCTGACCCATCGAAATTGATTTTATATGTTCCGCATGGTGGCCTTTTCCATTTATCGTGTTTCCTTCTGTCAGCTTGTTTATAGTTTTTAGTTTGTACGGGATATCTTCCTTGTTGGTTAGTGTGATCATCATCCTCAAATTGGCATGCCCGGTTCCAGTTCTCTATTTGTTTTGTGGAAAATGCGTCAATACTGTTAGTCGTGGGTGATTTTTGGTTTCTGAATGTTACCCCATTTCGGAAGTACCATATACCCCACCATCTTGTGGCAATGGCTTGTATTTTTCTATTTGGTAGGTTGCGTAACCAGTTCTAGCCGTAGTTTGTTGAAGTGTCTGTTGCTCTGTTTTACTTAGGTGATTTCTGGTCAGCTCAGGGAAACATTCTGTTAGAATATGGGTATCATCCTCCATACAACCGAAGCACCGATCGCACGCCGAGGGCACAAAGACCCCACGTGAGGCGAGTCTGGCCTTAGTGGGCAAGCCCGACCGAGATATTTTCCACCGGAAGTTCTTTATTTTAGGTGGTAGATTAAGTTTCCATATCCGTTCGTAGTCTCTGTGTTCGTTTGCCGGCTCATTCATGATAAATTTGTAGGCAGAAGAGGTCGTAAACCAACCGTGTTTGTCAGGCCACCAGTAGAGCCTGTCCTCTAATGGGGTAACAAGTAGCTGGACCGAGAGAATGTCATCCACCAACACACTCGGAAGCACCCTGCGAAGTTTCTCCACCCATGATTGTCCATTTATAATATATTCGTTGACCGTTTCGTTGCCATCAATTTGTGTCGGGCATTCCGGTCTACCCCTCAAAGGTTTTTCAGATACCCAATTGTCAGTCCAGAATTTTACCGATTTTTCATTTCCAATGGCCCAGATGATTCCGGTTTTGAACTTTTGTAGCAGGCTTGTTAATTTGGCCCATTGCCAGGACATGTTCCCAACTTTCTCGTACTTAAGTATATGTGTTCCCTTTAGATATTTGTATGTGATTAACTGGACCCATGTGTAGTTTGGTTCGGCTAAGATCTTCCATAGTAGTTTTAGTTGTAGAGCCTCATTCATTTCTTTAGCTTTCCTAATACCCAAGCCCCCTGCTTTCTTTGATTTACAAATTTTGTCCCATCCAATTAATGGTTTGTGTTGCGCATCCTTGTTCCAGAAGAAACTTCTGTTAATCGTGTATAGCTCGCTATGCATTGCGGCCGGTAGCATAAAGTTTTGCATTATGTATAATGGTTTTGCAGATAGGTTTGATCCTATGAGTGTGGCTCGTCCCTGTTGAGATAATGAGTCCGCCCTTCATTTGCTCAGTTGGTCTTTGGTTTTCGTGACAACTTCCTTAAATGTATCGTAATTGACTCTGCCGTTAATAATGGGACAACCCAGATATTTTTCTACCGAGTGAGAGTGGTTGATGCCAAGCACTTGGCCAAGCTCGACCGTTCTTGAGCGAGTGACGCCGGGTGAGGCTTGGAAAGTTGATTTGTTGTAGTTCACTTTATGTCCAGAGATTTGGCAGTAGTCGTCTAAAACGGTTTTAACTTTGATGCAAGCCTCATTGCTTCCCTTAAGGAAAATGAGTATGCCATCTGCAAACGCAAGGAACGGGATACAGGGGCCAGAATGGCCAAACCTGAATCCAAGCGATTTGTCAGGGCTAGTGCCTCCTTGGCTAGTTTACGGGCCAAGACTTCTGCACCGAGGATAAACAGGAACGGTGATAAGGGGTCTCCCTGTCGTAAGCCTCTTGTTGGGGTGAAGAGATTCGTAGGTCCATTATTCACTAATACAGAAAATGAGACAGATGTGATACATTCCTTGATCCAATTTATAAAGGTTTGGTGGAATCCAAATTTTAACATGACAGCCTCCGTGAAGTCCCAGTCAACACGGTCATAGGCCTTCTCCATGTCTAATTTGAGGGCCAGCCACCCTGTCTTGCCCTTCCTAGTTTTGAAAGAATGAATGATTTCATGAGCTATGAGTACATTATCCTGAATAGCTCTATCCGATACAAAGGCTCCTTGGTGCGGGTTAATTAGTTTTCCCAAAACTTTCTTTAATCTCTCTGTTAATATTTTTGAAATAATTTTATAGATTGTTGAGCACAGACTAATGGGTCTGTAGTGACCCGTTGTGGTTGGGTTGTCTATTTTTGGTAGTAGTGTAATGAAAGTATGGTTTATTTGTTTAAGTAACCTTCCTGATAAGAAGAAGCTCTTTACTGCTCTAATAACTGAGGGGCCGACCACATCCCACGAGGCTTTGTAAAATTCAGCAGTTATGCCGTCAGGTCCTGGGGCCTTATTTCTTCCTAAGCATAATACTGCATTTTTTATTTCTCCGTTTGAGGGTATAGCTATTAACTCGGTGTTTTCCTCATTTGTTATATCTTGAGAGACTAGGGTAAGGAATTCATTCAGTTTTGCCCTATTGATTGGTTGTTTTGTAAATCTTTTTTGAAAGTCCTTTCTAATTTCATTATTTATGTTATTTTCACCTGTTATCTGAGTACCTTCAGATGTTGTTATGCTACGGATGAATTTTCTGTTTCTTTTGCCCGATGCGATTCTATGAAAATATCCAGTATTGGAATCTGGTAATTTAATATGCTTAGATTTTGCTCGTTGATTCCAGTATGCTTTTTGAAAGAGTAGTAATCTTTCTTTTTTCTTGATCAAGTTAGCTTCTCTTTTGACCACGTTGCATGTTGAGTTGTTTGGCCTACCTTGTTGTAATAGCAGAATTTGCGTTTCTACTTTTTGCAGTTGCCTGAAAAAGTTACCAAACGTGCTTTTGTTCCAGCTCTTTGCTTTTTGTTTTAAGAGTTTCGTTTTCCTGACTAGCTGATACATTGCCGATCCATGGCATCTAAGTCGCCATGCTTGTTTCACAATATTTTTAAAATCCTTCCTTTGTATCCATACATTTTCAAATTTGAAGGGTGGGGGTTTGAATGTTTGACTGGTATTCAGTTCGATGGTGATTGAGCAATGGTCAGATGATGTGAACGCACCATTTTTAGTGCAGATGGCGGGATACTGGTGCATTATATCATGCTGAACCAACACCCGGTCAATTTTTTCTTTTATGTTCCCAATGTCAGCCTGTTTTTTTCTCCATGTGCAAGGGTTTCCCCATGCAGGAATATCCACCAGTGAACATTGGTTTTTGATGTCCGCGAGCCTAACAAACCTTCGCGGATGAGTTATCGCACTGCCTTCTTTGTCCAAGAAGCACCCTATTTCATTATAGTCACCCATGACGATGCATGGGATTGCTGCTTGTCTTATTTCCTCAATTACCTGGTCCCAAAATCTGGGTTTATGTTGCTCCTGGGGGGGAGCATAGATGAACCATATCAGACACGAAAAATTGTCTAAGGTGTTAGTATATTTGAGGACTATTGCCCTGGGCCATTGTGTTATCACTTCAATGGTTTCATTTAGCAGACACCTCTCCTTCCAGAGTATTCCCAAGCCACCAGATTTACCAATAGCTGGGGACCAAATTGCTTTATCGAACCCCGCCCCCTTCCATGTCGAAGGCGGAGGGATGTTTTCTGTTTTTGTTTTAGCAAGTGCTAGTAATTGGATATGTTCGGATTTGCACCACGTGCTAATCTCTGTCCAAAATGTGGGTCGGCCGATCCCTCTACAGTTCCAGAAACTAACTTTCATTAACGCCTGAATTTGGGGATAACGAGAAAGGTCCTCGCAACACCCCGTCATGTAGGATCGAGTTTGTGTGTTTGTTACGGTACTTAAGGTTTGTTCTTTTTTGTTTCTTTATGAGCTGGTTCGAAATCCTTGTAGATAATAGAGTATGATAGTAAGTGAGAATCCCACGAAAAAATACGAATCCATAGGACCAAACCCACCATTTTCTGTGACCCACCACTTCCTCCTTGGTATGAGAAAGCAGCACCATGGTCGCCGATGATGCACCTCCAACGACGCTTGGTTCATGCATCTAGTAACATGAACCAAGGGTAGTAGGTTCTTTTGAAGGGGTTTCATATGCTTCATGGTTATCATCGATCATCAACTCAGAGACATGGTGTTCTTTAATTAGGTAGCAATTGGGCACATTTATCATGTTTATGAACAAGGTTTCTCGTGAGTCACAGTTCCCAAATGGACAGAATTCGGCAGACTGAATTAAGCCATGGTAGTCTAACATACAAATTTTTAACAAACAAGAGGTATACGTTCTATTAGTCTCCCTAGAATTCTTAGCAATGTGCATCTTCATATTTATTGGCAACCATTCAAAAAGGGGTAGAACGCCCAATCTCAAATCGTTGGTCATCAAGGTCGTGGTTTCGATTTTGATGTTGTAGAACGATCTATCCATATTGTCAAACTTAGCATTTATAAAGAGTGCATCTATTGTTCCCGTACAAATGGCTGAAAGGAATTTTCCATAGATATAGGGTTTCAAGTTGTAAATCAAAGACACAGGGTTACACACTCTTCCATACTCTAATTCTAGTTGTAATACAGGTGTGAGCCAATTAAATTTCTCAACATTTCCATATAATTTATTGATCAAAAACACCAACACACTATCAAATTCCTTGATCATTTGATTAGGATCTTTAAGAGAAGGAAGCTCAAACATACTATCGGAGTCATTGTTCAACAGATTCGAAGCATTGAAATCATGAAGAGCAAGGATATAAGGGAACCTGAAAGTTCGGATCAGCGGTGACTCGCCACCACGAGGCAAGTCGACCGGCAGGCACGGCCGCACCAGAGCGGGGAACCGCCACCAAACAAGGAACCGCACCACCTTCCATAGGACACAACCCATACCATCTTGTAGGCCAACGAAGACGAGTCGGACGCCGTCACCCCAAACAAAGCGCCACCCCAAACGCCGCCAGCAAACATCACGCTTCAAGCCAACTTGCAAATTCAGGCGTCTTTCTTCACAAATTTGATGTCTTTGACCCCTCTCCCAACCCAATACATGTATACTTGCTGGAGAGAGGCGGATTTTGAGATGGAAGAGCCAAAACACATAGAGTTCAGAGGCTCTTCGCACATCTCTCAAACTTGCTCCAGGAAGAATCAATGGAGAAGCGAAGCTCACTGATCCCGTATTCCATATCTCCTTCTGTTGATCGATCTTCGAGATGATGAGATTCAAAGGGCGGATTTGCTGGCGGTGATTGATTTGGGGGCTAGGGTTTTCTGGGTGTTTTGGGGTTTCAGGCATCGGGGGCTCGTAATTGGATTCTTTAATTGTGAATCGGGCTCATTCAAACCGCCTCTTGAATGATAAAGGAATTTTTTTTAATATATATATATATATATATATATATATATATATATATATATATATATATATATATATATATATATATATATATTACTTTTTAGAACATAGCAAAATAGCTTTTTAGAGCATCAATGAATTAGTCTTCAATTTCATCAAAATTAAACAATATGTCCCTCATCTCCTTCAATCCGTTTAGCGGTGGCGGTTGAGGCGGAAATGGCCACGGAGATGAATGAAGGCGAAGAGAAGAGAACATCGATCCCTATCCTTGGAACTCCAACCCCCTAAATCTGTCCGTTTTCGAATAATCCTCACAAAAAAATGGTAATTAGAATGCTTAATTACCCTCAATTTGTTGGATTCATTGTAACATTCGGAAGAGAAGTTGGGCAACCATGGTTGATGAGTTCGAGTTTTTAGGGTTTTATAAATTATAGATGAAATTCGATCAAATTTGAAAGCAAATCACTGTTTGATATTGTTATTAAACTAGGAAGGTTGAATTCTATTCAATCCAGTTGAAATTGAGGCCAATCATGGATCCTCCATTACAGTGTCCATGGGGTATTGGGGAGGAGACGATTCTCTGTTATTCCCTTTTTTAAAAAATAATAATTATAATGCGCCTTTTTAGACCTAGTTCAATTGAAACCGGGCTAAAAATCTATTTTTAACAAAGTAAAATTTTGGTTTTTAGTTCGGTTCTTTGAAGAGCCGGGCCAAAAAACAGTGTCTGTTGCGACCAAACAGGACATGTCCGTTGCGACCAATACTTGTCATGGTCGTTGCGACCTATGCTTGTCGTGGTCGTTGCGACCATATTACAACTGGTCGTTGCGACCACTTGACTATGCGCTAAACGGAAATTTACTCCTGCGCTAAACGGAAATCGTGTATATATAATATTGAATATTTTTTTCAAAAAATATTTATTTATCTAAAATATTTAGAAGATATTTTTTTTTACAGGTAAACATGATTTAAAAATGCATTTCTTGTATAAAATACCAATTTAAATATGATAACGGAAGAAAAAAATACATTTTACTATAAAAATGCAGTTTCAAACCGCATTTTATTCTCAATTCTGAATAAAATGCAGGTTAAAATCGCATTTTTTTTCCCAACAAAAAACTTAAAAAGCGGCAAATGCTGGTGGTGGGCTGGTGGCAAATGGTGTTTGGCGTAGTGGCGTCCATGGCAGCTAGCTTCATCCCTCTTTTTTTTTTTTTTTTTCTTTCTTTTAAGGTTTTACGCTTTTTTTTATATATATAAAAAAAAATAGTTTTAACCTACATTTTATTCAGAATTGGGAATAATGAAAATGCGGTTTATAGTGTAATTTCCCTTCCACCGCCGTATTCAAATTGGTAATTTACAAAAACTTCACCACTTGTTGTACAAAACTTGACCACTTTTTAAATAAATTTCTGACTTGGTCGGTAGACCCAAGTCCCAACCCCATCGAGACACGAAGATATATTGATAATCCCTCCGTTCCATAATACATGTCCCTTTACTTTTTGACACGCATTTTAATGAGCAAAAAACTCTATAAAATATTATTTTTTTAATTAATTTTTTTATATAACTTAATACTTATTAGTAATAAGTATCAAATTATATAAAAAATTTAATTAGAAAAATAATATTTTATAGAGTTTTTCGCTCATTAAAAAGCGTGTCAAAAAAGTAAAGGGACGTGTATTATGGAACGGAGGGAGTATTGAATCATGAGGTGGTGGAGCTATGAGCATTAACTGTAACATGGGCTTAATCCAACTTTTTCAACTTTTTAGCAAATTATTAGTGAGTCGCGTCCCTAACTCACTGCTTACCTTTTTCTTTATCTATTTCTTTTTTTCTTCAACTAAAAAAAGCTATTATTATATACTGTATATTTTAATGGGTAAAAGAAGTGAGTATATGAGTATTTAAATGTGTGATTTTTTTTAAAACAAACGTATCGAAAATTGGTGTCTATGGATAGAAAAAAATAAATTATATTTGAATTTTTTTTTAATATTACGAATAACCTGGAAAATGCATTTTAAAAAAATAAACACTACTGCCACGTGGCAACGCATCCTTTGCTCCCTCTTCTGTGAAACGCAACAATTTTGACCAAAAAAAATTAAAAGGCAAAAAGTGACCCATATCTGACACAAAAGAAGGACTCAACTGCAAGGGTGTTTTTAATCAGACTCACTTCCAAGTATGCATTTTTTTTTTTTTTTTTTTTGATGAGGTGTATTATCGGTGAACTCACCAATAAACCCGCTCTAAGCCACTTGTTGTACCCATCAAGACACAAAGATTTATTGATATTGAATGATGAGGTGGTGGAGCTAAGCCACTCGTTCGTTGTATGTGCTGGTTACAGTTGTTTCAGTTGTACGTTCATTGGACTTTATTATACTCATAATTTTTCATTTATACAAAAACAGGTACGGATGGGATGGTGTAATGTACCTTGTGGCTTTTTTGGAGCCCAAACATTCATCGTATATATAATCATCCATTTAATTATTTATTTTTCTGTTTGTTTGTTACCTCACATAATAATTTAGTTCAAATTAATATAAGTTGTTTTTCCCCTTAGTGAAACCATGTCGGTTAACGCGGATTTCATCCATTGGCTGCCCAATATTTTCTAAATCACTAGATAAGAGGATTTGTGTCATTTTCTTTACTAGTTATTTATATTTTATTAACCAACCATTTATTATTCTACACAAACACCAATGTGTAAACAAATAGAAAAAGTGTAGAATCCTTGGCAATTTTTTTCATTTGGTGGTGTATGGGGCGTATTAAGGCAATTGAAATTTATAAATTTCAACTGATTTGAAGTAGTGTTGTTAAAATCGCGATTCGGATCATGAAATTGTACAATTCTAAAGTTGAAAGTGGATCCATCGATTTAGATCGCACATGCAAAATCGTATGTAGTAGGATCGTTCAAAATCATAGTAGAATAGGTTAGGATCGTAGATTCGTAATAAGATTAAGATTAGAATTTGGTGTTGGTAATTAGCTCCAACAAGGTATTGACAAGTACGTCATCAGTTCGATCTTTTGGCACTGACATTCTGCAAAATACTCACCCACCCTAGCCGCCTTCATCACAATTTTCTTCGAGCTTTGTTGGCTTTTGCAAGTCAGTATTGATTGAACCTATGTCGAAACCAGAAATCAGAGACCATGCCATGTATTTAACAATGAAATGACCATCTCAATAACAAACTGACTATTTAGAGAATTAAATAATAAAAAGTGAAAATGTTTATAAACTCTACCTACCAAGAACACCATTAGAGTTGAATTGATGGAGAAAGTAGCATGATCCTTGAATGGAAATATAGGGAGGCAACTGGCAAGTACATTACTTTAGAGAAGGCCCACACATGGGGCCCAAAGCAAATGCCGCCAACAAAAGGATACTACAATTAGAAGCGCGTCTTCCACAGTAAATGTAAATCCCTTTTGTGGAAAGGTCCACACTTTGAAGAATGCAATGCATCCCACTTTAGTATATACCACCGCCATCTTCTATTTCATTCTTCCCTCCTTTTTCTTTTTTGGGTTCCGCTATATACCCCTCAAACCCTGCACGTCGGAATCGATGTGGAGGGTTAAATAAATTTTTAAAAGTGCTAATTAGTGGAAAATGGTTGCACATTGAAAATGACATGCATTTCTGATGAAAGATTTGCGATTTATCTAACAACACCCTTCTTTTTTTCATCTATTCCTTCTTTATTGCCCTTTCCATTGTCAATTTCATGCCCCTAAATTGAGAGGCTGATTAACGAGTCACAACTCATTTTCATATATTTTGAAACGCTTTAGTATTTTTTTTTTGAAGCGAGATAATAATTAGGAAAGTCGTTGGCGAACGGGTTTCTTTTCTAGAGCGTCCGAACGAACGAGATCCCGGAGTTCTGGATCAGTAGCCAAGCTATCATCGCAGGGATACAGTAAGCCAGACGCGCAATTCTGTCAGCCACCGCATTCGAACCCCTGAAATCATGACGAATAGCAACATGAGACATAGAATTTAGAATAATAGTCGTATCAGCCATCAACAGCTCGATATTCCAAGGGTATGACCAGTCCCCAACCATGGATTGTGATCAATGACGATGTAGCATTTGGACTGATGATGTCTAATTTTGTGTTCGTGCCTTGGATCTTCTTGTTTGGTGATCACTTGATTTCTTCTATACTTTTCTCGGTTTCTTGGGTGGCTTGTCGGTCTTTCACTACACTGGTCCGTCTTTCCTATATATTACTCTTTCTCCCCTTTGCAATTTGTTTAAGTTATTTTGTCTCTCTCAGAACTACTCTCTCGACTAGTTCAGTATAAGGGATATTTCCATTCGCTTAGTCGCTAACTATATATCTCACAATTTACCTACTCTAAAAGGCATTCTAATTCACTAATCATACATCTCGCAATTTACCCCCTCGGAGGGACCAATAGTGAGGCATGGTCCTTGTCTCCAACCCACCCATCCAATAATTTCTCAACGTCCATCGGATTCTCATCACCGGTACTTACTACGTACACTCTCCTCCTCCATGGATCCACGTCCATGTGCAATCCATCGCTTTCCATCACTTCCTCCCCTTTTGTTCTTTCCCTATAATAATTTCAATTCGTAGGCCTCCCTGAATCATACATCAAGCTACGATCCGATCCTCCTTGTCCTCTCGGTCAATCACTTATCATCACCTTCATCGCACCTCCCTCCCACATCGCTTATATATCCCTATAAGTATCTCTCCTCCTCTCCCACATCGATTAACTGTGTTTCATTTCAAATACGATTATAAATGGATGCGAGTGCTCATCGAAGAGCACGCAGTGTCGGTGGCTCCTCGTGCAGCTACCGGGGGGTGAGGATGCGGAAATGGGGGAAGTGGGTGTCGGAGATTCGGGAGCCGGGGACGAAGACCCGCATTTGGCTCGGCAGCTTCGACTCACCGGAGATGGCGGCAGCCGCGTATGACTCGGCCGCGCTCCACCTCCGCGGCCCCGCTGCGGTTGTCAACTTCCCGGAGCTCGTGCACGTGCTGCCGCACCCCCGTGCTTCGTCCCCTGACGCCATTCGTGCCGCTGCTCAGGAGGCGGCTGCCACTCTCGCGTCATTGCGGCAGCAGCAGCAGCCGACGCCGGCTGCCACGTCATCTTCGGCGCCTGCCACGGTGGGGCTGTCTGCCGGGGAGATTAGGGCGATCAATGAGTGGCCGTTGGAGTCGCCGGAGTCGACGTGGATGATGGAGGATAGTTTGATGAGCCCCGCCTACGACGTCGTTTATGACACTACCGATCATTATTGGCTGTGGGATTAGTATATTGGTATATATATATATACACTAGCTATTTTAATTAATTAAATTAAACCTCTTTAAGTTGTCATTATAATTCCAATCCCAAATTCGGTTTGATGGTTGATTTTAGTCATGCCTATCAAATCATTAGATCGATATAAAATGTTACTAAAATTTACAATTGTATATGCTTTCACTTGCTTCTCTATTTTTTCTACATTTAATTAGTTAATTAGTTAATTAGTTAATCTTATCTTATTATGAATTTGTAATCACACTACCATATACTACGTATTTCTTAATAAATGTCATAATGTATCTTGATATATATTCAAAGTTGTTTTGCACTTCAATTTTACTTGCATGTGTCGAAAGATTAATTGTACTACGTAGTATGGCAGAAACGAACTTGGAACAAATTTTTAAAAAATTATTTGATTTTCTATTTACAAGTTTTCATCGGTTGTCATAGGTTCAAACATCATACGAGTTATCTTATTAACATATATTTAATAAAAATCATCTTATCTTCTTAAAAAAAAAACTTTTTGGTAATTAATCAATAGATATTGGTTCGAAGAAATGTCACATTTCACATGCATATAGGTTTATTGATGAAAAATAAAGATTATATAGTGATTCAAGAATTATTGTATAAATGTTGTTCTCGTCAAGAGATTCGATTATATATATTATGAATGTTTGAAAATTGAAGAAGCGAAAATCACATTATTATAATTTTAAACCTAAGAACTTTGAAATAATGGGTCATAAATAACATTTAGCAACAAATATACACGGAGATTTTGTAACAGTTTGGAGTTTTTGTAACATAAAAATTATTTAAAAAATTTCATCATTTACTTAAATGTGATATTTATATCTTTTGCTAAAATTTATACTTTTATATGTACTATAATTAAACTTGAAAACTTTGAATTAATAGGTTTTATTCAAATATTTGACAATCATGTAATAAATTATTCATCTTTAATGTTTTTTTTTATTATAGTTTTGCACTTGTACATTTATAATTTTTGAGAGGGTTTGTTTCAAATTTTCACTGGTTTTATTTTCTCTTTTAAAATTATTTTAAAAATATTGGCTAAAAAAATCTAACGACACCGCCCTCCTAAAAATAGTTTTAGGATTTGCCGCACCACTTGCAACAATGCATATTCAAAGCATGCTCAACAGTTTCTCTAAAAGAATCTCCAAAATAGAGAATTATAAGTCAAATATTTTAAGTATTTTTTTGCCCCATTCCCACAGCTTCCCCATTATAGAATTTATCCCAAAATATATAGAGTTTTCTTCAAATTTAAGGAACGGTCTCTATATTTTCTCTCCATTCTCTATTGTGGAGAATATAATGGGGAGACTCTTGGACCAAAAATCATACCAATATTCTCCAAAAACTTAAGATGGAGAATCTCTTGGGCTTGCTCTCAACATGAGATGTGCTTGGTAACTGAAGTTTTTTGGTTAGCTAATTTTTTTTTTTTTTTGGTGAACAAACTAGGAGTAGGCCTCCCTAGATAAACACAGGAAACAATTTAAACAATACAAAGTCTAGACTTTGAACCACCACAGGCATCAAAGAGCAACAATCGTTGAGTGCCGTCAGGGGGTTCAAAGAGCTCGTGGCAACCGACAGGTAAAGAAAAGGCGACTTGGACAATACTGTCAGCGACAGCGTTAGCCTCTCGGTACACATGGCGTAATTGGACAAGCCAATTTCTACTAAGAAAGCCATGACAGGCAACTACCAGGCTGAACAGGGGGTGCGTTGATTTGATCGTCTTTGATAGAAGGTTCACCACCGCCGCCGAATCCGTTTCCACCACAACTTTATTGAAACCCAAGTCCCAGGCCATCTCTAGACCTTTCATGACTCCCCAACACTCCGACAGGGGCACCGAACAAGCGCCAAGATTGAGCGTGAAACCCTTCACCCAGTCGGCATTCGCATTTCTAATAACCCCACTGGCCGCCGCTCTGCCATCCAAACAGCGTCCTCCATCCGTGTTCACCTTAACCCACTCCTCCTGAGGTTTCTCCCAGCCAATCTCCCGCTCCATCCTCTTCTTTAGACCCCTTCTACTCTTCCTCTTCTCCATACAATTTTTGTAGCTTAGCACGTCCTCATGGCAGGTTGTAGCAGTTACCGGGAGGATTACCCCCTTCTGAAATATAATTTCATTCCTTCTCTTCCACAACTTCCAAGCCACGACTGCGAACATGGCGTTCCAAGCTCCTTCACCGTCCAAGCTAGCAACGTCGAGGATGTTTGATCTGATCCACGCAGCAAAGGGCATCTTCCAGCTCCGCTCGTGCCGGTTAGCGTCCACGACCTGCAACCACAGATTGTTAGCAGCACCGCAGTCCCTAAACAAGTGTTCTAACGTTTCCTCAAACGATTTACAAATAGGACACAAAGACGACGTACCGAATCCTCTCCTAACGCGCTCCGTGTTGTTAAGAACTCCTCCTTAATTTGCTCATAAGCCACATGAAAGAACGAATTCTCTCATTGACCTCTAACTTCCAAATTGCTTCGAAGAAGGGCCTGTCATTCCCATTACATTCGTCCCATTTCCATAAAGTTTTGTAGCCCGAGCTCACAGCGTAATCTCCGTCTTTCGTGTATTTCCAAGAAGGGATATCCTCACCCTCAGTGATGGCCACCGAAGCCAAGCTCATCAGAATGCTAGCCGGGAGCCTAGTCTCCAGTTCCTCCCAACGCCATCCTCTCCCTGGATCCCATAGCTCTGCCACCGTGCTCCTCTTTCTCATCCACCCAGATACCATTATCATCGAACAGACCTTCAACCCGATTGTGCTTTCTCCGAACAACAGTGGACGTGTGGAAGAATTTAGAATTTCTGTCCCCCAGTGTAAGCCACTCCTCCCTCGACTTTTGCATCCATAATAGTTCTTCCTGCTCAAACACCATGTCCAAGTCCGCCTTAATTCTCCTCTCTTGCTCCTCAGCCTCCACGCTAGTCTCGTTACTTAGCTTCTTTTGCACTTCACCGAGCGCCTCAAGAAGCAGTTTTTTTCTTTAAAAAATGTTGCCAAACACTTTTTTATTCCAGTACTTCAAGTCGCCGCCAAGAGTCTGCAGAGCCAATTCCAAGGGGCAGTCTCTTAACCATTTCGACTCAATGAAATCCATGAATTCCGGATGGGTAAGCCAAGCAGCCTCAAAACGGAACGGACGCCTCTTCCTATCCTTGATAATCTTCGGATCCAACTCGAGTAACAGAGGACAGTGATCAGACGAATACCTAGGTAGATGTCTGACCCTCGGCTCCGGCCACGAAAGCCTCCCGGAAACATTTGCGAAGAGTCTATCCAGTCTCTTCGACATGAGTCTGCCTCCCAAGATCTTTTTCTGCCACGTAAAACTTTGTCCCGTGAAACCGAGATCCAAAAGGTTTAGCCCATTCACCATGTCACCGAAAACATGTGCGTCTCTATGCAACTTCCCGGACCCACCTTGAGTCTCATCCTGACTCAAGATACAGTTAAAGTCCCCTCCCACCAGGACATCTCCTGACGCGCCCCTAAGCGCCACTTCAATGTCGACCCAGAATTGAGTACGCCGGGCAACGAAAGGCGGACCATACACCGCAAATATATTATTTTTATCAAGCCCAGACTTCCAAGACGCATGAATAAACCCGGGATTCACCTGCTCTATGACGAGATCACACACCTTCTCATTACAAAGGATCCATATTCCCCCCCGCGAAACCGACAGCTTCCACCCGCTCATAATTAGTAAAATTTAGTTTCCTGCATACCTTATCGGCCTTGTCTCCTGAGATTCTAGTTTCGAAAAGAGCCAGAACATCAACAGAGCACTGCTTACAAATGTACCGAATCGCTCGCAAAAAAGATTTTTTTCCTGCACCAAAACGATTCCAGAGTAAAATATTCATCATATAAATACTTAAACTAAACGAAGTAGTAAATAAAACAGGGATAAGGGAAAAGAGCTTGATCATTTCTCCACTTCCTGTTCTTCTGGCGCCTCTCTCACCTCCTGACTTCCATCGACTCCGCTCCTCTTCAGACTGTCCGAGTTCTCCTTACTCTCCGGATTATCCCAGAAGCGGCCTTGTAACTGTCCAAGACCCTCAGCCGAGTTGTCCTGGATTTGCACCTCCATCGAAACCTGGAACAATTCTTCCTCCCCAGTGCTTGGATTTTCATGGTGATTTTCTTGAGCCACTTCCTTTCTCTGATTTATTAGATACCGGTCGCCTCTATTAGTGTCGCTAAACACCAAAGCCAGACCCCGGTTTAGGGCCTTAGAGCTTTTACTGGGCTTTCTTTTGTGCCCTCCCTTTTTTCTTTTCAATAGGCCTAGTTTCGGGTCCACTTTCTGGCCCAATTTGATCAGCATCTGACTATCCTGGACGATGGCCTCCTCCGTACCACTTTCTTTCAAAGCCTGCGCCTCTATTCCTTTTATCCCCACAACCTCTGTAGAATCCGAGACAATCTTGGTCTCCCCAACAACCTCGGGCATCACGATCTCCGCATCTTTATCAACATTTATCCCTTCCTCATTAATGCTAATAATCGGAACATTAACTCCGTTATCTTCCCGATGGCGTTCCTTTGGCTTCCCTTTCTCAACGGTTGTATCCTCCGATTTGCCAGCAACCTCTTCCTCCGGCGCCGCCGGAGTCTGCTCGCCGGTATGCTTCTTCGTCTATTTTCCTGTGGTCTATTGTCCTTTGCCCAGGCTGGTGGTGTTTCGGTTCGCGCCTATACCCTTGCCCTTGTCCCCTTCAATATTCCTGACCTTCCACACTTCCCCGGAGTTCCTGATTTGGGTTGATTGATTGTTCTTCCTCGCCTGATTCCTCTTTTTCACTTCCATCCATTCACCATGGTTGTTGGAAGACTTTCCGCTCTCTTGCCTCACATGATTGGGACCACTGCTCTTCCCTTCTTTCCTTCTTTCTCCCGTCTCTCCAATAGGTGTCTCCTTCTCATAGTTTTCCGTCCCTACCGACAAGAATTGGCAATTCGCCTAGAGATGTCCCACCCGGCCACACCCAAAGCAAATTGAGGGAATTCCTTCGTACTCAACCTGGTACCTCTGGCCATTTATGCCAATTGAACCTTTCAGGGGTTCCTCGAGATCCACTTCAACACAAATTCTCGCGAATCTTCCCCGACCAGTATAAGTAGTTCTTCTGTCAACTCTAATCGGAGCTCCTAGGCCTGCAACCATTAGTAACAAGACGTCCTCTTGGTAAAGGTGTAGGGGGAGATCAGCAATTCTCACCCAGGCTGGAGCTGTCTTAATCGCGTCTTTCGGTTTGAATTCAGGGGACCAGGCTCTCAGAATCAAGCACCGACCGAAGACAGACCAAGGGCTTCCTGTCATCGCTTCTATATAGCTTTTCTCATACTCGAATCGCACTAGGTAAATCCCATAGGGGAGATCAATGACTTGAAGCTTGCCCAATCTGTTCCAGATTTCGCGAATTTTTCTTTCCATCACCGGCAGGGGGAGTAGGTGGCCTAGCAATTTAACCACCAGAGAATGCTTCCAAACACTAGCAAGCGCTTCTATCACGTCATCCTCTATATGAACCTCTGGGTCGCCGCCTTCGCCTGCCGGGAAAGTAATCGATATTTTCCCTTTCAAGAACTCGCTACTGATGGACGTTCTGTTGTTCCACACTGCCTCCCACCACCATATTCTTCCAGGATCTCCTCGCCTCCGGGATCTCTGTCTGAATCTCATTATTCTTCTCCGACCCCGCAACTTCCGCCTCCATGTTATCACTCCTCTCATCCGGCGGCTAAGGTGGGGGTTCGCTCGGAGGCACCGGAGCGGGATGAGTGAGATTGGGTTTCTCAGGATTCATAAGGGAACACACGCGCGTACTCTTATTCGAAAATATATATATATATAGGGAGTGGTTCCAGAGTGCACACCCCTTAAGGTATACCTTGTGCACGAATCTCAGCCATTGATCTTAGTGGAATTGAGGGTCTACATTCCGCCATGTGTACGGATAATTAAAAAAAAAACTAATTCTTTAACCCAATTTCGAGAGAGTGAGGCGCGTGTCACAAAGAGGTAAATTAAAACCCCTAATCTGATCTTCTTCCTCACAGTTTTTCAACCCAAATATTTCAATACAGATCTGGCGGCCAGAAAAATCAATTCCTTCCATTCGATCTTGTTCTCTTCTTCCATGGCTTCCCCTTTCACTCGGCGTACTCCTTCCTTTTCGATCTTGTTCTCTCCTTCACTCCCTCTTTGTTTTCCCCTCTCGTTCTCCTTCATATCTGCGGTGTTGGGTCCAACAGAACCAATCGACGCCGACCACGACACTACCGCCTCCGAGCATCGTCGATCAGAAACTTCTGACGCCAAGGGTACGAGACGCAGAAATTGAGCCTCACTGATGCCGACGCTGACAGGCTATGAAGATCGAAGCCGAGAACGAAGGGAGTGACCATCGCCGAGGTTAGATTGGGTTCGCCCTGTTCGCCGCCCCTCACATCCTCTGCTTGCATTTCAATAAAAGAAGGGAAGAAATCACCTCCGTTCAATGTATGCGTGCCCAATTCGATATTTGCTTTCTGTGTGATTTTTCGTATCCTTATTCAGTGGTATGTGTGTTTTTTAATATCCTTATTCATTGAAATGTTGGATTATTCAATGGAAAATAATAAATTTGAGGTGTTCTTTTGGGTGATTGCTTGCAACAGGTGAAAATGGCCATTTTGGGTGATTAATTAGGTTTTTTTTTTACAATGACTTGTAATTACTTGGGGGTTATTGCTTGAATCTTTGGAGTTTAGGAGTTTTTACTAGATCTCATGAATCAACTGTTTGATATGTTAATGTGAGTGATTTTCCATGGAATGTGCAGGCATTTTGGAATTTATTCGGCTGGTATGATGTTTTTTTGGGTTACCATTTGGTGGAGATAAAAAGGATGGTGTATTATTCAGGTAAATAATAACGTTTGTTCATACTAATTGAATTTTTTTGGGGAATTATTCGTTTGGGAGGGTGGTTTTGCTTGTATTACAAATGTTTTATTGGGGCATTATTGGGGAATTATCCGTTTGACAGTTTCTTTGGTGGTGGTGCTGCGGTGTGTGGTGGTGGCGGTGGTGTCCGACTCGCAAAGGCGGGCGATCGAAGGCAGTGGTGAAGATCGATGGCCGTAAAATCCTTTCCCCCACTGTGTACTTTGTTATTTCTCAATGTATTGCTCATTTATTTATTTTATTTTTTTGCTCATTTACAGAAACAAGGAGAATTTTATGAGAATAATATTTTTTTATTTGTGTTTTTTCTTATGTACAATGTAACAATAAGAATTTTCCTGAATAATCCCCCAATTATTATTCACTTTATGCGTTAAATCGACCGATTCAGCCGAATAATTCTAAAAATTTGCTTAATCACAATGGTTATGCAATTATTCGTCGATTTTGTGTACCTCGTAAAAATAAGAATTCCACTGAATAATCTCCTAATTATCGTTCAATGTGCGCGTTAAATCGATCGATTCTATCGAATTATTCTAAAAAATTACTTATTCACAACGGTTATGCAACTATTCATCGCTTCTATGTACCTCATAAAAATAAGGATTTCATTGAATAATCTCCCAATTATCGTTCAATATACGCGTTAAATCGACCAATTTAACCGATACTGTTCGTTTCCCGTATTTTTGAAAATAAGAAAACCGATTTTTTACGCTTTTGAGAATAAGAAAAGGGGTATTTATTTACTACCTTCACATATCATTCATTTCATTTAAACCAATTTTGTGAATAAATTTAAAGGTTTGTTTTGATCTAAATCTAAATCTTTACATTATAGGTAAACTACCTTCTAAATTCAAAGAAAAAGAAAAGGGATGGGATTTGATCGGATCAGGGTCCGTAAATATTTTTTTTTTAGGACTGAGTGGGTGTGATTTCCTTTATTTCTTTAATATTTTTTAGCGGGTCCCACACGTAACCAAATCAAATCCGTAACACATCGGAAGGAATGGGATCATGGTAATCTTTTTCATTTCTTTAATACGGAGTATTGTGTAGTGGGTCCTACAATCCACCAAATGAAAACCCAACACACGCGCCTAAACGAAGCGATTATGGCTGATTTGGTGAACACTGCATGCAGGTCCCACTTTTTATTTATTAAAAAAAAAGATAAAAACTCCTTTTAATCTCGTCCATCCATTAGAATCAGATCAATGGCTCAGAATTGTGCACAAAGTACACCCTAAGGGGTGTGCACAATTTACCTAATCCCTATATATATATATATATATTATGGAGATGTAGAAGATGGAGATTTTTTTTTAAAATAATCTTGTCAAAAATCTGAATGGTGTTTGGTAATTGGTGGTTATTTATAAGGTTTATAAGTGGTTATTGTGGATGAAAAGTAAAAAATACTCTTGCCTTCAATCTCTCATTTATCATCTTCCTCCCTAGCCCTTGTTATCAACCCATTGGTGTCCATTGATGTGCCCAAGAAGCTGCATCTAGTTGACGCCGAATTCGAGCCAATTGAAAGGTTTGATATTAGAGCTTTCCATTCTTTAGCTCGTAGAAGCGACGACGAAAGCGGTTTTGCTTTAGATTTGGGCTATGGGTCGTCTTCAATGTACCCAAATCAGCTTCTGTAGACGAGACACGGGGACTTCGGGCCGATGATGACATTGATAGAGGAAGAACAACTACGACGGATGGTGGCAGAGGCAAACTGAAGAAGAAGGATGATTAAATAAATCAGACGGGGCGAGAGTGAGGGCAAATTGGAACAATCCTCCCCCTCCACTAAAAAAAAGTTCTACCTCCCAAATCTTGGGGCTCAAGGTTTCAATTTCAGGGGAAAAACCACTCAGCCGCTTCTCCTGAACCCCATCCACACCTCCTACCAAACACCATATATGCTTGCATGTTATTTTTTCAAAACCCTGAAAACCTCCAAAACCTGTTGCCAAACACAACCTAAAGCATGTAGCAGTTAATGAAAACGATTGATTTTTTTATTAGCTTGACTAAGTGTTCAGTAAAATTAGTTTATGGGGTAGTTGAACTCCGAAGAATTTGTTGGGTGTTTATGTGTCAAACTTCAGGGAACGATTAAACAAAATTATTTACCTTATTTTTCCTTTCTTTGCTAAACCTGAGCATATCTACAAGTTAACCCGCTTGACTCGTCCAACTAAATATGCAGACTTGGACAAAGCAATTGGCTCAAGTGATCATGACCTAGTAGGCCCAAAGGTCAAGTCCAATTTGTTGGTTGGCTAGGCCCGATTATATGTATTGATTATATATAATTTATAATTCTATATCTATTAACTTTTTTTTTGGTAAGAAAAACAACAATATTGCTCAAGAAGCAAACTCAAGCACCAAGGTTCAAAACAACGGTGAATGATTATTGGAAGGATGACAATGGTGAATGATTATTGGAAGGATGGCTATGGTTGGGATTGGGAGGCTCTGTCCACTTTGCTGCCGACGAGTGTCTTAGTAAGGATCGCCCCCTTCGCGATTGTCGAGTGTCTTAGTACAATATTTTTTTAGATATTTTTTCATTAAAAACGAAGCCCCACTAATTATGTATTGTGTGATTTTAAAGCTATGTAACTTATATATCTTTGTTTTATATGAAATCTCAATTTCATGAGATCTGTAGAGAATACTGGGCCTGGGCCTCTAGCCCATTCGACAATAAAGGGCTCCAAGCCCAATTCTTGTATTACAAACAAATAAGGTTTAGAGGTTGTTAGAGTTTGTTATCCAGGTTTAGCCTTGGTTAGTGGTAGTTAGTAACTAATGTTGTATATATATAGCCTTGTAGCTCCTTTTCTTATTGATCGAGTACGATAACCAGAAAATTCCCAAAATCAAAGTTCTTCATGGTATCAGAGCGAGGGACTCGTAAATGAATTTTGACGAGTTTCTGGCTTGGAGTGAGAGATCTGTTTACAGATCTGTTGTGTTTGAATCGGAAATCAAGCACTAAGATAGATCGGTTTTTGTTTTCTGAATCATGGACAAAGGAACGAAGGAAATGGTGAAATTCCAGGAGTGGTGGTCGAAAATCAGGTTGTGGCTGCTGCGTACAATCCTTACTTCCTTTCGGGATCAGATCATCCCGGAATGCAGCTGATAGCAACGAAATTCAATGGATCCAACTTCTCCAGCTGGAGCAGAGGGATCCGGATGGCGCTCAGAGCTAAGGTGAAGCTCGGATTTATCACAGTTGCGTGTATTAAACCTTTAGACAATGCTGATGAGCTCGAAAAATGGACTCGAGCAGACTATATGGTCATGTGTTGGATCTTAAACACGATGACGCCGGAATTAGCTGAGAACTTTATGTATGTTGGATCGACAAAGGAACTATGGGATGAGATCTGTGAGAGGTTCTCGGAGTCTAATGCTCCACTGATATATCAGCTCCATAGAGAATTGAGCAACATTAGACAAGAAAATTCTAGTGTTGCTGCGTATTTTGGAAGGCTTAAGAAAGTGTGGGACGAATTAGCTGCTCTAGAAGGAGCAATCAATTGTGAATGTGGAGCAATTGCTCAGTGTCGCTGTGCTGTGATTAGGAGAATGATAGAAAGAGAAGCTAAGGCCAAGCTTATGCAGTTTATGATGGGATTGACTGATACTTTTGAGAATGTGAGAAACACAGTTCTGTCCATGGATCCTTTGCCAAGTGTGAACAAGGTCTTTCACATGGCAGTTCAGATAGAGAGACAGAAGGAAATTGTTTCAGGGATGAATGCTGGTGTTGAGTCTAGTGCACTTGCTGTTGGAAGGAGATTTCAGGGACAGAAACAGACAGATGTGTCACAGTATGAGTTAATGAAGAGAGAGCAAAAGCGCATCAAGTATGAGAGGTTGTGCTCCTACTGTGGTGCTAGGGGACACATCAAGGAAGGATGTTTTAAGCTCATTGGCTACCCTGAGTGGTACACAGGACCACGTGATGATGATGCTTCTACATCTAGAGCTCCTGCTAAGCCAGAGACCAGCATCAGGAACTTTGCTGCTCAGTTAGAGGAAATTCCAGTTGCTGAGAGTCCACTTCATGAGAATGCACAAAAAGGGAATCAGGATGTTGTGGCTGCAGTTTATCATGAGATACTCCGAATCATGATAGGGAAAGGCATAGCAGATCAGAGTGACAGTGATGCAAATCATGCTATGGTAAACTTTGCAGGTAATATACATACTCCTATTGATATCTTGAATCAACAAGGTAGTAACAATGTCTGGATTATTGACATTGGGGCCACAGACCATATAGCTTTTGATGCATCAATTTTTGTGGAGATTCATGCATTAAAGAAGTTGGTCTTACTCGGGCTTCCAGATGGCACAATCAAGACAGTGAGACACACTGGTACTATGGTCATTGATGAAGGCTTTGTTCTTCACAAGGTCTTATATGTGCCAGGGTTCAGTCACAACTTGCTATCTGTATCTCGACTACTCCATGGTAGTAAATTGGAACTTCGTATTAATGATGTTGCCTGTGTTATCCAGGACCTTACAACTAAGTCTAATGTGGCTAGAGGAAGAGCTGAAGAAGGATTATACAAGCTGCTGGCTAGGGAATCTTTTCTCAGAAGTGGTGCTTCTGGTTTGACTAAAAGAGTTGTCAACTTCTGTAAGACTTGTCTTGATGAAACTCCCTTCCATGTTTTACATGCTAGACTTGGTCACTCATCGGTTTCTAAGATGAGACATTTGATTTTCTGCAAATCACATGATTTAGAAGGTTTTTTTTGTGAAGTTTGTGCGTTATGCAAGCATCATAAACTACCATTTCATAACAGCATGTCTAGAGCAAATCATCCTTTTGATTTGGTTCATATGGATCTTTGGGGTCCTTACAAGGTGCCTTCTTTGTCGGGTGCTAAGTACTTTCTGACTATATTGGATGATCACACTCGTTGTACATGGACTTATTTGCTCAGGGATAAGCTTCAAGTCCCTTCTCTCATAGAAAGCTTTGTTGCCTTGGATGAGAATCAGTTCAGTATGACCATTAAGTGTTTCAGAACAGACAATGGTACTGAATTTGTGCAAAAGAGATGTACTGAGTTCATGGCTTCTAAAGGCATACTTCATCAGAGGTATGTTCCTGAAGTTCCTCAACAAAATGGGCGTGTTGAGAGAAAGCATAGGCATCTAGTTGAAACAGCTAGATCTATTAGGATACATGCTCATATGTCTATCAGATTTTGGGGTGAATGCATTTTGAGTGCTACTCGCCTCATCAACAAACTTCCTTCTTCTGTTACTGGAGGGAAAACTCCTTATGAATTGCTTTATAAAAAGCTGCCATCCTATGATGAATTGAGAGTTATTGGGTGTTTGTGTTTTGCTAGTAAAAGCAAAGTATGCAAGGATAAATTTGCTCCCTCTTCCATTAAGGGAATTCTAGTAGGATATGCTCAAGGACAAAAGGGATATAGGATATATGACTTACACACTCATTCTATCTTCACAGCTAGACATGTTGTGTTTAAGGAAGATAGATTCCCCTTCAAGGAGTTAGAGACTGGGCAACCTGTTCCTCAGAGGGTGTTGAATCTCCTACTGATGGGTCATGTTCATACAGTATTCCCCATGACATTACTCATGGAACATCTAGAGTTGAGGATACCTCTAGCAGTCAGTTTGAAGTGGATCAATTGATTGATACTGCTGATACTCAAGATGCTTTCTCATGACATGATATGACTGGTTCAGGCATCAGGCACTCTGAACCTGATCATATCATGCCTAGACGTTCATCTCGTCCTATCTCCATGCCAGCAAAGCTCAATGATTTTATCTGCTCTTCTCTTCCTTCTCGACCATTGCTGTCACCTGAGAGCTCTAGCTCTCAATCCTTTGTTGTTTTCACTCAACAACATCTTTCTCATCTTTCCACAGAGTTCATCTCTTCCCTTGCCTGTATGCTCAACACTTATGAGCCACATAGCTTTGCTCATGCTAAGGGTCATCCTGAATGGGAAGAAGCTATGACTAAAGAGCTCCAGGCCTTGAAGGAGAATCATACTTGGCAATTGACATCTTTGCCTCCAGGAAAGAAGACCATTGGTTCCAAATGGGTCTTCAAGGTTAAATATCGAGCTGGATGGAACTATTGAGAGACACAAGGCCCGTCTGGTTGCCAAGGGCGTCAATCAAGTGAAGGACAAGGACTATAAACACACCTTCTCCCCAGTTGCCAAGCTCCCAACAGTCCAAGTTATTCTTGCTCTTGCAGCTGCTAGAAACTGGCCTCTTCATCAATTGGATGTGAACAATGCGTTCCTCCATGGATCCCTTGATGAAGAGGTGTATATGATCCCACCAGATGGGTATTCTGAAGCAGCTCCTGGTCAGGTTTGCAAGCTCACTCGCTCTCTCTACGGATTGAAGCAAGCAAGCAAACAGTTGAACCTGACTCTTAAGAAGTTTTTGCTCAGTAAAGGCTTTGCTCAATCCCAGTTTGATCACTCTCTCTTCACTAAAGGTCACCTAGGTTGTCAAACCTTGGCACTGGTTTTTGTAGACGACATGCTATTGACTGGTGATTCTTTAACTGAGATTGTGGCACTTAAGAATGCTCTCCATCAGACCTTCACAATTAAAGATCTTGGACATGCCCGTTACTTCCTAGGGATGAAGATCTCTCGGACTGAGAGGGGTGTGTTTATTAACCAACGCAAATTTATTCTTGATATCATTTCCAATTCAGGTTTGATGGAATGCAAACCAGCCTTGTTTCCTATGCAACATAGGCTTCAACTTACACCGTCAGATGGTGATCTGTTGCCTGACCCCGAGTTATACAGATGTCTTGTGGGTCGTCTTCTGTATTTGAGCCTCACTCGTCCGGACATCACTTATTCAGTTCAGCAGTTGAGTCAGTTTGTGTCCGAACCTCGTGTGCCCCACCTTCAGGCTGTGATCCATCTATTGAAGTACCTTAAAGGCTCGTTCAATTACACTCTCTTCTACCCATCATCTACATCCCTGCAATTATGAGCTTATAGTGATGCAGACTGGGGTAGTTGTGCTTTCTCTGCCCGATCCCTCACAGGCTATTGCGTGTTTCTTGGAGACTCTATTGTGTCTTGGAAGACTAAGAAACAGCGCACCGTCTCCAAGTCCACTGCTGAGAGTGAGTACCGTAATATGTCTGTTACATCAAGTGAGATTGTTTGGCTTCTCATGGTCTTCTCACTGATTAGCAGGTTCCAATTCAGCTCCCAATTGCTTTGTTTTGTGATAACAAAGCAGCTATTCAGTTGTCCATCAATCCCGTGTTCCACGAGCGAACCAAACACATTCGGATTGATGTGCATTTTATTCGAGAGCTCATTGCTGAAGGCTTCATTCTTCCCTCATTTGTGCCCACTGATCTTCAACTGGCAGACATTTTTACGAAGGCACTTGGCGCCGTACATCATCACTCAATGTGTCTCAAACTTGGCTTGATGGTTCCCCCAAGTCCAGCTTGCGGGGGGGTGGCTGGGGGGGCTGTAGAGAATACTGGGCTTGGGCCTCCAGCCCATTCGACAATAAAGGGCCCAATTCTTGTATTACAAACAAATAAGGTTTAGAGGTTGTTAGAGTTTGTTATCCAGGTTTAGCCTTGGTTAGTGGTAGTTAGTAACTAATGTTGTATATATATAGCCTTATAGCTCCTTTTCTTATTGACCGAGTAAGATAACCAGAAAATTCCTAAAATCAAAGTTCTTCAAGATCCTTAGAACGTGTGGACTACCTAACCCACCAACGTGAGCAAGGTTGAATAATGTATAGTTTGTCCGAGTCTCGAACTTACCTAGTCCAAACTCGATCGACATACAAAGATTGATCAGGATATATGCAGAAACTGACCCAAACCCGCCCAGCCTGCCCTATCTTCAGGTCCATGTCCACTTTGCTAATGTTGCACATGCATTTTTTCCTCATAATCTGATCCCATTATCTTCAATTGCTACTCCTTAAAAAAGGCATCAATTAGTCAATTAACAACACGTCTTTGAATTTGTGGTCAAAGTTGGTAGAAATTAAATTGAAAGTGAGAGAGAGCTCAGAGCTAGCTGTGGTACATGGAACTGGAAGTCATGACTTAATTATTTTAGTTTGACTAGTCATAAAAAATGCAATGTCGGTTTGACTTTATGACTTTATCCACTTCTTATTAATTTTCTTTAGCAAATGTCAATTAATCATATATCTGCCCTCAAGACATGTGTCTATATTGGAGTACACGAGGAAGATCGTCTATAGACATTATAAAAAAAAAATTAGAACATTGATCGTTTAGTCCGGTTTAAACACAAATGATCTAATTAATTGATTCAAAAGAGAAAATCTAAATGGAAAGATAATTAGGACACACGATATGTTTACAAAGTTGAGACTAGTCCCTACGTCCCCGGCTCTAGATGTCATCTAATATACTCAAAAGGCCAAATATATAAGATCGAACAATACAATGATCTTAAGAGAGCAACTAAACATCGTCAAATGAAGAAACTGAGAAGCATAAACATGACATAAAATGATCATAAATCAGATGCAAGAAGGTAGGAACGG
Source organism: Persicaria tinctoria (assembly GCA_037127255.1). Taxonomy (NCBI): domain Eukaryota; kingdom Viridiplantae; phylum Streptophyta; class Magnoliopsida; order Caryophyllales; family Polygonaceae; genus Persicaria; species Persicaria tinctoria. The sequence continues at coordinate 75,898,251 of JBANSL010000013.1, forward strand.
AAAACCTCTTTTGAATTGAGAAGACGGACTCAGCAGGGTCGAGTCTAGCTAAGATATCAGCTTGGCGCATCGGCTTCTTCGACCGTCTTGTTAGCTTCCCTTCCTCATCTCTTCGGTGTCGCTGTCGGAAGGCTCGTCCTTCGATCTCGTGCCTTCGGGATCTCCTACTCTCTCTTTCTCCGCACGAGTCTGGTTCACATGGAAATTGCTCAACAAGCCTCTCTCATTCGATGAGCACTAGCTCGAGCTGCTCTCTTCTTCTCTCTCGACTTTAGCTTCTTCGACGGAGCCCGAAACCCTAGACCTGACTCTCCTGATTTCAACCATGGGAGAAGAGCTCCTAGCCTCCCTTTTCGAGCGACATCCACAGTACGCAATTCGGTCTCAGGGTCCACTGGTTCATCTCAAATACAACTCCAAATAGGGCTCAACATTAAATAAGACATTGACCCGATGAGTTTCATGTTACTAGAGTTAGCTAGCTATATATTCAGAGCCCTAGATTCTGGGTTAGAGACCAATGGACCTCATTTAGAGTCTAAGTCACTAGCTAGCTTAAGCCAGCCTATAAGCCTGAATATAAAACATTCACCAAAGCCCCTAATAAACATATACATGATATAACATGAATACACAAGTGCTATAGTAAACTATAGAGTTACAATCTCAACCAAAACAAAAAAAATATAATATATATATATATAAAAAATACATGCACTTTGTATGAATTGAAAAATAGCATGCACAACATCAATCTATTGTTTAAAAAATTCATAAAATGAATAAATAAAAGTAGGTAACATTCTAACATCAATCACTCTAATATCTTGAAAATACTGAAATCTAACCGATCAATCCTTTTTTTTTATGGCCACTCACCCACACTCATCCAGAATGTCTTGGTGTGGGTGCATACTTATTTTGGTGGAGGAACCGGATAAAGTATACAGAAAGTGTTTTTCTATTATATTAAGAAAATTTTTGCAAAACATACACTTTTTTAGACAAATTTACAAAATGTCCACGTTTTTTGACAAATTAGCAAAATGTCCCATATATACTAATTCTCAATTATTATTTTTATGAGAGTTGCCCCCAATCCAATCTCTCTCTTCAATCTCTCTCTCCTCCAGATCTCCTCCGCTAGATCTCCTCCGCCAGATCTCGAAGCATCGCCGGATCTCCGTCAGATCTCGGATCTTCTCGTCTCCTTAGAGCGAGCAAGGCCGAGCGAGGGAGCGAGGGAGGTCAAGCGAGGGAGTGATTACCGGAGATCTCCTCTGAGATCGCGAGCGAGGGCTGGATCTGAGAATTCGGAGGAGGAGCCGTCATGGACGGAGGAGGAGCGAACTCGGAGGTCAAGCGAGCGGCCGGAGGCGATGGCAGAGGCGGAGAGCGAGCGAGCGAGTCGAGTGGCCGGAGCAGAGGCCAAAGCGTGCGAGCACGGATCTAGTGCTCAGATCCGGATCTGGTCAACATCTCCGGAGGCGGTGGCGGAGGCGGAGAGCGAGCGAGGGAGCGAGGTCGAGCGAGAGGAGCGAGGTCGAGTGGCCGGAGCGAGGGATCGACGGATTCCTCCTGTTCAATCTTTGTAATTTAATCAAAAGTCCTTCAACCTTCGTCTGTCCAGATCCAACGCTCGCACGCCGTCGGCTCTGCCTCCGGCTCGCTCGACCTCGCTCGGATCCACGACGCTCGCTCGACATCGCTTCGGCCGCTCGATTTCGCTCCGCCGCTCGCTCGACCTCGCTCCGACACTCTCGCTCTTCGGCGCTCTCGATCTCCGTCTTGAATTCGACTAATTGGAACTGTAATTTGACTAATTGGAACTCGAATTCACCAGATCTCCCCACGCTGAATTGATTTGCCCAATCAATTAGCCGAATTGCAGATCTGCGTCGCCGAATCAATTGGACATAGAATTTGAATTCAGATCTGGCCGGGGGAGGGTGCGAGGCGGAGCGAGCGAGAGCGGCGGCGAACAGGAGGAGAGGAGGAGCGCGCGGCGGCGGCGAACGGGAGGAGAAGAGGAAGATGAACGGCGGCGGCGACGTCGAAGGCTTCGCCTCCAGATCCGGCGAGAGGGAGAGCGAGAGCGCGAGGACGAGGACGAGAGAGAGCGGCCGGAGAGATCGACGAGATCTGATTTAATTAGTATATATAGCGGCCAATTCACTAATTTGTCTCAAAACGTGGACATTTCACAAATTAGACCCTATTTCGTGGCTATTTTGCAAATTACCCCTTATATTAATCTCAATGAGAAAATGGGTCAGATTTTACAAGACATCTTATATAAAAATTTTGCTTTTAATAAAAACACCTTTTCAAATTTATTAAAATATACACCTTATATAATGATTCATTTGATTGAACTACCAACCTCTATTTATTTTTTTGCGAAATCTTTTAACTTTTCGGTGACATTTTATTTTAGTGAAGAGAACTCGTTCCAAACACCAGTAAAAACAAACAGAAACTAATGCATTCATAATGAAAAGGAGTTTACAACCAAATCAAAACCAAAACAGAAGAAACAAAAGAGATTTGTAGCGACGATTAGCATCAACGAGGACACGAGCCACAAGGTAAAAACCAAAGGGCAAAGAGGCTACAAATCTCTCTCAACACAATGTCACTGAGTGTTTTTGGATGGAAGGGAGCTCGGTCTACACTCACAATGGCATGCTAGAGATGAAACCTTAGAAATTGCCTTCGGAGACAAGAACGGAGCAGGAGTAAGCAAGCACCTCTGTCAACCTCAAATTAGGGTTTCATTATACTCATATAAGGGAGAGTCCCAAGCATAACGACGTCATTGTCCTAGCTCAGAAGAGAGCTTGTGATTCGTGCGGGCTTCAAGCCCATGGACAAGTTGAGATCAGTTTTGGGCTGGTTTGGCTCAAAATCAATACAATCAACCTTACATTATAAAAATCCTATGTAACACTCAGAATTACACAAAGCTTAAGAAAAATGAGCCTAACATTTAGCCTTGACATGTCCTTACCATTGATTTGATGAATTATATATGTGTGCGTGTGCTTCTTTAAATTTCTTTGACGGCATACCAATTACCTTTGATTTTGGGCAAAATGGTTATATAAGTTTCTAGCTTGTAGCAAAAACATAAAGTTATCAACTTTTGAATCACATAAGTAGAGGAGAGTTTCATTCTAAAACCAATTAGCGATAGAAGGAGTAGTCCACTAGCTTATATACTAAGGTTTATTTATTCATATTTAATATTTTCAATATAGAACTCTATTTGTTCTCTCCTTACTCTTCATTGATAACCTTGGTCCTTGACTCTTTTATAAAACAGAGGCAGGGGTCTTCTTCATTGATGGCATTTCTCGTATATCTTCCCATTGCATTAACATATATCTTGCAATGGATGGGACTAGATATCAATTGATATACATAGAAAAAACTAAGGTCCGAGTTTATTCGAGATGATTTTTAATACGGAGTATGTACATATTCAACAAAGGGGTGTGTTTGGATTCCAATGCATTTTAATTATAAGTGTTTGAAAACCACCCGGTTAGGCCAAGTATCCTATGCTCTTTAAGCTCTCGACTGAGTCCTTGATCATCTGATCCATGGGAATGAAGCTCATTCCCATGTCCATGAGCTTCTTCGACGGGTTCTTCACTCTCAATAGCCCCAGCGCGCTGAGTGTCCTTTGGAAACCTATACCAAACAAACAACATCAATGCACAGGAATTGAAAGAACACAATCAAAACAGCCCATTCCGTTACCATATCTGTTTGGTTGAAAGACGATTGCTCCACTGGTGTTTAGTGTTTAGTACCTTGGAACTTTGGTGTACTCCGGGTAGAGCTCAGAAACTTTAGCAGCAAAGTCACTGAAATGAGAGATGGATTCGATGCAGAGGTGACGCCCTGAGGCGGACCAGGTTTCGTAGGCCAAGACATGGGCAAGAGCGACGTCTTTGACGTAGACACATCCCATGTATAAGCCCTCTAGAGGATCTGTGCTGCCTGCACTACTAAACAGAATTAATGAAAACACTTGCTTTGAATCAACCATCCATATTCATTGTGAAATATGCTTTGAATCAAACAGTTGACCGGTAACCACCTAGAAGCCTCCGACCAGCAGAGGTCCAAGGGGGCAGTCAGCCCCTCGCGGTGGTCTCGCTGACCGATCAGCAGGTTTGGGGTCTAAGGGGGCGATGTGTCTCGGACTCTCGGCTGAGGGCTAAGGGAGCATCGCCCCCACCCAAAACGGTATTCTATATATGTTTCTTATTTCTTAGTCATTTATCTAGTTTTGACACAAGGTCCAATTAAGATTGAAAATAACTCGTTTATCTAGTTTTGACATACTGTCCAATTCCTAATTGAAAATAACCTGCGAGCGTTCGACCCATCCGCATTAAATTTGTGGGTGAAAACCCACACTAAAGTTGATGACGGGTGGTGGCCGAGTGGACGATGGATATTGGTGAAAATTTTTCATCCAACAATAATCCAGCAATTCATCCGTTTTGCATCCGCATAAAAACCTAAAATATATGTATGTTTTTACTATTTTATCCTTTACATAGCAAGTCTATAAACTCTAATCTTGACCACCACCTCCATCCATTCCGATATTTACTCTCTACTCTCCACGTTCCACTTTGCTTCACCGCCAGTTTGTTCCACCAACATCCTGGCATGGTATTGAGTCTCCATTTTCCACTTTTTAATTTCTACCGCCATTTTATTTCATCCATTGGTCACCCGCTTCATCCACATGGCTCGGGTGAGGGTGAACATGTTTACAGGTGATGGGTGGAGCGGGTGGAGCTATAACCCCGCAGGACTATCAAAGTCCGACTCGGACCGATGACTGGGGGTCGTGTGCACGGGCGCACATGCGCTAGTAGCCTAGCACACAAGCCGAGTGAGGTTCCATTCTAAAACCAATTGGCAATAGAAGGAATAGCTCACCGACTCATATACTAGGGTTTGATATGTTCAACTTTCCAATGTGGGACACTTTGGTCTCATTCACATCTCTAACACGCCCCCGCAAGTCCAACTAGGAATGATCATCTAGTTGAGACTTGGACAACTGGGTAACCCAGACCAGGATCGACACGGGCCGTTAGGCTAACCGCTCTGATACCATATCAAAGTCCGACTCGGACCGATGACTGGGGGTCGTGTGCACGGGCGCACATGCGCTAGTAGCCTAGCACACAAGCCGAGTGAGGTTCCATTCTAAAACCAATTGGCAATAGAAGGAGTAGCCCACCGACTCATATACTAGGGCTTGATATGTTCAACTTTCCGATGTGGGACACTTTGGTCTCATTCACATCTCTAACAAGGACGGGTGATGGAATGGATTCATTCGTCCATAATCCGCTCCATTTCCACTCCTAAGTCTAAGTTCTAATCCGGGTCTAATTACGGTTTTAATAGTGTCTATATATACTCTTAAAACACCTTATATTTTGTATTCTCCGAAAACCCTATTTGTTTCTTAATAAAATTTGATCTCCTTCTACCATGGATTAGCCAACAAGTGAATCACATAAATCCGTGTGTTCTTTTTGTTCGTATTCACGAATCTTTCCAGTATGTCTTAACATTCGTGTTTGGACTTTGTGACACTCCTTAAATCTTACATCATTAAGAAATGAAGCTAAAAAAAAAAAGAGTAGTACCTTGGATGAGCTGAAGTCCTTTGGGACTTACCACCAATGTTGATAGGGTCACCACACCAATCTACGATGATGTATCCAATGGAAATGTTTGAAGTTGATTTAAATGATCCGTCAAAGTTTAACTTGTATATGTCAACCGGAGGTTTCCTCCGGCGGTAGGTTTTCCTATTATTCTTAGTGAGACCTTTTCCCTTATTTTGTTTTTGTAAGCCGTCATCCTCCATCTCATTCCATCTGCTAACTTTCCTCCAGTTTTCAATATTGTCCCTGTAGGATTCTAGAATTGATGTAAAGTCCTCCTCGAGGGTTTCCATTCACTGATAAACATACATACATATATATATATATATATATATATATATATATATATATATATATATATATATATATATATATATATATATATATATATATATATATATATATATATATGTTACAAAGGTATTGGGTCTTTGGGCCCACTTATACAATATAAAGCGTTCTTGACATCCAACTGATGAATGGCCCAATTGCGCGACAATGCTAAACTCAGTACCACTCGAATAGTGGCAGGCTTGACCACGGGGCTGAATGTCTCATCACAATCAATACCGACCTGCTGAGATCGACCGTTGACCACAAGGCGGGCATTGTAGCGCTCCAACGTCCCATCAGAGCGGAACTTGTGACGGAAGAGCCACATACAACGGATGACGTTGGCCTCAGGAGGGCGAGGGACAAGAACCCAAGTACCATTCTTCGTAAGGGCCCTGTATTCGTCGAGCATAGCCGCCTGCCAATTCGGGTCTAGGAGGGCTGTTTTGTGGGAGGTGGGAATGGGGGGAAGGGAGATCGGGGTAGAGGCAGGGGGTGATTGGGAGTCGCGAAGGACGGAGGCAGGGGAGGTGGAGGCGGCGGGGAATGTTGCGGGCGCAGCAAGCCCGCAGCTCGTTGCATGGCCACGGTCGCGGCATGATGTTGCGGCCGCCGCCAGTAGGTTGGGCAAGGGGATGGTGGGGGTGCTTTGATGGGATGCGGTCGCAGCATCTTGCTCCAGCCGCGGCATAACGGCCTGGGGAGGGTTGGGCATGTCGGATGTATGGTTTTGGACGGCGGGACGATGGGTAGTGGTCATGGAGACGATCTGACGAGGTCGGAAGACACCGGAGACGCTGCGGGTGTGTGATCTGGTGGTAGGTGGTGGTGGTGGTGGTGGAAGAGGTGGAGAGGCATGAGAACCGGGAGAGCTCTAGGGAAGAAAAAAGTGAGGGAAGGAAGACTCTAACTCTGACTGAGACACAAGGGGTGTGGAAGAGGGGAGAGGAGGATGAGAAAAGGGAAAGCGAGACTCATCAAACGTTACATGACGTGACACAATAAGCTTATGGGTCTTGACATCGAGGCAAAGGTAACCGCGATGATCAGACGGATAGCTTAGGAAGACACATGGAGTGGAGCGCGGGTGAAGCTTGTGTAGGGCTGTGGAGGACTGGTTTGGGAAACACAAGCACCCGAAAGTGCGAAGGTGATCATACCTAGGCATGGTGTAATAAAGTGCCTAAGCTGGCGAGCGATGGTGTAGGGTAGTGGAAGGGAGAATGTTTAGGAGATAACATGTGGTGGATAAGGCGTGAGGCCAATAGGGAAGGGGAATAGATGCGTGGAAGAGGAGAGAGCGCATCATGTTGGTAATGGTTCTGATGATTCGTTCAGCCTTGCCATTCTGCTGAGAAGTATAGGGGCAAGACAAGCGATAGAAGATCTCATTTGCGGCAAAGAAAGAGTAAAAGTCTTTGTTGTCAAATTCACGGCCATTGTCACATTGGAAGCATTTGATGGATATGTGAAACTGTGTTTTGATGTAGGCATGGAATTTGGCAAAGACAGGAAACACTTGGGACTTGAAATGCAACGGGAAGACCCATAAGAAATGAGTGTAATCATCAAGAAACAAGAGGTAGTACTTGTGACCCTCCTTGCTAGGCATAGGAGAGGTCCAAATGTCACTATGAATGATATGAAAGGGAGCAAGGGTAGAGGTCAAAGATCATTGGAACAGCAGTCTAGCATGTTTGCCTAGTTGGCAGGAAGAGCATAAACCAGAGCGTGTGTCCTTAGGACAGGTGACAAGACTCTGAGAACGGAGGACATCTAGAACGGCAGCACTGGGATGGCCCAAGCGTGCTGGACGACGATGCCGAGAGGGCGACCGGGCACGACTGACTGGACGCAGGAAGTGGTGTGAAAGGGTATAGCTCCCCGGTGCTGTTACGTACATCTCATGCGAGTAACCCCGTAGTAAGATCGTTCACAGAGAAACCATAGGGATCAAACGTAAGGGAAAAGTTGTTGTCAGTGGTGAACCGACGGACAGAGATAAGGTTTTTGACAATCTTTGGGGCAATGAGAACATTGTTGAGGTGTAGTGGGTGGGTTGGGTGTGTAATTTGGCGTGGTCAATCCCCAAAGTAGCAAGACGACCACCATTTCCGACGATAATAGAGTGTTCAAGGCCCTTAAAGGAAATAGATGGGAGGTTACCTGAGGAGTTCGTCATGTGGGAGGTGGCAACAGTGTCCATGTACCAAGAAGAGTCTGAAGATGTCGGCTGCATAGAGGAGAAGGTGTGATGCATAGCTGGCGGAACATGTGATGCATAGCTGGCGGAACATAGCCTGGATCAGGCGATGTCAGACAGGCGTGAGGATCGACATGTCGAGGGGTAGAGTATCGGTGCATTTTTTTTTTTTTTGCCACCAAAGTTAATAAACAACTAACTCAGGGCCAGAAACGAAAAAAAATAAAACACAATGCGTTTTTGCAAATACTTCAAAAGAGATTACAAAAAGAAAATAAAAATTGAAGCTTTCTTCTTCGTTGGAAGTTGGAACTGTCCGAGGCGGAGAGGAGGCAATTGCAGCGAGGGCGCGGGGCGACAGCGCGGCAATGGGCGGTCTCCGGGGTGGTCTCGACCTGGGCGGTGGTTGGCGACGATCGGAGGGAAAGCAGCGGCGATCGGAGGCAAGCGGCTGGGCTCGGTCTTGGCTAGCGGCAACAATCGAAGACGAAGGCAGGCTGTGGTGGCTCACGTCGCCGGCGGCTGCTCCGGGGAGACGCGGGATGCCAGCGGTGCTGGTCAGCGGGGCTACTCACGGCGCCGTAAGGCGAATTGGGAGAGGAAGATGAGGGTCGGTGAGGGCGGGCGATGTTGAATTGATTTTGAAGCGAGGGCGAGAGAAGCGAGGAAGAAGAAGCAGGCGGCGGCAGGTTGCGGGTAAGAGAAGAGGGGAGGTGGGAGGATCAGATTAGGGTTCCGTGAGGAAGAAAAAGCTGTGATACCAGAATTGATGTAAAGTCAAAACCTATGTAATCTATCAGTCCTGATCATTTTTTTAATACCCTATACGGATTTGATGTTTTCATTTCTAAAGATTGTTTGATTCCTTATAAACCAAATGGTCCACCATCTGGAACCTAAAATTTGTAGAATTTAATCCATATCTCTGTTTTCTGAAATAAGGGTGTTAATACTTTGAGATATTTATCCAGGGAATTGTTGTTGGAAATTGTTATGGGACATTCTATGAATAGGTGAATATCATCTTCCGCGAACTGATTGCAAAAACTACATGTGTTCGGTACCGCCACCCCTTTTTGGGCTAGGCGGGTAGCCGTGACAAGGCCTTTTTGTTTTATTTTCCATATAAAGTTCTTAACTTTTGGAGGGGCGTCAAGTTTCCAGATCCATAAGAATTCATCCGATGGTCTTTGTGGTGTGGATGAGATTAAGTTATAGCCACTTGTCGTTGTGAACTAGCCCTTTTTGGCGGGCCACCGATACAGTTTGTCTGCAAAGGGGGTGATTGGCAAGGTGATTTTCATAATATCCCCTATTATGGGCTCAAGAAGTACCGACACAAGTTTCTCCTTCCACTATTGTCCTCCTATAATGAAATCGTTCACGGAATCATATGGATTAATGTTATGTTGAGTATCTATTTTGACCTTTAGTGGTGTCGTTGCTACCCAATTATCTTCCCAAAACTTAATTGATTTCCAATCCCCCACATGGCAGATGAGTCTCGTGCCATGCTTTGATTTGATGAATTATATATGTGTGCGTGTGCTTCTTTATTATTATTTTTTTCAACAGCATACCAATTACCTTTGATTTTGGGCAAAATGGTAAGTTTCAAACTTGTAGCAAAAACATAAAGTTATCGATTTTGATCAATAAGCCAAGTGGAGTTCTATCTTAAAACGAATTAGCGACAAGAGGATTAATCCACTAACTTATATACTAAGGTTTATAATTTATTCAATTCATATTTTCAACGTGAGACTATCTTTGTTCTCTTCGCATGTCTCAACACTACTCTTCATTGATAATCTTGGTCCTTTGACTCTTGAATTGGTAAATAAAGAACGGTCATTCCGGGGTTCGAACCGGGGACCTATGGGTACTACCTACAAGTCCTTTCCAGTGAGTCATTCCGGAATGGTTAGTCCTTTGACTCTTTTATAAAACAGAGACAGAGGTCTTCTTCATTGATGGCATTTCTTGTATATCTTCCCATCGCACTATCGCAGTAACATACATAATCATTTGTTATGTGTATCTTACAATGGATAGGACTAGATTGATATACATAGCAAAAACTTAGGTCCGAGTTTATTCGAGATGATTTTTAATATGTACATATTCAACAAAGGGGCGCGTTTGGATTCCAATGCATTTTAATTATAAGCTTTTGAAAAAAATCGAAAGCTAATGGCATAGAAATCGTGAGCTCGGTCGCCCTACACCCCTCCTCGTGCAGTCATAAACCACCCGGTTAGGCCAAGAATCCCATGCTCTTTAAGCTCTCGACGGAGTCCTTGATCATCTGATCCATGGGAATGAAGCGCATTCCCATGTCCATGAGCTTCTTCGACGGGTTCTTCACTCTCAATAGCCCCGGCTGAGTGTCCTTTGGAAACCTATACCAAACAAACAACATATCAATGCACAGGAATTGAAAGAACACAATCAAAACAACCCATTCCGATACCATCTGTTTGGTTGAAAGACGATTGCTGATCCACTGATATATGTTTAGTACCTTGGAACTTTGGTGTACTCCGGGTAGAGCTCAGAAACTTTAGCAGCAAAGTCACTGAAATGAGAGATGGATTCGATGCAGAGGTGACGCCCAGAGGCGGACGGGGTTTCGTAGGCCAAGACATGGGCAAGAGCGACGTCTTTGACGTAGACAGATCCCATGTATAAGTCCTCTAGAGGATCTGTGCTGCCTGCACTTAACACAATGAATGAAAACACTTGCTTTGAATCAATCATATTTGTTGTTAAATATGTTTTGAATCAGACAGTTGACCGGTAACCACCAAGGAGCCCCTGACCAGCAGAGGTCCAAGGGGGCGGTGACCGGTCAACGAGTTTGGGGTCTAAGGGGGCAATGTGTCTTCGACTGGGGCTAAGGGAGCATCGCCCCCACCCGAAACGGTATTCTATATTTCTTGTTTCATATCGTTTATCTTTTTATTAGTTTTGGCTTGCGGTCCAAGTAGGATTGAAAATAACTTGTGGATACTCGATCCACCCGCATTAAATTGGCAGGTGAAAACCCACACTAAAATGGGTGATGGGTGGTATATGTACGGGTGATGGTCCATATGACCTATGGTACGGTGAATATTTTTCACCTATTACCTGCCCCAATAGTCCACTCATTCACCCATCCCGCGTACTCACATAAAAACCCTAAAATGTATGTATGTTTTTACTATTTTACCCTTTACATACCCGGTCTCTAAACCCCTAATCTTGACCACCGTCTTCCTCCATCTAAGTATTCAGTTATTCACTCTGTACTATCCACATTCCACTTTGTTTCACCGCCATTTTGGTCCACCACCATCATTGTATCGAGTCTCGACATTCCACTTTCCCTTTCCCATTTCCATCACCATTTTATTTCATCCATTGGTCACCCGCTCTATCCGCATCACCCTGCGGGGCGGGTGATGAAATGACTTCACCCATTCACAACCCGCTCCATTTCCACCCCTAGGTCTAAGTCATAATCCGAGTCTGATTACACTCCTTACATCTTATATCATTAAGAAACGAAGCTAAAAAAAAAAATGAGTAGTACCTTGGATGAGCTGAACAAGGACTGCGATGCTGGCACTCAGAATTGGAGAAAGAATAGGACCTAACACCATTCCAGGACTCACAGTAACCACATCAAACCCATTTTCTTCAGCAAATTTCCATGCTGCTTTTTCAGCCATTGTCTTGGACACTGGATACCACAACTACAAAAACATATTCTTGCATTTTAGTGCAAACCGAAATCGTTTTATCCAAACACAAAACCAGAAAATATAATTTGGGTGCGCTGGATAAACTAAATTTTTTATGTATTTATTTGGATAGGCTGGACAGACTAAAATTTTCATAATTTAACAAATACAAAATTTTTATTAATTTTTCTTTTGTTTTAACCTATTTTAAATTTTTAAAAAAAAAATTGGGACGAGTTGAAGCAGACATCAAAATTCGGCAGAGTTTTTTGTACTCTTTACTACACTCTTCTCCTCTCTTACATGGAGAACTCTCACTAGAAGAGTGTATTACAATTGTTAACATGTTTATTAAGATTTAATAGGACTCTTATATGATCTGAGTAGGGTAACTCGAGATCGTTCATTTACTAAACAAGTCGAGTATGAGCACAATTTTAAGCTCAACAGTTCGTTTAGAAACGAGCTGAATATAAGCAACCAATACTCAGCTCGTTCTGCTCGAATAACAGCCCTGGATTTAGATACCAATCTTAGGATCGTGGGTCTAATTCCTAGGATCAATCCTTCTTTAGTCTATCCAAAAAAAAATTGAAGATTTTCCGTTTTTTGTTACTCACCCCTTTCTGCTTGCAGTAATCAACATCAGTCCAGCAATCCTCTGCCTTGACAGCATCGGCAGGCCAGTCGGGGCTGGGCCTTATGGCAGCGTTGGATGATGTTATGACAACGCGACGTACACCAAACAGTTTGGCCGCTGCCAGAACATTTTCTGTACCTCTGATCGCCGGTTCCAACAGCTCCTTCTGTCGACGCAAAGATACACAACCGACGCATTAAGCTACGAAAAAACGCTGCCAAAACTAAGAAGAGGTACCTCAACCTCAGGATCTGAAAGCTGGTGAATGATATTGGGAGAAGCAACATGAAAGACTCCAACTGTGCCGGAGACTGCAGCAGCTATGGAGTCATAGTCAAGTAGGTCTATCTGGAAGAGCTTCAGCCTCGAATCTGCGCCTTCTAAGGCGAGCAGATGCTTCGTCTCATTCTCATCCGCTGAAACAGATAAATGTATGAATACATAGCTTAGCTAAGCAGATGAGGCTAATCAGATGATAACCGACGAAAGTCACAACATATAGACGACAGAACTCAGGTTTTTGACAGTGGCGTGGATTGTGTAGCCGCGCTGGAGGAGGAGCTTGACGAGCCATGAGCCTATGAAACCGCTGCCACCAGTGACGCAGACCGTCTCTTCTGTCATTGATTAACAACTAGATGGTTAGGGCGAAACACGAATCTTTATCGGATGAAGGAAGGACAACACTTGAGAAATCCGTGTTTCTATCCTCACCACATATGTAGTTTTCATGATAGAGAGAGTACTGTACTTCATCATTTTTCCTCTGTTGGGGACCACATAACAAGCTTCCAATTATTGACGACGACTTACTGAAATCATCATGTGACAAATCTAGACTCCAAAACACAAAAATCCTGCCAAGGAAGCTCAGCTCCTAGATTCCGACGAGCTACCATAGCCTGATTGAACCAATGGGAATGATGAGCAAAAACATAGAAAGGTATGGCGTCGATCTCTGATGAGCAAAAACTTTTTCAAGAGTACTTGAAAGAGAATCCGAGATCAATAAGACACTGAACAAAACATGAACTTTAACAATGAAGATCAGATGCCAAGGCCTCTCCTTGGTACTTCAATGCCAAGAAGATCATATTTGTTCTTTCAAACTACTTAATAATAAAGCAAACAAGGGGATTTCCAACTCATCGACTAATTAAACGAGTACAATTTCTGTTTTAATTTTTGTACAAAAAGTATTTCCATAATTCTACCTAGTATCCATGCTTTACAACACCCCCTGGGAGTCTGGGACGATCTATCAAGGCGGCATCACCTCGCTCAAGGACAATGAGATGCAGTTCTCAAACGGGCGACAAAGACATCAAGAAATCAGGCTGCAGTCTCTGGAGAACAATCCCACAGAAGGGGCACAAGGGCACAGAGTATGCAACACTCGCGCTCTTTAACAACTCGGCGTATCCCTCACTGAGAGGATAGCAAGGCAATGTATAAAGCTGTGGCGGCATCAGTGTGAAACTGCGTCTCTCACAACAGATACAGAACCATAGAGGTGTTGGAGGGCAAACTTGCATAGAAACAGCACACCTTAAAAGTCCATGTCTCTGAGGAGATCCTTTGTCAGGCATCAAACCTCGACAGGTGGCGGATTCTGCTGACTCAAAATCAACAGGAGCCGAACAATATGTGCACAGCTCTTCTGCCTTGTACAGACCAGCATCTTGAAGCCTGTTATGAAAAAAGTATACAAGAAATGATATGAACGACATCATTAACAAATGTTCAATATTTTCATAGGAATTCATCGAAACAAATCTTCTTCACTCCACAAAACAACTTATTCAACAGAGATGCAGTTCCAACACCAACAGGAACACAAAAATGAAGACAAAAATGTTATATGGAAACAGATTTGCCCAATATATAGCAGCCGCAGGTAAAAAAGCATATCCCTAGGTATAATTTAACGTAGGAAGGACCAAATACCTCGCCGTAAGCTTTTTCACTTTTGAAGCAAGTTGTTTCAGTTGGCGTCGTACACAATCATTATTGAGATGGACCCAACGTGACATCTGTGATAATCCAGAAGGTTTCCAACACCCACCATCCTTCTGTGTTTCAACATGCGACATCATGCATATGGATGATGAAAGGGTAAACCCCACAAGCCTTTCTCTAAGTTCCCTTTCACTACATCGCAGTAGCATCACCCAGTGCTGCTCCTCTGAGCCATAGGATTCAACTGAGCAAGGTTGGCCCGAATTTAACTTATCAACACTTAAACCAGGTAACATAACACGCCTACAAAATATATTCAGTAGATGCAACTGCCGACTGGTAACTTTTGGCAAAGATTGACAAGCACTTAATGGACTTTTTCGAGTTATAAGATCAGAATGGCCGTCCAAAAATACTAGCCACCTCAATAGCAGTTGCTCTAAAAATGCGGGGGCGCATTCCTTGAAAGCCAACAAAGCAGTCATAATATCCCAAACAACAAGATGTTTATTGTGCTTTTCATGCTGCTTCAGAGACCACAATATATTAGAACCCCAAGAAGCCATTTCCTTGTCGGATAAAGCTGAGGCAGTTTTTACACCCAACTCCAAGTAGAATTCTGATGACGTGCTTCGCTGCTGACCTCCAATCCAAAAGAATTCAACGGCAGCTCTCTGAGTCCTGCAAAAAAATTCGGGAGTTTATTAAAGTTTGACACCTATGAATCTTAAAACGAAAAGGCTACTACTTCAGACAAAGCTGCTGATGATTGCAGCGCATGACTACTTCACTTGGGTAGCAAGGAACAAAGGCATTCACAACTATGAGTTTTGGACCATAGAGGAATGACTCGAATTATTTGAAAGAATGTAAAACTAGAGATAGAATTAGGGTAAGGGAAAGCACTGGAGGGACAGGGAATGGAAGCGGCATCTTAGGCTATGATCTTCCGCTTCGTATTTTACAGTGTATCCCTTGTATGGAGCACTCTTTTGTATTTTACGGTTCAACTCTGAGTGTGGTTGACCTTTCCCTTTCAGGGGTTTATATACATTTACCCGTTAATAAAATAGTCCCACACTTGAACCTTTAACCTAGACTCCTTTTCCTTTCTGAGTGACTTTCCCTTTCCTTATAGCAGCCAGCATTTTACCCCTGAGCACACACCCAGAACAGTGAAGAAAGACTGTGGCCTATTTATCATCCATGTACTTAGAAATTAACACTTAAATTACCCTTATATTAGGTTGCCAGAATTATTTCAATTTGAAGTTGCGCGAACTCTCCTTTCAATCATATGCCAAGGCTTAAGGGATAAATTTGGTTGGATTTTGTACCAAATAATATATAGTTGTGATTCAAGACATGTGAGCAGAAATACAATACCTTGCCTGGTACATTGGATGTAAAAAAGCCAAGTCAAAGCTACGTACCTGAGATGGAGAAGAAATTCTAACTTGAATATGCTATGAAGTTGCAAATGATAAACAAATAGAACCTTATCCTTTTTTTGGTGGATCTAGGCACTAAGAAAATGTTCAATAACATAATACAAGTCAACAACATCAACCCAACATCAAGGCAACATCTTAAGTCACAACAGTAAGCACACACTAGAGGACTAGGATGTTCAGTATTTACATGCTTTCTAACCTAGCTGAATGACATTGATGTGAAAGAAAAAGGGGTAAATAAATTGCATGAAGCATTTATGGATGATTCTGAAGATAGACTGACAAATATCACAAGATTGGATGTTTATAATGCAGTATCATTCATATGACTTTATGTAGTCGGTCCGATTTCATTAGATTTTAAAAGATTTAAGTATAAAATAATAATGTTCCAGTTCTCTTCTGTTTTTAGATAAACCAAACCATACTTTAATAATTGGAAAAGGCTAAAGAAGACAAGGCAACATACCACTGCAACAACCAGGGAGCCTGGGGAAACTGCCACTCCAAAGCAAGAATCATAGACACAAGGAAGCTGATAATTGCAGGAAAATGTGTTACAATACTCACTTGGAATATCCTTTATCATGTCAGATAAGAGATAAATAAGAACTCTACTGTAAGTAATATAAAGATGGATTCATACATCAGCTGAGCTTTTTATGCCGAGATTATTAGGAGGAAGTAATACTTCGGTGAGAGAATCCTTCTCAAACATCCATCCACGCATTGAATTATCCTGACAAAACAATTAAAAGTAGGAAAAAAAAATGCACGTTACTGAGATTTGCAACTTAATCCCTCACACATCCTAATTTCAAAGTACCAAAAGTGTCGCACGTTATATTTCCATGGAAGCTTGGATATACAATATGTATATGGGTAAATCTATTTAGCATTGTAACATTCTAGAGTCTTCTATCAAGAATATAAAAATGTATAAAAATAGCAAAAAAACATTACTTTATGGATATAAATATTGCAGCTTTAGCAGATCCAACACTTGAGTAGATGCACACATTTCAACAACAGTAATACTTGTAAGAAAAATAAATCGATGCAATGAAATTATATATATATATATACAACAACAACAACAACAACAACCCAATATATATATATATATATATATAGGGGAGATATCTAATGAGAAGTGACATTTCGGTGAGAAGATGAGAAGTAAGTCTTATACCCCTTAGATTAAAATAATTTTTTTTATATGGATATAGGAGACATATCTAATGAGAAATATATCAATGTTTTTTTAAAAAAATTATTTTTACGCTATTTATCTAGATGGTGATTTAAGGTTCTTTTTAGGGTTTTTATGCTAATTTAAATTAGTTTTTTCATTCATCATCTAAAAAAATAGCATAAAAAATAATTTAAAAAAAAACATTGATATATTTATCATTAGATATGTCCCCTATATCCATATAAAAAAAATTATTTTAATCTAGGGTATAAGGCTTACTTCTCATCTTCTCACTCAAATGTCACTTCTCATTAGATATCTCCTCTATATATATATATATATATATATATATATATATATATATATATATTTGTCGGGGCTTGAATGTGTTTTTATACAATGCCTTTCAGATTAATATATCCCCAATATGGCAATAACCAATATCAACTTTTGGAGCATTTTAGGGTGTGTTTCCGACTTATGATAGCCTTGGCTTGAGGAGATAGGATCCACACATGGACTACCTCCAACAAACCCCTCATAGCTATTTCCACAAGGAAGATAGGTTGCACTATAGGTCATAGACCTCTTTTTGGCACCTAAGAACCTCCTCCTGATCTTGTTAATATTTCTTTGAGTTTTCAATATATTTTTTAATCTTAAAATCAAAAAAAAAATCTTTTGGAGCATTTAACTAACTTCAGTTATTTTTGTCACATAACTGAATTCAGTTTTCTAGTTTACTCTTGTCATCTTTGGGTCTTTCGGAAACACCATCTCGGGTTGCTCGGGGTAAGGGTGGGTATGTCTTGACCCCCCAAACATTGCTTTGAGCGGGATTACACTCATTTGGTAAGTATATGTGGGCAAATATGGTTGATACATGCATGTGAGCATCTACTTTTCATATCATAATAATTATCTCGACAGGGTAAAAAAAATTACTCCCTCCGTTTCCTTTTAAATGACTTTTTCAAGTCATGCACGTAGTTTTATAACGATAAAAACTATATTAAATATTAATATTTTAAAAATATTTTTTTAATAATATTATACTTATCATCAATAAGTATGAGATTGTCGAAAAAAATATTTAAAAAAATTATTATTTCATATAGTTTTTCACACCTTAAAAAACGTGCATGAATAGTAAAAAGTCAATTAAAAGGAAACGGAGGGAGTATAATGGAGTCAGTAGGAAGTTAGAAGTGCTCTACTGGAAAGTGGAAACCTTTGTCAAAATATATGTTGTTAAGTGTAAAATTTATTAATAATGATACCTGGCTACAGCTGTACAAACAGTGTCCACCAAAAGCCCAAGCTAAACCTGTAACCTGAAGAAACCTTAGGGCATGAGTTTCATTATCTTACAAATTCTCAAGAACAAGAATTAACTTAACTAATGGCCCAAACTTACAATATTATCATGCATGGAGTAACAGCCAACCATCTTTAACTCCTGTTTATCGATATCAAATGTCCAAACCTCAACAGAGCCAGATCCTTTTCCAATAGCTAGTATAATCTTGTCCGACGAATCCGTAGACAAAGTTAGAGATAATACTGAAATCGGAGCACTATCATCCATTATAACCTAAACAAAGAGAGAAAAGGGAAACATAAAGAGATGCTAAGTAAAGTGCCCATAATTTCAAATTTTAATTAAAAGACAAAAATGATGGAGGCAAATCAACAAAAGACACCTCTGTCAACAAAGAAAATGGAGCAGGATTTCCCTCTGAAGATCTTAGCATGTCTTCACCGTCTCCCAACCAAATCTTCACACTAAAGGACAAAAAAAATCACAGATTAGATACAAAAATAAGGATAAATTATAGAAATCACCCTTAAATAGGGTATTTTGCAAGGAATTGCAGAAATGAGAAAACCACGCATAAATTGGGTTCTTTTTCAAAGACCCACCTGACTATTTTTATGCTTAAAAAGGATCAATTACAACTTTATGCTTAACTATTTTGATTAATGTATACCGTAACTTTATTATATAGAGTGATAGTTTAACATCTTTTACACAAAAAGAATCATGGAAATATTTTGAAAGAAAGCCGAATTTTTGGGTAGTTTTCTATAATTTCATTATTGCGGGTGAATTATGAAAAATACATATTTTAAGGGTGGTTTTATGTAATTTACCTCAAAAATAAAGTACAGTTTTAAGCAGTCCTATTCAAAATGTACCTTCCATCAGAACTTCCAGAAGCCAGCAACAACTGAGGATTTGAAGCATCAGGTTCAAACAATATCCACACAAGTGCAGTCACCCATGCATTATGGATCTTTTGGACACCTGCCAACACCATTTTGGGGGCACGATTGTGCTCAACACTATAAGCATCTGGTGTATGGATCCTCCAGATAGATATATCTCCGGATTTCGCCCCAATAGCTAAGAGACAGAAACTAATAGATGCGTTATCAGGCGCAACTGCTGATAGTGACACCACCGGAGACCAGACAATTACAAGTGATGATATCAAAGCACAGCGAGATGCATATTTATCTGCTGTTATATGCTGAGAGGTGCAATCATCCTGCACACCTCTAGAATTCTTCTTCTCACTTATTACAGGAACTATTTGAAGCAAATTATCTTCTCCTTCCTTGTTTGATGGGGTATCATGTACCTGCCTAACGTTTGTTAACAATCATAAGTTGATAATAAAATGCATAGAATTTAATTACAAAACAAACGTTCCTAAATCCATGAGGAAGCTCTTCCCAATCTTCAAAAAAGGAGAATTCGATCCTGCCCTGCCCAGGGAATCTGTAGAGAATAGATTTACACCCTAGTTCAAAGGGCTGCTGCTAAGGCGATAAAGGGGTCACACACAAAAACTGGTAATTCAAAGAAAGAAATCTTAGTTTTGGAGATTAAATATATTTATTGGTTAGTTTCTTTAAACAGTTAGGCGACTTGGGCCAACTTTGTAGGTGATGTAACTTGTAAGGCATTACAGAAAGATAGAGACTCTGATCATTTAAAAAAATACTACAAATCCCTCTCTTTACTGACAAACCATCTCAGATGTGGTGATTGGGGGAAGTACGGAAAGGGTAATAGAAAAAATTACTTATTACTTTTAGTACTTCTAAATTTTTTAGAAAAGATACAAGATTTTAACTAAATTTTACGAACAGTTCTACTTCAGTATCGAGGTTTGCAGAATTCTAAATCACTATATAGTGGCATCCATTCTCTTACTCGTTTGTTCTTTTTTTCTCAATCAATTCCACATTGCCACCATTAACTACCTAAACCCAAAGCACTAATCTCACATAAACCAGAGTACACGTGGAATTTCCTCGAACCTTAATACCACTAAATGGAATTTCACCTAAATTCTATTTCCTTTTCAATGTCAGGCAACATCATAATCAATGGTTGTTAACATATGTCTATTTGATCCATATAGGTAGTGATATGATTCAAGTTATTTATATTATTTTTTTTCATATTGAATTATTGTTTTGTGTAAAATAGGCATAAGGTTGAATTGAATCTTCCTAAAACAAGTCTAGCAACTACAATACAAGAAGATAATGAGTAATAACTAGAGGTGAATATTTGCAACTCACCATCTCGTTTTAGTATCAACTTTAACAGTGTGAAGGATGGTTATAAAAAATCAATTTTTTTTATCATTATCTTGTGAACTTCATCCTGTTCTCATGTGCAGTAGTATTTACAAACTCGCTCTTACTAATCTGCCTTATATGAAACGACGGTAAGTTGGTCTTTCGTAGCTTTGTTCTACTATATTTATCTCTTAAACCTGCATCCTTCAACTTGTTAGCTGTTCCCCCCTATCATTATTCCCATTGTTATATGTGCAAAGTAAATCATCCCAATGAAAAAGATACGGAAATAGAGTGAAACCTCAGCAGAAACTTCAGAAGTGGTGACAGAGACCAGACTTTTGGCATGAACAGCATTGGAATCCTCAGGACTTGATATGATGTTTTCTAAAGAATTGTTCTTACTACTGTAAAAAAGACAGAAAATAGAAAGAAAATAAATGTTATTCAAATAAACAAGGCATGTCATAGGAGACGAAATTCATTTTTAAGCATGATTTCAAAAGTCTGCCAACTCTAGCTTCTTTAAAAATAAAATAAAAAAACAATGCAGGGGAGAAGCATCCCGTGAAAATAGAAGAAACAAGATACGGTATATTTGTAGAATTGTAGATGTAAAAGACAACAAAAATCAATGAATAATGAGTTCTGGACTAAAGATTATGACCAATAAGTACAAAAGGTGTCAATGGATATATGAGCATGACATGGCAATGATTTTAAAAATATGACGTGTCTTCTACCCCAACGTTCCTGGTATCGGATTACTAACATAGGGTGCTCAAATGACATGTACTCAACAAGGTAACATCCAACAGATATTTAAACAACAACAACAACACCTAGTATATCCCACCCCTCTAGGGTCACGGTGTTCGCATCCATTCCCTGAACAAGTCAGGAGGAAGTTGCCGAACGACCCAGCTATAAACCAAGGGAATTTATGTACAGTGCCTGCAGTTTTTGGCATTTCCAGATGGCGTCCAATGTTATTTGAGAGTACAAATGGCATTTCCAGATGGTGTCCATTGTTTTTTGAGAGTACAAATGGTACCCCTCAGGTTTTCATTTTGTCTGCTACATGACCAAAACAAGCATGCCCAACAATCCCCATCAAGTTTCCTGTTAAAACAGAGAAGAGAGGGGAAAAGGAAAAGAAATAAAGAAAGAGGGGAGGATGATGTGCAAACATGGGGCCAGGGAGGCTGGAGGTATAGAGTAGACTACCCCCATGGACAAGTGAAACCAGTGATTACCACCATCGGTAAGCTTCCCAATCAGCCAAGACCTTTCAGTTTTAGCCAATCGACTCCTCTGCTTCCTCTCTCAACCCACTAACAAATTGTCAATGGCTATTCTGACTTCTACACTCTCCCCCTTCTCCCAATGCAGCTGTCTGTCATCAAACTCACCAACGCCAGCTCCACCACTAATCCCACCAGACAATTGCCGAATTTGCTGTCTCAGTTCACCATTACCGGGTCCCCCTTCTGACCCTTTTCCCGCAATTATCAATTTTTATTACGAAATGCAAAGTGCTTGAAATTGAATCAATAATTCATCACCAGATTGCTAATTTCTAATCAAATTTACTGGAGCATGCCATAGTTAACTTTGGATTCCAATCTCACTTAAAATTTACTGGAGGTTCAGTTTTATGCTGTACAATTGTAACTTCTTTCACTTTTTTTTACTCTTTTTGTTTGCTGTTTTAAAAAGGAGAGTCAACAGGGTTGATGTGCAATGCGTATGTTGGTCAAGGAAAGGGGAAAACAGAAACTTGAGGGGTACCACTCAGACTCTTAAAAAACTTTAGACACCATCCAAATGGCAATAGCTGAGAGGTAAAGAACTACCAATATCCCTAAAAACAACTATTGGAGTTTAATACTACTTACATATTCAACATTACTCTATCCAAGAAAAATAAAAGTGCTACAAATGAAATGGA
Organism: Persicaria tinctoria; assembly: GCA_037127255.1. Taxonomy (NCBI): domain Eukaryota; kingdom Viridiplantae; phylum Streptophyta; class Magnoliopsida; order Caryophyllales; family Polygonaceae; genus Persicaria; species Persicaria tinctoria. The sequence goes on from JBANSL010000013.1 coordinate 75,921,019, forward strand.
AAAGTAAGCAGAGGACATATAAAAGTAAAACAAGAATAGCATACTATTTTCTCTTTTTGGGCATCTTGGTTGTAGAATAAGAATTGCCTGTGAAAACCTGAATCGATAGATCCTGATCAAGGTTAAAACAAAGTTGCATGTCAGAAGATTAAGATTAAGATTAAAAAAAAAGTGTTGTATAACTAACACAAAGATTTTATGTACAATTGCAATGTTACTAACATGTGTAAGATCACGTCCATCAGACAACAATGGAACAACACCCTCCCCATAATTAGTCTTTGCAAAATATCTATACAACATATCTGAGACATCCATTACCTACGAAACAACCATCACAAAGATCTCATTAGTAAAACACCATGAAAAATATGTATACAGTGTAACTAAAGAGCATATTGCAAAGCTTTAAATTAACTCAATAGCAAAAATGAAAATAATCAAAGGCACTATAAATCATGAGCTTTAAAGCACAAAATTGCTTCACCATTTAGTCCTTCTGGATTCTAACACAAACAATATAACAACATTCTGCACATAGGCACATGTAGAAGATAATTCATATAGACTTTGTAAGGACTTCCAAATTTTCAATAACCAGAAACAATACTATAACTAGAGGGATATAGGATGCACATGAACCTGTAATCTTATATAACTAGCAATTGGAGCCCATTACGACCATCAGTGATCTCTATAACCGTCCGAACAAGCAAGGTTAGTAAATCGAATTGCAAACAAGAAGGGGAAAAAAGATGTATTCCTTTCAGCAAAGTCAATAGTAGGAGGGACTTTCTTAAGATTTTATATAGTGGTCCAATTTGTAAGCATGGAAATCAAGCCTTGAAAGTGCAATCTGTTCTGCTGCAATGGGAGGGTCATTTTACTTTCCAAGAGTTTCTATTCACCATGTATCAAGGTGCTTGATAATATACCTCTAACCATTCAGCTCGAAATTCAGAATATGGATGATTATATATCTTAACGGAACCTTCTGTGGTGCAAACAGCAAGCAAGCACCTGTACATTATTCGGAAAATTAGAAAGGGACGCATGATACCTTCAATGTGGCTTGCTGAAAGAACAATGACTTTCACAGGTATAATTTAGGGAAAAGGAAAAGGTACACCATCAATAGTAACTTTATTAAAAGGAGAGAACTTGGCAAATGGCAAATGAAAAGGGAAAAAAAAAAGGAAAAGGATGTCCCATACCCATAGTTAGAAGCAAATCCAGGTGGTGACCATGATATTGATCGAACACATAGAGAACGATCCCGTGTTAAACAAGTCGGCAATAAGCATGCAGAGAGTAAATCTGCAAACATGCCAGTCAAACTTTATGTAATCCATCACTAAAGCTAAGAAACAGAACCCCAAAATAATCTAACAAGAAGATAGAATTATGACCCACGAAAAGAAGGGTGGTGATTATATTTCTCTTTGATGGGAGAAAAAGGTACATTTTGCTCCAAAAATTTGACAACATAACTTTATTATTGCATCAAAGCATAATGATCTAGCAATTAAAATCATATGCTAATAATAAGTATATATATAAAAGCACATAGCTTTTTGGTAAACGATCAAAAGCTCAAAGCCATACCTCGTCTATCAACGGTGCCAAGATGAAAAGGATCCTTAGGCGTGAGAGTAATTACGCCTCGAGGACTATGAGGCTTCTCGGGATTCTAAAAGCATGTAAAATCCGAAAAACAAAAGAGTATTAAATCCTAGAAGATATAGTTGGAATCTGCTGAAATCATGAATTAAAAACAAAATCAGGAGGGAGAACTTACGAGGATGGTGACAAGATGACCGGTTGCAACTGCAATCAGGTTATTGTCCGACCAAGCAACTGAATTTGGATACGACGCAGAAGCACCTAAAGCTGCCACTTGGAAAGGGGGAGACATTGTCCTTTCGTATCTATCACACGATTGAACAAACCGCAACACTAATTAGGATTAAGACACTGAGAGATATGCCCGCGTGGATTAGGTATTTACATTCCGACTACTCAATCACCCTAAAACCTATCAAGTAGCAAAATTTCAATTCTCCAAATCCCTAATCATAATTCATAAGCAATAAAATGAACAAACAAATGAACAAAATCCCCATTTTCACACTTCAAATCGCAAACCTTAAAACTTAACAAGTAACAAAATTTCAATTACCCAAATCAATTCAAAAATCAACATTTGAATTATAAACAAATCAATAACATCAATTCAATATTTCACCAAAATGAATAAATGTAACAAACAATATCAAAATCGAAGAGGAACTTACCAATTTCGCCCAAATATTAAAACCCCTAATTTCAATTTTTCGCCCAACTGTGAACAGGGCCGCTGCCGGCGAGGCTGGACTGAAGATGGGTTCGGGGAGGCCCTGGCGGCCTCCAGTGATTAGGCGAAGGCTGGACGCCGGCGACTCGCGCGCCACTGTGTAGTTCGCCCGTCCTTCGCTCTTCGCCAGACGTGAGACGGCAGTTGCTGTTTTGCAAAAAGGGGGACACCGGACACTCACCAGCTCTTCACATGCCCTCCGACTATGTCATCTGTGGGGCCCTATGAAACGGCCAACCAACATTTTTTTTATTTGCTAGCTATATACACCACAAATCATGTACGTTCGGTTAAAAGGGGTTAATTAATTTTTTTTAAATGTTAATTAGTCACCAGGCTTGCAAGGACGTGCATTTTCAGCTTTGGATTTGTAGGGTATATAACCACACCCTTTTTTTATTTTTTTTGCAAAACATCTAAGCGAATTTGCGAATATACCCTACCAAAAAAACAAGTTACAAAAACATCTCAATTTCTCTCAAATATATAAAAATCCAAATTACCTCACTCAAAATGGAGCGTTGTAGAAGCAATCGCAAGGCTCCAAAGTTGGAATGTTCACACAGTTTCTGCAAGTTCTTTTGCAACGGTTCGGGTCCGTTTCTGGCCAGCTGCTGTATCGGTGCTTGCTAGGCAGCCTCCTAAGTGCCGGAAGAGTGAAATGGTGGTGGTCAGCAACCTCGGTTTCACTTACATCGTGATCGAGATGATCCGAAACAAACGAAAATCATGTCAAATATGTAATGTTGCTTGATACGTGGCTATGAGATCTTGATGGCTCGGGGTACGTTAACTATCAAGCTGATGATGTCCATGACCCAACCAATACTGAGATCGACAAAAAGTTACAAGGTGCCGATACTTCGATTTCTTACAAAAATATATGAAGGTCTCATACGACACGTTTGTAAGCGCTCCGAGTTTCGACCATCTAAAAGATCTTCAAGTTTGGACTTCAAGTTTGGCATTCGAAAGCAACAGGGATGGATCCTCGAGTTTGACCGAGTATTTAAAAAGGCTACCTTTTAATGAGTATTGTTTCTCATATAGAGATTTGCCGGTTCGGTCAACCTAAACAAGGGGCGCAAAACTCTCTTCAAAACTCGTCAAAATTAAAGAGTGCTTTCTGGAGATCGAATGGGTGCCAACACTAACAAGAAACAAGGCCGCGTCCCTCGTACAAGAGCATCCTAAGATATCAAAGTCATTTTAGATCGCCTATAATTGAAAGTGATTTTAAATGTTCAAATGAAACTGTTTGGAGGAACTACGGGTGATTTGATCCCTTCAAAAGAGTACGTAGGACACTCGATACAAAGTCAAAGCTTATCGAGTTCAATTGTCAAAACCAAATTCAAGTTGTTCGCGTAGAACTACGTTAAGATTTGATGCTCTTTACGAGCTACTTAGGAAATCCGGTAAAAGCATGTGTATCTCGGATTCAATCACATACCCCAAAATCAAATGATGTTCCCCAAGAACTACGTCATCACTTGATGCTCTTGACGAGCTACGTAGGAAACTTGACCCGAGTCAAATTCTCGTTGGGTTCAGTCGGTCCAAAAATCAAATTTCCCTCAAATTCAAAATGTCCCCTCGAACTCAATACAAAGCTTTCGCTCGTTGAGTTCAATCATCCCAAAAACCAAATTTTCATCAAATCCAAAGTATCCACTCTTACTCGATACAAAACTTTCGCTCGTCGAGTTTGGTCATACCAAAAATCAAAACCAAATTCCACCAAATTGAAATTTATCAAGAACTACGATAGCAAGTCATGCAACAATCGAGTTCAACCCCAAATTCTAAAAGAAAAGATCAAATGAAGTTGCTTCCAATTTCAAGGCGGAACTATGGAGACTTGATTCCGTCTCAAACGGATACGTAGGAAGCTCAATACAAAGTCAAATTCATTGAGTTTAGTCGCAATCCAAAGTCAAGAACCATACTCTTTCCCGAACTACGAAGGCTTGATGCTCTCAAACGAGCTACGTAGGAAACTCGACATCAAGTCATACAAATGTCGAGTCCAGCCGCAAGTTCTCGATCAAATTCATACCTTTGAACTACGAGTGATTTGATTCCGTCATCACGGATACGTAGGAAACTCATATCCGAGTTCAATCACAAACCTCAAAGAAAACAAATCAAACCCGATGCTCTATCGAGTTGAAACCTAAACACGTATACCCAAACACATACCCAAACTCAAATCAGACACCAAGTCTAAACCAAATCAAATCCAAACCACCAAAAAACCCAAATCCTAATTGTCCGCATAATTTAAAATTGTGAGGAAGTACAGATAAGGGTCGAACTTTAATAAAATAATTCAAATTAAATGTATTGTGCGAGATTGTTCCTTTAACAATTTTTGCCTAACAAGGATGATGGGAGATAACACTATGGTCCACAAGCTTTCGACTTGTGAGACAATGGGATCTGCCACCACCATCTGCACAGACAAGACGTGCACACTGAATTTGAGCTCCCCATTGAAAAGAATGTGGTTGAATTGACACACCAAGGTGTTGGACTGAACACAACGGGAGGCGTCTACAAGCTCACGGAGGGATCTGATTACGAGTTCTCGGGTAGTCCAACAGGGAAAGCTCTTCGTTCATGGGATGTGTTGGATCTCAACATGGACATGGATCAACTGAAGCTGAGCTATGAAGTACTTCATGTCGAGACATTCAATTCGCAGTAGAAGAGAAGTGGTATCATGATGAGGAGCAATGCAGATGGTTCAATCCGTATGCAATGGAAGGGTGCCGCGGAGATGATTCTTGCAACGTGCTCCAGCTACTACGAGGCCTCTGAGAAGATGAAGGTTATAGACGACAATGTGAGGATGAACTTTGAGCGGATCATTTGTATCATGTCAGCCAGCAGGCTTCGCTGCATCACTTTTGCACATAAACAAGTTCGGGAAGAGGAGATCGTGAGAGATGGAGACTCTCATAAGTATATAATTCAAGAAGAGGGATTGACCCTATTGGGATTGGTGGGTTTGAAGGATCCATGCCGGCCTAGGGTGAAGAAAGTCGTTCAAGATTGCTAGAACGCCAGTTTCAACATCATGATGATCACCGGAGACAATGTCTTTACCGCAAAGGCCATAGCCACCGAATGTGGGATACTTGGTCCAAATCAAGACCTAAGTGGGGCAGTCATTGAAGGACAAGAGTTTCGAAATTAACTACACCGAAGCAGAACGCATGGTGAAGGTTGATAAGATTTGTGTCATGGCCAGATGATCTCCCATTGACAAGCTCCTAATGATGGAATGCCCGAAGAAAAAGGGCCACGTTATTGCAGTCACCAGTGATGCTGCGAAAGATGGTCCAACACTGAAGAAAGCCAACATAGGACTATCCATGGGGATCCAGAGAACTGAGGTCGCCAAGGAGAACTCAGACATCGTTATCTTGGATGATAACTTTGCATTAGTGGCAACGGTTTTGGGATGTGGAAGGTGTGTCTACAATAACATCCAGAAGTTCATTCAGTTCCAATTGACGGTCACTGTCGCTGTTCTAGCAATCAACTTCATTTCCGCTATTTCAGTAGGTGAAGTTCCAATAACAATGGTCCGGTTATTGTGGGTGAACCTCATCATTGTCACGCTGGGGCCTGGGAGCTCTAGCTCTTGCAACCGATAAACCAACGAGGGAGCTTATGAAAAAGTCACCAGTGGGTAGGACTGAGCCACTCATCACCAACATTATGTGGAAGAATCTTACGGCCCAGGCTGTATACCAGATAACCATCCTCCTGACCTTGCAGTTCAAGGACAAGGAGACCCTCATATTCAACACTTTTGTGCTCTGTGAGGTATTTAACGCATTCAACGCAAGGAAACCGGAGAAGAAGAGTGTCTTTGAGGGCATACATAAGAACAAGTTGTTCTTGGCGATAATCAACATAACGATTGTGCTTCAGCCTTCATGTAGTGATGGTGGAGTTCTTGACGAAGTTTGCCAACATAGAAAGACTGAACTGGGGGCACTGGGCCGCTTGTATAGGAATGTCAGCTATGGCCTGTGTCGTTGGGTGGCTCATCAAGTTCATCCTTGTTCCATATAACCCAATCTTAAGCTATATTAACTATCAAGTGGTGAAAATATCAAGAAGTCCTAGAGGGAGGTCATTAGGCAGGATCTTACCTCGTTACATATACCAAAGGGTTCGACGAGAGATCAAAGTGAACAGAGGCTATCAAGGTGGACGAGGGTTTTAGAGATTTAGAGATGGTTTGAAAATTGTGTATATTGCATCGACTTAAACTAGTATTAATAGTGATTACATATATGAATTCCCCTCTGTTTACTCTAACTACTTGATAAGGATAACTCTGAGCAATCTCAATCCTATATACGAGGAACTAATTTAAATAATTACAAACTAATTTAGTTGTTCCTTAACATGCCCCTCAAGCATCCGACACAAGTGAGGAGAGTCCTTTGAGACGAGTGACCAAAATCAAGCTCTTAACAACAGTTTTGTAAGGGACAGTTCCCGTCTGCCGACTTGTCGGCCTTCGAGGTTAAAGTATGTCTGACCTCGAATTTTTTCCTAATAAAAAAAAACAGTTTTGTAAGAACATCCGCTAGCCGATCTTCAGTAGACACATAAGCGACTCGGAGAGTACCTTTTTGTACTTATTCCCGGGCAGAGTGAAAAGCAAGAGAGATATGCAATAATGCATGAATTTCAAATGCATAGTTTCGAAGAAGCACGTACCCAAAATGCGCAATTATCAATCTACTTTTTTGCTTTTCATGAATTCGAAAGCAACTGCAATATGACCGTGTATATGAATTGACAGTGCAATTACAATTATGGCGATTATTAATGACTGTGCAATTATCAATTAATGACAAAAAAAATCAATTTCATCAATTAATTATCTTTTTTTTAATCAATGTAATAGTTCAAAATCTTAAACAATACCATTGTCTGAGAAATCGAGATGCCGAAAGTAAAATGGCTAACGGACATTTGACGAGATACAACCAAGGAACCAACCGCAACCTCACATACAACATAAATGATTCCCGCACCGCTCACAAGGCATCAAACATGTCTGTCCACGTGGAAGCATAGGATAATGAAGAGGTGGAAAGTATGGATTAGCGACATTACTTATACAAGGGATTTTCAAAAATCATGAACACTGCCACCTTCCTCTCGATTAATTAGGGCGTGTTTGGTGATATGTGGAGGTTATGGGGTTGGAGGTTATGGAGTTGGAAGTTTGAAAGGTGGAGTTTATTTAAAAAAAAAAAAACTTGAATGGGTGTTTGGTAGTTGTAAGGTTTGTAAATGAGTTTTAAGATAAAAATGTCTAAAATACTCATCCCCTCCCTTGCTTCAACATATCCGATTGAATTCAAAGGGCAAGAAAATAAACTCACGAAGAATAACCTCCAAAACCTTGGGTGCCCAAACTTTTTTTTTTTTTTTGCCAAATTTAAATTCCCAAAGCTGCATCTTAACCTCCACCTTCCACGACAAATCTCTTACCAAATACCACGAGGTCACGAGTTGCAGGTTTTATTTTTTTTAACCTCCAACTCCTCCAAAAAAAACCTCTTACCAAACGTACTACCTTATCCGTCCAGAAAAGAAACGAGTACCAAATAATTAGCACCAAAAAAAAAAAAAATTCTTTTGACCCGGGAGAGGACGATTGACGATTGGGGGAGAAGGTACAATGCCGGAGAGGTACGGCAGTTGAAGAACACCGCACCAGTGACCTAAACCCTTTCCCCCTCTCTCTCATGGCCTCCATCGCTTGCTCTCCAAATCCCTTCTTCTACGCTTCAAAGCCCTCGATTTCGGCTCTCACTTTCTCCAGTTCATCGCGGAACCTCCACAACTGCGGATTTCTTCGTCGCCATGCCGTCGTAAGTTTCAGATTCTCTCCCAACAGTTCTTTCTCAGTAAAGTCTGTTGATCGTTTACTGGAATTGGAATTTGAAATTGGAAATGAATTTTTGTGCATTAGAAGTGTAGTTTGGCTGAGCAGCTGAAATTGGACAATGGCAAGCCTGGGTTTCCTCTTTTGGTGGAGCCATCGTTCCCGAGCTTTCAGGCTTCCAGTAAACAGTTAGATGATAGATTGGATAACCTTACTCGTCTCCGGATATTTTCTGGCACTGCAAACCCTGCTCTTTCACAGGTAACGGAATCTGCTGGTTTTCTTTTTCCCTTGGTTGTTTCGTTTACATTGTGACACTGTTGTTATCTGTTGTGAGTTTGAAACTATGGATCTGCGAGTTTGAATGAATTAGGAAGCAAGAGCTTAAGGTAGAGGAAGTAGGAATACAGTTTTTTAGTTAATTGTTTCGTCTACGTTGTGAGTTTGAAAATGAAGTTTCTGTGATGAATGAATTTGGAAGCAAGATCTTAAGGTATGTGAAGTAGGAGTTCTAGAGAAGAAATGGTTATTAGTGCATAGTTGTCGTCTTTGGCAGCAAGAGAGAAGAATTGCGGTGCACTTGATCAGTCTTTATTGGTCTTGTATAACATTATCAAACCCCCTACAAGGTTGTGGCTTTCATACTGGCCAATAACTCCAAAATTAATATGGAGTATCTATTTATTCTGGCAAACTATGAAGCATGGAAACGTCCAATGTGTAGCATGTCATGTTAGAGAGATGTCCAATGTGTAGCATGTCATGTTTCAAAGACCGGAAAGCGGCCAGAATGTGCAGAAGCATACGGAAATGAAGGATAAGCCCTGAGAAACATTTGAGACACTGGCCGGAAACAGGGAGGGCACAGCTGTTTGAATTTGTGCTCATTAACCTCTTCCAACCCAAACCTAACCTTGTATTTTTATGGAAGTGCCTTCTCAAATTGTATTTATGGAGCTCCGTTTAGATATAAAAAGAAGAAGGTATTTCCTCTGCATTGTTTGGTACGTTTTTGTGCATTTGATACTCTTCAACGAAAGGGACTGTTTTTCAAGAAACGAAGAGATGTTCTTGGCTGATGGTGGAGCTGCTGATTTTTCTGTCTCATTTGTTTTTCACTGTTTATTTTTGCTGATCTTACGCTGCTATTGTATAGGGCTTATCTGCATTTATGCTTATCGTATCATTGACAACTTATGCTCACATGTAAAAATTATAGTGTAGAACCAATGGAAAATTGGTGATAGTTATGAGTTATGACGGAATTTGTCTACTTTTGTGGTTGGATACGCACCATGAGGATGGAATGTTCTTCCATTCATTTAATTTATAGGGAAATACATTAATTATATTTTCTATGGTTATTTTTACAGACCTTAGGCATGTTACATGGGTTTAATTATATTTTCCATTCGTTTGATTGTGACCATTTGCTCACTAATGTGCCACAGGAAATTGCATGTTACATGGGTTTGGAGCTTGGCAAAATAAAAATAAAACGCTTTGCTGATGGTGAGATATATGTCCAGCTGCAAGAAAGTGTACGAGGGTGTGATGTGTATCTTGTTCAGCCCACATGTCCTCCAGCAAATGAGAATCTCATGGAACTTTTGATAATGATTGATGCCTGTAGGAGAGCTTCAGCTAAAAATATTACGGCTGTCATTCCTTACTTTGGCTATGCTAGAGCTGATAGAAAGGTGTGCTTTATGCAACTGGTGTAGCCTAGTCTTAGAAGTTAAAATTTCAACCTTCCTTGTTTACAAAACTACAGTTTTCATTGATAATTATTTTTGGCTGACCCAATTGTATCCTGTGCCCTCTCCCACATGATTGGTGGGAATCATATTTGGATTTTTGATTCTATATTTGTGGCTGTGATAAAAATACAGTTTATTAGATTTTATCTTAATAATTACTCTCGCTGGTCTACTTTATTTGTCGTTTTAGGGGGGTAAATTTTGCTCAACTATAGTCATGTTTTACACAATCCAATGCATTTAACGTCATTCCCAATGATTTATTCTTCATTTATTATGCAATAGAGCATTTCTATTGGTCCATGCTAAAACATCATAGGTTGATGATCGGAGGGAGTAATTTTTAAATTCACAAATAATTTCTGTGTAATACAACCATGTTTTGTCTATTCATACTTAGCCTATTATGGTTGATGTTTAAGTGAGTGCAGATCAAGGGGTTAGTGTAGATTTGTAGAGCTAGCTAGCTTCTACAATGCATAGCTGCTTGGATATTTGACCTTGATTTTACATTTTGTTTGCTTGCTTTAATTTGTTCATTTTTTAATGATATTTCAGACACAAGGACGCGAGTCTATTGCAGCTAAACTTGTGGCAAACCTTATAACAGAAGCGGGTGCAAATAGAGTTCTTGCTTGTGATTTACATTCTGGACAATCAATGGGCTACTTCGATATTCCTGTGGACCATGTTTATGGTCAGGTGAGTTGTTCATCACTCATCAGTTCTTTTTTTTCATTTGGAAGCTTCTTATCAGCATGAGCATGCTACCTTATCCTGTTAATTAGTTGCTCTTGCTTACTGTGCTATTTCATGTTTATTTCTCTATTTTATTATATATGGGTCTCTTGAAAACACCCTCTCGACTAGTTCGGGGAAAGGGTGCGTACATCCTCACCTCCTAAACCTTACTTGAGTGCAGGAAGATGTTTGTTGTTGTATTTCTCTGTTTTCTTATATAATTAATTCAAACTATAGTTTGCCAGAAGAATGTCATGGAAGTAATCAATTCCTTCTGATAAAGTGGAATTAGCGGAACAGAAAAATTTGCCAATGTTTGGGGGTTAAATCAACTAATGACAAAGAGCTTTGACAACTTTGATCTATTAAGGCCCTTAGTCTATTTTTCACATCACCGGGGTGATTTGTTTTCATCAGTTTTGACGGAGTTACAATCCAAAATGATATTTCAATTAAGAACAGGATGTTTCAAATGAGTTGGAAGGTTGAGTTTTTAGTGTTTGTGCCTTGTGGTATTGAAAGTGAGTGAGTTTTAGACTTTTCTTTTTATATATGAAATTGGTCTGCTTATTTGTGCATATTTTTTGTGCTCCGCTAGCCTGTCATACTTGATTACCTAGCCAGCAAGACCATATGTTCGGACGATTTAGTTGTAGTCTCCCCTGATGTTGGAGGTGTTGCCAGAGCTCGTGCTTTTGCAAAAAAGCTGTCTGATGCACCACTTGCTATCGTGGATAAAAGGCGTCAAGGGCACAATGTTGCTGAGGTGAATGATCTTTTTCTTTCCTCCATAATCTGAATATCTGATTATAATTTAGCTATTCACATAGTAAAAATAACTTATGGTTTTTATCAGTTGCACAGATATGTTAATTGCTCAAGCCTTGCATTCTGATTACCAAGCTAATAGATCATTTGATTAGTTATGTAAGGCATTTGATGTGTAATTCAGGAGACCCTTATCCTAAGCAGCTCTTATTTTTCCTTTTTTTTGAGGCAATTCTACACTAGTTCAAGAAGTTATTTAATTTGAGGGTTGAGTATTCGAGTCTATTTAGTATCTCTTGATGATTGGATTTTCCATATTACGTTCCAGGACCTTATTTGTAATGTGGAATTTTGTCCTTGATAACTAGTTGTCACATCCATGGATGATCATTGTGGATTTTCTTGGCAGGTGATGAATTTGATAGGTGATGTCAAGGGTAAGGTTGCAGTTATGGTGGATGATATGATTGACACTGCTGGTTAGTTCTCCTTTTAAAGAAACTAGTACAACAGTACAATCCCCATACAATGTATGGGATGCATTTTCCTAATTTGAAATATCATTTGTATTTTTATTAAATATTATTTCACTAAATGAAATGTGTTACAAGTAATCATATATAAATTATTTCACCTTTAATACAATTAGGGTGGATCAATAAAATAAAAACTCATGCGAAAACCACTATTTATTATGTAAATAATATTACTCTTAACTTATCTCATTGTTTTAAAATGCTCAACTTTTTCAAAATTATCTCTTGTTGGTCTTCAATTTTGAGTAATGAGCAATTGAGCTCTCTTGGCATTAGAAGCAAGTGAAAAAGATGCCCTGCATACTGAGATGTGCATTGTTGGTTGCATTATGGTATTTTGTACTCCCTCCATTCTATATTAGATGGGCTTTTAGAAGAATTGTTTTTATCAACAACACATGGGCTTTTAGATTTTCTAGGAAGTAATAATTAGTATTGCTTTGTGTGTTGTTGACTTCTGCCATTTGCTAAAAGACCATGTATTATAGAACGGATGGAGTATATCACAACTGACTTTAAAGTGGATTGTATCAGAACTTGACATGTGATGGCTGGCTCTGACTCTAGTATGGTCATGTTTTTGGATTGTGGAGCCATGCATTAAACACAAAGCGAACTATTCTTTCGCCTTTTACTAAAAAAAAGTGCGCTTAACTGACATAGTTCTATTGTTTAAGTTTCAAATATGCTTTGGGTACCAAGGGTTTCATTCTTATGAGTTTCCACCAACATGTCAGATATGGATATTAAAATTTAAATTCATTCATGGTACTTAAGTAATAGGGTGCTAAAGTTGATTAGTCATGATACACATATAGGTACAATTGCTAAAGGAGCAGCACTGTTGCATCAAGAGGGAGCTAGGGAAGTCTATGCTTGCTGCACTCATGCTGTTTTCAGGTGGGCTATATGCTCCATTAGCATGACTCTTAACTTCTATTCGTTTTTAATGGTTTTATTTTAGTGAGATTTAGAAAGATCCCTCACCTTCACATCCTTTTATGTATAACCTTACGTTGGTCATGATCCCTAATAATAATCATACCCTGACTTTCCAACGTTCCGGACAATTGCCTACTGCCACAATTTTCTCATTGTGCTGAATAGAAGCATACCTTTGAAATTCAATCCATCAGGGGAAAAGCTTCCCTCTTCTCTCTTTGCAACCTCTGCTTAATTAGTACACATTATTGTAAGAGTTGTTGATCTTTGGGTTGACGGCCTTTACTAAATTTGCGATTACTTGTTTAGAGGAGGTATACAAGTTCACTAGTATTATGGATTCACTTTGCTTGAATCTTTTTAAAGAAATGGATTATTGTAACACATCTCATATTTTTTTCATTGTTTTTCTGACTAATACTTGAATTATTTTCAGCCCTCCAGCGATAGAAAGGTTGTCAAATGGCTTATTTCAGGAAGTAATAATAACAAATACCATTCCTGTGTTGGAGCAAAACTATTTTCCGCAATTGACTATCCTGTCTGTGGCAAACCTCCTTGGAGAGACCATCTGGCGTGTTCATGATGACTGCGCTGTAAGTTCTTCCATCAAATAACTCTGAGGGATCTTTTTAATTCCTTAACATCAGTTTCTGGATTTCTGGTGGGTAAATGTTTGCTCATGCTCTAATTTTTTTTTCACTTCATGCCAATTGGCCCAGCATTTAGCCATTTACAGCCCACTTTTTTATTATTTTTATTTTATTCTTATTTTTATTTTAGAAATGTTCCCTATGAAATAATTAAAAACAACTGAATTAGATGTTTACTCATGATCAATACATCCATTTTGCTCATATCCTTTTCTGCAACCATGAGAAGATCTCCCTGAATGGAGACATAGGAGATTATTAGTGTGGATTAATATGCTGAGCGATTTCTTGTCCATGCTTCCTCATCTGAAATTACAAAAATTCTTAGTCTTTTTGGACTGAGTGTTGTATGAACACTTGATGATTTTGCTTTTCTTGATTGTCAGGCTGGCTTTGAACCCTACTCAAGCTTGGGTATTGACTGAGCCAAACATCAAGGTATGCCAGATCTATCCCGATGAGTGATGATCTGTACACGAGTTCTTATACACGACCATTTTTCTTCACAGACTTATGTAGAAAAGCTTGTGCACTTCCTGTTCGATGAGAAGATAGATCAAAGTCTGTTATTCTTCACCACTCATGTACTTGTGTAGTGTGCTGCATTGTTGTGTAGTTGTGTTGGTAATTGGTAATAAATGTGCAATGCTGTCTTGATATATCTTTCTATTAACAATCTGTGAATATTTGTAACATTTGTTTGAGAGTTTTCAAGTAATGGTAGTGGAAATGCTGGTTATCGACGATTGCAAACCAAAGAAACGCGTGTGGAAGGGAGAGGATTGCCATAGGAAAGCTATGCACAATATCCATAAAAGCTTTCACAGTTGATGGCTCTAGCACTCGTACAAGTCTTCGGGCCTCAAAAATGGTCTACAATACCTAAATGGTGGTCATGCCGACAGGCGACAGGGATGCATTGGAATGTGTTCATGCAAGCGCAACACAAGTTTTTATGTGCAATGAACGCTGATATAGTATAAGTACCACTAGACCTCTGAGCAGACATGGGCTAACCCGCTCGGCCCGCCCAACCCGCCCGGCATAAAAGACGGGCTTGGGTAGAGCAATTGGCCCAAGTGGGCTGACAGGCCCGACCTGGTAGGCCCATCAGGCTGGGTTTGGGCTGAGCATGGGGCCCAAGCGGGCTATTATGCCGGGCCCAATCGGGCTAGTAGGCCCGGCCCGCTATATTAATATTAAATATTATATATTTATATGTAAATTAATTATAATAATATTATATATGTATATATATGGTCATTGATGCAGAAAGTAAAAAAATGTAAGTGTTTGACCTTATGAAATCAAATAAAGATAAACAGGGCAATTTAAATTATTGTTTTTTGTTTACAGAGGGGAGAGCTATAATTTAACAAAGGGCAAAGTTAATTCTAAATTTCAATTCCACACCCCTCTTTTCATTTCCAATGCACCGTGAAGTCGTGAGCCATAGCCGGCAGTCGCAGTCTCCAATCTCCGTTCGTAGAAGCCAACAAGGGCAGTCGCACCGTGAACTCTAGCCAGCAACTTTGTGTTATGAATGGCCCGCTAGGCTCGGTGGGCAGCCCGGCCCGCCAACAAGGGCGGGCTTGGGCAAGGTAGTAGGCCCAAAAACCGGGCCTGTCCCAAGCCCGGCCCGATACAATTGGCCGCGAAAAAGTCGGAATCCCGGCCCAAGCGCGCCCGGCCCGGCCCATGCTCAGGTCTGTACCACACACATACAATGTTAGGTAAGATATTCATCAGTAATCCCTTAACTGGTGATCTTGAGTTTGAGGCCATGAGACTATGATAGCTAAAGTGAACCCCCTTAACCCAAGTAGAGACGTGGCGATATTACCGATATATATTGCACTCATTTTTATCTTTTCATACTTCAAAATGAAAAATAATATTTACTAGTAAAACATTTTTTTTTTAAAAAATTATCCTTGAATATTTTTGCGATTGAATGAAGTAGTGAATGTTGTAGATCCCTATTAGATCATTTTTATCGTTGAGAAAAAAATAATATAATATGGGGTAATACTGAAGCATAGATGGCGAGGGATGCTTGGGCTAGCATCGATCCTTCGGAGTGGAGAGAGGGGATGGTAAAACGGAGTCAAAGTTTGGAACTTCGGATACGACACGTCGACATTGCCATAACAAACATAAAACCAACTTACAAGTACATAAAAACAACTTCCTAGTTCCTAACTACCCGTTGTTCGGATCTTCTCGGGTTGTTTGCTCATAAGGTGCTTATTCAAATTGTCATAGTCCAAATTGTTCTCCTGTGCCTATGTGCACAATGCTTACAAACTGCTTCAAAGTAGTCAGGCGCAATCTCTTCTTTTTCGAAATGTCGCATGAACATATCTTTATGGAGAAAATCATCTTTGCATCGAGATTGATCTGCCATGACGAAATTAACAAATTGTATATTTTTAGGATTTAGATTTTAGGATTGTAATTTGGATGAAAAAAATTGAATGAAGGCCCTTTTATAGACCAAATATAGTCTACAATGACTACTTTTTTTTTTCAAAAACAACCCGACATAGTAGGCCTCACCACCCTAATTTTTTCAAAAAACAAATAGAGGAAATTGCACAAAATAGGTCAAAAAATGGGTCTATTTGCAGAAATAGCCAAGAGGGTGAAAAATTGACTCAAAATAGCCTGGCCATTCCAAGCAAATATAACAACCGGTTTTTTGGAACTATTCATTACCGGTTGTAGGAGGTGACCTGGGAAGAGAAAAGATGAGAGAGGCTAGAGCTCAGATCCGTCGCTACCTCCTCCGAGCCAAATCCTGGGTGAGCACCGTTGGAGAACACGATTAGGGCCCCGCGGATGAACGACAAATCGATCTCGTTCCAGATCGACTCCCGGCTCGCGACAGGGAGGTGCGAAAAGCGGACAGAGGAAGAAGAAGGTGCGGATGCCGGCGGCGACGGGGGCGGCGGAAGCTTTGGACGGCGGCGAAGGCTTTGGTCCTGGCGGCGACGGAGGACGACAACACTTAGAACGACGAATCGATCTCGTTCCAGATCGACTCTCGACTCGCGACAGGGAGGTGCGAAAAGCTTACAGAGGAAGAAGAAGGTGTGGATGCTGACGGCGACGGGGGCGGCGGAAGCTGTGGACGGCGGCGAAGGCGAGCTCCTCCGCCTCTCTCTCCTCCTC
Source organism: Persicaria tinctoria (assembly GCA_037127255.1). Classification (NCBI taxonomy): domain Eukaryota; kingdom Viridiplantae; phylum Streptophyta; class Magnoliopsida; order Caryophyllales; family Polygonaceae; genus Persicaria; species Persicaria tinctoria. Next base: position 75,937,872 of record JBANSL010000013.1, read on the forward strand.
CTTGATGACAAGCTCGGCTCCGAGGAAAAGCCGTTTCTGAGGGCACCAACGCTGTGAGCAAGTTCACAAGCTCTTAAATTTGGGGCCTTTAGTTGATTGATTATGGTTGAACTGGATTTCACATTTCTAGTTTTGGGGATGTGAAATTGTGATGGAATTTAATCTCTTCATGGTTCATTACATCGCTACTAAACCTTCTGTCATTTGCTGGATTACGATTAAATGTTGTGATTGTGCAGAGTTGCTTTCTGGTAACGTCGCCGTCTGCAATTGCGGAGACCTACCCTAGCCTCAAGGCCGAGAGTCTGGTATTCATGCTTAGTCGACAATTCGATTTTTCATTGAACCGTATGGCTCTTGGAGCCGATTGGAATTTTCCTGAATTTGAATTTCTTTCTGGATTTTTGTTAATTTTTCTTGTGAAGGTGCTTCTTGGCGATGCATTGTCCAACGAAAGAGAATTCAAGAGAGCCATTGTAAGTACCTCAACAAAGCTCCGGCCTATTTTGTGTTATTTTTCCTGAAGTCAGCATAAGAAACTGATATTGTGAAGAATGGATACTGTTATCTGGTTAGGAAGGATAGTTTGTGTTTTTTTTAGGTGAAATGGTATGGTAAATTTTGAATGAAAACCCTTGTTCACTGATATTTAAGTTCTATGGGCTTGGCTTGCAATTCCAACTAATGTTCTGGCACCTTGTTGAATCTTTTATTATAGATGGAAATTTTACAGGCGCCAACTTTATAGTTCTATTTATGAGTGATTTTGATGGGTGCTTGGGACTACTGTGCAAGTTTGGGGTTTTGAGAATAAGAATGGAAACAAATTTAGAGTGGGTTATGATCCACAAGTTTGGGGTTTCTACTTACTGCTTATACTCCCTCTGGAAACTATAGCAGCTGAACTCATCTCCCTTATGACCCCCTCTGGAAACTACAGCAGTTGAACTCATCTCCGTTGAACTTGCAGATATTCGTTCGGCCTCGTTTACTTCATTCAGAAGGAAGGAAGATTCTTGAGAGTCGCCGTCTAAGCTGGGGGCAGAGCTGGAAAAAAAAAGAATAACAAGGATGGAAACTAAATAGCTATTCAGAAGGAAGGAAGATTCTATTGTTGGTTGCTGGTTATTTTGACAGCAATGGATTATGCAAGATTAGTAGACGTTAAGGTATTAGCGGAAACTTGGGTGCTTGATTATCCATAAATGGAGGAAGTGCAAAGAGGTTCTGAATCTGAACAGTTTTGAAGTGAATGATGTTTATGTTTCAATTGTGCGCATGTTGTATGATTCGTGCGTCTAAAATTGATCCTTGAAGCGAATCCATGGAGGATTTGCAACATAAGTTAGACTTGTATAGCTAAAGGGAACTGATTTTGTAGTTTGATACGACGTATCTGTTTTCTTCTTTATGCTCTCTCTATTCAACCAAGATTAATGTCATCTCTGATCGTTTGATACAGAGTATGTGTTCATATCTCTCTGGACTTATACGACTGAACATGGTAGGAAATATATACACTAGTGGTAGGATAAATTTGTGAATCTGATAGGACAAATGATAATTTTGCAGGAAGCAAAAATAGCGCTTGAATTTGTAATCTTAATTTGCAAGTTATGCAACTGGTCTTGTGAAACCGTCACCTTGGGGTAGTTTTGTTATAAGAAAAAGGAACAACTACAACGGATAGGTATAAGATCACTTACCCATCGTTGCCACTGTCATCGGACAAACTTCTTGCACTTTTTCAGGTATGAAAGGACAGTTGTACACTATTGGTAGGACGTAAATATTCTATTGGTAGGATGGGGACTGTATCGTTTCCTGGAATGAACGGGTAACTTTTTCCCCGTCCTTTCCGCTTCTCTCCTATTCTGTCTCGCTTTTTGCAGAGCATGTTATGGTGTTTTAGATCATTCTCTCAAGCTTATATATGTTCTTGGGGACACCCATCAATGCAATCATTGCATTTTCCCCTAATAAATGCTCTCATCTTTCCTCAAAGGAGGAACCCTGTTTTGGCGCCAAAACTACACCGACAGCCCGCCAAATCAGCTACAGTGAATCTCCTCCAGATTCTTTTCAAAATATCTCCAGGTATGGAAAGACAGATTTAGCCTATTGGTAGGACCAATTAATTCTATTGGTAAGATGGAGAGTCTACAGTTTTCCGAGATGAACGGAGGATGCCTTTTGGTGCCACATGTCACTGACAGCTACATCATAGCTACAATGTCCCTCACCTTCACCTGCAACTTCCTCTCCCGGTTGCTATTTTTATTTGCAAAAAATCCATATGTCACTGACAGCTACAACATAGCTACAGTGTCCCTCACCTTCACCTGCAACTTTCTCTCCCGGTTGCTATTTTTATTTGCAAAAAATGGCCATTTTCTACCCCTAGCAAATAAACAAGGGACATGACTAGTTGTGTAAACTTTTTTTTTTTTGGTCTAGTTATGCAAATTGGCCAAAAAAATAGCCAACTTGATGGGTCGACTGATTTAAACCACCTTTTTTCTTAAAAAAACTCTTACTCACTTAAGTACTTGATTGAGTTGATTGGTCTCGCTCTCGGGCCAAGTCGAGCTTATTCAGGTGTTGCGCCTTGATATGACGAGTGTAGTTTTCATTTTCACCCCATTTTAGATGTCTGAAAATCGTTGAACAAAAGTTACATTTCACATCACAACTTACGCCAGCTTGTTTCGAACCCTTAGTAAACCAGACATGAAAGACCACGCTTTCGACGCCGGAGATATCTCTCGATCCACTAGAGGATCCGACTTCCAATTCAATATTGCTTCTTTGAACTCTATTAGACATGATCAGTCGAAATTTAGCACCTCTTAAATCTTTTACATAAGTTGTATAAACATCTAAAACAAATAAGGTTATTTATAGTGTGCTAGTTTATTCAAACGGCTATTTCCTTCACTTCCAACCGCACCAATTTTTTTTTTTATAAAAAAGGTCGACCCGACAGGTCTTAGGAAATCGACCCTAACCCGACCAACCCGCCGAACTGTTGACCCGAACCCAACTGATCGTCGATCCGACAGGTTGTCGACCCGGTACGATTCGCTGGGCCGCGGGTACATGTCTATGTCATTGGGCCATGTTGGGCCGGACAATTGAGCATTCTGGCCCAACAAGAAAACAACAGATGATGACTGAAGAAAATTCAGGGACCTTCACCGCTTTCCCCTCTCTCTCGTATACTCTCACGACCCTAGCGCCGTCTCCATTTCTTATCTCATCTCTCAAATCCCAATCTTTAATCCGTAACGCTCCATCATCTTCCGCCAAGGTACACACTCTTAGATTCCATTGTTCTCGTCTGTGTCTGTTTTTAATGTTTTTTTTCCTCTTTTCCCCTTTCCCATTTGGTTTCTAGGGTTTTAAGTTCTTCCAGGGTTTTTCAGATTTACTGGGTTTTCGTTGCCACTTGCTTTGATATCTTACTGTTTCTTTTCTATGCGCCTTATTAATTTGATTCTCTGTTCCTCCGGGTTTTTCATTTGTGAATTGAGGGGAAAAGGTACCATTTTTTAGTTTTGATTTGTTTGCTGAGGTTTCTCATAGGGTTTGTAATTGATTTTCTAGTGCATGACAATCAATTGTTCTTTATCAGAACATCTATTTGTATATTTCATTGAGGTTGACAGTTCCTGAGGATTTATAATTAGCCTGGAAAATTAGGGGGAAACTGAGTGTGATTGATCAGATGTTTGCAGGATAGCTCTGAATGCTTAGTTTAGATGAAAAAACAATACAGTGCAATCTTACTTTTTAGGTAAACCACCTGTTATTAAATTTACTCTGCATAAAACCATTCATCATATGTGAATGAAGTTCATTTAATCATTTTACTCTTATGAAACATTTGTCTGTGTAATTTGTTGTATTCCTTTCCTTCTAAATTTCATTTGAAGTTGAAATTGATGCTTTAGCATATTGGTTCTTTATAGATCATTTTGGTTCTGTAGTGACATGCTCCGTTCCTTTACTGCAGATGAATAGGGAGAAGCTTATGAAGATGGCTGGTGCAGTCCGCACTGGTGGAAAGGGTAGCGTGAGAAGGTGTGAACTCAGAAAATGGGTTTTTGTTTTTGTATGATATATCTCCTAGTTTTACTTGTAGTAGACTGTTAGGTGCTCTCAATTAGATAGTTTTTTTTTTATTTTAAATTTTTTTTATGGGGGTTTATGCCATGAAAAGCTTGATGTCATAGAAAAATGTTATCTCTGCTGCCTCTTGTTCTTGGAATCTTGGTTGAAGGTCTATAATGCTTGGTTCGTTTGATCTTCTTTTTTGCGGAGACATGCAATGTACTTAGATTAGGCTTGAATTCTCCATCGCTCCTCGTTGTAGCGCTTAGATTAGGATTTCATAATATCAACATCTTTTTTTATTTCGAAAATATTTTGCCTCGGTTGCAGAAAGAAGAAGGCCGTGCACAAAACCACAACCACAGATGACAAAAGGCTACAAAGTACATTAAAGAGAATAGGAGTCAACTCTATCCCTGCAATTGAGGAAGTTAACATTTTCAAGGATGATGAAGTTATTCAATTCACAAATCCTAAAGGTCAGTTTACATAAGAGCAAATATGTTATCTCTAATGCCTAAGTCAATGTTTGACCTTTGGAAATAAAAATGAAAAACTATTGTCTAGTAGGCGTTACAGTTTTTCCACTTTGATTGTTTTTTCCTCATTTGTTAACACTCTTTCCTTTTGTTTTCAGTTCAGGCTTCCATTGCAGCCAATACATGGGTTGTCAGCGGTTCTCCGCAAACCAGAAGTATGTTCCCTCCCTTTCTTTGGTTCTCCTGTTTCTCAGGAATCTTTTAACATGTTCCTGGCTCTAGTCACTCGCAATTAAATGCCTTCTAACTATTCTACTTCCAATGAAGAGCAAAATAACTGACGGGTGAATGTTTTTCCAATGTGCCGTATTTCCAGAATTACAAGACATTCTACCAGGAATAATAAACCAATTGGGTATGATTTTCTACTCTCTAACAAAATCTTAGTTCAATATTGCTTGCTCCCTTATCCATGGCTCAAATTTTTTCTGCAATGCAGGACCCGATAACTTGGACAACCTGAGGAAGCTGGCAGAGCAGTTCCAGATGCAGGCTCCCGGAGCCAATGCAAAGGCTGCTGCTGGTGAAACAAGTGCAGGAGGGGATGATGATGACGAGGTCCCAGAGCTCGTTCCTGGAGAGACTTTTGAAGCAGCTGCAGAAGAAGAGGGACAGAAAGCTTAAGAGCCTCTGTTGAGGATCGCCTTCCTGGACTTTTTCCTTTCTTGGGGCCGGGCCTTTGAAGTTCTAAATTAATTTTACTGCCATTGTCTCAGTTTTTCTTCCTTGCGCACAAAGTATCAAATTTGCTTTAAAATCTAGTTCGAGTTGATGATGATTTGTATTCTAATTGAGAGAGACACTGCAGATTTTGCCTGATCATGTTTAGTCCGTTAGTAGAAGTTTTAAAAGGTGGGCAGCTTGCAGGTCCAGGATTTAGGTTTAAATGTCGTGTTCAAGGGACTGTTGATTCGAACCCTTGTCCTTTATCAAATCTCATTGATGGAAATGTGGGGGCTCCGGAATCAATCACTTCTGTTTTTGCACTTCTGTTATAGAGAGCAAGTACTTTTGGGTTTTTTGGTGTGCCAAAGGCGAAAACTGCAGCACCATGGTTTTCCAACCGAGTTTTCCGAAAATGGAGAATTTGAGCTCCAACCGAGTTTTCTGAAAATGGAGAATTTGAGCTCATTCATGGGTCGAATACCAAGTCTCCCAACCTCTTCGGTTTGCACAAGTCCTCCCAAGCCACAAGGCGAGTCTTCGTATGATATTTCGGTTCGACTAATACGATCTATCCTATCCCAAGTCGCCTTAGGTAGGATCATCGTCGACGTTGAGTACATCGGGATGGACGAGAGGACAACCTTCGTCATTCGTCAACACTATGGGATTGTTGTTGTTTTTTACTTCATCTACGATTTTTTAGAATGACAAAACTATATATAAAATATCAGTTTATCTATTAATTTTTTTCTAATTTCATGCTTTTTAGTAAAAAGTATGACATTATATAAAAATCAAAATTTTATAATATAATTTTTTATTATTATAAAAACGTGTGAATAGTAATTGACAATTAAAAGCAATTGGAGGGAGTATAAGATTTTGATATAATATAATGTTTGTAAAATAAAATCTATCATCACAATAGTAGTGGTAGTACTATTTATCAATATTTGTTGGAAGATTATGACCTTAAAAGGTTATATCAATAATCGGGATATGAGTCAAGCCTGACTAGCTTAGCTGGTAAGGGTAACATGTAGTGACCAATAGGTTACGGGATATGAAATCTATTTTGATTTTTTTAATTGTAAATTAATAATATAAATATTTTTGTGTGACAATATGTAAGGTTGTAGAACATCTACTCTCCCTCCTTCCTCATCTCCATTGAATGGTTCAGCTTCATCTCCTCTTGAAATGGCCTTTCTCCCCCTCAATTTTTAATAATGACCCCAAAAAATTAAAGAGAAAAGAAAACGAAATCTTCACCGGCGATCGATCGAGGCGAAATGCAAGAAAAGCCGCACGCGGTGTGCGTGCCGTTCCCGGCGCAAGGGCACATCAACCCGATGATGATGCTGGCCAAGCTCCTCCACTCCGGCGGCTTCCACGTCACCTTCGCCCTCACTCACTACAACTACGGCCGGCTCCTCCGCTCCCGAGGCTCCCACGCCCTTGACGGCCTCCCTTCCTTCCGCTTTGCCTCCTTCCCCGACGGCCTCCCTCCATCCGACGACCCTGACGTCACCCAAGACCTCTACGCCCTATCCCACTCCCTGTCCCACAACTGCGTCGGCCCCTTCACTGACCTCCTCAATGGCCTTAACGCTGCCGCCGCGGAGGAGGGCGGTGGCCCCCGCATTAGCTGCATAGTGTCTGACGTTACATTGCCGTTCACGCTGGAGGCCGCCGAGGCGCTTGGGATCAAGGCGGTCATGTTTTGGCCGGCGAGTGCCTCTTCCTTACTGGGATTCCAGCAGTACCCCCGCCTTCTTCGGGAAGGCTTCATCCCGCTCAAAGGTGTATTATTCCGTGAAGCTCAATTATATCTCTCTTTATTTTTTGGGATTTTTTAAACTTGTGTTTTAAAACCATAACACATCACTTTTTATAATGGCCATTTTTTACACTTCATTTCAATACAATTTATTTTAAAAAAATAATAAATAAAATCATAAAAAAATAAACAAATGAAATTGTCTTGTTTTTTTTTTAAAAATTTATGCATAGGAGACGACCAACGAGGTAGGCGATGTCACATGCTCAAATGGAGTTAAAAAATGTCTTAAAAATACAAATTTGCATACTATCATTGTGGACGGTATGATTAGTTATTAGTTAATAGTATTGGACCATTGGTTAATCGATCATAGATTAAAATGGTTAATCCGTTAATCCATCTATACCTTTAAAAAAAAAGGGTATTTTATATATTATATTGCATTAATCTTCAATTAGGTTCTCCTGATACTCAAATCGATAAGCAAAAAAATTCACTTACAGTTAAGCTAAATGTAACTAAGGACTTGTTAATTTAATAGGGATCATCTATATTCGTATTCCTTTATAAATTTTTATCTTGGAAAGACCATGTACTTAAAATTTGTAAAAATTAAAAAAAGGATATTTTATGAAATATAATTTTTATAAATTTTAAAACATGATTTTTTTTCAAAATTAAATTTTATAATTTGCAAAATGAATACATTTTTTTTAATTTTTTTAAAATTAAATAAAAACCAAAATACTTTAGTGCTACATCAAATAAATAAAGCTTAGAGGATGTCAATTCAATAGGTAGTAGATCAAGAAGAAGAAAGTTTATTTGAATTATGTATTAATTTTAATTAAAAACACTGGTATATTTTTTTTGGATGGAAAATACTGCATTATACTAATCAAACTCCAAGTCACTAGAAACAAAATTAAAAAGTTCCAAAGGAAAATCAAACTCAGTAGCAAATTCAATGGGAAACATTGGACGTAGTTGTGCTAAGTAGTGGGCTGCTTGATTGCCCTCCCTCCTTGTGAATAAAACCTTGAGCCTCAAGATGTACACATATTTTAACATAAAAATGAATATTATGAATTTGTGGTGCATTTAAAAAAATTGAGTGGTGCTAAATCTATAGCATCCTTGTATTTTGTCATATATCCCCTCTGTCTCGCAAAACTTGTCGTTTTAGCTTTATACACACTTATTAATAAAATATTTGTTTCCTTTATTTTTATAGGATAAAATACCTAAAAATATTAACTATTACCTATAAAAATAGCAATCATTACGTATAAAGATAATAACTATAATTAAAACAACAAGTTTTTTTTATACAAGTTTACTACTCTAAAACAAAAATTATGATTCGTGGGATTTCCTGGATTGATGTTGTTGTTGTTGTCGTCGTCATGCAACACAGATGATACTTACTTGAAGAATGGGTATCTAGATACACTCATAGACTGGATCCCAGCAATGAAGGGCATACGCCTCAAGGACTTACTCACCTCCCTCAGAACCACGGACCCTAATGGCATTATCCTCCACTCTGTGCTCTCCATGCTCGAGAAATCCCGCAAGGCCTCTGCAATCATACTCAACACCTGCAAAGCATTAGAGCAAGATGTTGTTGCCTCACTGGCTCCCGACTTCCCTCCTCTGTACCCGGTGGGTCCACTCCATATCATCGTAGACAGTATTCAAGATCAAGAAACCATGGACTCTATTGGATCAAATCTTTGGAAAGAGGACGAGCGCTGTATAGAGTGGCTGGACTCCAAGGAGCCCGCCTCGGTCATGTATGTCAACTTTGGAAGCATTACGGTTATGACCGGCGACCAGCTCGCGGAGTTTGCCTTTGGGTTAGCCAATAGCACCAAGCATTTTTTGTGGGTCATAAGGCCTGGCCTTGTTAATGGGGAATCCGCGGTTTTGCCTAGAGAATTTTTGGAGGAAACCAAGGAGAGGTGTCTCCTAGTTGATTGGTGCGATCAACAGAGGGTGTTAAGCCACCCGGCAATTGGAGGGTTCTTGACGCACAACGGGTGGAACTCGACGTTGGAGAGTGTTTGTGCTGGGGTTCCGATGATTTCGTGGCCATTCTTCTGGGACCAACATATGAATTGTTGGTGGTCACGAACTGTGTGGGGGATAGGGATGGAGATAGAGACTGATGTGAAGAGGGATGTGGTGGAGAGGCAAGTGAGGGAGCTGATGGACGGTGAAAGAGGGAAGGAGATGAAGAGGAGGGCAATGGAGTGGAAGTTGATTGCTCATAAAACTATTGCGAAGGGGAGTGGAGAGAGCTCCATGAATCTACACAAGTTGATCAATCATGTTATGGCCTCCCCAAATTAAATTTATAATTATAATTATAATGTATTGTGATGTTGTATCTTTTGTATTTTTTCCTCTTAATTGATTGTTATTTTGCTTTCTTCAGTTTTTTTTTTAATATTTAGTGTAAGATTTTAGATGGGTTTAAGGTAGACATTTTTCCAAACAAGAACATATTTTTTTATTAGGAAATAATTTGAATAGTAGCAACCTATCCAAAAGAATCCTTTCGGATGAGATCCCGCATATCTGTATTGAGGGTTATGCCGTTATGGGATACCCCGAAACAGAATGGTCAAGGTGTACGTGCAACCTTGTCAGCCACCCTGCTCCTAGAACGAGGTACATGAGAAAATGACACTTTTCTCATGCCGGTTATTGTAGTTGTGATGTCTGACATTATCAATTCAATTTTCCTGGGGCAGCGGCTCTATTTTTGTAAATAATCAATGATTATTTTAGAATCACCTTCAATGTTAAGATTCTGTATGTGGATTTTTTTTGCTTCCATTACACCTAATCTAAGCTCAAGAGCCTCGACAACCAAAGGAGATTTGGGGCCAAGCCGCTGAAACGCTAAATGTATTGGTTTGCCTTGCCAGTCTCGAATAATGATTCCAGCATATTTTAGTTACAATTACATATTTATCGGTGATGTTGGAAGAGTCGGAATCTATGCAATTTTATGGTTAATTTCATGTAAAGGTGGATCCGACGAGGAATGAGGAGACTCTTAGATGAAGGAAGATTAAAGTTGAGGAATAAAAGTGAAGAGCACGGGAGCGGAGTCGAATTTCGAGAGCCTAAGTGAATAACAAGTCAACAAAAGTTGTCGCCAGACATGCTGACCTTGTTTCGCACTTTCTGGAGGCCTCGGTGGTCTGATTGACTATTATAACCATGCGTTGGAAAGCTCTCGTCGAGATCTACAACTTTCGTGTTGACATCGAGACAAAATTCCAAACAGAAAAATCGCTGTGAACAGTAAAAGCCGCCCCGCGGCCCGAACCTCTGACGAGCGACTTTGCAATCGCCGGCCACCCAGCGGCCTGGGTTGGCTGCCCCGCGGCCTTCGCAGAAACGCGCCGTTCAGTTCCAGACTTTAATTAGGGTTTTTTGTTTATGTTTTGGCCGACTTGTTAGAAGCTATTTAAGACTTTTCTAGTTTATTCTTTCACCGACCTTATGTACTTTATTCCATTGTTGAGAGCGCCGTTGAGCATGAGCAACTAAACTCTCGAGGTTTCGCTTACCATTTGGATCTTTGATTTTTGAATTGTTAGTTTCTTAATCTAGTTCTTATTCCTATTCCAATGTTTTGGCTTCTTTGTGCTTAATTGCTTGAATGTCGACTAGTTAGAGTAGATTCATTCAATTGATAGGGTTTTGTAGATTCCTCGTAGCGAACCTTAACCCAAGTGGAAATCATATCCCTTTAGGACTCGTAGGACTAATTGGATGTGTAGGAAGTTGAATATATGTTAAATATCGACTCGTAGCTTGATATTGCATGTACCTTGGTTAATTCATATTCTTAATGCTATCTCTAGGTTAAATCTTAACTGTGTTAGGGTTATTTAGAGATAAGGGTTGCTAGGACTAGTAATTTACCTAAGATCTGGACAAAGACATTGATAGGAAAAGACAAGAACTAGAGGCTGGAATAAGGATCGAATTCATCAATCGAAGTGATCAATTGTAGGTGAACCTATTTCTCTCCATTGCATTCTACAATCTCCATTGCAACATTTCATGTCTTCAGAATTGCTTTCTTCTTCCCATCGAATAGCTCGTTCCCAGTTGGCAGAATGATTTTTTATGAATTCCGGCATCCATGTATTTGTGGGGAATTGCTCATCTCTAAAAGTCAGTCTGTTTCGGAAGTACCATTTTGTCCACCATAAAGTAGCTATCTTTTGTGCTTTGTCTTATGGCACTGACGATCCCAACCAGGCCATGACCTGACGAATATATGTCGTTCATTGCGATTTTCATCATTGTGTTATATTCTTGATTGTTTAAATAATCTCTTACCATTTCGCATTTGCATTCGAGTAGAAAATGTATGTTATCTTCCCTAGAGTCATTACATATGTCGCATGTAGTGGGAACAACCCAGCCTGGCAGACTTTCCATAGGAACATTTTTATCTTAGGTTGTATATTTAGTTTCCAGATCCAAGCGTTTTCATCCTTGATTTATGTTGTCGTGTTTGTTAGAAGTTTATAAGCCGAACTTGTTGTGAACCAACCTTTCCTATCTGACCACCAGTATAATCTATCTTCTAAAGGATTTGTAGGGATCGATATGGATACTATTTCATTAACTAGGGAAGTGGGTAAAATGTCATCAAGTTTCTCCGGCCACCACCGACCACCTAGAATGTAATCACTTACAAGTTCTCCATTATCATAAGAACTTGGGCAGTCGTCTCAGTCCTTAATTGTAGAAGTACAAATCCAATTATCCGTCCAAAATTGGACTAACTTTCCGTTTCCAATAGACCAAATTAACCCTGCTTTAAATTGTTCAATCAGATTAGTCAACTTTGTCCAGTTCCAAGATGTACCTCCACACTTCTTATAGTTCAGAAAATGGGATGTTTTAAGGTATTTGTAGTTAATCACCTGAACCCATATGTTGTTAGGCTCTGCCATTATTTTCCACAATAATTTCATTTGGAGGGCTTCGTTCCTTTCTTTTTCTTTTCTAATACCAAGGCCATCGACACTCTTTGATTTGCATATCTTGTTCCATCCGATTAATGGCTTATGTTGGGCATCTTTGTTCCAAAAAAAAATTGACGGTTTATTTGATCCAATTCTGTATGAATGGCGTCTGGTAACATAAAGTTTTGCATTGTATACATCGGTTTTGATGATAAGTTGGATGCTATGAGAATAGCTCTTCCTTTTTGTGATAGGGCATCCGCTCGCCACTTACTCAGTTGTTGTGATAGATCTTCCTTGTTGGATGCTATTTCCTCCTGTCAGCAATGATGTTCATCAATGGGGGAAACGTTACACGTACCTTGTCATCCATGCTCCACATCCATGTTGACATAGTTCCCAGCCTCTCCAACATCAGTCCAAGTGTCTTCTCCACCTTATCTTCCCATGATTCCCTGGTCCCATCTCATTGCTCCGAACTCGGGCCGGCCTTGCCGGAGCCTTCACCGTAATAACAGGGTGCCAACGCAGCCTCAATGTCATCGTAGTAGAGGTCAGACTCCTCATGCTTGTAGAAGCACCCGAGCATCAATTCAAACTCTCCGGCCTTCGGTACAAGTATCGGGTTGTCTTCCACCTTGTTTGACTTCTCCGGGTCCATGCGGGTTTCGATCGTCTCATAGCTTAGATTTTCGTCATCGGTCATCCACCTCAGCATGCGAGGCAACACCGTCTTCGACACCCTATTGGCAAACTCCTCCCCAATGTCCGATACCGCTTCGTACAACCAAATCTACAACAACCACACATGACACTGGAGTTCATCAATTGCACTTAATAATGAAAATATAACTTAGCAGCTACACACATTATCAACCTTATCCCATCTAAAGTGATTCAAGGAAAAACTCCTTATGAGTTGCTCATTGGTAAGCATCCAGATCACTCTCATTTACGTGTAATGGGATGTCTCTGCTATGCTCTTGTTCCTAAGGTTCATAGGGCTAAGTTTGAACCAACTAGCAGAAGGTGCATTTTCATAGGATACTCACCAGGTCAAAAAGCCTACAAGTTTATGAATTGGATACTCACAAGGTGTATGTGAGTCGAGATATTGTTTTCAAGGAACAGAAGTTTCCTTTCAATTCCCAATCTGGTTTTGTTGATGATGATACTTCTGCTACTATTCCATTACCTTTAGTAAGGTTTGGAGATGATATCTCTGGGATTCTTAGCAAATCTCCTAGAAGTTTGAGGCATCCCACTCAAGTTACTCCCAATCCTACAAGATTAAATGATGATGGTGATTTCAGACTGAATGTTGATAACATAGTGACTGATCACAACAATCAGAGTGCCATTCCGGACATTGAAAATCCTGACACAGTGGTTGCTGATAGTTTGTCAAATAGTGAGATTGAAATTCGAGACATTGAAGTTGTTGGGGTGGGATATGGCAGTCCCATTCAGGAAGACAACCGTCATGGAAGAATTATACGGCCGTCTCGTCTCCAAGATTATGTTTGTCATAATCTTCCTCATAGAAATGAGGAGCACTCACAATGAGAGTCAGTGTCACATGTGTTTGCAATTGTGAATCCACTGAACCTCACAATGTACTCCCAAGATTATGTGTCTTCATTGTTCAATGTCTTGAGTGAGGTTGAACCAGCTTCGTTTGCTCAAGCCCAAAAGAGTGAGAAATGACTAGAAACAATGCAAGCTGAAGTTGTTGCATTAGAAAGAAATCAGGCATGGTCGTTGACACATTTGCCTCCTGGCAAGCACGCCATTGACTGTAAATGGATTTTTCGAATCAAGTGCAGGCCTACAGGTGAAGTGGAACGATACAAGGCGAGACTGGTTGCGAAAGGTTTCAATCAAATCAAAGATCGGGACTACAAGGAAACCTTTTCACCAGTGGCAAAGTTCCCTACAGTTCGCATACTGTTGACATTGGCTTCGATCAGAAATTTGAATTTGCATCAATTAGATGTAAACAATGCGTTTCTTCGCGGCTTTCTCGATGAAGAAGTTTACATGTCACCTCCACCAAGTTACATTAAAGCTACACCAGGGCAAGTTTGTCGTTTACACATGTCCTTGTATGGGTTAAAACAAGCCAGTAGGCAGTGGAACTTGGAACTGACCAAACATCTGTTGGCTCTGGGTTTCACACAATCAAGACATGATTATTCTCTCTTTGTGAGGCATTTCGGTGACCAGATTACCATTGCCCCGGTGATTGACGATTTTTAGTCGCGTAAACCATATCAAAATAAAACTCAAACCTACAAACTAGTATAGCAAGTAAGTAAGAGGTCGATCCTACAGAGAATCAAGTATTTCTCAGCAATGTGTATTTACCAATTAGTAGAAAGGGGGGTTTTGGTTGATTGAAATAAGAAAGAAGACAAAATAAACTATAAACAGATCGATGCAAACCAATTTAGAGAAGATCGCTCTACCTACAACTATCCACTTTATTTGGTTGAATTGATATTGTAACTTCCTCTTGTCCTTTTAGTCTTCCTATGAATGCCCTTGTCCCGACATAATATAGTTACTAGTCCAATCAGTCCTAGAAACCCTTATCAATCGAACAGTCCCTAAAGAAGGATTTAACCCAATTGATAGCTTTAAGTTTAGAGATTAACTAAGGTATTTGCAGTCCCTAAAGAGGGATTTAACAACACATCCAACTTCCTACCAATCCAATTAGTCCAATCAGCCCTAAAGGGATAAGTTTGCTAATTGGGTTAAGGTTCGCAATCAGGAATCTACAAAACCCTAGCAATTGAATTGATCTAACAAGTTGGCCAGACAAGATAGAACAAAACAATAAACAATCAAGTACAAAGCAGTTGAAGCATTCAATATAGGAAATAAGGAACAAGATTCAGAAATTCACAATCAATCCAAATAAAGCTTCAAATTGCAAGTAGAACGAATAGAGTTTAGTCGCCCATGGCGAACATCGCTCTCTCTCTAATTGTTTGATGAATGTAGAATAGAATAGAAGTTCTAGACAAATAACTAAAATTGGCCTTATAAACAATCCCAAGTCGGCCATGAAACAAAACAAAAGCATCTAGGGTTTTTACTAATCGAAACACAGCATCTAGGCGCTGACGACCAATGCTGCGGCCGCGGCATGGATGCTGCGGCCGCAGTATCAACAATTTTCTCCAACTCCGCTGCGACGGTACTGGCGGTGGCCGCGACATACATGTTGCGGCCGCTGCATTGGTCTTTCACGGAAAATCCGTCTCGAATTTGCTCTTCTTGTCAACAAGAAAATTTTAGCTCTTCGAAAGATCTTTCCAACGCATGGTCATAATAGTCAATCGAACAACCGAGGCCTCCAGAAAGTGCAAAACAAGTTCAGCATGTTTGGCGACAACTTCTGCAGAGTTGTTCTTTGTTTAGGTTCGCTTCTTCTTCTCAGGACCTCTTGAGATCTTCATGTAAGCTTCTTCGATCAACTAGACATTCTCATCCAATGCGTTATCAACCCATTTATTCTTCTCGAATCCACAGTTACCCGAAATAATCAATAAAAATGTGTAGATTTCGACTCCACCAACATAGAAAGCAAATATGCAAATTCTACTTAAATCATGCATGATATGCATCTTAACTAAGCTAAATGCAACCTATTATGCCTACCTAAATGCATGCTATCAAACTCCCCCACACTTAATTGCTTGTCCTCAAGCAATGAAAAACAAATATAGAATTAATCATCCCACAAATAAGATCTTCATGCTATTGTTTTAGAAAAGCAACATCAAGCAATAGGAGCCATGAATAAAAGAACAAATATCCTAGCAAATATATGAGCGATCCAATAGTAAAAGAAAATTTAATCCAACCTCACCGGGATGATGTGTTTCACTCAAACTCTCATGTGTTTAGTCTTTAAAGTCCAACTCTCAACTCAATCCAAAATGCTCTATACACCGTGAAAGTCATCACTTGCAAACAACATCATGAGGACTTTTATAGGGTTGTAATGGGGCTTTGGTAGGAACCTAAGGCATGAGAAATATTTAGGCTTATGGTGCTAAAAATCAGGGAAAAAAGAACAACAACCAACCAGAACAACACCAAAACTTCCATACTTCACAAACCATTCCAATAACATAAACTCCAATACACATCAATAAGCACTCTTCGATTTCAATAGCCATATAACTCATGCATTTTTTTTCCATTATGATGACTTCTTTTCTTTTCTTTTATTCTTACTTTTGCCCCTAGGTGAATTTTATCCTCCTTCGGTCCAAGCTTACTAGACTTTTACTCCTAAGTGAATTTTATCCTCCTTAGGCCCCTAGTAATAAGTCATCTCTATTATGCAAGAAGGGTTACCTTATTTTGGCTATGCCTCTCGCAATGCACAACCATACATACATCATATCCACTCAAAGCAACTCCAACATAAAGATTTTTCACCAATTCCCCTCCTAATTCTCGGATAGGGTTAGGCTAATCATTGGCTATGATATATTTTTGTGGAGCTACAAAAAAGAATAGGCTTTAAGACTCAGATGGGCTTTAAGCAAAGGATAATGCAAAGGGTAGATAAGGTATAATATGGCTAAAGAAAACATGCCTCAATCATTTGAAATTCACAAGCAACAAACATGTGCAATACGGTATTGAAATAAGAAGCATATGGAGAGTATAATCATACAATAAAAGCAAAAGGGAATAATATGTAAAGTCCCTATAAGGCCAAAACAAACTCACAAGGGTTATGTTTTTTTTTTAGATTTCAATTAAACCTCAACTATGAACCATAATTGCTCAATTATATTCTCAAATCATGCTCCAAAAATCATTTTCAAGCAATTCAGTCAAATCATGGGATTTATGCATTAAGATCATAAAAATAAATTAGAGGACAAACTAAACCAAGATGGGTATCTTTAATAACACCTAAATGCAATGCATGATATTTTTGTGATTTTTTTCAAATGTGATATATGAGTAAAAATAAATATGAAAACATAAATAAACATGATAACATAAGTAAACATGATATGCAAATTCTATCTATATGCAATGCAATCTCTCCCCCACACTTAAACCTTTCATTGTCCTCAATGAAACATAAAAGACCACAAAAACATAAAAACATAGAGGAAGAGATGAATGAAATACTTAAAATGTGGTGGATGCGTCTCTATAGGTCGGATATGAGCATTGTGGCGGGTTAAAGGCGGCGACCTTTCCTGAAAGGTTAGTCTATCCAAAAACTAAAAACAACTATCTAATGCCTAATGGAAAACCTAATTTATTGAAAAGAAACTAGCTAACTAGGAATTGAAATAACTAAAACTTACCTCGGGTTGCCTCCCGAGAAGCGCCTTTCTTTAATGTCATTGGCTTGACTTATTTTCAATCTCAAGACCTTATCTCTCAGACATCGTCAAGGCCCCCAGTAGCCTATCATATTCATGTGCACACATCTTACAAAAGACATCATAGCACGATATATTGAAAGTATAAAATATAAAATTCAAAAACCCTTTCAATCTATCAAAGAGTCTAGCATGACTCTCTCCTGAAGGAATATGATACCACCAACACAGTTCCGCTAGTGGATAATCAAAATAGCAATCAAAAGGATCAACATAATCACCATTACTTTCCAAATTGCAAAAGTTTACCTCTATTACCTCTTGAGCCTCAGCTGATGGCTCTGGACCTGGTTCATCAATGGACGAGCGTAGAATGGATGATGCAGATGGAGTAGGAGACACATCACATGTAACCTCATGCGTCGAGTCATGAGATTCTAAGTCAGGAAGCACTAGAACCTTTTCTCCATCATCGAAGAAACTATCGTTGTCATCAAATAATTCATCCTCTTCTTCTTCGAGGCTCCTTTCTTTCTCACCTTTTTCACTTAAAATTTGAATGAGTTGGCTCATCTGATTCTCCAAGTTTTTACAGCGGCTCATTTGTTCCTCCAATTTTCCGATTCGGCTCATTTTTCCTTCCTCTAACTGCTGCACCACTTGAGTAAGAGTGTGCAATGGATCCTCCAGGTGTGTGACAGAGTCCTCCATCGGTAGAGAAGATGTAGCGAGCAAGACTTCTTGTGAAATATGGTAATCCATATAACAGAAAAAATCCAACAACCCTGACAATCCTCCTAACCGTTTCAGGCCTCCGTTACTCATGTACTCAGCAAGCGCTCGCGTCTCAACAATCATCCCATCAATTATGCAAGTAATCATATCTCGGATGTTGAATTGATAACCCCATGAACCAAGGTCGTCAACATACTCATGCAATCTAGTGAAATATTGGTGAAAGCTCTCACCTTCAAACTGTGCTAATCTCAACATCTTGAAAGGTTAGTAGCAAGGGTGTCGTGAACCGTAAGATAGGCTCACAACAAGTTAGATATATGCACAAAAATCAATAAATACACAAAATAAAGAAATAAACTTGAGTCCCCGGCAACGACGCCAATTTGATTGACGATTTTTAGCCGCGTAAACCGTATCAAAATAAAACTCAAACCTACAAACTAGTATAGCAAGTAAGTAAGAGGTCGATCCCACAGAGAATCAAGTATTTCTCAGCAATGTGTATTTACCAATTAGTAGAAAGGGGGGTTTTGGTTGATTGAAATAAGAAAGAAGACAAAATAAACTATAAACAGATCGATGCAAACCAATTTAGAGAAGATCGCTCTACCTACAACTATCCACTTTATTTGGTTGAATTGATATTGTAACTTCCTCTTGTCCTTTTAGTCTTCCTATGAATGCCCTTGTCCCGACCTAATATAGTTACTAGTCCAATTAGTCCTAGAAACCCTTATCAATCGAACAGTCCCTAAAGAATGATTTAACCCAACTGATAGCTTTAAGTTCAGAGATTAACCAAGGTATTTGCAGTCCCTAAAGAGGGATTTAACAACATATCCAACTTCCTACCCATCCAATTAGTTCAATAAGCCCTAAAGGGATAAGTTTGCTAATTGGGTTAAGGTTCGCAATCAGGAATCTACAAAACCCTAGCAATTGAATTGATCTAACAAGTTGGCCAGACAAGATAAAACAAAACAATAAACAATCAAGTACAAAGCAGTTGAAGCATTCAATATAGGAAATAAGGAACAAGATTCAGAAACTCACAATCAATCCAAATAAAGCTTCAATTTGCAAGTAGAACGAATAGAGTTTAGTCGCCCATGGCGAACATCGCTCTCTCTCTAATTGTTTGATGAATGTAGAATAGAATAGAAGTTCTAGACAAATAACTAAAATTGGCCTTATAAACAATCCCAAGTCGGCCATGAAACAAAACAAAAGCATCTAGGGTTTTTACTAATCGAAACGCAGCGTCTAGGCACTGACGACCAATGCTGCGGCCGCGTCATGGATGTTGCGGCCGCAGCATCAACAATTTTTTCCAACTCCGCTGCGACGGTACTGGCGGCGGCCGCGGCATACATGCTGCGGCCGCTGCATCGGTCTTTCACGGAAAATCCGTCTCGAATTTGCTCTTCTTGTCAACAAGAAAATTTTAGCTCTTCGAAAGATCTGTCCAACGCATGGTCATAATAGTCAATCAGATAACCGAGGCCTCCAGAAAGTGCAAAACAAGTTCAGCATGTCTGGCGACAATTTCTGCAGACTTGTTCTTTGTTTAGGTTCGCTTCTTCTTCTCAGGACCTCTTGAGATCTTCATGTAAGCTTCTTCGATCAACTAGACATTCTCATCCAATGCGTTATCAACCCATTTATCCTTCTCGGATCCACAATTACCTGAAATAATCAATAAAAACGTGTAGATTCCGACTCCACCAACATAGAAAGCAAATATGCAAATTCTACTTAAATCATGCATGATATGCATCTTAACTAAGCTAAATGCAACCTATTATGCCAACCTAAATGCATGCTATCACCTGGTGTATGTCGACGACATATTAATACCCGGAAGTGATGATCAAGCCATTGTCGAGGTCAAGAGGTCTCTAGACACTGCATTCACCATTAAGGACTTAGGATTTGCTAGATATTTCCTTGGCATGGAAATATCGCGTTCTGAATATGAGATTGTGCTCAATCAAAGGAAATATGTGGTTGATCTCCTATCTAATGCAGCTATGGCGAATTGCAAAATTGCAAAGTTTCCAATGCAAAGAAATTTCACTACTAGAAATATGACATTTAACATCGGATGATTAACATCAGTCAGAAAAACGCGTAATGTTAAATGACTTTTTAACATCGCTTTTAAATTTTAAAATGTAAAAAATAAAACAGACACCAGCTTATTTTATAACCGATGTCAAATAAGTTTTTTTAAAAAAAAAATTTCAAAGGCGCGGAATTGAAATTTGAGATATTTTAAAACCCGCTCGTTAAATTACCTAGTCCAACCCACCCGACTACCTAGCCCAACCATTGGAAAAATCCCAAACCCTTCTCCCCTCTCCGACTTCCTTCTCAGATCCCATCCCGACTACATAGCCGGCCAGCGGCTACCCGGTGAACTCTCCGTCGTACTTCTCGTCTCTGACTTCCTTCTACAGTCTCCGGGTATCTCCTGTTCTCCCTTATTCTGACTCCGGCGCTGCTACGTGCTCTCTAGGCAATCATCTTCAACTCTCTCCGATTTCGCCACTCGACACCGAAGCTTCTTCCCTCTCCGGCCATCGACTCCCTCAGCATCGCCTCCCTCATCTGTATGTCTCCCTCTAGCCCTAAATTTTCAGTATTAATGATTTAGGGTTTCTTTGATTTCAATTCATTAGCGCTCTCTCCGTCCTTTTCTGTTCACCTTTCTCCCTCTATTCTCCACCTCCGCTGCCCCCCATTCCTGTGACTCCTTCTCCGAGAACGCCACCTATCGCCTCTCGCCAGACTGTCGGCGACCATTCCATGGCTGTCTCCATCATCAACAGCTTCCGCGGCTGCTCGTGCGGGCCGGCCTCTCATAATATAGCCTATTCAATCCCCGAATTAGAGTCCTTAGCTTCGATTTCAATCGGGTAAGCACAGTTTGGTCTCTCTCTTTTTCGATCTGCAATGTTGAATTTATCGTCTCAAAGTGCTGAATTTGTGAGTTGAGTTTGGATGATCGATTAATGATGTTTGGTGTTGGAAAATTTAGATTGAGCTTGTGCTTCTACATTGTTATGGTTGTGTGTAGTACATATTTCTAACAGTGTCTTCTTAATTATTCACCAGTTGGATTTGCTTAGAGCGCTTTCACCGCTTTGCTGCTAATGTTTCAACTTGTTGTAATACAGCCTTATTCGTCTCCACCCATGCTGTGCCAAAGCCCTCACTTCATGATTTGCCTAGTCCTCTTGACCCTTTCTCTCGATCCCTTGTTGGCCACTGATTGTCCATGACTTCTCCTATCTCCTGCATCCTCAGGTCTCTCTCCCACTCTCCCTAATTTATATGTCGCTTTCCTTAGTTTTGTAGTGCACATTCAAATGTCTGTTCCAATTCACAATTCAAATTGCAGATACCGACATTATTCACAATCCTGGTTTGGTGCAACAAATGCTTGCTCTAATAATGTAGATTGTTAAAGAAAGATGATATTCTGGATCTACAGCATCTGAGAGTGTGCGGAGAGAGCTTATTTGTAAGCTTGCAACTTACCTCGTGATCTGTCTAAACTTGATTTCCAGGAGGTCTTGGATTCTGTGGCTCAATATTCTAATCCATCAGGATTGAAACAGGTTTTGCTCCTGCCTTGTTATTTTCTTTTAAAAATAGTTTATTTAATTGACATAAGTCATATGAACCTACTTCCAATGCCTACACCAGGGAAGATATTCTTTGCAATTGCCATTTTGGAAAGAGCTTGATTTATATCACCCACTTGTTGTTTTTTTAATTTGATTTTTTGTCTAGTCCGATTTAGTTTCGTTAATATATGTCTTTGGTGATAATCTAGTAGCTGCATGAACTGAAATGATAACTACAGGGGCAGTACAAGCTTAGGCAGTCATAGTTTAGACCTCTTATCCAACCCAAGCATTCCAGTTTGTTTGAGCTCTTTATTTTTTAGTAAATAGGAAATGAAAAAGATTGTAGCAACTATAGGATATTTAAGATTTTGGAGAAAAAAATTAAGGGCCAAATTTTGCGGAGATTTGGATTATGATAGCCAAGGAACTATGAAGCTATGATTGTAATGTGTTGAAGAATAATAGTATTACAAAATCATAGGTTGCATAAAACTAATTTAGAAAAAGGTGGATAAAAAAGAAACCCCCAAACTGGCCCTTTAGAAAGAAGGTCAAGTGGCAAATTGGCAATATATATTCCTTGCATATTCATTGGTTGAGTTGTGAAGGTACCATTGTTTGACGATATTTGTTTACCAGTAGCATTTTTTACTACCACCTAGCCCTCAAACTTAACATGAGCATAACAAGTTCTTTTGAATGTGAAACTATTATACCACTTTGCTTGATGCTTGACCCACTTGATCGTATCTTGTAGCCAGATATTATGATCTAACTTGGGAAATCTAATGATGAAGTTCTCCAAAACTCTGCTCAAGATCATTTGAGTTTTTTTTTTTAACAAATTGTTATAAACAAAATTTTCATCTGAACAAAGCTTTCACAAAGGATGACACACCAATTTAACATATGAAATTCAACAACTAAATGTAGAATGTTTTTCTCAGATTGAATTCTGTTTCCTTTGCAGAATTGGTGCAATTGACATGCAGAAGCCAGAAAGGTGGACCAAGAAACACTGTTTATACTTTGTAGGAAACTACAGTGGCCAAGGCCTACCTTCCAATCCACTGAAAACAAGTAAAGGTTGGTCCGTGAAATCTTAAAATACCAATTCCTGAAAGTAGAACTTGGTTTTTCTACTCTTGATTCTTAAATTGCTTTCTCAACAGTTAAGCCTGCTATTGAAATGTTTATCGTTTGCCTTTATGTGTCACCTTGCCTTCAAATTTACCCATCATTTACTTATTGGAATATTTTCACGAAGGTTAAGCAAGCCTGACATCTACCCAATTCCCATCTTTTGCATTGCATCATCCATCCTAAATTTCTGATTTTGAAACTTTAGAAGGGATTTTTTTAATGTTTTGATCTTTATTATTGCTAATTTAAAGCCTATTAGCTCAAATTGGTAGAGCGATGTGTTCAAGCACAAAGGTGCGGGTTCAAATCTCGTATAGGCTACAACGACAAAAAAAAAAATTCATTTAACATCGGCTAAAAACCAATGTTAATCAAAATAAAAAATCGATGTCTATGTGGGTGATGTAAAAAGCCAAAACGTTTTAACATCGGGTAATAGCCGATGTCTTTATATGTTATAACATCGAATATATTTTATAATCGATGTTATACCATATCAAAGACATCGGATTTAAAAATATAACCGATGTTGTAACATACAAAGACATCGGCTGTTACCCGATGTTAAAAAGTTTTGACTTTTTACATCACCCACATAGACATCGATTTTTTTTTTTAAAGACATCGGGTAATCTATTACCCGATGTTAAATGACAAAATTCTAGTAGTGTTTGCATCTTAGCATTCATGATGGTGAGGTTATGGGTGATCCGGAGACATATCGTACGTTGATTGGACGTCTGCTCTACCTCACCATCACTCGCCCAGATATTGCATACGCGTTGCAACAATTGACTCATTTCATGGCCACACCACGAGCACCCCATCTCAGAGCCGCTTTGTTCTTACTCAGATACTTGAAAGGGACTATTGAAATCTCCTTGTTCTATCCAAGTTGCATCTCCTTAAATGTTCGAGTGTACTCTGATGCAAATTGGGGTTCATGCAGGGATTCAAGCAGATCATGAACTGGTTATTGCGTTTTTCTGGGAGATTGTTTAGTCCCTTGGAAGACCAAGAAACAAAAAACAGTTTCGAAATCCTCAACGGAAAGCGAGTATCGTAACCTGTCATCTACTGGCAGTGAGGTTGTATGGGTCACAGGTGTTTTGCAGAATTTGCACATAGCAACTTCAGCCCCCATTCCATTGTGTTGTGATAACAAATCCGCTCATCAATTGGCTGCAAATCCGGTCTATCATGAATGAACAAAACACCTGCGCATTGACTCTCATTACATACGGGATTTAATCGATGAAGGGCTCATCTCAACCATTTTTGTACCCACACATGCAGATTGCTGACATATTCACAAAGCCACTTGGGGTGCGTTATTGTGAGCCGAATCTGCCATGTGTTATACTTACTTTTATGTCGTTTTCTGCACACATTTCATGCATTTGGGCTAGAATAGTACAGAATCTATGTAGTTTATGCTTATTTACCAAATTATGGAATCTACACCAGTTTCTGTTTAAATTCGCAGAAATCGAAGCAATTTACGGCAGTTCTGAGAAAGGACGAAAAGCTCGAAAGTCAACTACAGAAGTCCAAAGTCAAAGAACGACGAATCCAGGACGAATCAGGCTCAAGCCAAGTGTTACTCGATATCGAGTACTTTTACTCGATATCGACCAAAGAAGTCCGAGCAAAGCACTGGTCGAGTAAGAGCTGATCGAGGAGCTGAAGACGAAGCCAACCCGACTCCAGAGCCCTACTCGATATCGAGTACTTTTACTCAATATCGACAAAACTTGAAAGTCATGCCCTGAGTCGAGGAAGGTGCTAAGTCGAGAAGCCGAAGACTAGACATATTGAGCACCACTTACTCGATATCGAGTACTTTGCTCGATATCGATAACCCCAACACCACATGTCCAAGCTAGTATCGGGGAGCAATTACTCGACCAAGACTAGTGAAGCTGAAGTCGACGATAAAGCTACTCGATATCGAGGAGAGCTTTCCTGGGCCGCGTTACGTGGTAGGCTGTCCGAGTCGAGTTAGGTTTGCTTGGGAGCGAAGGAGTCCGAGTTTGCTCGATTCTATCCACATCTATCAAGTTTTATCAAGATCCATCAACTCCATGGAGGATTTACCTACTTTAGATATATTTCCTTTTTGGATTTAATTCTTTTATTCCATTATTTAATCTTTAAGTAAGTAGATAAAGAGATATAGATATAGATAGACTTTCTTACCTTGATTAGTAAGGGTTGGAAGCCTATAAATAAAGCTCTAGGGACTGGATTTTAGTCATTCAATTCAAGAGACAATTAGTTACATAGAGAGAGTAGAAGAGAGAGCTTGTGGCGAGAGAAGTTGAAAAGGCGAAAGCGGATTTGGCTTCGATTGTTTGTAAGCTTTCTTTGGTTTATTTAATGCAAGTTATTTTCCTGAAATTATTGATGAGTTTCTTGATGATGAAGAGCGAGTAGTCCACCCACTTCTAGGGTCGGGGTGAGCCCGACGGTAGCAATGTGAAATGATGCGGTAAGGGTTTGGTCTTTTTATGCAATTCATCTTCTATCCCTATGAGCATGATTCTTTTGCGAGAGTTGAAGGTGATCCTTGTTTGTGTTATTGAAGCGAAAGTAATCTTAATGCAACTTGGGTTAGTTATGTGAAAAGGATTCGTAACAATTAGGGTTTATGCAAAAGCCTCTATATTCCTATTTGTTGATAACGAAAGTTATTTGATGGAAAGCATGATCTTTTATGCCTTTATGTGTTACTTTTCATGGTTATCGTTGTGGTGTTGATGCCCTGATCTTGGAAGTATCTTAGTTTATTGATTTAATTCATCAAAATCCGTGTTCTGTGTTCGAAAGGTTGCATTTTAAGGTTTCTATCTTTTGTCGGCTTCGAGCAGGTTCTTGTCGATATCGAGTTGATTTACTCGATATCGAGGAGAGTTTTACTCGAAATTAGTTTTTTCTGAGTTTTGGTTTCTATTTGTCGATTCTGAGTTTCTGTTGTTGACAGATGTAGTCGATATCGAGAACCTTCTAATCGATATCGAGTAGGTTCTGCGCTTTGCTTTCGTTTTCTGCTTTTATTTGTTATTTCTGTCTTTCTTTCTGTCTGTGAGATTTACAGCTCCCTAGGATCCGCTGACACGCTTCCTCGTCGATCGATCCTGACTTCCCACTGCTACATAAGGAGGAAGTCTTGTAATTATTTGCGTGGGCCTAAATCTGGTTTGATCTATTTCATTATATTTTAAACTTGATTTCCTCATACAACAAATTGACGTTGTTGTCGGGGAAGCAATCATTCACGCCTTAGGTAGTCAGATCTCACTTTTCTTTTGAGTTACTTCGCAGGTATATGCGCAGTTCTGGTCAAACACCTGAGTTTGACGCCTTAGACAAACCGGAGCGCCTTATACACATCCAAGCTAAACTAAAAAGAGCCATAGCGGCTGCAGAGACACAGGAACAGCTGATTGAGAGGCTTCAGAGGGAACTAGCCGCCAAGGATGCTGCTCTCGCCACTGAGAGAGCAGGAAGGGAACAGGAAGTTGAGCGTGCGAGGCAAGCAGAAGATGAGCTTGCTCAATATCCTACCACTGCAGAGGATTACATGCACCCGACTCTCGTCGTGCCTGAATCGGCTATTCTAATCCCTCAGAATAACTATGAAATTCGCACTCATTTCTTAATAGAAATTAAACATAATGCTTTTCATGATAGATTTAATGAATGCCCTCTTCAACACATTACCAACTTTACTGATATGTGTCGTACTCTTGCTGAAGGTACCACCTTAGAGTACATCTTGATGAAGGCTTTCCGTTGGTCTCTAGCTGGTCTCGCATTGAAGTGGCTGGAAGGATTGAAACCACGATCCCTCACGACATGGGCTCAAGTAAAGCAAGAATTTCTCAATAAATTCTTTCCTCCTGCCAAGACAACGCTCATTCGCCAAAAGATTACATCTTTCAAACAGCAGCCTGGAGAGCCACTAGCAAAGGCATGGGAACGCTATAAGGATCTACTGCGATCCTGCCCTACACATGGACAACAACCTTGCGTCGTTCAGGAGATCTTCTTCAATTCTCTTGACCTTGCTGCTAAGGATATGATCAACACATATACTCATTATGAGTATCTGACAATGCCGCTAGCAGACGCATGGGCTGCCCTTGACAAGCTGACCAACTATGACAACAAATATGGGACTCCAATCAACTATGAGGAGAACCCTTATGCCAGGCCAGCCCCATCCATGCCCCTCTACGAGCCTACTAAGGAGATTGATCCAGATGTAAAGGAGCAGTACTACAGAGATCAGAATAGGAAGCTCCTCAAGCAAGTAAATTATCTTTCTGTCAACCGGCCCTGCATCGAATGCGGATCACATATGCACACCACTACTGAGTGCCCACACACAGAGAAAGTCAAGCTGGCAGAATACCACGAAGAGGTAGCTTACGCAGGGGGTCCCAATCGCTACATGGGGGACTAAAGGTTTCAGCAACCACAATGGAACCAAGGTGCCCCTAGGAACCCCCCGCCATATAGAGCTCCAGGACATCCGGAAAGGGACCAGAAAAGGGATGATCTACAAACCGTCCTAGAGGAAATACAGAGGAACCATTCAGATACCAAGCAGTCCTTCAACTCCGTCTACACTCCGATTCAGGGAGTCAACTCTAGGCTTGGAGAGATTGATATATGGCGGAAATCAATGGAAACAAAGATTGGCCAGCTAGCAGCAGGTGTCCCCAGACAGTCAGGTTCGCTCCATGGATCTTCAAAACCAAACCCCAAAGGGAAGACCGGACACATCGCTGCTGTGAAACTCAGGAGCGGCTACCAACTACGCGAGCCAGAGGTCAGAAAGCAGCAGGACGAAAGAGCTGAACAGCAACTCGATATCGACGAGGAGCAAGTCGATGTCGACCACACTTTGGTTGATATCGAGGAAGGCCAAGCCGACATCGAGGAAAAACTGGACCACCCTTCGTCTGCACAGCACAGCAACTCGACATCGAGGAACATAGTCGATATCGAGGAGAGTCTAGTCGATGTCAAGGAGAACCGAGTCAACGTCGAGAAAGCTGC
The DNA here is from genome assembly GCA_037127255.1 of Persicaria tinctoria. Taxonomy (NCBI): domain Eukaryota; kingdom Viridiplantae; phylum Streptophyta; class Magnoliopsida; order Caryophyllales; family Polygonaceae; genus Persicaria; species Persicaria tinctoria. The sequence goes on from JBANSL010000013.1 coordinate 75,965,928, forward strand.
AACACCTCCGACATCTGTTCTAGCTCCAAACCAGAAAAAAAGCTGCCCTTCCCAACAAAATCTCCGAAGGATCCAGCAGAGAAGAAATTTCAGCGATTCATCAAGATGCTTCAGAAACTCAATGTCACCATACCCTTCTCAGAAGCTCTTAATGAAATGCCATCCTAGGTCAAATTCCTCAAGGAGATTCTAAGCTAGAAGCGATCATTGGATGAGATTACAGAGGAGTGCAGTCATATGGACATACTTGAGAAAAGGCCAGATCCAGGTAAGTTTGCAATAACCATTGGATTTGGTCAATATAAATTTAATGCATTATGTGATCTTGGAGCTAGTGTGAGTATAATGCCTTTAACGATATGGTCCAAGATTAAGATAGGTGCCCTAGAGCCTGTGGATGCCAAGCTTTATATGGCAAACAACACGGTGGTCGTCCCAACAGGCATGGTGGATCATGTGCCAGTGCAAGTAGGTAAGTTCTTTGTCCCTGCTGATTTTCTAGTTATTGATATGGCGGAGGACCCTGCTTGTCCAATTATTCTAGGAAGACCCTTCTTGGCGACAGTGGATGCCAACATAAGCGTAAGGAAGGGAGTACTCACTTTCAACATCAACAATGAGGTAATTGAGTACTCTTTTAATAAAACTGAAAGGCATACAGGTCAAATGGAAGAGGTAAAATCTATATCAGTTGGTTACATTACTTGTGGGGAGCCTAAAGTAAGAAATATGACTCCTGAAGAACTGGAAAAGAGGGATATGGAAGCCCAGGTGGAAAAGATCATGGCCATCCTAAACAAAGACACATAGGATCTGCTCGACATCGACCAAGGTAAGTCGACGTCGACTAACTATTTTTCGGATGCCTTGACAGGATGCAAGTATGGGGTCGAAGTCAACCAGAATTCCTCGATATCGAGGAATTTGGCCGATATCGACCAAACTCAGAACCCTCCACCAGCAGCAGCATCGTCGAGCAGCCAAACAGAAGTCGGGCACTCCTCGATATCGACAAAATTGGTCGATATCGACCAACCATCTTCGTCCTCGACTTCACCTCCAGCGACGAGCACTCCACTGGCAACGAAGGACTACTCGATATCGACAACCTTAGTCGATATCGACCAAACCTTGCCTTCCTCGACTCCAACATCCTCGAGCAGCAGGCCACCAGAAGCTAAAAACAACTCGATGTCGAGTACACATACTCGAGATCGACCAAATAAAGTGGTCCCCGAATCCGTTTCTGCGAAGGTAAGCCAAGGTATGGATCTTTCTTCTCCTATTTCCATTAAAGATTTATCTATACATGGGAGAGGTTTGCCTTGGTATGTGCTCTTATGTAGGATTTCCAATGATGAGGCTAAAGAGTATGAAGTTGGAGACAAGCTCTATGTTTCCAAATCAAAAGATCATTGGTTTCCCAACAAATTCAACAAGAAGAGGATGGGACCTTTCGTGGTGAACAAGATCCATTCTGGAGGACTGCATCTGATGGACAAGAATGGAGTCCTATTTGAAGCCCAAGCTACATGGGTCCTGCAAATGCCACCTTGAGCTTAATGGAAAAAGTCGGCCTAGCGACTATAAAATATAGAGCTTGTAAATAGACATTTATTTTTGGGATTTTTGGACATTGTTGCTTTTGTTTGTTTTTTGTTTTGAACTTTTAGTTTTTCTATTGTGGGTATATGTCTTCTATATTTTTCAGGTCCATGGGGATAGAAGCAAGCTAAATCGGACTCGGCCCAGAGCATAGCACTCGACATTATGAAGCTCTGCACATCTGTCTAGTGAGTTTCTTTCTTTACCCTTGTTTTTATACAGTGAGGACACTGTAATGTTTAAGTATGGGGTGGGGGAAGGGCTTACTTCATGCATATTTGATTTATTTGACATTATGTGTGCATTTTTAAAGTTTATTTCTCGAATTACTTATACATGGCTACTTTGGAATCCATTATTGATTTATGTGTTTATATGCATGTTTTCCAAAGTTTGAAAAAAATGACCCCCGTTGAAATTTTGGTTAATGTCATGGAAGTTTAATATTGAACTCGACGATGCAAAATTAGATTCATTAGAGATATAGCATGAAATTGCCTAGTAAAGGGAAGTCACAATGAAGTGCATTATTTTCTTGAAAACCATGAAAGGAGGTAAAATTTAAAGTTGCTTTTGACATGTTGCGTGATAAGAGGATGGAGGACTTTATATTTCCATATAATGCTCATATTGTTATATCCTAGCCTTACCTATGCTTATGCATTACACAAAGCCATATTATGCCTATATTTCATATTATGCTCCACATGATCTAAATATTTTCCATTCTTTACCTTATTTTCTATCCGGGGATTATGTTGAGAATGATGTTACATTATGGAGATTATCATATGGTGTTTGTGTTGTTGTTATCATTATTGGAGTTTGGTAGGAAAATGTTTGAAATTATGGAAAATTTAATGAGTGAAAGAAAATCCGATCACCTCAGGAGATAAAGGTAGATTGACCATGCTTGCTGAGATAATAGTTCAGTGAGATGGGACACACAGGTGAGGAGTCCAAAACACTAAGTATCCGGGGCCATTCATAACACCCATGTTTGCGACTCGTGAGAAGGCAGTGTTGAGGTTAGAGAGGTAAAAGCATTATTATTGATAAAAACATTATGAAAGGTGAGAAATCAAAAGAAGAAGGAATATGTGGAAATTCAGTTTGGAAAGTACTTCATTTCTCCGGATCATTAGCACCACATTGCCAAACATTGCCCACCTTTTAGCCTTTTACCAATATACTCCTTATTGAGCCTAAATTAAAATCCTCTTGATTATTAATGCTTTGTCACATAAATTATTTTTGCATAACCCTCCTTTTGTGAGTAGATGTTGCTTTTTTATTGCACATGCATGGATTTGTGACACTAGTACCTTTTCGAGGATGGTAATTGATTGCAGGGACATATGAAAATGAATCTAAGATGTTGAGAGTTTTGATTTCTTCCCCTAAATAACAAATAAAAGTATTGCTTGAGGACAAGCAAACTTAAGTATGAGGTGTTTGTTGTGAGCCGAATATGCCATGTTTTATACTTACTTTTATGTCGTTTTCTGCACACATTTCATGCATTTGGGCTAGAATAGTACAGAATCTATGTAGTTTATGCTTATTTACCAAATTATGGAATCTACACCAGTTTCTGTTTAAATTCGCAGAAATCGAAGCAATTTACAACAGTTCTGAGAAAGGACGAAAAGCTCGAAAGTCAACTACAGAAGTCCAAAGTCAAAGAACGACGGAACCAGGCTGAAGCCAAGTGTTACTCGATATCGAGTACTTTTACTCGGTATCGACCAAAGAAGTCCGAGCAGAGCACTGGTCGAGTAAGAGCTGATCGAGGAGCTGAAGATGAAGCCAACCCAACTCCAGAGCCCTACTCGATATCGAGTACTTTTACTCAATATCGACAAAACTTGAAAGTCATGCCCTGAGTCGAGGAAGGTGCTAAGTCGAGAAGCCGAAGACTGGACATACTGAGCACCACTTACTCGATATCGAGTACTTTGCTCGATATCGATAACCCCAGCACCACATGTCCGAGCCAGTATCGGGGAGCAGTTACTCGACCAAGACCAGTGAAGCTGAAGTCGACGATAAAGCTACTCGATATTGAGTAGTATACTCGATATCGAGGAGAGCTTTCATGGGCCGCGTTACGCGGTGGGCTCTCCGAGTCGAGTTAGGATTGCTTGGGAGCGAAGGAGTCCGAGTTTGCCCGATTCTATCCACATCTATCAAGTTTTATCAAGATCCATTAACTCCATGGAGGATTTACCTACTTTAGATATATTTCCTTTTTGGATTTAATTCTTTTATTCCATTATTTAATCTTTAAGTAAGTAGATGAAGAGATATAGATATAGATAGACTTTTTACCTTGATTAGCAAGGGTTGAAAGCCTATAAATAAAGCCCTAGGGGCTGGATTTTAGTCATTCAATTCAAGAGACAATTAGTTACATAGAGAGAGAGTAGAGGAGAGAGCTTGTGGCGAGAGAAGTTGGAAAGGCGAAAGCGGATTTTGCTTCGATTGGTCGTAAGCTTTCTTTGGTTTATTTAATGCAAGTTATTTTCCTGAAATTATTGATGAGTTTCTTGATGATGAAGAGCAATTAGTCCACCCACTTCTAGGGTCGGGGTGAACCCGACGGTAGCCATGTGAAATGATGCGGTAAAGGTTTGGTCTTTTTATGCAATTCATCTTCTATCCCTATGAGCATGATTCTTTTGCGAGAGTTGAAGGTGATCCTTGTTTGTGTTATTGAAAAGAAAGTAATCTTAATGCAACTTGGGTTAGTTATGTGAAAAGGGTTAGTAACAATTAGGGTTTATGCGAAAGCCTCTATATTCCTATTTGTTGATAACGAAAGTTATTTGATGGAAAGCATGATCTTTTATGCCTTTATGTATTACTTTGCATGGTTATCGTTATGGTGTTGATACCCTGATCTTGGAAGTATCTTAGTTTATTGATTTAATTCATCAAAATCTGTGTTTTGTGTTCGAAAGGTTGCATTTTAAGGTTTCTGTCTTTTGTCGACTTTGAGCAGGTTCTTGTCGATATCGAGTTGATTTACTCGATATCGAGGAGAGTTTTACTCGACATTAGTTTTTCTGAGTTTTGGTTTCTATTTGTCGATTCTGAGTTTCTGTTGTCGACAGTTGTAGTCGATATCGAGAACCTTCTAATCGATATCGAGTAGGTTCTGTGCTTTGCTTTCGTTTTCTGCTTTTATTTGTTATTTCTGTCTTTCTGTCTGTGAGATTTACAGCTACCTAGGATCCGCTGACACGCTTCCTCGTGGATCGATCCTGACTTTCCACTGCTGCATAAGGAGGAAGTCTTGTAATTATTTGCGTGGGCCTAAATCTGGTTTGATCTATTTCATTATATTTTTAAACTTGATTTCCTCCTACAACATGCGTCAACACCTTGTACTTTCATCCAAGCTTGGCCTGCTCTTTCATTTGACCCGTCCACCTTGAGGGGGGGATATTGTGGTATGTGGTTCAGTGTTGCTTGGTTGTGTTTAGAGTGCAACCGAGTTAACCATATTGGTTACATAGTGTAGTGGCTTGACTAGAGTTAGTAGGTTCTTAGAACTCTAGTTTAGATTGTTGTTCTCTTGTATAAATAGGAGTAGCTTAGCTTGTAATGGTTTTGATCGATTAATAGAGAAAACACATAAAATATCCACAACTAAACTCTCCAAATACAGATCTGAGCTCGTGGACGATCTGGTGCAAGGTGCACTCGATCACTGCAACTGAAATCTCCTTGATCGGAAGATTTATAGAAATGAACCTCCAACCGAGTTTTCTAAAAATGGAGAAGTTGAGCTCATTCATGGGTCGAATACCAAGTCCCCCGACCTCTTTGGTTTGCACAAGTCCTCCCAAGCCACAAGGCGAGTCTTCGTATAATTCGGTTCGACTAATACGATCTATCTTATCCCAATTCGCCTTAGGTAGGATCATTGTCGACGTCGAGTACATCGGGATTGATGAGAGGACAGCCTTCGTCAAAACTATGGAATTGTTGTTGTTTACTTTTCATCTATGATTTTTGAGAATGATAAAATATATTTAAAATATTAATTTCTCTATTAAATTTTTTTCTAATTTCATGCTTTTTAGTAAAAAGTACTATGACATCATTTAAAAATTAAAATTTTATAATATCTATATAACTACTTAAAAGCAAAGAGTTTGTTCCTCGTGTCACTCTCTCCTTCTCTTTCACATTTTTCCTTTTTTCATTTTTTTTTCATTTGATTTTCTCTTCCGTCTTCACATCTTAGAATGAACAGTTCTTAGGGTTATATACTGCCTCCTCCGCCCCCTTCCTTCCTGCCTCTACCAGTTCCATGGCAGTCATCCTCCTCCGCTAAGGTTATACGACCTCCTCCAGTCCTCCTCATCTTCATCTCTCTGCGCCGATCTTCAATGTCCTTCATTAGTTTTACCCCTTTTTTTTTACAGGTTTGGCTATGGAATTTTCCCTTTTACAGAGCGAGGATTTCGCCGACGAGCTCAAGGATAAAGGATCCCGCCTATGTTGTCGATCGCTTCAACTGATGTCGTCGGTTGCTTCAAGGGTCACAAATCACGCCGAAGTCGTCGATTGCTTCAATCACTTTTAGTTTCATTCTTTTCCTCGAATGTCGTATGATTCACACTCCTATGGATTTCGCCGATCCCGCTGCCTCCGGATTGCTTCAACCATGGCCTAGAAATTAGGTTTATTGCTAATTTCTTTATCTTCATTTCCCTTTGATGTTCAGTAGAATAAGTTATCGCTTTCGGTTTAATCATTTTCCTCTAATGTCTTCTGATGTTCATTTGAATAGGTTAAAATCTTTTTCTTTATTTCGATCTCGAATTTTTTAGGGTTTTATATTCTATTTGCTTCCAGTTTCACTTTGATTGAGTGTCGGTGTTTGAGTTTTTGTTTTGATAGTGTTGACAGCTGCGGAGATCGTTGCTTCGACCTACGATGTCAACCCCAAGATACCATGGATCATGTCGAGTCTTCAGAGTTTAGTGATTCAGCTGTTGATCGGTTTGCTGATCACGATGCCCAATTTAGGTAAGTTTCTTCCCCAATACCGATTTCTAGGTTTTTTTAGTTTAGTGAATCTTGATAAATTTGGGGGTTTTTTGCTTGAATTTAGAATTCAATCGTGAGGAATTTATGCCTAGCATGATAATTCACTGACTATTTTGCTTGAATTTTAGAATTTATATGTGAATTTGAGGAGAGAATTCAATTTTGACTTTGAGTTTTATAATGCCTAAGAACCTTCAATTTGAGGAGAGAATTCAAAAGTCTTCTTTATTTCAGCCCAATTTTGTATCTCGAGTCAATCCTCTGACTCTGTCTTCCTTCATTCCTTCTTGGCGGGTTTGACCTCAAAGAATCTTTCAAATATTCGAATATAAAATGGTTTGTTCATCTATTAAGATTTGTGTTTGTGTAACTCAGTTTTCCATCCGAGGACCCCTATAACTCAATCTTTCAAATATTGGAATTGGAAACCAGGTTTACGGTATTTGGATGTCCAGTTCCTAGCCGGCCTGCTGAAGACATAGCTTTCGCAGTGGCTAGGTTCATCCAGAAAAGGGGATCTTTTATCAACAATTATATATGGTTAGTAAGCATTCTAGATGTGCTTACACGTGATACATGTTCCACCTTCAAAAAGCTCTAATTGGATGAATTTATGAACATTTAGTATCATGGTGGGACAAATTTTGGAAGGACATCCGGTGGTCCTTTCATAGCAACTAGCTATGATTATGATGCTTCTCTTGATGAGTTTGGTATGTGTCTTAACTATGTCAATATTACTTTCAAATATTTTCAAATTATAAATAGTTTCTTCATGAAAACTATGATTACTAAATTTACTATGCAACTTATATAGTTTAGTACTACTAATCATGATCTATTTTATAGTCCACCTCCTCTTATTAGTTAAAGGAAATTATACAATTACTTTATTTATGAGGACAAATAATAAAATAAATCGGCATATCCAATCAAGCGATACGGACCACAAGTATGGACTAAATGATCTCCACCGACACAATACATAAGGTTGTAGAAGATCGGTGAAAATCGTCTAGTCCAACACCATAGTCCATTTTTATGGTCCCTTTAATTTCATTGGCCGATAAACATTAAAATAAATTATAAGGTATAAACACTTAAATAAGAAAATCATTAGAAATTTTAATTTAGCCAATGAGATAATTTGAACTACGTTATGGACTACAATTGCGGATTAGACAATCCTCGTTGGTAGAAGATGTACTCTCCCTCCTTTCCTTCCTCATCTCCATTGAATGGTTCAGCTTCATCTCCTCTTGAAATGGCCTTTCTCCCCCTCAAATTTTAAATAATGACCCCAAAAAATTAAAGAGAAAAGAAAACGAAATCTTCACCGGCGATCGATCGAGGCGAAATGCAAGAAAAGCCGCACGCGGTGTGCGTGCCGTTCCCGGCGCAAGGGCACATCAACCCGATGATGATGCTGGCCAAGCTCCTCCACTCCGGCGGCTTCCACGTCACCTTCGCCCTCACTCACTACAACCACGCCCGGCTCCTCCGCTCCCGAGGCCCCCACGCCCTCGACGGCCTCCCTTCCTTCCGCTTCGCCTCCTTCCCCGACGGCCTCCCTCCCTCCGACGACGCTGACGTCACCCAAGACACCCGCGCCCTATGCCACTCCCTGTCCCACAACTGCGCCGGCCCCTTCACTGACCTCCTCAAAGCGCTAAACGCTGCCGCGGAGGAGGGCGGTGGGCCCCGCATTAGCTGCATAGTGGCTGACGTGGCTATGCCGTTCACGCTGGAGGCCGCGGAGGCGCTTGGGGTGAAGGAGGTCATGTTTTGGTCGGCGAGTGCCTCTTCCTTACTGGGATACCAGCAGTACCCCCGCCTTCTTCAGGAAGGCTTCGTCCCGCTCAAAGGTGCATGTATTATTTTGTGAACCTCAATTATCTCTCTTTATTTTTTGGGATTTTTAAAACTTGTGAACCTCAGAGGTGCATTACTATGTAAATAGTAATATGCCGTACGTTTGCACATATCTAAAATAACCAATAGAGTTCAAAAATGTCTAAAAATACACATTTACACAATCTAATTAGTTATTAGTTAACAGTACTAGTTAATCGATCTTAGATTAAAATGGTTAATCTGTTAATCAATCTATACCTTAAAAAAAGGGTATTTTATACATTATATTGCATTAATCTTCAATTAGGTTCTCCTGATACTTTAATCGATAAGCAAAAAGATTCACTTACAGTTAAGCTAAATGTAACTAATGACTTGTTAACTTAATAGGGATCATCTATATAATTTGATGCTTTATTTGGGTAACACTAAATTATTTTAAATTTTATTTAATTTTTAAAAGTCGATTATCTAAATTATATTCGTATTCCTTTATAAATTTTTATCTTGGAAAAAACATGTACTTAAAATTTGTACAAATTAAAAAAAAAAGGATATTTTATGAAATATAATTTTTATAAATTTAAAAACATGGTTTTTTTTTTCAAAATTAAATTTTATAAACATATAAAAGCTAGTAAGTCTTTGCAAAATGAATACATTTTTTTTAAAATCAAATAAAAGCCAAAATATTTTATTGCTACACCAAATAAATAAAGCTTAGAGGATGTCAATTCAATAGGTAGTAGATCAAGAAGAAGAAAGTTTATTTTAATTATGTCTTAATTTTAATTAAAAACACTGTTATTTAAATTAATCCCATTTCACCAATTTGTTTTTATAAATAAAACCTTGAGTCTCAAGATGTGCACATATTTTAACATAAAAATGAATATTATGAATTTGTGGTGCATTTAAAAAAATTGAGTGGCGCAAAAGCTAACATCCTTGTATTTTGTCATATATGTAACACATATTCGCGGGATTTACTGAGTTGATGTTGTTGTTGTCATGTAACACAGATGCTACTTACTCGAAGAATGGGTATCTAGATACACCCATAGACTGGATCCCAGCAATGAAAGGCATACGCCTCAAGGACTTACCCACCTTCCTCAGAACCACGGACCCTAATGACATCATCCTCCATTATGCGTTATCCATGCTCGAGAAATCCCGCAAGGCCTCTGCAATCATACTCAACACCTGCAAGGCATTAGAGCAAGATGCTGTTGCCTCACTGGCTCCCGACTTCCCTCCTCTGTACCCGGTGGGTCCACTCCATATCCTCGTCGACAATATTCAAGATCAAGAAACCATGGACTCCATTGGATCAAACCTTTGGAAAGAGGACGAGCGTTGTATAGATTGGTTGGACTCCAAGGAGGCCGCCTCGGTCATGTATGTCAACTTTGGAAGCATTACGGTTATGACCGGCGACCAGCTCGTGGAGTTCGCCTTTGGGTTAGCCAACACCGCCAAGCAGTTTTTGTGGGTCATAAGGCCTGACCTTGTTAATGGTGAATCCGCGGTTTTGCCTAGAGAATTTTTGGAGGAAACCAGGGAGAGGAGTCTCCTAGTTGAGTGGTGTAATCAACTGAGGGTGTTGAGCCACCCAGCAATTGGGGGGTTCTTGACGCACAGCGGGTGGAACTCGACGTTGGAGAGTGTTTGTGCTGGGGTTCCGATGATTTCGTGGCCATTCTTCGGGGACCAACAGATGAATTGCTGGTGGTCACGGAATGTGTGGGGGATAGGGATGGAGATAGAGAGTGATGTGAAGAGGGAGGTGGTGGAGAGGCAAGTGAGGGAGATGATGGATGGTGAAAGAGGGAAGGAGATGAAGAGGAGGGCAATGGAGTGGAAATTGATTGCTCATAAAACTATTGTCAAGGGGAGTGGAGAGAGTTGCAGGAATCTACACAAGTTGATCCATCGTGTTCTGGTCTCCCCATATTAACTTTATAATTATAATGTATTGTGATGTTGTATCTTTTTATTTTTTCCTCTTAATTGATTCTTATTTTGCTTTCTTCATTTTTTTTTATTTTTTTTTAATATTTAGTGTAAGATTTTAGATGGGTTTAAGGTAGAAATTTTTTCAAACAAGAAGATGGTGTTGATGATTTTGGCTGAAGACAAGTGGCCTTGTTTTTTTTTTCTTTGGTTTCAGTAAAGTTTGCATAGAGTAAATAGTTCATGCTAGAGACAAGAGAACAAAGCTCCCCACCAAATGAAGTACCATCTATCAAGAATAGAAGATGATGGACCTTATCTGCGTCGTAATTGACTTCTCAAAAGACATTATTGCATGAAACTAGATAATAAAAAATGTAAAACACTACACAGTACACACTCATTAAGAAAAGGGAAAACTAATTAAAATACCCCCACCTTTGGGGGTATGGTAAAAATATATCATCAACTTTAAAAAGTAATAAAAATATCCCGACCTTTGATAGTAGTGGTAATATATTACCACGATTTTTCTCACTGGTCAAAAATGCTGACAAGACATTCTACATTGATTTTTTACAAGAGTTTTTTTAACGGCTTCCTTAGGAAAAAATAAAGAGTTGGACCGGGTTCATACACCAGGCTTTTTTCTCTCTCCTATCTTCTTTCGTGATCGCCTCTTGAGCTCTCTTTCGGTCTTCCAGGCAACTCATAGTTCCTCTTCAATGACAGTCTCCCTCCCTTGTGGTCGGCTATCTTGAGTTGTCTCTCTCACATCTTCTTCCTCTTTGATTCGTTCACAAACTTAGTTGAAAATTTTTTTTTTCCCTCTTTGTTGTTGCTTTTGTTTTCGGTTTAGTTTTGTAGTTGTCGGTTTAGTGTTAGGAATAGTCGTGTTGTGTTAATTTGAGGCAATTTTGACCGGATTAGTTGCTTGGTTGAATCAATTTCATTTTTTCGGGTTTAATTTTGCTATCGGTGCATTTTTTCCCTAAGGAAACCATTTAAGAAAACCCGATTTTAGTACTAATTTGTAAAAAGGCTTCTACGCAGGATGCCTTGTCAAAAACAAAATCAACGTAGGCTGCATTTTCAGCATTTTTCACCCATGAGAAAACTCGTGGTAATATGTTACCACTACCCTCAAAGGTCGGGATATTTTAATTACATTTGAAAGTTGATTATATATTCTTACCATACCCCCAAAGGTGGGGGTATTTTAATTAGTTTTCCCTTAAGAAAATAGACAAAGATATACTTATATATCCAATTATTACTCTACCTTTTTGCTTTTCTCGAAAACTGCAACCAACATCTACTCAATTATTACAAATGCAATTTCGTAAAGTAAATAACAAAAATATATAGAATGACATGTTTTTCTTAACAAGATCTACTTCATAAGACGATATATTTTAATTAACGGATGAAGTATATCTGTGATTAACGATTGCTTATCTACCTTAAATGAAAATAGTTTATAAAATACAAATAGTTTTATTGAAGAATGCATACATTATTATATCTAAATAACTAAACAAAATTTGAACTTTTATAAGGAATAACATGTCTCTGCATAAACATTAGCAAGCACCTTCAATTGCACTCGCATATAAATATATAATTGATACAAAAACACATGCCCCGTGTGTAGCACGGATCTGTCATCCTAGTGAGAGTAAAATGTACATTAGTAAATAATTCACCCTATTTCATTTTATCATGACCCAACATTCATCAAAGTATACCCGAACCTGATCCGATCAACTGATAGCTACATTTTTTTTTAATTAGGTAAAAATTTGTGACCAAACGTACCCGAACCTCGAAGGCCGACCAGTCGGTAGACGGAAAACCTTAAAAAAAAAAAAATACAAAGATGATGCACATACAGGCAAAAACGCTCTATAAAGGAAACTAAACACAACTAATCCGAATAAGACGAGGGCGTATATAATTGCATTGCATTATATTTATAAGGAAAAATGACCCAAAATAATACGAACTATCACCTTTGAACCAAAAATAATACGAACTTTCAAATTGATAATTTCATATACTATCACCATATTAACCAAAAATAATATCAATGTGTTTCCGATGTGTTTTCCGGCCAAATGTGCCACGTTGCCACCGGAAATACACCTGGCATAATTTATTTTGCCACATCACCACATACTTGTGTTTGACAAATTAATTTCATCTCAAATTCTCAACCTGTATTTTCCTCAAACTTGAAAAACAAAATGAAAACTTTAAACGGAGAAAGTTGAGAGAGAAATCGGCAGCGCAAAAGAGGGTGATGAGAGAACAAATCGCCAGCGTGAAAGAGAGGACGAAGTGTCTTTCCATGGCCATGGCCTCCCTTAAGAAACAAAGCGATAGCCCTATTTTTCCTCCGAGGAAAAACTCGTTTTTGAACTCCCATGGCCATTTCTCAAGATCTAAACCCTTGGTTGTCCTAATTAAGAATGCAAATGGGAATATCATTGTATGAAATCTAACAGTGGACAAACAAAGTGTTCAATTCTTAATTAATTGTCCTTGTACTGTCAAAAATGAAGGTTTCTGGAACCAGGCTCAAAGTCCCCATCGTTGTGTTGCTTAATATGTAGGAAATGAAATCAGACTATCAAATTGATTATCGAAGAGCCTAAAAAAACGAGTTTACGACATTTGAAATGATTAATTTTGAAGAGCGAAGATGCAATGTCTCCGATGTGTCTCCGAGAACTTCAATTTGCGCGGAGGAGGTGGCCGGCCATGGAGATGAAATGGGAAGCGACGGCTAGAGAGGAGCGACAACGGAGTAGAGATTTGAAGGGGGGAGATCTACAGGCTACAAGAACACCTGCGATAGCGTTTGAGTTGAAGCTGCAACGGACTCTCCGAATCCGACGTCTCCTGTTCTTCTCTCCTATCTTCCCTCAGATCTGTGGAAACACTATAATTTTTTTGAAGTTATGGAAATCCTAGAATAAATTTGTCAAACATCTTTTTGTGGTTATGTGGCAAGATACCATTCCGGAATGGCTCACCGGAAAGGACTTGTGGATAATAGTCATAGGTCCCCGGTTCGAACCCCGAAATGGCCGCTCTTTATTTACCAATTCAAGGTTATGTGGCAAGATAAACTATGCCACACGTATTTCCAGTGCCAACGTGGCACATTTGGCCGGAAAAGACATTGGTATTATTTTTGGTTAATATAGGGATAGTTTTAATATGAAATCGTCAATTTAAAAGTTCGTATTATTTTTGGTTCAAAGTCGATAGTTCGTATTATTTTTAATTATTTTTCTTATTTATAATTATGAACAATTGGAATCCAAACACATCCTAAGACCATCTTTAACTTTGATATTTGAATTGAGCACCATGGCTTTTTTTATAATAAAATATTATAAAATATGGGATAACCGATAATTTTACTGCTCATCTCACATCATTTTCTTGTTTAACAAAAAAATCTAACATTCTCTTTTATTTTTCTTTTAAAAATTTAGCTAAAGATGGCCTAACCCTATCGTCTCTTTCTTGGTTACCTTGCTGAGTTTGAATTCACATTCACATGGTGGATTGTTTGCTGAACCCATTTCAAGAGGAATGCTTGCGCTCTCTCCCCACAGGCTCGCTTTTACGCTCTTCTCCCAATTCCGATTCCATCCCAACTTCTCCTCCTTCACTCCCTCTTGTTACTTCACTGGTGTTCGTTGCTCCGGTGAGGCGGAGCTTCTCGTTCGTAGCCCCGAACTCGTCGCTTCCGAGTACGCCGACCTCAACCTCACTTACAAACCCTACGAGGTCCGCATTTCCTCATTTTTTTCGTATTTGCATCAAAAGAAGAAGAAAAGATTGCGAATTTGACGATGTAGATTGCAGGATGTAGGTCACGTTCGGATTCGGCAGCACGTCAATCCTCTGAGTTCTTCTTTTTCGGTAAGTTATGTTCTCAGTTAGTACTGTTTCAGTTGAATTAGGGGTTTGAAATCCCTAAACAATTTGCAGGTCCCAGTGGAAGTACCTGACTGGAAAGCTGTATTTAGGGATTGCACATTGCCATTGGTAGTGGATATTGGTTGTGGTATGTTCTTAACGGTTTGCTCCTTGGTCTGTCTTGAATTGTCATTTCTTTTGGTTGATAATTGCAAATTGCAATCTCAAAGGAGAATACAATGATAGGTTTGAAACTTCAAACTACTGCAGTTCTTGGTTTTGTTGTATTTGTAGTTAGAAACTTTTTTGGGCAATGCAAGTGATGTTTATTCGGTTGGAAGTTGTTTGTTTGTAATCGGGACGGGCTAGATACTTGGGTCGTATTTAAAAGTCCCCACTCCCCACTGCATCCAGATGTGTCCATGTTGCTTTAGAGGCCATTGTTGCATCAAGTGAATATTTTTCCTTGCTACATGTGTTTTACTTTTCTGTCTTCACTGAAAATAACTTATGTGAATAAAGTTTGATGTTTCAAATCAGTGGCCAACCAGTTTTTGTAGCAATGCTACAACTAGAGCATCAAAGAAATGGGCAAATGAATGCTCGGTTTTCTTTCCTTTTTAACGGTGAAGAACAGACTGTATGTCTAGACTCTGGATCCATAAGTTGTAGCTGTATCTGAGAAAAAAATGACTAATCACATTGAGGTTCACCTATTTGGTGTTTGATTTGAGTGATTTTTATTTTTCAGTTATTTATTGAGTACAAAGATTCATTAGTCCATGTCTCCATGAGTTTTGAAGATTACGGGCTGAGTGATGCCTTGCTTAAGAACATCACTGGTCAACTGACTTTCTTCTCCCCCTCTTTTTTTGTGGGTCTACAAGACAAGATCAACCTAGAAACCAATACTGATTTTGGTATTAGTGAATTCCTGTCTTCTTTCTTTTCACTTGCTCCTTTCTAATGCCGTCTAATTTGTGACTTGTTGTGACCCTTCTTCTGCCTTTTGGAACTTTCACCCTTTATCGTAGATTATGCTTCATTGAGATAGGACCACTTATTTGAAAGATTGATTCTTTCCACTCAACATTGTTGATGGCCTACCTTTCAAAGAAAACTCTGTGCTCCGTAAGTTTAGATGATGCCTTCCCAAAGTGAGGAAGGATTAGAACGTGAATATCTTGTCAAACAAGTTGGTGAAGAATGTTTTGGCTAACAGAATGATCATTATTACTTCAAATTTATCCCGTGTGTGATTACTGTGATGTTCTTTTCATGGGTGTAATTACTCTTAAAGAGTTGTAT
The DNA here is from genome assembly GCA_037127255.1 of Persicaria tinctoria. Lineage (NCBI taxonomy): Eukaryota > Viridiplantae > Streptophyta > Magnoliopsida > Caryophyllales > Polygonaceae > Persicaria > Persicaria tinctoria. The sequence continues at coordinate 75,981,651 of JBANSL010000013.1, forward strand.
AACAGTACATGGGGAAAATGGAGATGGCTTCTTTGCTTTATTCAGAAGTATACACTGTACATTAGGACATCATATGGACTGTGGATTCTTAATTGCCATTGCTACTGCCACTTGAGATTTGACATTTATCTTCTTGTGTTTTTATATATGGTGATTACTCATTGCTTTTAACATCTTCCACCCCTAGTTGTGAGGGACTGGTGGTTGCATGTGCAAAAGATGATGATTGAGTTTTTGTCATATGTTATTGATTCCTAGGCAGTGGAAGATTTCTCTTATGGCTCGCAAAAAGAAATTCTGGTTCAAAAAATTATTTGGGTCTTGAAATACGGCAAAAGGTAGTGAGCGTATGTGCAGCCTCTCATGTATACATGTTTTCCTTGCTTTGAGGTTCAAGCCTTGCACACTGAATCTGCAGTTTTGCTATGACACTGGAGATCTTATTTGTGCAGTTGGTTCGTCGCTCTAATATTTGGGTTAAAGAGCTTGCCCTCTGCAATGCGTAAGTTTACGAAATGTTCTAATTCAACAAAGAGGAAAACCAATATACCATTAAACTGTTGATTAATCATTTGCATGCCATTGCCAGGCATTTCTTGTATGCCAATGCTACTGTGTCGTTCCAGAACCTAGTTTCCTCCTATCCTGGACCCCTGGAGTTAGTGTCTATCCTGGTAAGCTCATTTATTATGACACGAGATCTTGGGGTTAGCTATACAGATGATGTAGCCGAGCAATTATTCAAAAGGCTTTTCGCTGTTTGTTTGACGAACTTGACTGAAAATTGTCAAATTGCAGTGTCCTGATCCACATTTTAAAAGAAAACATCACAAAAGAAGGGTTGTTCAAAGCAGTTTGGTAGACTCTATTGTGAATAATCTGACATCAGGAGGACAGGTAATTTCTGTCTTCTTATCTAATTTGTGTGAGTTTATTGTATGTGCACTGTCAACTGCACTCATCTTCACTATCTTTCCTTATAAACCTCATCTTCCCTATCGATGGCTCTTTTAAAACAAATTTGTTCCCGTTACTTGCAAATCACTTTACAAATTTCTGGATAGCACTTTGATTTGTTGGATGATACATTGATGCTAAGTTGCTAACGCATCCTTTTTTTGGGTGGGTATATTGACATGAAGCATGCTTTATCTGTTGACTTGTGATTTCGTTATATTTATTTGAATGAAGCATGTGCTGAAGCATCTATCATCAAGTTTATTCAAGTTTTCAGAAGATTTTATACTGATATTTTCTGATGTAGACATTGCTTAATGAACTCTGATCTACATAAATTATGGCATACTTGTACTCATCTACAAACAGATGCCTTTAGCATCTATCCCCATAAGCATCTTAGCATTTACATTTACTTCTGATATTCCACATCCCTAACTCTGCATATATATATACTCTCCAATACACAACCCGTTTGATCTTAGCTTCATATAATAACAAGGGCTGAACTCAAACTGTCAAACAGGTGTTTGTGCAGTCAGATGTGCTGGACGTGGCACTTGACATGAGAAATCAGTTTGATGCTTACCCTGGTCTACTGCAACACATTGATGCAATTGACCCCACATTACTTTGTGATCCCGATGGCTGGCTACTGCACAACCCGATGGGTATAAGGACGGAGAGGGAGATTCACGCTGAGTTTGAGGGCTCTCAGATATATAGAAGGCTGTATCAGAAGAGTCCATAACATTACGCCTAGCTGTTATGCTTAGCTGATATCTGAACTCATAGGTTAGCTTTCAGACATTTTTGCATAGAGTTGGCTGGAATCAATCAAACTCTTTAGCCCTTCGATTTCTTCGGCCCCCTTCTTTCTCATTCCAGGTTTCGGGTTTCAGTGGGTCTCTTTCTTTGATATTCCCCCTGCTTTCTCAACTGACCACCGCAGTGATCAATGTCATCCGGAGAAACCATCTCATTGAATGGTTAATTAGTTACTGATGTCAAGTTGCCTCTATAAGGCATCTAGTGAGGGTTGTGGGCTTGAAATTTTTTTGTTTTTTAATCTCATAATATAGTATTAAATTTTTGTACTGTATTACAGTGCAATACTGTATATTATAAATTATAATGCATGGTAATACTAATACAAGCCGAATCCGTGTTAGAAGTTATTGATAAGACGAAGTCCACTAAATTGTTTAATAAGTCATTTTTCATTTTAGAAAATAGTTATGAATAAGATCGAAAGCAAAATTGAAAAATAGGGGTGTGCATGATTCGGTCCAAACCGAATTTTTGGGCCGAACCAACACAAACCGAACCGAACCTAAGTTTTTCGGTTCGGCTTTCGGTTCGAGAATTTTCATTTTTCGGTTTCGGTTCGGTTTCGGTTCTGTTTGTGTTAAACCGAATTTTTTTATACACTACATAAATACATTGTATATATATTTGCATGTGTATGTATATTTGTAATTATATATGTATATATACACTGTATTTTGTTAAAACTTTAAAACTAGGTATACTTTAAACTTTTAAAGTATTTTGGAATATGTACACATATTTTGGAATATATTTGCATGTGTATATATTTATTTGTAATTGTATATTTGCATGTGTATATATTTGTAATTGTGTATGTATATAACACTGTATTTGTTAAAACTTTAAATTTTATATACTTTAAAGTATTTTGGAATATATACACATATTTTATATATATTTGTATATTTTAATTTTTTTTCAATGAAAATTCGGTTCAATTATGTCAAAACCGAACCGAACACAAACCAAACCGGTAAATAACCGAACCGAACCTAATGCTTTCGGTTCGGCTTTCGGTTTGAAATTTTGAGATTTTCGGTTTCGGTTCGGCCCGGTTCGATTCGGTTTTAGACCGATGCACACCCTGTTGAAAAACTAAACGAGTTCATCCATATACCTAACCCATTGAACCAACTTTTACATAAATATTTCAATCATGAAGACACGCTAAATTCATATGTATCAAGATACCTAAACTCATTGAGATGTGTCAAGGAATGAATCGATACAATTATTCTATTATTCTATTATGTTGGTTTCTTTTGATGAGTTTTTGACAAATCTAATGTGGTTATCGATTGCAAGATTTGTCGAAACTAAAGTCGAATATTTGGATTGCGGTTTAAGCACGAACTTGACGTATTTCAATGGGCTAAACCATTCCCCTTGGCCAATTTTGCCAAGGTTGTTACACAAGCTCAACCAATTTTGTCGAAGTTTAATTGACAATATTTATAAGAACAAAATACATTCAAAAAATTATCAATGAAAGCAGCTAGCTCATCAAACATGCTTGCTTTTTTAACGAGATAGGATAGGTGTGCAATGACGACTTCTAGCTTTTTATTCTTGTCAAGTGAAAATTGGCTAGTGAAAAGAAGCTTCTTCATGATCTATAGAAATAAGAACCTCCAACCCATTCCCTTTTCTCCCCATTCCTTGACTTTCTTGGGTTTGATTCTTGAACTATGTGTAATTAAAAATGGATTGTGGGTGGTTGTTTCATAAAACCAAAATTCTAGGTGTTTCCTGTAATTTTATCTATTCTATGGGTGGTTTTGTAAAAAACCTCGTATTTTAAGGGCGTTTTTCTGCAATTTACTCACATTTATACTTCGTTCTGCGCTTTCTTCAAATGAGTGAGGCTAGAGACAAGATGTCGGAATGATTATTGACAAGATAATTTCACCTAAATTACCACAAGTCCTTTTCATTTTTTCCGAACACATTGCAAAAAGGGACAAAACTCTCTTTTCCCGAATCGAAACCTAAATCTGTCGAATAAATTGTTTTGATTCAAAACAGCATAAAATCGATGAAATTAATCAAAAAATCAATCAATCAACACACGAATTGATATATCGCTCGCTTTACGTGATTATCGAATGTCGATTTTTGGTTTTCGTTCGAAAAAACTGTTGAAGGAAGGAGCTCGGCAGATAGATACGAGGTGAATGAATAAGCTCGGCAGAATTAGATGAGGTTAATACGTAACCTCATATTTTTTCGCCGAGGTTACGTATTAACCTCATCTAATTCTGTCGAGCTTATTCATTCACCTCGTATCTATCCGCCGAGCTCCTTCCTTCGACAGTTTTTTCGAACGAAAACCAAAAATCGGCATTCGATAATCACGTAAAGCGAGCGATATACCAATTCGTGTGTTGATTGATTGATCTTTTATTTAATTTCGTCGATTTGAATTGTTTTCAATCAAAACAATTCATTCGACATATTTAGGTTTCGATTCGGGAAAAGGGAGTTTTGTCCCTTTTTGCAATGTGTTCGGAAAAAATAAAAAGGACCTGTAATAATTTAGATGAAATTATCTTGTCAATAGTCATTCTCACATCTTACTAAAGCCCTTGTGTCTTCAAATTTATGAACTTGCACATTTTGAAAAAGCAACCGACCGTTGAAAATGGCGATTTCCCCCTTCGAGAGCAACGAATCGGGGGCAAACCGAACTGCCGATCTGTTACGGGATTGCAAATCTCTCTCCCGTCTGAAGGAAATTCATGCGCACCTCTTTCGATTCGGTCTCCATCAAACCAATTTTTTAGCTTCTTTACTCATCTCTCTCTACTCTACACTCTCCTCCCCTCGCTACACCCGCTTCGTCTTTTCTACAGTGCCTCACCCATCTCTCATCCTCTTCAACCAGACCATCAAATCATTCTCCAAATCCCCATCGTTGTGCTCCAATTCCTTGCATATCTACCTCCGAATGGTCCGTTCTGAGATCAAGCCAGATAATTTCACCTATCCTTACCTTCTGAATTCATGCGCGTCGCTGTCTGATCTTAGCCACGGTGTTGAAATTCACGGCCGTGTTTTGAAGTCTGGATTTTGCTGGGTTGTTCAGGTTGCTAATGCCTTGATTGATATGTATGGGAAGTGCCGTGAATTGGGGTGTGCGCGCCAAGTATTCGACAAAATGCCTCATAGAGATATTGTCTCTTATAATGCTCTTCTTGGGGCTCACGCTAGGAAAGGGGAGGATATGGAGGGGGCACAATTGGTTTTCGATGCGATGCTTGTGAGGAATGTCATATCTTGGAATGCAATGGTTGTAGGTTATGTGAACTGTGGCGATTTGAGTGCAGCCCGGGTTGTTTTTGATCAGATGATGGTGAAGGATGTCGTTACTTGGACCACAATGCTGGTGGGTTATTCCAAAAGGGGCCTAATGGATTTGGCTAAGGAGCTGTTTGACGCTATGCCTAAAAAGACCTTAGTTTGCTGGACTGCTATGATTTCCGGATATGCACAAAATGGGCAGCCTAATGAGGCACTTGCAATGTTTCATGGAATGGAGAGAGTGCATCTTAAACCAGATGCTTTCACTATGATGGCGCTTATGTCTGCACTAGCACAAATTGGACGTCCAGATCTTGCTAATTGGATCACTTCCTATGTAGAACATGAAGGGATTGAGCGCAATGAACATGTCCTGACCACACTGGTTGATATGCATTCAAAATGTGGCAACATAGAAAAAGCATGTCAACTCTTTCATGAGATTCCCCAGCCCAGTGTATTCCCATACAGTGCTCTCATAACAGGCCTTGCCTCGCATGGACAAGGGGTCAGAGCTTTGGAGCTTTTCCATGAGATGAAAATTAAAAATGTGGAGCCTGATTATATCACATTCGTTGGTGTATTGACAGCCTGTAGTCATACAGGATTAGTCGAAGATGGATTGCAGTATTGGGAAAGCATGATAAATGAGTATAACATTGAACCCGATGCTGACCATTATGCTTGCCTGGTTGATATGTTAGGTCGCGCCGGGAAACTTGAGCAAGCATACCATACTATCAATTCCATGCAACTCCGTCCTCACCCTGGAGCCTTAGGCGCTCTTCTTGCCGCTTGTAGGAAGTATGATAATGTTGAAATTGCCATAAAAGTTGCTGAGGAACTCTTCAACGTTGAACCCGAAAACACGGGGAACTATGTTCTTCTTTCTAGTATTTATGCTGAAAGAGAGAATTGGAATGATGCCGCTGGGATTAGGAAAGAAATGAACAAGAAAATTGAAGCTAAGCCATCTGGTTCTAGTTGGGTTGAAAGTAGCAGCTAGAACAAAGGCCAATCAACCTGGTTCGAGGGCCAACAGTGAGGAATATCAGGTTGAATTCAAATCTGTGTTCTTAGGGGCGAATAGTCTAGCACATTCTACCTTCATCTGGTTCATTTTTTTAATTTCATCAACAATACACAAAAGGTTTGCTTCTCGATTTGCTTCTGCTGCTTCTCTATTGGGTAATGTTTTTCTTTCGCAAATGTCTGTTCCGTATGTTATTGTTGTATAGTTCTTGCTTTTTTGGTGCATTAAGCTGAAGCATCCTCATTCCTTGTGTTTTACTGATCATTCTTATCTTATTGTATGTAGAATGGTATTAAATTCATACTCTATTTTGTTTTCTGTTACAAGCTCTGGATATCAATCAATCTGTGATTAAGGTATAAGTGTGTTGTTCTATTCGTTAATTATCTCATCAAGTTGCACAATTTGTCCATGTTTTTTTTAATCTACATTTTTTTTGTTCGTTAGTGGATCCTATTCTGATGTTACTTTAACATAGCAGCTTTAATGCCTCAAGGAAGCAACCAAATGTCTAGTCTTTATTCACGGTGGAAACCTTCCGATCAAGTCGGAAATGGAAATAATCAGAGCCAGACAGATTTAATGAATCCGGATTGGCAGGCTAAGCATTCAACTGAATTGGATCTGGATTATGGAGCCATATGTTTCTGGTGCAGATAGCCAGCAGCCAGGGGAGGCCAATCGTACAAAACAAATATTTTTTGGCAGTCTGTTATGAATCATTCTTCCTGAACTAGACAAAGATGGTGCCATGCAACTTCAAACATTATATACTAAATTGCGGGTATTTTTCCGATAAAAGGCTTACTTGGTTAGATTGGACTCTCTAATTTGTGGAAGGAAATGGAATTTAAAATATTGTTCTAAAAATCAATGGATGAGATGATTCCTCTTTATAGGTTGTCAAACACCAATTACTTCAAATTCATTCATTTATGAAGTTGATCTTCTATTTTTGTGCATGATCATATTCTAACATGTGCTTTTTCTTTTACTAGAAGAATGAAATACCAGAAGATTGATTTGTGAGGCTCATGAGGAGTATTGTCGGGGACGAGAAGCTGAAAATGGCTGTTGTGAAGATGCAATCAAAGGTGAGTTGGCATCAAAGGGATTAGCTTCCATCATCTACTAAAAATTTGTTCAATTGCCTTCTCATAAGAAGATTGGCCGTATTCTGATGGCATGTGAATCACAACCTGGACCTAATCAATCGCACTTGCAATCTCAAAACTCAATGCAGCAACATCAGCTGCAAGCACCAGTAACCAGTGCCAATGATCCTTATCAATTTGCACACAGCTACATCGGAGAGGCCAGGGTACTCCTCAGACCCAATTCGTATTCATTAAAGTATTGCTAGTTCAACTCCAAACATCTAAAAATGGATCCTAATGCACCACTGTTGAGACCTTGAACATATGACTTTGAGTTCCGTTGAATTTTGATTGATACGGTAACTACATTCAGAATTAGCATTTTTCACTTATGGCTTCCTAAATGACAGTCACCTAAGTGAACATCATCATCATCTTCATAAAAGCTAAAATGATTTGTTGAAAGTTCACCATTTTAGTTTATTTTAGTTTCTGTTACAGAGCTCTGGATATCAATCATTTTGGATGTAAAGCTTAAGAATATGTTGTTCTTTTCATTAATTTTCTCAGCAAGATGCACAATTTCTCCATGTTTTTCCTTTTTTGAATATTGGTTTGTTTATTGGTTAATGCATCCTATTCTGATATTGATTCTACGCAGGAGCTTGAACGCCTCAAGGAAGCAACCAAATGTCCAGTCTAGATTCACAGTGGCAACCTTCCAATCAAGAGAGAAGTGGAAATACTCAGAGCCAGACAGATTTACTGAATCCGGATCAGCAGACAAAGCATTTAGCTGAATTGGATCTTAAGCCAGATGTTTCTGAAGGTATCCCTCAATGGCGCGGCAGTGATGCTTGTAGTGAAGCCGTATTCCTCAAATTTATATACATTAATGTGATAAAATATGTATGATTGAAAAACCCAAACTTCTTTGCATTGATTTCATGAGAAAATATAAATGTATACATATATATAGATATTAAAAAATCAAACCCAAATAATCCTATAGATCTAACTGTTTGATATTAAAACAAAAGGGCTGACAACGGATCCAATATATAGGAGGCCGTTGTGTTCTTTGACGTCACTTGCAGTTGTAATCAAGTCTCCGCTTTGAAGATCTAGTCGCTCCAAAACATGTCCTGCCATATCAACTTTTATGGGCATACCCACGTCTCCTACTGAACCGGGTCGTTTTACTTGAGCAATCCAGAAGTTGCCGTTGGAGTCTCTGTTAATGTTGTCTGGACGCCCTCCGACCGTAAGCAGCAAATCCCTTCTGTGTGATCTTGGACCCGTTAGCCAGTACTTCCATATCTGGCCTGTCGTCGTCTCGGAAAACAACAAAAAGTCGTTGTTTAGACTTAATGCTACTCCATTGGGGAAGGATAACTGGCCGCTTAGGACTCTCTCACTGTGTGGTCGAATGGATTGTGTACCATCAACCTCCCCGTACTATCCCCAGAATCTATTAATCTTGAGAACTCCCTGCGCATATTAGGAGATAAATGTATTAAATATTAGAGAAAACAACAATTACACATTCGTTATTCGAGATTGAATAGCTAACGTACCATCGCTCAAATTGTGCGCTTGAGTCAGTAAAGTAGATGAATCCGTTGAGTGGGTTAATGTCAAGAGAGTTTGTGAATCTGAATGGAATCCCATCGGCAGCTCGTGCAACAGAAACCCCTCGACCACCTTGCGGGCTAACTTCAACTAATCCATAATATGAATCCGCGACGAATAAGGAATGTGTGATGGGGTGGAATTTGAGACCTAGAGGCCTCCCACAATGGCGTTCAGATGCTGGAGTGTATGACCCCAAACAACTTACATCCCTACAAAGATTATAATGTGAGATCATGAGATTGATTGTAATGTCCTCCTTGAGGGTTTCCATTCATTGATATAACATATATATATATGTTACACAGGTATTGGGCCTTAACGGGCTTTTAGCCCACTCTGTGAGAGAAAGAGACCAGACGCATGCCGCTGAACGGCAACCCCCAAGAAGTAAGACAGCGGACCCAGATCAGACATGGCGAATTCCGCACTCAACTTCGAGACGATGGACGTTCGAAGAGCATCAGATGAGGCGGTGAGAATGATGTCGTCGACATAGAGCAGCAGGAAAGCCAAGTCCGAGCCTCTGCGATAGATAAACAGAGACGTATCCGATCGGCTGCCAGTGAAACCCAAGCGGAGCAGATGAGAAGCAAACCGCTGGAACCATGCCCGTGGAGCCTGTTTCAGACCATACAGAGAGCGCTTGAGGAGACAGACATGCTGTGGACGCTCAGCATCAGCAAACCCCGGAGGCTGAAACATGTAAACCGTCTCATTCAGATGACCATGCAGAAAGGCGTTCTTGACATCCAGCTGATGGATGCCCCAGTTGCGCGACAGAGCCAGACTCAGGACCACTCGGATAGTGGCAGGCTTGACCACAGGGCTGAAGGTCTCATCACAATCAATACCGGCCTGTTGAGATCTACCGTTAACCACCAGACGGGCCTTGTAGCGCTCCAATGTCCCATCAGAGCGGAACTTGTGACGGAAGAGCCACATACAGCGAATGAGGTTCGCCTCAGGAGGGCGAGGCACAAGAACCCAAGTACCATTCTTCGTAAGGGCCCTGTATTCGTCGAGCATAGCCGCCTGCCAATTCGGGTCTAGGAGGGCTGTTTTGTGGGAGGTGGGAACGGGGGAGAGGGAGGTCTGGGTGGAGGTAGAGGGTGAAAGGGAGTCGGGAAAGATGGGGGCAGGAGAGGCTAAGGACGCGGGCGCGCCAGCACGGGACGCGGGCGCGCCAGCTCGGGACGCGGGCACGCGTAGGGGAGGCGTGGATGTTGGTGGAGGGGATGTGGGGTGTATAGCGGGGTGATGGTCGGTGGTCATGGAGACGATCTGTCGGGGTCTGAAGACACCGGAGACGCTGCGGGTGTGAGGTCTGGTGATGGATGGTGGCGGGGGGGGTGGGGGAGGGGGAGACACAGGAGCACCGGGAGAGCTCTGGGAAAGAATGAAGTGAGGAAATGGTGACTCAGACTCTGTGGACGACACAGGGGGTGTGGGAGACACGAAGGGAAATCGCGACTCATCAAAGGTGACATGGCGAGAGAGAATGATCTTGTGAGTCTTGATATCGAGGCAAATGTAACCGCGATGATCAGACGGGTAGCCAAGAAAGACACAAGGGGTGGAACGTGGGTGAAGCTTGTGGGGGGCAGTGGATGACTGATTAGGGAAGCATAAGCAACCAAAGGTACGAAGGTGATCATATATAGGCATAGTGCAATACAATGCCTGAAACGGTGAGCGATGGTTGAGGGTGGTTGAGGGGAGTATGTTGAGGAGGTAGCATGTGGTGGCCAAGGCATACGGCCAATAAAGGAGGGGAATGGATGCGTGGAAAAGAAGGGTGCGCATCATATTGGTAATGGTTCGGATGATTCGTTCGACTTTGCCATTTTGTTGAGAGGTGTAGGGGCAGGACAAGCGATAGGAGATTCCATTGGTATTAAAGAAAGTGTGAAAATCCTTGTTGTCAAATTCGCGGCCATTGTCGCATTGGAAACACTTGACAGAGGCGTGAAAATGTGTTTTGATGTAAGCGTGGAATTTGGCAAAGATAGGAAACACTTGAGATTTAAAGTGCAAAGGGAAAACCCATAAGAAGTGTGTAAAATCATCCAGAAACAAAAGGTAATACTTATGACCCTCCTTGCTAGGCACAGGAGATGTCCAAATATCACTATGAATAATATCAAAAGGTGCGAAAGTAGCGTTTAAAGATCGCTGAAACGGAAGTCTGGCATGCTTGCCTAACTGACAAGACGAACATAAACTAGAGCGGTGCGCTTTATTACAAATGACAAGACTCTTAGAACGAAGTAAATCTAAAACTGCAGGACTGGGATGACCAAGACGAGCATGCCAAAGACTGGATGATGATGCCGAGAGGGCGACTGGACTTGACGGGCTGGATGGTGAAGGCGACGACACAGGATAGAGCTCCCCAGTGCTATTACATCTCAGGCGAGTAACCCCCGTAGTAAGATCCTTCACAGAGAAACCAAACGGATCAAACTCAAGAGAAACATCATTGTCAGTGGTAAACCGACGGACAGAGATAAGGTTTTTGACAAGTTTGGGGGCAATAAGGACATTGTTTAGGTGCAAAGGATTGGTAGGGGTTGGTAGTGTGGTGTGGCCAATGCCCGAAGTAGCAAGGCGACCACCGTTGCCAACGATAATAGAATGAGCAGGACCCTTAAAAGAAAGAGATGAGAGAGTACCTGAGGAGTTCGTCATATGAGAGGTAGCGCCAGTGTCCATGTACCAAGATCCGTCAGGAGGTGTCAGCTGCATGGAAGAGAAGGCGTTGTGCACATCAGTCGGGTATGCCTGATCGGACGATGGACGGGGAGCAGGACCCAACAAGCCCTGCTGGCGGTTGGGATATGGGGCAGGTCCACGAAACGACGCACCGGGGTAGCCATAGGGCATCCAAGGAGGGTAGCCAGGGTTGGGGTACCAAGAGGGGTGGCGGTTATCGTTTTGCTGCGGGCGCCAGTTGCTGCGGCCGCCGCGGCCTCTGCCGCGGCCGCGGCTGCGCCCGCCGCTGCGACCGCCGCCTCTAGGTCCTTGCTGATCGTTGCTGCTGCCAGGCTGGAGGGCGAGTTGCTCGATGATGTCACTGGATGAGACCAACGCCGTCTTGTCTTTGGCGGCGTTGGTTGTCTGACGGTGAAGGCGAGTCTCCTCCAGGATCAGTTGAGACCGGGTCTTCTCGAATGTAGGGAGAGGCTCTGTCTGCTGAATATGAGTAGCAGCAGCGTTGTATTCAGAAGGGAGACCAGAGAGAACCTGAAGAACAAGACGGGTGGCACTGGGTTTGGAGTCGACAGCTTCGAGCTGATCAGCCAGGGTCTTGATGTGCTGACAGTAGGCAGATATCGACGAAAAGGAGGAAAGCTTGCAACTTGAGAATTCGTGCTCGAGATAGACAGCACGGGTGGACTTGTTGTCTTGAAAGAGATCCTGAAGTTTCTTCCAAGCTTTCAAGGCGTTGTCTTTGGGGTCAAGGATGGTGGTCAATAGATCTTTTGAGATGGTGTTAAAGATCCATTGAAGAATAATGGTGTCAAGTTGAGCGAAGAGATCGTCGTCTTCGCTTGTAGGGCGGTTAGCGGAGGAGTCAATGTGGTGGAGGACTTTATGAGCCTTAACATGGGTCGTGAAGAGGTGCGACCACATGGTGTAGGTACTGGACTCATGATCAAGAATGATAGGGATGCAATTTTTGATGTTGGAGATGGTTAGGGCGGAATGGTAGGGCGGCTTAATAGGGTCGGTAGGTTGTGGGTTAGCCATGGGGACGAGAAGAGAGGGCTAAGGGCGGCGTGGAGAGGGAGAAGGGCTGGTGACGCGGGCGCGCTGAGGACAACGTGGGCACGCTGAGGGCGACGCGGGCGCGCTGAGCACGACGCGGGCGCGCCTGGGGACGACGGGGGAAAAAGGGTGGCGGCACAAGGGGGAGGTGGCGGACTGATCTCGGCTAGGGGTGGCCGAGAGGGGTGAGGGGCGGCCTAAGGAGAGGGGGGGGGGGAGGCTAGGGTTTTTAGAAGAAGGGGAGAGAGAAAAATTTGGGTCTTTGGATCTTAGGCTGTGATACCATGTGAGATCATGAGATTGATTGTAATGTCCTCCTTGAGGGTTTCCATTCATTGATATAACATATATATATAGGTTACACAGGTATTGGGCCTTAACGGGCTTTTAGCCCACTATACAATATGAAACCTATGTAATCTATCATATAAAAACACTGATTAATATATATAATACTCAATAGCAAATTTAAAGTATACTTTGATCACTTGAATTGGAACAATGTTTTCTTTGATTTAGTAGACTAGATTTTCTTTTAAATATAAAAATTATGAAACATATGTAACTTATACAATAATGAGAGTATAGTCAAGAAAATAAAAACATACCAATTGGGCATTACAGCAAAGGGAGTCCAATGTCCAGTTTGAGAGTCGTAACGAAGTATGCGTCCATCGGAGACGCCGACATAAGGGCCTCCACCGTATGCGTCAAATGCAATAGATTCGGGACCTATCGCCCCCTCTGGTAATGGTACTCCAGGATGGAAGGTTCTTGCGGAACATGCCGTTAAACTTGCCAAAACCAAAATAAGAACCACCGAGTAGCGCAACGACATGATCGATCGATACAAGGATGATGTATGAATGATGAACTAGGAATTGAATGCAAGGATGATGGATGGAGTTTGGAGGAGAGGTAATTAGGTTTTTACGCAACTTGAGAATTTGTTGCTGATCGTGTTATTTGGATCTGTATTTATAGACATATATAATTACTTGGCCTCTAGATAACAAAAATCAGATAGATAATTCTTTCTACATATATATGTTTATCTTTTATCTTTATCTATATCATATCCTCATAATTATAATTTAGGCAACTTGAGAATTCATTGCTGATTGTGTAATTTGGATCTCCATTTATAGACTCAATTAACTTGGCCTCTACATAAATCAGATAGACAATTCTTTCTTCCTATATATATATATATCTTTATCTTTTATCTTTTATCTTTATCTATATTTATATCTTATCCTCCAAATTCTAATTTATACTGATGACATTATTATTATTATTAGTATTATCTAACTATTAAAAGAGATAGATAAATTTTTTTCAGTTGATTCATTACCACAACACATTGCTGTATTATTTTGGAAGGAGATGGAATAAATAGCTGAGTTGGCTTGCTCTCAAAAAAAAAAAAAACATTTTTTTTGATGATGTGTCATCACTACAATAATTATAGGGTTTTCAACCAATCAAATTAAAATAGATTTTATTTAATTTTCTAATCAATTAATTCAATTTAAAACATTAAATTAGCATATAATTTATTCCTTAGTATATTATACATTTTTTTTTATATAAATTGGTTCAAATCAAAACATTGAATCAAATGTATTTTTATTTTATTTGATAGTAATTTGTTATAGATTATGATTTTATTTATAAAAAAAATATGCGTGATAGCGCGGGAATTGTACTAGTTATTGTTATTATTCTAATCAAATAATTATATTTACCGTAAATGTTTGTTGGTTAATGGTTCCTATTCATTTTGATGTTATTTGACATTGCACCCAACCAGATAGCTATAAAAGTAACGTTAGATATCAATGATTGGCAAAACGCCGCTAACACTAATAATAACACTTCACCCATTAATAAGAAAAGAAGAAGAAACCATACAAAATGGATAAAACTACCGAGGACTATCTACAAAATAAATGTAGATGGTTCTTTTGTACCTACTGGCTGTGGCCGAGTGGGTGGCCTTATAAGGGACCATAAGGGTTCTGTGATTGATATCTTTCAATCTGATGTGTATACGACTTCTGCTATCCAAACAGAAGCAACTGCTTTATGTGCAGGTATAAAATTAGCTCTAGCTAGAGGATTAAGGAAAGTCATAATGGAAGGAGACTGCTTGGAGGCTGTCAAGGCAATCAATGAAAACAATTATGTGAGATGGGAAATTCTGAGAGAAGTAGAGCTCATCAAGAAACTTAGCTGCAACTTCAAGAGCATAGAGTTTAGACACTGCTATAGGGAAGCAAACAAGGCAGCCGATTGTATAGCTAAATCTAGGAATACTTGTACGGTTTCGAACCTCCCTACCTATAGGGATCTCTGTAACATCATCCAGTTGGATGATCATGGTGGTATCTTACCTTAGTAAGATCTGCCTAATTTTTGTCTACTGAAAAAAAAAAAAAAAAAAAAAATGTCTCAACTCTCAAGGAAGCAGCCAAAGGTTAGGTCTTTATTCACAGTGGCAACCTTCCAATCCAGATGGAAGTGGAAACGATCAGAACCAAACAGATTTAATGAATCTGCAAGTGCACACAACCTGCAAGTGCACAAGGTCAAATGCCTCGGGGCTTTGGGTCAACCACGGAGGCATTAGGTGTTGGTGCTTCTACCTTTGAGAGACAAGTGCACTTTCGACGAATCTAAGCGAGTTCCAGTTGGATCTTTTGCACACATGCCAAATAATTCAACAGGATGGCATACGTCTTCAGCGGAAGAGCAGAAGTTTGGTACTACATCCTCGGCGTCTTATGTCAAGCAGGAACCTGTTGATCCAGAATGGGAGAGGAAACCCTCTAGGACTGCATCCGAACAAGAATCCAGAATCAAGAGATCTGGATCCTCTAACATGATCATTCAAAGGAGTATGATTACATTGAAATGTAGTCCTCCAACTTCTCTAATCCTTCACTAACAGACTAAAAGTACTTTAATAATAACAACCTAAATGACAGCAGATGTCCTTTACAAGTTAACTAGCTAGTCGACTACGGCCTACAGGTGAGCCTGGGAGCTAAGGAGCAGATACTACTCATGAAGAAACTCATCATCTCTAGATTTTTTACCCCCTTCTTCAGGTCATCCATCCATGGCTATTCTATGTAACCACCGGCCTTCGTATCTCTGCAATAATAAGCATCTGTTAATAAGTTGAAGCAACTTCTTCAGGAAAAAAGATTCAGCCAGCGGGTGTTTCCAGCTCAATTGCAACTTGTTTTCCAGTCCTCAAGTATTCTACGAGTTTGCCCATTTTTGGCTTTACATTAGGGTATCAGCGATTACAATACAATTGCCAAGTTTGAATGCTCAAGTTATATGAGTCAAGCATGATGGAGAATGGATTAACGAATATGCATATCATCAGAAAAAGAGTATGTTGAAAGTGATAGTAGACATACTATAAAATTTCATGATGGGGTGACTCCCAGAGTCCAGGAGCTCATAGACCACAAGGTCATCGACTTTCAGTCCATTTTCAGCCGCCATGTCACCCCAGCCAGTAGAAAGATAAGATTGATCTATTCCATTTCCAGCGATTCTATGCTTCAAAGTAACAGGCCATGACCGATCTTTCTCGTCCATGATTGTAATCTCGCAGCATCTCCCCGCTAAGCCATTGTCCCTCGCAAACTGTATTGGAATAATCTGCAAAACAACAATATATATTTAAAGGGTTCTAAATTCTAATTGCAAAAGATCTAACTTAGTGATGCTGCAAGTGAAAAAGCATGGAATTAGATAGTTATTTACCATTCCACGCCACAGGAAGCAATACTTCTGCAAAGTTGCTTGAAAGAAGGGATTCCCGGAGGGTTTGAATTTAACTTTTCTCTTAGAAGAAGTGCTCGAGAAGGATCTCTGGGAGGCTGAGGCGGGATCAAAGACCACAACATCAAACACAAAGCCGCCGCGGTGATTGAAAACGAGGAACTCGCCAACGCGCAAGCCATGGTCATCTGCAAACTCCTTCCAGCCATTCAAGAAACGTCTACCATCACTATCCACCTGCACACGCCAAGACTTGTCCTTCTCATTGCCAGCAGAACAACTTGGGTCCTTCAACACCGCGACAAAATCGTTTCCATTGGTGGATTCTTCCAGACCGAGGTGCTTAAGGAAGGATTTGGGGATCCACTACCATATGTAGTCACAAATATTAAAAACCCAAGATCCAAACAGAAAGAAAGAACAGGCAGAAAAATAGAAAGGAAAGCACAGAAAAATCGCAACTTACGAAGTTGTTGAGGAAGCCGGGGATGAGAAGCCTGAAGAAGTGAGGGGTTGGTCTTCTTTTATGCACTATGTCCGACTGAAAAAACAGTAGCAAATCACAGGTTTGAACCTTGAAATCACCATATATTCACACTTAATCCAACATATAAAGCAAATCACAGCAGAATACAGTAGCAAACCTCTTTTCCCCATTCTGGTTTTAATATGACCTTTTTTAAAAACATTGCTTAAGCATTGCTTAAAATTCCACCAGACCAATGTGCATTTTTAACATTTTTTATCGACTAGTAGTACATCAAATATTAAATGCCTAATAGGCTAATAAGGAGATAGGCAGTTGAAGATGTTAAGTTGAGGCCATCACTTTTGCTATTGCAACAGAACCACAAATGTGTAAGACATCATCGAATTTTGCCTTTTCCAAATTTAAATTTCACAAAAGTTGAATTTGTAAGAGGCATGTTACAGATAATGGAATTTGATTCCTACTTAATGAGTTTAGATCTCAGGAAAACAACATATAACTATATAAATTCAGAAAAATTGCCATGAAATTGTCCCTACTGTTGATATATATATCTCACCAAAATAACATATGAATCTAACAATTCAAAATTTTAACCAAAAAAAAATTCAAATTCTAAAACTCATATCATAATCCATATTATTGATCATAGCAGTCCACAAACTAATTAAGCCCCAAATCCCCAAACCCTAAATCAGATAATTTAGAAGGGAGACGAAATCAGATACATGCCATGAAATTAGATGCCTTCTGATTTATAAAACCAACCAACAAACTCCAATTCCAAGATTCTACAATGATAATCCCCCAAAATTCCCAAATCGAAAAACCTAAATCCCTAAAATTGTAAATCCCGTTGAATTTGGTAGGAGAGACTTACCTCCACAGAAATGGACGGTGTCTGTCGCCTCCTCCCTCCTAGCGTCGAGAAATCTCAGGTGGTGAGCCGAGCCTGGCTCTAAACTTGAAGTTCTCGCCCTCCTGGGTCGATGACGTAGAGGGTCGGGTCTCTCCCTCAATGTTGCGTACTGATCAGACGCTTCCTTTCTTTCTTTGCCTAACTCCGTTATAACACTTTTCATTAAAAAAACAAGCGAGGGCATGTCGCGAAAAAAATGGAAACCTCAGGGTATTTGACGAAATATACCAACCTTTCGTGCACCTTGCGAATTTACCTCTACTACAAGGGCACCAGGCGAAAAATCCAAAAAAAATAATTAAAAAAAGATTTTTTTATAAAGTTTTTATCTTGTTAAAAAAAGCTAAATGATAAATATTATTGGACGGAGGGAGTATTTTATTTTTGATTATTTGTTAATAAGCAAAAAGATTTTAAAAGATTTATGTACCTGGTTTGGTAAAACAAACTTATCATTTACCCGTTCATCCTGATTGATTTCTATTTTTTAGATCAATATCAACATCTTATCCAAGGTTCTTCTTGACAACTAAGGGTGTATTAAATATATACCACATCGCACTAATGTGGTTGCGGACATTCTTGCCAATTTATTCTACATTTACTTCTTCTTTTTTTCCACCTGATTGTATTCAGGATATGTGATTAGGGAATGATATGGTCTGTTTGGTAACATTTAGCTGACAGGGTAGCAAACTGATAGAGTAAGTGTGTTAAATATATGTTAAATTAGAGTATTAATTTATAAGCTAGCTAGTAGGGTGTTTGGTAACTCAACTGATAGAGTAGTTGATAAAAACTAGCTAATGAGATAAGGGAACATGAATAGAGCTAGTTCTGAAAAGCTTAAGGTGAGTAGCTGTTAAAAATCTAATTTCAAAAGCTAACTAAACTAAAATCTTATATTTAACTTATTTAAAAGGTAAAATTGCATGAAATATCCCCAACTTTAGGGGTAGTTGCGCTAAACACCCTAAACTTTTCAAATTTCGTGGAATTTCCTATACTTTAGGGTGAGTTGCTTTCGGTATCCTCACATCCCCCATCGATGGAAAAATCTGGCTATAGAGGATGACATGACATATTTGGTGTAATTAGGGGTGGGCATGGGACAAGACGGGACGAGATTGGGGTAATCCCGCGTCCCGTCCTGCGTATTTTTTGCGGGACGGGATTGATTTTTTTTTTCAAATCCCGCCGGGTCTTATCTCTCACGGGACGAGACATGATTTGTCTCTCGTAAAGAAAATAAAAAATAATCCAATTAACTTACAAAGGTGGAAATTACTAATCCTGTTACAAATTAAAGTATATATTACATACAGTAGACTAGCAAGTTCTCCAAGCAATTAAAATATGTATATTACATATAGTAACCACTCCCAAGTATATATTACATACAGTAACCACTGTAAATTAAGTGTAACAGTAAGTCTATTTTTATTTCTTATATGTTTTTTATGTTTTATTATTATTTAAAATTCAGATTTAAATAAATGTTAAGGTACGTATTTTGGAACAAAGGTCAAGGTAGTATCAAAGAGCCCTTAAATCCCCCCTCCCCCCCTTTGTGTATTATGTGTTAAAGTGAACATGCCATGTCATCCTCTATGGCCAGATTTTTTTCATCGATGGGGATGTGGGGATACCGAAAGCAACTTACCCTAAAGTATAGGATATTACACGAAATTTGAAAAGTTCAGGGTGTTTAACGCAACTACCCCAAAGTTGAGGATATTTCCTGCAATTTTACCTATTTAAAACTATAGAATATTAAAAGGGTGTTGATAGATACACCGCAAATCCAAAGGTAAAAAATGCACGTCCTTAACGACGTGCAACCCTTCTGACTAATTAGCGTTTAAAAAAAATTAATTAACCACTTTTAACTATGCACGTCCGTAAGGACGTGCATGGGTTGGGGCGTATATAACGAACACGTATTAAAATCAAAAGTTTCGAAAAGCTACCTGCATTGTCAAACGGACCCATGACTATGCCCGCTTTTCGGAACAAAAAAAAACTTATTTGTTGATAATAATTAATAAATGATGAATTCTTTTAATTTTCCCTTTTTATTTTATTTTAATCCATAAACTTTTAGATATTTGTAAAATAGTTTATAACCATTGCCAAAATTTTGTTTTAGTCCATGATTTTAAGTGGTTGCAAAATAGTCTCTAACATACATTTTTGTTAGTTTTTAGTCCTTCATTCAACAAATAACCATCGAACTAACATCGAAGCACATTAGTCCTCTCATGCCATGGGACAAGTTCCCAATAGTTATTCCGAATAAGGGCACTATACTCGCCATTCATTCCAGTATTCCAATGTGGGTCAAGGATGACACTTTTGTAGGATAATACGGGTATGGGGGATATCGGTTTGTGGGTTTGTTCGAGAGCAGTTTGGGCTGATAGGATATAGGGTATTTTGGGTTTGAATATCGAGTACGGATCCTCTACTCCCCTTAGTGCTTACTACGGTGCATCACAAAATTATTTCGGGTATAAATAAATATTGGAAAAAAAAAAATTAGATTCTATACCCTTATATTGATGTGTTTATAAAATTTTATTATGAAAATTCATGTTTTAAAAATATAAATAATATTAAAAATTAAAAATATCGATTCTTTTAGAAAATAATTTTTATTATTTTTTAAAACATGATTTTCAAAATAAAATTTTATAAACATATCAATATAAGGGTATAAAATCTATTAAAAAAATTTTTTAATGCTTATTTATACCCCAAATAATTTTGTGATGCACCGAATATTAATTAATAAAGATTACTTTCACAAGTTACTCGAATATTAATTAACAACACAGATACACCTTTGAATATTTTTTACAAACCAAACTTAGATATGGTCCTGTATCATTATCGTATCGTATGTTTTCTGGAGTGCCTAGCTAGTACTCTATTTTACGAACTAGTACAGGTTTCGGATGTAAGGCTAAGAGCGTGTTCTATTTTCGGGAATTATCCCAGCAAGATGCACACTTTGTCCATGTTTTTTCCTTTCTGAATATGCATTTGTTTGCTGATTAATGGATCCTATTCTGATGTTATTTGACATTGCAGCTTCAATCTCTCAAGGAAGCAGCCAAAGATTTGGTCTTTATTCACAGTGACAACCTTCCAATCCAGATGGAAGTGGAAACAATCAGAGCCAAACAGATTTAATGAATCTGGAAGTGGAAACAATCCAGATGAAAGTGGAAACAAGAGTCATTTCTGCACCTGAGACTGCATCCGAACAAGAATCCAGAATCAAGAGACCTGGATCCTCTAACATGATCAATCATATGAGTATGATTACATTGAAATGTAGTCCTCCAACTTCTCTAATCATTCACTAACAGACTAAAAGTAGTTCAATAATAACAACCTAAACGACAGCAGATGTCCTTTACAAGTTAACTAGCTAGTCGACTACGGCCTACAGGTGAGCCTGGGAGCTAAGGAGCAGATACTACTCATGAAGAAACTCATCATCTCTAGATTTTTTACCCCCTTCTTCAGACCATCTATCCATGTCTATTCTGTGTAACCATCGGCCATCGACCCTCTGCAATAATACGCATCTGTTAATAAGTTGAAGCAACTTCTTCAGGAAAAAAGATTCAGCCCAATTGCAACTTGTTTTCCAGTCCTCAAGTATCAGCCATTACAATACACTAGCAAGTTTGAATCCTCGAATTATATGAGTCAAGCATGATGGAGAATGGTTTAATGAATATGCATATATATATTATCAGAAAAAGAGTATGTTGAAAGTGACAGTAGACATACTATAAAATTTCATGATGGGGTGACTCCCATAGTCCAGAAGCTCATAAGCCACAGGGTCATCGACCTTCAGTTCATTTGCAGCCGCCAGCGCACCCCAGCCAGTAGAAAGATAAGATTGATCTATTCCATTTCCAGCGACTCTATGCTTCAAGGTAACAGGCCATGATCGATCTTTCTCATCCATGATTGTCATCTCGCACCATCTCCCCACTAAGCCATTGTCCCTCGCAAACTGTATTGGAATAATCTGCAAAACACCAATATATATTTAAAGGGTTCTAAATTCTAATTGCAAAAGATCAAATTTAGTGATGCTGCAAGTGAAAAAGCATGGAATTAGATAGTTATTTACCATTCCATACCACTGGAAGCAATACTTCTGCACAGTTGCTTGAAAGTAGGGATTCCTGAAGGGTTTAGAAGTTACTTTTCGCTTAGAACGAGTGCTCTTTTTACCTTTGGACTTAAGGTATCCAGTTTTTTCAGCAGAGAAGGAACGATGGGAGGCTGAAACGGGATCAAAGACCACAACATCAAACACAAAGCCGCCGCAGTGCTTGAAAACGAGGAACTCGCCAACGCGCAAGCCATGGTCATCTGCAAACTCCTTCCAGCCATTCAAGAAACGCCTACCATCACTATCCACCTGCACAAGCCACGACTTGTCCTTCTCATTGCCAGCAGACCAACTTGGGTCATTCAACACCGCGACAAAATCATTCCCATCGGTGGATTCTTCCAGACCGAGGTGCTTCAGGAAGGATTTGGGGATACACTACCACATGTAGTCACAAATATTAAAAACTCAAGATCCAATCAGAAAGAAAGAACAGGCAGAAAAATAGAAAGGAAAGCACAGAAAAATCGCAACTTACGAAGTTGCAGAGGAAGCCGGGGATGAGAACCTTGAAGAAGTGAGGGGATGATCTTCTTTTATCCGCCATGTCCGACTGAAAAAACAGTAGCAAATCAAAGGTTTGAACCTTGAAATCATCATATATTCCCACACTTAATCCAACATATAAAGCAACTCACAGTAGAAAAAGACATCATGTTCATACAAGGCTCTTGAAACAAAGTACAAAATACCTAATAATCAGAATACTTGATGTGGATGCAATCAACAGGGCAATAGTTGGGAGAACTAACTTGCCTGAATCAGGCCTTGCCTATTATTCGCTAACAATAAAAACTTTCAGAATCCATGAAAATAAGTTCAATCAAGAAACTCTGGAGAGCAATGCACTTACAAGGCCTAAGTTTCAAACAATCAGGAATCAAGTCTGAAGCTTTTCCCACCATTTTACAAGAAAAATTCAAGCAGCTTATTAAAGAAACAGGTTAGATGATATCATTACCTAAACAACATCTCCTCAAATCACAAATTCAATTCACAAACCCGAAATTCAATTTCACAAAGTCACAAAATTGGTTCTCAAAATCACAAACCCTAATTTCACAGAATTGCTTTTCAAAATCAAAACCCTAAACAACAAGCCAGAAATCGCCCCAAAGAATGCATAAACCCTAATCTACAAATCACACAGCCCTAGCCCTAGATTTCGAAATTGGGATTGCCTATAGATTCCAACACACCATAGACGAGACAAAGAAATAGGAGAAGAGAGAGGGTACCTGAGAGAGCGAACGAGCTGAGAGAGCGAGCCAACAGAGGGAGCGAGCGAACGCCGAACAGACGGAGAGAAGAGAGAGCGAGATATCAACAATAATCAAACATACCAGGATCTCAGGAAGGAGGTGAGGGGATTTGGCGTGCCTGATCAGCTCAGTGCACAGTACAGTACATCATTCAGTTGCTTTAAAGAGGGAAAACTACAAATCCTGCCAAGCTTTAAACTTTAAAGCCAATAAACAATATTACCCGCCCTTTATTTATATTCGCAATTAACCGCCTCTAAAACTCCATTTTTTCACACAAGACCACCCCAAAAACTCTATGTTCCGTTTTCATGAATTTGAAATCTGTAAATTTTGTTTTCCCTCTTTGTTTGCAGATTTTTCAACTCGAGAGGAAGAAGTGAGGATCCAAGTGAATGATAAGCACAGGTATGGTATATATAATTTGAGCTTTACTAAAGCCTCTAGCTTCTGTTCACTTGCAAATTGTGAAATGTGTGTAATGTCCCTATTTTAAGTTATGAATGCATCTCTTATATGTTAGCCAGAAATTAAATCTGGTTTTGCAGTTTACACTGTTTTTGTTATTAGGTACTTAAAGTCTAACGTAAACAGGAAATTGCCAATTTCCCATTTGTTTTTGCTCAAGCCACAAAAATGTATGTGAATATTTATGTAAGTTGTAGTGAAGTGACGAATTCCTCGGTCAATAGCAGGCATTGCTTTCGTAACCCACCCTTATCTTAAGCTTTTTAGTGCATGAGTATATCTAGCTGAAGATGGTATTTACTATTTACCTGATATCTGCCCATTTCTTGATGTTGCCCCCTGACCCCTGACATACACTTGGTAGATTATAGCTGCATTTTAATTGCTTTGATACTTCAGTACTTTCCCTGTGACACAATTACAAATATAGTTTGATTTTCTCCTTAAATTCAGACTGGTTTGGATACCCAATTTGATCTAACATATCTAGTTAGACTGTTAGAGAAGAATCTAAAGCGAAAGCTTACCCACTTAATCCCTTACAATGATTTGCTATTTCATAGCAGCAATGATGTGGGGAGATGAAGGTGGCCAACCTCTTCTGTCAAGTGTCTTTCTCATAAATGTACATCCCTATGCTTTCTTCATGCTCTCATTACGCCTCCGGCTGCTGAGGAAAAAAATTTCTTTTTCTCCCCTATGGTTTCCGTTATAGCTGAAAAAGGATATTTTATTTTTATAGTATTGTAGAATGATTGCCCTTGTATGAAGCATTTTAGAGGTACTATGTGTTTTTAGTAATAAAATTGACTGCTTTCTGTCCTTTGTCAGTAACATTTCAGAGGTGCTTTAGTGCATTTTCAAACATGTTTCATATTCATAATCTTTTGGGTAATAAAAAACACATTTCAAATGTTTATGTTCTTCATAGCCTGTCATATAACCCTGATCCTCCTGATCTTGGCTATACTTTCCTTGTGGATGGGTAGGCAAAGATGTGACATTTATCGTATAGATGGCACTTTGCTGCTTCATGAATATTGTTGTTTTGCTTGGCAGTTTGGGTACACAACTTGTTGGACCTGATAATATTTCAACAAGATACAGAATTACAGAAGTACAGTGTTATATAGCATTGCAACCACCTATCTGGTTCTTGATGCACTTTTGTGTTTTAATAATGATAATAGTATCAAACCTTGTATACGACCATATAAAAGTTTTAAGGGGATGGGACAATGACTCCTGATCAGAAAGGGTTTGAATTAAACAAGTAAACAATCTTTCAAACCTTAACGATGATTTGATCCGAAAAAAGGACTACAAATCCATCTAAAATATGTGCTCAAGGATATATAAAGACTAGGGTCTCTTTCCTCATTGGCTCATTCTTAGCTGTAACATTACTATACCTGCCATTTTAGCACCATATATTGATTGATGTCCTAGGTGATGCATCTCTCCATGTAGTCTGATGAAAGTTTTGTTTTGACAGATAATGGGAAGTAAAGGATGAATTCCACCTCCTTATATGAGGCGGCTTCCTCCAGGTCCTGGTGCGGTCAATCCTGATCC
The DNA here is from genome assembly GCA_037127255.1 of Persicaria tinctoria. Taxonomy (NCBI): domain Eukaryota; kingdom Viridiplantae; phylum Streptophyta; class Magnoliopsida; order Caryophyllales; family Polygonaceae; genus Persicaria; species Persicaria tinctoria. Next base: position 76,006,991 of record JBANSL010000013.1, read on the forward strand.
ATTTGGTCCTGGGATGCATCCCCCTCCACCTCCTGGTGGTTTGCCTTTTGACATGTTGCCTCATGTTTTGGAACAGAAGATTGCAGCACAGGATGTGGAAATGGAAAGACTTGTAACAGAGAACCGCAGGCTTGCTGCCACTCATGGGACCTTAAGGCAACCACTTGCGGCTGTGGAGCAGGAGAAGCAGTCGATAGAAGCTAGAGTCTTGGCAATAAAATCAGAAACAGAATGAGAAATGAGGGCTCTCAAGGAGAATATCTCTAAAATGGAAGCTGAACTGAAAGCACAAGCTGAGGCACAGGGGTTGGTTGTATCAAGGCAGGAGCTTATTGTGAAACCTCAGAAACTGAACCAGGATCTTCAAAAGGTCCATTCAGAACTGCCACAGATACCGGCATTGATGTCCCAACTTGATACCCTAAGGCAGGTATATCAGCATTGCAGGTTTATATCTCGGAATTGCAAACTTTTTTCTGGACATATTGAGCAAATATGTTTTTCTCATCTAGGGCAAGCTCATGAATGCTAGTTGACAGTTTTATATGTATATCCCACAGGGTTGTTTACGAATCTGAGAAGAAGCTTTACAATGACCATCTTGAATCTCTTCAGTCCACGGAGAAGAACTATAATACCATGGCTCTTGAGGTGGAAAAGCTTCGAATCGGACTGAGTTAAATAATACCTCTGCTGCTGACAGAAGAGCTGCTACTTTCTAATGCAGAAATATTTACTTCTGTTTCTCCCAAAATATTTTCTTGTTACCAAAATGTCTTTAATCTGGAAACTAGGCTCAGCTTACGAAAATCACCGCTCTTTATTTACCAAATTCAAGGAGTAAACAGTGCATCAGCACATCATTCTCCGGGGAAAAGTGCATATGAAGATGGTTATGCTCGTTGTGTGAAACTATTTGATATTTTCAACTCGACTTTGATGAATGATATTTAATTACATTTACAATAAAGATTAAAGTAGAAAGATATATGTATACACATTGGGTAAGTAATAATTTACATAATATGGGTAGTAGACCCTTCAAAATACTTAGTCTCTACTCCATTACTTTCACACCCAACCCTATTTATCCACATTTTGCTAACTTATCTACACCTTACATTATTTTTCTAATCTCTATCACGCCATTAATATATACATTTTTTTATTCCCATTTTATATATTTGATGATAAACAACGGAGATCATATTTTTAAAAGTGGTGGTGGCATGACTGGCATGGTGATTGGAAGGCCGAGGCCAACGACTTCTCCCGCCTCAAATCCCCGTAAAACCGCCGAATGAAATCCTCGGCCGCCTTGCTAACCTGCGCCTCCTCCTCCTCGCACCCCATCGCCTCCGGGAAAGGCGAGTCCGTCACCCTCAGCTGCCTCACAGGCGTGCCTCCGAAGCCCGGCATCAGCATCGGCGTCCCCAAAGCGCTCCCCGCCGCTCCTTGATCCGCCGCCTCCGCGTTGTTCAGCATGTCGAAGACACGCTGCACCGCGGCGGCCACCGCGGCCTCGTCGACGCGGTAGCTGAAGCGTCCGTGGCGGCTGCGGCGGCGGTGCTTCTTGGAGAGCGGCAGGAAGGCGTAGGCGGGGCTGTTGCTGCAGCTGAACTCGTATTCCTTCAAGGACTGGCGGACGGCGTCGTTTTGGAGAGGCTTCAGGATTCCCCTTTTCAGGAATCTGAAGGCGATTCTTATCAGCCTCCAGATTTGCTTCGCTATCACCACTTGGATGCTTTTGCCTGTTTCCATTTTTTTCTTTTTTCTTTTTTGGAAAAAATGTAAACTTTGGGGAAAATTAATTGATGGGATTGATGATTTTGTTGATGAAATTGTGAATGAGCAAAGAGTGTATTTATAGTGTGTGTTTGTGTAAGTTTACTTGAAGTTGGGATGAAATTGTATGTAAAGGGAAAATATTAATATTTAATTGCATAAAACTTGACTTGTATGACTCCATTTAATAATTAAGGACAATACCAAATAATCCCACGAGATTTTCAAGTAGGGTTGAATTCTTTCAGTTATGTCTTTATAAATCTCTTTTTGGTTCTGTCTCACAAAATTTATACCGGTTAAAAATTTAAAATCTATTAAATCTCGTAAATCTATTAAATCTCGTCTCATCCCGTATAACTATTAAAATATATATTAATTAATATCTATGTAGGAGCAAAGCTTTAATATTGATAATAATTCTAATTAATAATGATATATATTTATTTTTTCTTTCTATCTCTTTTTATAATATACCTACCTACAAGGCTCCAATCAAAATCCTCTACTCCACTCCCTACATCACTAAATTATTTTAACATTTATTTGATTTTAAAAAAATATAAAAAAAATTACATTCATATTTTACACATCTATTTTAATATGTTTATAACTTTTTATTTTGAAAATTCACATATTAATTTTTTTTAAGTTAAAAAGACGTTATTTCACAAAATATAATTATAAAAAAATTTAAAACATGGATTTTGAAGATAAAAGTTTTTAAATATATAAAAATAGATGTTTAAAATATGAATATAATTTTTTTTTTAAATTAAATAAATGTGAAAATAATTTAATGGGAATGTTGTAGTAAATGTTGTACGTGATCCCCATTGACCTAGCTACATAAGGTAGGATTCTAATGAAACATATTACAGTAAAACGAATTAATATTGTATCATATTCATATGAATATTATATGAATATGACTATGAAAATATGAATATTATGTTGTACAAATAGTAATATGATGTAAATATACAGGGGTATATGAATATGATATTATTTATATTCAAAAAACATAAAATGAATAACACCATATTCATGTTCACATATTCATGTCAACATAACGTCATATTCGTATTAATATAACACAATATTAATTCATTAGATCTTATTTTTCGTTTAACTAGAACTTTTACCTAGATATAGCATCAAATGAACACCCAGCTTGGTCCGGATGTGAAGCCTTCGGTTGTCCGTAACGACATCGATTTCTTCTAAACCAATACATCATGTTGATTTGATTGAATACATACATATCTGCATGATATCAAGCCTGTATAACTACTAAAAATCGTCATATCTCTCTCGGTTCCGCAAAAACTACATAAAGGGTGTGTTTGGCTGGGGATGGGAGTGGGTGGAAGGGGATGGAGGTTTTAAACCGTGCCCGCGTGTTTGGCAACGGGATGGAGGGATATGGAAGGGGATGAAGATGGAAATTCCACATCGAAAAATGGGATGGAAAATGTATCCCCTAGAAGGAGGATTTAGGGGATGGGGATGAAAATCTCCCAAATTTGCCCCCATCTTCAACCTTCTTCCTCCCTCTCTCCTACCCCTACCCCTACCGCCACCACCACCGCCCACCGCCGACACCGCCGCCCACCACCGCCACCGCTCCGATGGCCTGAGCAGGTGCCTAACAAACTTGGATCTCCCTCCTCTAGAGTGTTAATGTCGAAGAGGAGCTCGTTGGGGAGGCGGTGGAAGATCGGGGGATCTTCGCCTTCCTCGTCTGCCATAGGAGGGGCGGAGCGGCGCGCCGGTGGCCGTCGAAGGCGGCCAAAGTCGTCGAGAGGGGTTGTTGGCTGTTGGGCTTCAACTGAGAGACGATGGAAGAAGAAGTTGAGCTTTTAGGGTATTTGGGAGGGTATTTTCGTCATCTCATGTGGTTAGTGGGGGTAATTTGGACTTTTTTCGTTTCTCCATCTTCCCAACCATCAAAATACAACCAAACACGAACGGGATTAAACTGGATTCAAAATTCCACCCGGTCCACCCCGAAATTCCATCTCCATCCCTTCCATCCCCATCCACCTACCCCCATCCCGTTGCCAAACACGGCCAAAATGACCCTCGTCTCATCCCATCTCACCCCACCCCCACCCCGGTGCATATCTTCTGCCCCAAAACTCCACTCCACGACCTCGTCCCACAAAAATATTTCACCTTTAAATTAATATTAAAAAAATTTAAAAAATATATTTAGCATCTACATGAATATTATAACCTATTTGGATTTTTTTTTTGAAAAAATCAACTTACAAAAATTATAAAAAATTATATAGTAAAATAACATCTTTCTATAACTTTTAAAAATCTCTCTATCTCTATTGAATTATTATAATTTTTATAAGTTGATTTTTTTTCCAAATATGTTATAATAATCACGTAGATAGTAAATATATTTTTTTTAAAATTTTTAATATTAATTTAAGGGTAAAATATTTTTATCGGATGGGGTCGTGGGGCGGATTTTGGAGCAGAAGATACACACTTCCCCCACCCCACCCCTGTTTCCAAGCAATCCAAAGAAATTAAAAAGGAACTCTTACACAAACCTTGTCCAACAAATCAAATCAGCACCAAGACACCCAACAGTTGATTAAAAGTCAGTAAAACAGCTCAGTTTTGTGATGGCAAAGTCACCTAAATCCCGAAATTTTCCTACTAATTATTATTCCCGCTAGAAATCCCTGCAAAATCAGCTCCCAAGAAAACCATTTGCATCGGCAAATTAAAAGCACAAACTATCAGCTATTTGGTCAGCTGATTTTAAATTATCCCCACCAAAAAAATCTCAGCAAGTTCAGCTCCAACTAGCAGCCCCCCAATAATGTACACTGTATAGCATAAAAGGCCAAGTCTTTGATCGAAAAATGGCAAATCTGCGACTCCAAACAAATCCCAAAATTGATTAATTACACAAATCAGCACCAATTCAATACAAAGCAAGTACATCAAAAAAACAGGCAAAGCAATACAAACGTCTAATAATTCAATACAAAGCAAGAAACACTTGTAATCATGAGAAGTGCACAGAACAACCAGTTTCCCCATATCTAAGACAAAGGATGAAGATTTCGGGCACATTTGGAAACTGCAAGTGCATATACATGAAATACAGGTAAATAGGTGAGAGAGATGGGGCACCTCCATCCAATGGCGAACCAGGTGGGGTGACTCAATGGCCTCGGTCGAACTGGATCCGGCTTCTTCCAGAACCTCCATCGTAGCCATCTCGTGTCGAAGACCCGCCGCTTGCTCTCATGGTGCCTCCACCACCAATCTTGTCCGTGGCCTTCTTTCCCTTCTTTACCTCTGTCAAGAACTGGTCCAAACCGAAAGGATCAGCCTCTTCAGCATCCTTCTCAAACTCCACGGGCCTGTCTCTCGAGCCGGTCTTCTCTGAAGTGCCTGCAAATGCTTTGTCAGGCTTGAAGCGATCTGTCTTCCTAATTTTCTCCAGCTGTTCATCAGCACCACCATACATTTCTGAATCCACATCCTTCTTCGGTCTATACAACGTCGACAATGTTGACTGAGCTTGGAACAAGCCCTTGTCGTACACATTGTATTGATCATCGGTTGCAAACCCAGAGTCCATTCCTTTCTCCTGGTTGAACAGCCTCTGATCATACATAACCTCCCCTCTTGAAGCTCCAGTGGAAGCCATCCCAAGCGCGACTTTCTCACTGATATCACGGTCCCGATCCCTAGTGATCTTGCTCTTCTTGCCCATTGCAGCATCCTTCGCTTCCAATCTTCTTTCCCTCTCCCTTTCCCTCCGTCGTTCCTCACGAATTTTTTCACGCTGCAGCCTTTCTTCTCTCTCCTCCTTTGACTCCCTCGGAGCTTCCCTCTCTCTTTCTCTTCCATGGTCATACTCTCCCCTCATATCAGCATCAGCAGAAATCTTACCAGATGAAACAGGCACACTTGCTGGTGCATTTCCACCTATCCTCTCAGCTCTTGCTTTCTCCGCCAATGCACGCAGATCCTGCTCTCTCCTTTCCTTCTCTTTCATCGCCATTTCCTTCTGAACCTTTGTTCTCATTGCAACAGCTTCCCTAGCCTTCTGCTCCGCAACGTACAACGCTTCAGAAAGCTTTGCAAAATTGTCATTGATCTGCACATCTTGAAGCCCCCTTCCATCGGCAGCAAGACGCTTGTCTAGGGGAATCGTGTAACCCTTTGGGTTTTTCCAGTTTGAAATGCATGGTGGAATCTTCCAATCCTGCTGGTCCTTGACCGTCACAGGACGTGGAGGAGAATGCATAATCGGCACAGGAGGTGAACCGGAAGCCCTGGGAACCCGCTTGTGCTTGAACTTTGGAGGCTCAAGAGGATCTACAGGCATCTCCACCATCCTAATAACCCTTTCTTTTGCACCAGAATTGAATGCAGCTGCTTGCTGTGACGGTTTATACTTGATGAACTGTGACTCTGATGACTGTTTTGGGACATTCTTGGGCTGTGCAGCACTCAATCTTACATTAACAATCTTTTCAAGAGCAGCTTTTGTTGACAGAGTTGTCTCATCAATCTCCTTTTGTTCCTCCTCCATCTCCTCGTCTTCCTCTTCCTCGGCCCTTAGGATTTTTGGCACAAGATCCCTATGTTGTGAATAAACAATCTTGGAAGCATTCTCATTTTGCTTAACAATCGCATCAAATGCCACGTTGCCATGACTATCCACCGTTACAGGCAATATCTTCAAACCTGGTTTTGCATCTTTCCTACCCATCCCCAGAGGGTACTGAGCAATATGAATCTCTGGATACGCTCCACCATCACCAAAATCCTCAGGCTTCCGAGGCATGAAACTTTTGTTTCCAGCCCTGTGTAAGTACTGGGGAATGTTACTTGATACCTTTACCACTGATGCCTCTTCAGCCTCAGATGAGCTGTATCGATTTTTAAACCAAGCATCCCCAGAGTGATCATAGAAAGTAGAGGTGGAGGATTTTACAGCAGGGAGGATTTCCTTCAAAGCCGCCATAGTTTGCTTATATTTATGAGATCAAATTGCTAGCAAGAATCTGCAACATAGCAGACACCAACACAATGGAGGCAGAAAATTATTCCACAATTATCGAACAGCACAAGGCCAAACAAATCTTCACAAACCAAATTCAAAGAAAACACAGAGAGTAAATACTATACACAGCAAAGTTTTCCCTTGAGCAAAGCACAAATCAAGCCGCAGCCAATGAAACAACACCCTGAAAGATAAACTACTGATTGGAAGGAAAACAAAACCCTAAAATGGATTTTTAGTTGGTACGAGTAGTATATCGATATAAGGTAACTTCCTGTTCTACAATATCTTCACAATTCTGATGCCTTTGTAAATATAAGGTAACTTCCTGTTTTTTAGTTGCTGCTTATGGCTTTTGTTTTAGGGCAAATTGTAATTTATTTATTTTTGCAATGTTTTCTTTTGGTAGAACATTGTTTTCCCTAGCAGAACTATATCTTCACAATTTGCATCTTCTTTACAATGCAATCCATCTTCTCTATTTACTATCCAATTTCTAGTTTCGAACTTTGAGATTAATTTTTCTGTGTTTGATGTTACATCACAAATTCAGTTACATACAATAATAAAAGGAAAAAATTAGTTCTCATAATCACAAACCTCAATTCGAATTTCACAAAATTGATTCCCAAAATCACAAACCCTAATTTCACAAATTGATTTCTAAAATCAAAACCTAAAACGAATTCTCATATTCTATTTACAAATTGAATCTCAAAATTAAAAGTTAGAGCCTAGAGTACAAACCTTAATTCGAATTTCATAAAATTGATTCCCAAAATCACAAACCCTAATTTCACAAATTGATTCCTGAAATCAAAACCTAAAACGAATTCTCATATTCTATTTACAAATTGAATCTCAAAATCAAAAGTTGGAGCCTAGAGAACGAATTCAGAAAGTACAAGTATAAAAAACTAACCTTTTCAATTTAGCGAATTCGGATCTGGGATTGGAAGGGGAAGATGAAGCTGTTGTTTGCTGTAGTGCTGTATTCGGTGCATGTACAGGAGCCAGGAGGGCACAGGCCGGAGACTGTTCGATGGAGGAGCAGGCGAGGAGCCGGAAGCGGGGTTCGGTGGAGGAGGATCCGAACCTGTCGGCCGGAGGTGGAACTGGCAGCGGCGGCCGGCTCGGGGACTCGAGGTTTCGCCTTCGCTGGGAATCAGGAAAGTGAAAGCGAGTTTGCTGTTATCGGGTCTGTGTAAAAAAAAAATAGGGATTTTGATGTTTTAAACAAAAAATTAACAGAAGGAAAGGGTGAGAACTTTTTCTCAAAAAAAAAAAGAAAGGGTGAGAACTGAGAACCGAACCTGGGTTGGGCGGCCTCCTAAATTAAAAAGATATACGTATCAAATATATACGTCCTTTTATGTATTACAAAAAAAAAATATACTATCAAATACTCCCTCCGTCCCAAATTATTTGTTTTTTCATATTAATGCACGCTTTCTTAAGAAGCTAAAAACTACGGAGTAGTATACTCTCTCCGGTCGAAAATATTTGATGTCTGCCTTTTGTGCACGTAGTTTTAGGAGTTAAAAACTATATAAAATCTTATTTATTTTGATTATTTTTTTTCATAGTTTAATATTTTTTAGTAATAAGTACTACTATTAAACTGTGAAAAAAATTAATTAAAAGATTAATATTTTATATAGTTTTTAGCTCCGTAAAATACGTGCAGAAAGTCAAAACATCAAATATTTCCGATCGAAGGTAGTATTAAATATCCATTTTTTAATTAATTTTTTAAAATAATTCTAAACTTATTAGTAATATGTATGATATTATTTAAAAATATTTAATAAAATATTGATATTTTATATAGTTTTTACATTATTAAAAAAACGTACATGAATAATAAAAGACAAACAATTTGGGACGGAGGGAGTATACACTTAACTTTTTTTTTATGATAGGGGCTTTAGCCACCCAGAGCCCCGTAGATCTGTCACTTAGCGTGAATGAAGTTGAAGACAATTGAGAGAAAGAGAGGATGCATGTGTACTGTAATTAGGGTTGGAGATTTTTTTTTAAAAAAAGAAAAAGAAAGAAGAGGTAGGGACAAGTACTCACGGGAGTCTCACCCTACCTTTTTTTTTAAATAAAACACAAACCAGTTCAATTACGGTCCAACTCGGGAATTCCGGGTTTGGATCGAAAACCGGAATAAGAAAATCCTTGAATCGCGGATCAGACCGTAATTTCCGATCTGGTCCCGGTCCGATTACGGTCCGATCCAATTTTTGCCCAGCCCTAAATGGAAAGATAAACTACTAATTGGAAGGAAAACAAAACCCTACAATGGATAAAACATAACCGGGCAAAGAACCGCACCAAAGCATGTGTTATCAAAGCTGATAAATTAAATTAACAACGAAAACCCCCGAAATAACTCGAACTAGGTTGAATTCATTTTAGACATTCGAATCCAATCAACCAAGAACCCTAAACCCTAGATCGAATTAAAAAATTAGCACACAAATTGATTTGGGCAATAACCTTGTGAGGAAATAATCGGAGTCGTTAGAGGCGGTAGATCGCCTTCTTCAGTTTAGCTTATTCTCTAGATTTCCCACTTTCGATGGGGTTTTCACAATGAATTTGATGACAACGGGTAGCTCGGTTCAAGTAGATAGGTATTTAGAAATTAGAATTATATAATTAGATAATTAGATGGACCATAGATATTTACGTAGCGGTCCTTTCCAGCGGACTACTCCAGTAGTCCATTCTCTGTTCAGCTGAACCACAATGAGCCAAAACCAGAAAAGCTTATGTTGTGGAGTTTGACATCGACTATTGGGTCTTCAAAAAGAGAGAGTCATACCACGTAATCTTCCCGAACGGTCTCGAACTTGTGTCGTATGACCATTGTAGTAGTTATTATCCCATGTTCGTCACGAAGTTGTTGTTGGATGACACCCCAGTCGACGGAGGTGGTGTTGCCATCGTTGCTTCTGATGATGGCGGATAGCTCCAACAAATTCTTCGTTTCGTCGGTCTTCCAAGTGCTCCATGGGTAAGTCTTTACCTTGAATTCCATTTGAGATCAGTCAAGCCTAATTCTCGAGAGGCAGACGAATTGGCAGGCGAAAACCGCCTAAATATATAATACAAATACAAAATAGGCGTAATGAAGCAGGCAGAAAAGAACTTTACAACAAGACGAACTAAGAAGAACTACTCTCAAAAAGCTAAGGACACCGACGAAGAGCAAAGCCTACTATATAGTTAATTAGTTATGTTAAAAATATTGACAACTACGGGTGTGTTTGGATTTCAAATGCATTATATTTATAATGCAAAATGATAAGGTGGTATTTGGTTAACACAAATTTTAAGGTGTTTAAATTATGTTGTTTTTAGATTCCACAATGTATTAATTATAATGCAATTATTTTATCTCGATTTAAATGATTATTTGGTTAAATTACGGTTTTACTTTGGTTTTTACGAGATTTTTATTTTTACAGCCAAACGGCCCAAACACTCCCCTAAAACGAGGTAAAATAATTGCATTATAATTAAAATACAGTAGAATCCAAACACACCCTACAATTAATCAGATTTTACTGTTTTAATTAAGGTAGATAATCATTAATTATGGTAGATAGTCATTAACCCCTATGAACTTATTACTCTCCCTCCTCAATAGTCCGGTTCTCACTCTAATTACCTTTTGATTTTTTTATTTTAAAAAATAAGAGGGTAAACTTACCGATGAGGTAAGTGAAGTTTTGTCCCACAATACACCTACCAAGTATATATATATTTTTTATTAGGTAATAATCTGAGGTCAGACAGACCTGAACCTTGATGACTGATAAAATCGACAGACAATGAACCGTCAAATAAAGAAAATACAAAGCGGTGCAACACCCGCCAAGTATATGAATAAATAGATAAAGAGATAATAGAGTTAAATAATCTTTTTTTTTCCTGCAAGTCGGCAAAAATGACCCCCAATCATTTTTACAAATTCTTTAAAAAAATGGTCTATCTATGTAAATAACACATTTTTTTTTAACAACTATTTCCAAAAGTTGAGACTATTTTAGTCAAACACATTTGGATTTGCAGCAAAACCGATCCCCAAACGGATCTGCGAAAGGCGAAGCCCATCGCCATCGCTTCCGCCTAATCTCCCTCTCAGTTGGCGCATCGAGAAATGCCTTCGCCCCGCCGCGAAAATCCCCGGCCGCAATCGCCGGTGGACACCTCCGACGCCGCCGCCGAGCGCCGCCTCCGTGAGGCCGAGGAGCGCCTTAGGGAAGTCATGGCGGAGCTCCAGCGCCGCCAGAAACGAGCTTCCAACCATGGCGGCTCGTCCTCCATCCCTTGCCCTCCCTGTGATCACGCCGACGAGTCTTGTTTGGCGCACGCCGTCGGCAACCTCTGCCAGACCTTCCTCCTCTCCTATGGCGTCCGCGTTGGCGTCGGGATTCTCCTTCGTGCTTTCAAGCTTGCTCGTGGACATTCGTATTCCTCTATCCTCGATCTCAAGGTTCGGCTCTGGAATTTTGCTTGCAATTGGCAATTTCATTCGTTGGAGTTGGGTTTTTTTTTTGAAATTGATTGAAGAATTTTGGTGAATTTTTGAGAGAGTAAAAGAGGACGAACGTATTTCTTAACTGTTAATTCCCCTGGAACACAAATGCTGGTGTACCTTGTTCGGAGTGGCTATATTTATAAACCTTTGGTGCTCTGAAATTCTTTGTCAATGGAACTGGTAGGCAAATGCTTCTCATATATAGGCAGATCTTGTATTTTTAATCTCTCGATGCTGTCATGTTTTTTCCTTTTTTTTTGACAATGAGCTAGTATGTTGGCAAGTTATGCTCAAATTGCAGTTTTTGAGGCTATCAAAGTAGTATGAAGCTGTAGCATCTAAATCTGCCATAGTTTGATAATTGGAATGTCCCAACTTCCATGTCTTATGGAATAGACATCAGTACCTCCATGTTGATGTTGAATCTCCCAGTGATTTCTCACCTTCATCACATGGCAGAATTCTTGAACTCTTGGCAAAAGAGTGTGTTAGAATCTGTGTTTTCACTCCCTTGTATTATACTGTATTATAACAATTGATACCCTTATAAATTAAAGAGGAAGTCTTAGGAAGCAGCGATCCAAGGCCATTAACCTTGCAAGAATGAATGAATTGTATTCAATCATCTATTGCTTTACACTGGGATCCACATTGAGTTACTCTGATTTGTTTTGAGATTACTGGGACGTCCAGGCTCTTCATTCTCTCATAGGTAGTTTACCTTTAGTGATGTTCCATTTATGTAGCAAGGCATATCTTTCCTCTTCCTTTAAACTTCCGAATGGCACTTTGTGAATCCTGAGGACTAATATCAAACTAAATGCATAATAGAAGGTTCACATTTTCTTGTAAGAGTGCAAATATTACCTCCTTACTTAGTAGCATAATAACGCAACAGTAGTATTTATTAACATGAGGGGTTCAAGTCCATTTTCCTGTAGAGTTCTTTCTCCAGCTCTGAAAATTTGTTGCCTTCAACCCTTCCCCTAGTGGTTCACCTAATCTATGACCACCCTTCGAATGGGTAGCTGTCTGGAGAATGTGATTCTCTCCTAATTTAAAAGGTTACACAAATGGTATGTATACTGAGAAACCTGCCATATTGCCAATTAGTTTCATTGGCTGGTACATGGTCCATCCACCAAATTGTTTAGTCTGGTCCAGGCTGATGGGACATATAACATGTCAGTCAGAGTCATCTCACTTTGCTTGTATCTTTTATGGGGTTTTGATCACTTGTTTCCTTAATCTGTTAGTTCAATCTCCTTTCAGATGTTTTAGCAGATCATTGGTTATTTTTACCTTTTGCTTATTTCATCTTTTTTCGTTTTTGGACCTTATATCCAATATATACTCGAGTTTCATTTTATTCTTATGTTTCATAGATTTGGTTATCCAGTTCCATTTATATCCTTTTTGATATTCAGGAATCCTAAATTTTTTGGTTATGTCTGATGCCTTTGGTTTCTTGGTATGACTCTTTCAAATGCATTGTCTTGAATAAAATAAAATAAAATTCTGGAGCTTCAATGTTTCCTTTTTTGTTTTATAAAAAAAATATCAACTTCTGTAAAAATATTTTTATGAAACCTAGCACATGGGACATATTAGTTAGGGATTCAGGAGCTTGTTTTGAAGAAATCTAGATATGCAACGTGCTGATTTGTTTTTTCTTTCATTTCAGCAACTTGTTTCGGAGAAGGATCTAATAGTTCGCGAAGAAGCATGCCGTATTGGTTTGATGTTTGGAGGTTTTACCGGATCTTATCATGCCCTGCGATGCTTACTCAGGAAGTTGAGAAAGAAAGAGACTCCTTTTAATGCGTAGGTCATCAATATAATGATTCTTTGACCAGTGTGAAACACATTTTGTATCTGTTCATATTTGTAACTTTGTTAAAGGTGATGATGAAGCAGAATGTTAGCAGGTTCGATTGCAGGCTTGTCAATTTTAGCACTAGATGATCCTAATCGAAGGCGGACACTTGCTCTCTATCTACTCGCTAGGGTTGCCCAGGTGTGAGAACTGTCCATTTTCCAGTTTTCTTTCTGATTTGCCAGTGTCTTTTTTTAAAATTCTGTTTGTGATTCTTATAACTGTATTAGTATTGACTTTGCAATTTTATCATTTAAATATACTTTGTCAGTGCGCCTATAATTCTGCAAAAGCGAAGAATAAATTTCACCTTTGGGGAAGTCATTGGAGACATGGAGATTCATTGCTTTTTGCTTTGGCATCTGCACAGGTATGTTATGGTTATCTCTATTATGATATTTTTTTTATGCATGGTTTATGAATGTATATAAAAAATGATATTTAGGCTAAATCTTTTTTTCTGTAACTCCAATGGAAAAACCTAAATATAAATAAACTTCAGTTTGCTAAGAAATTTAGGGTATAGCATTGTGTATAGCATTCTTGATATTTGACTTTTTCCTTTCCAATTTTGTCTTACGCTTAAGGACAACATTCTTAATTGCACGATTTCTTGTTGACCTAGCGCTATACTACTTTACAGGTCATGTATGCATTTATAATGCGTCCTGAGACCCTGCCAAAATCATATCATGATTTCATTCAGAAAACCGGACCAGTTGCAAAGCCAGTATATAAGGCTGTTCGTGAATGTTGCAGAGGGACCCCAGTAGATATTGCTTCACTTTCTGCTTATTTGTCCACCAGGAGAAGACCTGAGATGGTTCACTTAGAAGAGTTCCCTTCCATAATTCCCTGTTCCATAATCCACCCAGATACAAAATCTTGCGTAGCTCGTGATATCCAGGCAGCATCAGCTACTTTCAAGAAGACATTTCCTCTTTACTTCTCCTTGACCTTGGTGCCCTTTGTGGTGCTGCACCTACAAAAGGTACATTTGAAGCTTAATTCTGTAATTGGATCATACTTATATTAGCTTGCTGAGTGCTCTTTTATAAATAGCTCTATTGCATTGGGCATCTAATTTCCACCTCATCTCTTCCCTCTTAAAATCCTTGGTTTTTACTTTTCATAGCCTGTCCTATATCACATAACATGCACGGATCATTGTTTATGGAAATACCTAGATTGAAAGCAAATGAACACAAGTTAGAATTATTTGATTAATTCTAACAGGGGCCAAATTGCTGGATCAATAACAAATATAGTTGGCATTATTTAGTAGTTCCCATAAAATAACCGTGTGTTCTATATAAATAACTTCTTTTGTAAAGTAATACTGTATACTGTAAATGATGTGAAACATGGTCTTAATCATGGAAAGCTGTTTAAAAAACAACTCATATTGGGGTTTGAACACTAGGATGTGGTGTGCACTTCATAGTATATACAGTCTAATTTTGAAGGGAGGGTCTTCGTAGTAAATATAATCTATGCTGTTGGGGTTCAGTAACATGGAAGTAAATCTAATGACAGAGGACGTTGAATTAAATTAAATTAATTGCAAATAAAAAATAAAAAATTCCACTCCAAGCATATATGATGCTCAACACTGTCAGATTATGAAACTGTTGACTGTTCTGCCTGAGGGCTTGCCTTTACTTTCTTGGAACTTGTAAAGCCTTGAGCACCTTCATTTGTTGTTTTCTTGCTGAAGTTTTAATTGTTTCCTTCGTTACCTAGTTTCTGGAGGCCCCAGTTCAAACTTGCTGGCGTGCTGTAATAAATGCTGTTCGTTCGACAACTTTCCTGTCTGCTTTTGTCGGAGTATTTCAGGTACCTATACGCTCTTCTCTCTCGTGATCACCTTGTTTTGCTTCCTAAACTGCACAGCTTTGTTTATTGACTATGCTCTGATGTTGGAAGGGGGTAATTTGTTTGCATAGAAAAGTGGCAACGAAAGACCACAAGCTTGTATATTGGATGGCTGGTGGAATTGCGGCCCTTTCTGTGCTGCTTGAGAAGAAAGGTAGAAGGAGCGAACTTGCTTTATATGTTCTTCCCCGAGCCTGTGATTCGTGGTGGTACATTTCAGTAAACCGTCATCTGCTCCCTGATATCAAGAACGCCGAGGTATTATCTGATAACGATTCCCAAACCTCCTTTTTTCAAGTCCTTGGCTTTCATACTTCATTTCAATGTCCTAAACCTCAAAACACTTTCCAGGTTGCTTTATTCAGTGCCTGTATGGGTGGAATTATGTACTACCTGGAGTACGAGCCAGACACCATGGCTCCATTCTTAAGGGGGCTTATTCGTCGATTCCTGGCAAGCAGAATTAGCAACCCAAGCTCTTCATCCAGCCGAGGTGCTTCCTACTCGTACCTCCAAACACTGGACGCCATGAAAAATGCGAAACCGGACCAGGAGAACGAGGCGGGTGCAGGTACACCTTCAGCTTCATCGTCTGAGGTGTATAATCTCGACTCAATACCTGGACTTTAAGGATGATCGGCACCTATCAACTGAGCCACTCTCTAGTCAGCACCTATGAACTTTGCCGGATCCCCATTTACACGGCTGGTGTGTCGCACTTTGTCGTCGATAGCCGGTTGTATTATTTGTTTGATTTACATTTAAGCATTGAAAATAAAAGAGCTTATGAGTTTGTAGTCCCTCCAAATCGCAATATTTGATAGCTAAAAACTGGGATTCTTTTTAGTTTTACGACTTCTAAATTCTAATGAGACAGATTAAACTGTGATATGTATGTAGATTGTAGAGTTGCCACTGCGCATCGGCATTTTCAGCGTGATTGGAATAATGAATTGCCTTTTCTTGTGGGGTGTTGCCTTTAGGTAGAGTTGTTAATTGATTAGAACAAGTCGAGTATTGATTATTCTCATTCAGCTTGTTTAGAAATGAGTTGGGTTCGAGTTGAGCTTTAACTTGTATTCGAATTTTAAAATGTGCTTATATTCAACTTGTTTTAATAAATAAACGAGCTTGATTCGAGCTCTTAAGAGATATAACAATAAATTAAGATTTTAATACATTTAATCATAAGTTTGGAATTAAAATCAAATAATACATTAGACAATATAAATCTAGACAAAAACTCTAAACAAAAAGGGTGATGAGAGTAGGAACAAGTGCCCTAAGGTGTTGTACAAGTTAAGTATCGTGTGATGTTCGAATATCAGATACGCATACATTGCCTCTATATGAGTGTTCATTTTCCATAGTTAAGTGAAAATTGAAGAAAGAAAAATAGAAAATATTCATTAAAAAATCTAAAAAAACTGATACTAAAAAATTGTGACTAAATATCTAAAACCACAGAAAATAGTCGTTATTATTTGAATTTCCAAAAAGTTGAGGGCACAAAATAAAATTAGTTGGAAGATGAAATTTCCGCAAAGAGTGACGAGAAAGAAATTTATAAAGGGGAGTCATTTTCATTACATTTTTTGGCTGAAGGCGAAAAAACCGAGAATGGCTTCCCTCCATCTCCTTACACATGGCACCTTTCACGGAGATGGAGATGGAATATTGAATCTTGATTGTTACTCGTTCGTCCCCAAAATCCCTCTTCGCGCATTGCAATCAGCGACAAGCTCGTCATTAGCTTCTCCGCGTTCTCAGATCTTCACTCCTCTGGAAAAATGGGGCAGATTTTTGCCAGATACCGACGTATGAAACAAACCCCCTTCATCTCAAATTATGTGTTGAATTTCCGTTTTCCGGATGGAATTTTGATTTCCTTTTCGTTAATTTGAGAGCGCAGGGAAGGAATGGAGGCGGAAACAAGTGAGGAGGATAGTGGATGAAGTGTTCGAACGTTTCAAGACGCAAACTGATTGCCCTAATTTGACCTTTGAAGATCTATACATTGCTGTTCTGCTTATCTACAAGTAAGAACTTGCACTTCTATTGAACATTAGGTTTCCAATTTCTCTTATTCGGTTTGATTTTTGTAAACCCTCTGCAAATTGGTTTCTTCAAGGAATCTCTGACCTTTGCTGTCAGATTTGCCTATTTGGTGTGAAAATGCTGTAAAACTTAAGTGTTGAAGCCTGTGTGACTGTATTTGTTATCCGTATGGATCGACTTTTGTTGGATACTCGGTGTTATAATTATAAAACAAGGAAATGGCTCATATCAGGTTGGGAGTGCCAAGCCATTCCAAACACCAATTATCGGGTTGGTTGATTCGATACCATTGCCAATCCGATAGGCGATAGTTGATGTATACAGTATACCAAACCTCTACTTGACATATTCTTTAGTCGAAGGAGTCATTTTTGAAGTTATAGTTGATGTGGGTTCATAGGTCCAATGGGAAAATGTAGTTGCTTGCTAATAAGAACTAGGATGTGTAATGTATGAGATGCTGATAATGAAAAAAATGTGATTGTATCTGAATGTAGCTGTCTCTCATGAAGGATATTGACCTTTGTGCTTAACTTGTGGAATATTATTTGAGACGAAGTTGTCTTACTATGGTCATTTTTTGTTATGCTGCAGTGATCTTAATAAGCATTCACCAGGGCCACATTTTGATCCTCCATCAAACGAGCAAGTCAGAGTTATGATGGAGGTTGGTTCTTTCTTTGAACATACCGGTGCTTGTTTAGGGAGCCGAAGTGCAAATCCTTCTATTTTTCTTATTACACGTGGAAAATAATTATAAGCACAAATGATAGTTTTCCTTACACACACTATCAGCTGTTTAGGCTTATCATTATACATGTGAACTATATGTTAAACTTGCTTTAATGGTAAGATTGCTTTCATCATTCATCATATATAGTTTATTGTACCATATTATAAGTTGTCATTAGGTTATATTGACTTGTTCCGGTGCTTCATAGCTGCCTTTTCTAACTTGATCTCAAACTAAAGCTTCAAAAAAGGGATCCTGGTTATATAACTTATAAATTAATGAAGTAAAATAAGCTCAAAGATTGGAACCTTTTTATCCTTTTTTTCCCCCATAAGTTGTTTATCTAGATATGAAACGATTGCCTTAGTTTTCTTTCTCACATATTAGAATCATCAAATATGTTTGGTAAGTTAGCATCATATCTGTGATATCAGTCTCTCGCAAAGTGCGGAATTCGACATATCACAATATAATTAGGAGTATTTGGTGTTTATTGTCAACTATGTACAAGTCAAAGTACAATTTTGTGCCTTCGGTTCCAAGTAAATTTAGGGTGTGTTTGGCAGGCATAAGTTTTCCTTGTAAATTAAGCATCCGTTTCAAATGGTCTCATAGGAGTTCTGTTTATATTATAACCATTTTTAACAAACACATCTGAATCATTAGATTAAAAGACCTGTTTGAAAAATCAAACTTGTTCCTGTTAGTACTAACTAACTCAATACTACTTTGCAGGAATGCGATACGAATCTTGACGGGGCACTTGACCATGAGGAGTTTTCAAAGTTCATCGAGCGTCTCACAGTAGACACGCTCTGTGTGGTGAGTCGGGGACTGATCCTCACATTGGTAGTAGCACCATCTGTAGCCCTGGTGACGAAGAAGGCAACAGAGGGTGTTCCAGGCATTGGAAGAGTTGTGCATAGGTTGCCTAATTCAGTCTATCCATCTCTTGTTGCTCTTGCTGTTGTTATGTTCCAGAAATCCGACTCAGATTGATGATGCTTCGATTGTTTTGTCGTTGTTATAGATGACGGAATAACGAAAAGGGAAAATGTATCAAATGTATATAAAGGGCAAACTTGAAAGCTTGCACTTGGCATTTAGGGTTTTTGATGAATCTCAGACCGTAAGAAACATACTCCTTTTTTTAGAGGATTATTGATATTGATTGGTAAAGCGGGTTTTTCGGTTTCTTTTGACAACAAATATCAAAACGTTTTTGAAAAGATGTTTGCTATTGTTGGAACATTTTTGTAGCCACTTTGAACAGAGGGACTTAAAACTAACAAAAAAATGTAACATTGTAAACTATTTGCAACAATTGCAAGGATATGGACTAAAATAAAATTTTGGCAAAGGTTATGACTTGTGAACAAAATAAGCTCTCAGCAAATATTCCCGACTTTGAAATCATAAGCTAACATGTCAAATTGACATTTTAGAGAATGAAATATTCATCTGGAAATTAAATTATAGGTTCACAACATCAATTGACATGTTTTAGCTCTAAGAGATATTTTGTTTTCCATATGATAATTCTTAATTCATATTTTCCATCTTTTACCAGATTATGGTGTTTCTCTTTTCTTCCCCCTAGATGGGTATGTGAATGTGCCTTGTTTCCTCTTCAATTTTGGTTGCTGAAATAGAACCCAGATGGCAAGATATTACAAAACGAATTATCATTACATTGTAAGATTAATGGAATAGAAAACGAAATAGACAATTTACCTTACAATAGTCTTCATAAGCTTGTTTCTCGTGATCATACAATTTTCTTCACCGCTTTTAAATCCAGACAGCTTGGTCATTCATGAAATGATGATGTATTTCTCCTTCAGAAATTTGAGCTTTGATTCAATGTTTGAAGCCTTCAATCCAATTCTTGAAAAGAATGTGTTGATGAAAACCATTCCTAAAGTCACATTCGCATTTCCAACAAGGATCGCCTTTTAGCTCCAATACGAAATCTAGGGTAACATCCACCTCTTGTCATGTCTACTTCCTCTTATTTTTCCCACGTCCATCAGCTTCACGATTCTTTCCCATCCTATGAGTATTGACAATAGAAAATTCAAGTATAAAGAAGGTCTAATACAAGTTGAATGACAACAATAGAAAGTTCAAACATATTGACACAAGAAGGTTAATAGTCTTACAAACAAGGTGAAACATAGTACATAAAGTTCAAACATACGAAGTTGTCTTAGAAACAAGCTCAAATGTAGTACATGAAGTTCAAACATGACAAATATCATAGTCTTACACGTCACGTAGCACTAGACATCCACTATATTGTTAAAAGAAAAATGGGCTAAGTTATCTATAAAATTAGTCCAATGGGCTAAGTTATCTATAAAATTAGTCCAATCTTGTGATATATTAATCTGAGTAATGAACTCATTCACATCTTCTTACTCGTCACTCTCTTCGTCGTTGCCACTCTCCTCCTCTTCACTTTCGTCGAATGCTTCCTCCTCTTCTTCAAATGTGAGTCTCGTCACAACATCATTTGGCATGTTTTTGCGAATGAGGTTGTGTATTAATGCACACACAGTAACAATTTCACCTTTTGTTCGTATTGGGAAAAATGAACAACTTCGTAGAATAGCAAATCTCTCTTTTAATTGTCCAAAATTTCTCTCTATGACATCCCTAGCTTTAGCATGTTACATGTTGAAATATTCCTTTGGTTTTTCGGGTTGATAGTCCCCCATTCTTTTATATAATAACAATGACTTTTATATGGAGCTAAAAACCTTTCACAGTTCGTGTATCCAACATCTACCAAGTAATAAAATCCTAGACAAGACAAATTATGACGAGTATATTATACAACTATTGAAGGACATGACTATTATCTAATAACTCTTGTGATTACCTCTTGGGACTTTTAAGCCATTTGATTTAAATATAGCATCGCGAAGAACACGACCATCATGTGCCAAACCTTCCTAATCAGGTTATATATATTTATATATATGAAATCCATATTGGGTGTACAAATTCGGATGAACACTAATGTGGGTTCCATCTAAAGCTTATAGACAATTCTATGAGACAATTGACACAAGACTTATTATTTTTTATATAAAAAAACAACTCACTTATGCCACTTAGCAATTCAACTCAAAATTTTGTGGTACCTTGAAAAGTTTTCATCTACTATCTTCACAATCCTCGAGCATTGGTCTAGGCTTCTTGAACAAGTACGATTGTGCAACTTTAGAACCGCATAAATACAAAGATTGAATTGTCGATTCACACTCTCACCACTCCTTACAAGGTAATTTGCTATTGACCCTTTTTTGCGATGGACCGATGTATACAAAAACATTACAACAATTTCATCAAGACCTCAACCTCCATGGTTTTTGTTATACGCAACCCCTCAATATCTTGAACCATCCTACATAACACTATAAAAGTTTCTCTATTAACACGAAGCTCGTTCTTGCATGTAACATCTCTATCTCTAATCGAACTATAACATTACTTACTGGAAGACATTTCCTCTGTAAAGTGACAAACAAGGATACTACCATCGATATTTCACAAGCAATTAAACCTAGAGTGTGGTAGTGGTCTAATACGTACTCTATCCACCACATTGTGATGTTCCAAAGTAGCACAATATAGATTAAAAGTATGAATGTTATGTCTTAGATAGAAAATATATTAGATAAATATAATCCTAGCATAAGGTAACGATCAAAAAACCATCTTGAGATATACTTGTCCATGCTTGGTGGGTAGAGCTTGAATAACTTATAAATTACTCCAAACATCCTTATTATATTTGCTGAATAAGGATGTTCAGAGTGTTAGAATGATGAATAATGAGCGCTGGTTACTCCAAACATATGGATTCATCATCCGAGATCAATCTGGCTCCCCGGTCATTATGAGCGCTGGTCCCACACCTATTCCCTCGGTAGCTGGCTCTGAGGCTTTCGCCTTGTGGAAAGGGATCGCAGCGGCTATTGATCTACATTTACCTAACCTTGTAATTGAAGGTGACAATCTCACTGTCATAAACAGCCTTAAAGGCATTGGGAAACCGACGGGCGACTCGGAGATGATTGTCTCGGACAGTCTAGTCTCCCTAAGTTTCTTCCAATCTATTGAGATTCGTCATGCTTATAGGGAGGCAAATCGGGTTGCTGATCATCTTTCGCATCTGGACTTTGCTTTCACCAGTAATCTAGCATCTGACGACTCTGTGCTTCTTAATCTCATCCACACGGATGCTCTTGGCATTTAGGGTTTCCCTCATGCCAAATTCTTTTCGGTTAAAAAAAAACAAAAAAAAAGAATAATTTCCCAAGTTTACCTTTGTTAATTTCCTTGTGGTGGGGGTGTGGGGGGCTTGCTCTGTCTAAGTATGAAGTTATTATACCCAACTTTATTTTCTCCATTTGCATGAACTTGCAAAAGGAGAGGTTGTGAAGATATTAGGTGGGGGCTGTTAATTTTCATTCTCGTCAGCCCTTAAACGCAGTTGGAAATGAGGGGGTGCGGTGAATTTAATCAACAAAACACCAACAGCAATCACGAACAAGATAACCTCTATTTTAGAGAATTTTTACAATAACTGAGTTGTTCTAACATAACCTAAAATGAAGGGCATTTTTTTAAAATCAATTTCTATTAGCTCAACGGGATTTTCATGCTGAAATTGGGAGGGCTGTTTGCTTGTTAACGATAGTACTGTACTGTAATAAGCAATAAAATTAAAGGGTGATTTTGTGGGAAAAAAAGGAGTTTTGGTGGTGGTTAACTGCGAATATAAATAAAGGGTGGGTACTGCAGCTTTCCCTCTGTAAGGCAACCGAGCATCAGCCATCACTCAGGCACGGCAACTGATCACCTCCTTCCTGGTTCCTGCCTCCTGCCTCCTGCTCCTCCTGGTATGTGATTGTGCCTTGTTTCCTCTTCCATTTTGATTTAGGGTTAGCAATTACCTCCCAATCGTGGGGAATCAACTCAATGTAGCAAATATCATGTGGATTTTCAATGATTTCATACAATTTTGTTTCTTTTGGCGGATTGAAGAGAGGATTAGGGTTTTGGTACAAAGTAAGGTATTTGTTTTAGCTGATTAAAGAGAGGGCTGTCTAATTGTGGTTCTCTTAAAGCTCAAGAACAGCTGATTGGAAATGGGGTTTCAGGAGAGGGCTTGACAAACAATAGTTTTAGGGCCTATTTGGTATCCATATCCCATGTATTAGGTTTTAGGTATCGGTATGAAGTTTTCAGATGTGGTGTTTGATTATGAATAGGATTTGACAAAGAATAGTTTAGGGGTTGAGGTATCTCATACCTGATAACAACATTTCCCATTCCAAACTGGCCCTTAAGACTTCCAATGGCTGTGCTGGATAAACATCTAACTAGTGGAATGAACTCCAGATTGTGGCTTTGAAACCTGTCAAACATGGCACATAAGAGAAGATCAAACCCTCACTTCTTCAAGGTTCTCATCCCCGGCTTCCTCAGCAACTTTGTAAGTTGTGATTTTTCTGTGCTGTCTTTGACTCTTTTCTATTTTCTGCTGCTTCTTTCTATCTGATTGGAATTTGGGTTACATATGGTAGTGTATCCCCAAATCCTTCCTGAAGCACCTGGGTCTGGAAGAATCCCCCGATGGAAACGATTTCAGGGCAGTGTTAAAGGACTCCAGTTGGCCTCCTTGCAATGGGAAAGACAAATCTTGGTTTGTGCAGGTGGATAGTGATGGCAGGCGTTTCCTGAATGGCTGGAAGGAGTTTGCAGATGACCATCGCTTACGCGTTGGCGAGTTCCTCGTTTTCAATCACCTTGGCGGTTTTGTGTTTGATGTTTTGGTCTTTGATCCCGTCTCAGCCTCCCGGCGACCCTTCTCTACTGAAAAAACAGGACATGTCAAGCCCAAAGGAAAAAAGGGAACTCCTCCTAAGAGGAGAGTTACTTTCGAGACCTCTGGGAATCCGTACTACTTTCGAGCAACTGTGCGCAAGTATTGCTTCCATTGGTGTGGAATGGTAATAACTCGCTAATTTAAGTTTGATCTTTTGCAATTAGAATTTAGAGCCCTTTACTAGATATAGATTCTTGCAGTTTATTCCAGTACCGTTTGCGAGAGACAATGCCTTAGTGGGGAGATTGTGCGAGATGAAAATCATCGATGAGAAAGATCGATTATGGCCTGTTACTTTGAAGTGTAGAACGAATGGAAATGCAGAACAACTTTATCTTTCTTCTGGTTGGGGTGCTCTGGCGGAGGCGAATGGATTGAAGATCGGAGACTCTGTGGTCTATGAACTCGTGGACTCTGGGAGTCGCCCCGTCATGAAATTCTATAGTATGTCTACTTCCACTCTCAGCATACTCTTATTCTGATGCTCAATTTAGATACCTTTCTATAAAGCCAGAAATGGATTAACTCATACAGTTGCAGCTGAAATCGTGTTTTCCCTGAAGAAGTTCCTTGATTGAAGTCGTTATCGGTTACTTATTATTGCAGAGGAGTCTGAGGAGAGAGCTGATGCCATATAGCACGCAGGGCGAAGATTACACACAGTACCTATGGATGGCCAGAAGAAGAAGGGAAAAAGAAATTCTAGAGATGAGGAGTTTGTTCATGAGTAGTATCTGCTCCTCGATCCGCTCCCAGGATCGCATGTAGACAGTAGTTGAGTAGGTGGTTAGATATTAGTATTAGTAATAGTGAGTGATTAGAGAAGGTAGAGGTCTACATTTCAATGTAACCTTGCCCAATCTAGTTTTATTGGAACATATCAGTCATGTATGTATTCATATTCCGTTGATTGGTCGTCGACGTAGTGGATTCAGATGGCCCTGAACTTTGATTTAGTATTTATCATTTCCTTTCTGTTTTCTGATGCTTCTGAAATCGAATGAAGGTGTGGATCGTTAGCTCATACTCCTTTTGATGTGACACTACGCTTAATGTCGTAGAGGCTTTGGTGCTGTCATAGTCCTGTGTTCTTCATTATCAGATGTCAATGCCTACACACAGAAAGCATCTTTGATGAAAAGCTTATCAAAGTTACAAAGAAATGGCACTCAAGGGTTGAAGAATCTGTCAATGAAGGTTAACAAGTAACAACCCTTGATGGAGGGCAAACATTAAAACTTGTCAAAATTCATATATTCTCATAAAAATTTCATGTTGCAATCTTACTTGTAATGACATTGCAATAATTTCAAGGCAAAATATGATTAGGATTGAATTGGATGGAGTTCCTCTCATCTGCTGATTTGATTTCTTATAGGCCCATATGTAAGTTTGGTTTGTTAAAAATATTCGAATGTGTATCTGTTTTACTAATTGGAGGAACTTGTGAAAGTAATAACACTTTGATATTAAATTGATGTTGAGTTTTGAACTTGAAAACAAAAACATATGGAAACAACAACTTATGATGGACGGCTTATTAGGGAAATCAAGATCAGATGCTCAATGAATTGTGGAAGCAACAACGATGTTGTTTGAGCTAATTCATGTTTATGGATTACCAACCAAAAATAGGAGATACAGCATAAAGAGATTTGTACACCAGCAAATACAAATTTTGAAAGAGATTGCTAAATTAGCAAAATACAGTACAAATTAGGCAGGCAGTAATCATGTTGAAGATTGTTCAGCTAACAAAATATACAAGAGGATGAACTTAACAGTTAATATACAAGTGTTTTGTTGGAAGATTCGGATGAGGATATGATCTGCAAGGGCGAAACAAATGCTGTAGCTATGGGTAGCTCTTGAGTTATAGCATCATCCCTATCGACTGATTGACAGTTGAGGATGAGTTGAGAATGTACTCTGAATTTTTAACCGACTTCTGTCATAATCGAAGGCGGATTATGCATACAAAACAAACCAATTGCAATGTTACAAAAGTAACCCAAAAAAATATATCAGAGCGAGGTTTCGATCCTCGGACCTGTGGGTTATGGGCCCACCACGCTTCCGCTGCGCCACTCTGATTTTGTTGATGCATATGCCTGAGTTTCTTTAGTTAAATTGTCACAAAATTGCCCACATTTTATATTTCTCAGTTCTCACTCATAATCACCTACTTTTAAATATTTTTCAAATCACACCGAAGTATTAATTTTTACATATATTAAGACATTAAGAGAAAATTTTCCATTTGAAAAAAGTTAAAAAGATAAGCATCTTTATTTCATGTCCTAAACTTTAGGAAAAAAAGGGTATGTCATTTTGATTTGAAAAAGAAAATAAAAAAATAACGAGTAAGTGATTTGTTTTAAACCAAAAGACGAGATTTTTTTTTTTAATTCCACTCATATATATGGTTGGATAGATAAGTTTTAATTTTACTAAGTTTAAAATTACATCAAGTTTGAATTATCTTGTGCCAAAAGGGCTCCATGGATTATCTTATCTATGCATATTAGCTCCTTGTCAGCATAACTAGGATAAGAGTTTTTATAAACTACTAAGCAATGAAGGATGATTATTCACTATTTATATACATTTTTAAAAATAAACATATATATTTATTGATATTCTATTATTCTTTAATAATTTCATAGTTATTATTATTCGCCCATTTTCCAGATTAATTTGTTCCGTAGAGAATTTTTTTTTTGTTTGAGGTTTGTTTCAGACTTACTGCATTTGCTGACATCTGTTGCAATTTTTCAAAAGATACACAGAACATGAAAACATCCGCAATCTATCTACCATTACCAGTTTTGAAACTTTCAGGCTAATGAGTTAAAACAAAAAAAAAATGACTATTGCAAAAAGATTCTAAGCCGTCGCGGGCATGGGCATGTTTGGTATGAAACAGCATACATTACCAGAAGGCCTCCTTAACTGTACCTTATCAGACCTTGTTAGCTGCAGACGGTCATGCCAAACATGCTCTATGAACAAAAGGCGACGCAATTCACAAGTAGCACTAGTTCCTACAAGCACTAGATACAAAATGGCTTGTCATCGGTACCATATAGTATTTACTAGTTCCTACGCATACTAGCCCTTCTAATCAGTTTCTCCTGCGCTTGGATTGTATTCATTCAGCTCTTTGAAGGCTGTGATCACCGCCATCTGAATCTCATCCCCCCATTCTTCTTTCAGTTGCTTCAGCTTTTCATTGTCTTCATTAATAATTTCCTGGTTATGAAAAAAGCATAATCTTTTCTCAATACATAATGCTAAGTGTACAAGGATGAGAAACCAGCAAAACAAAGTTACCGAACACCCAAACCCGAACAATAAAAAGGCAAAAAAGATAATAATGTAGCTACTTTATTTAACAGAATAGACAGACATGGACTCTTATCCGATCCATCCTATACAACTAGATTTGCATCCATAAAGATTATTCCTGAACAAACATGTATATTGCTATACATAGACAATCATTCTGGAATAACCACCACCTGAATATTGGAGAATTCATTCCACACAAACAAATTTCTACTCATTAGCTTCTCAAGACATGCTCGTTTCACCTCATGAAAACAATTAAAGTTTTCACAAAGCTAAAAAAATCTGGTGCATGTAAAGTAATAATCCATTTAAGGTTTTATTTCAATTGCTAAATTTCCTACTACATCCTATTAGAAAAAGAAAACCTAGAATGTTAAGGCAGGCGAAAACCATTTGAACTACTTGAAAAATGGATGCTGATGTTCATTTACATTAGCTAAGTAGGAGAGACTTTTGAGAAATAATAGATAAAAACATGAAGGTAGAGTACTTAAAACGCGTACCTCTGTCTTCCCATCAATATGCACAATTTTAAATGGGTACCACATTTGATCTTTCAAATTTTCCTGCCACAAGGAAGACAGCTCAACTGCCTTTAGTGGCCCATCAGCTCCATACCTCTGCTTGCACACATCAATAAATGCCCTTTCATCTATCTCTCCCATCTTCTTGATCCCAATGTGTGTGCAAATGTTCGGTAAAATTTCTTGCAAATTCTACACGAAATGCAATTTGAAGTTCAGCGTTTGAAGTAGATACTAGATCCATAGATGGACTAATCAAAGTGGTATTATTAACATACTTAATAACAAAGAAGCACGTGTCCAGAAATTGTAAATTATCTGAAAATATGTAACTGTGATATCAAAATTTCTCATATGAACCAGCATCAACTATCAAATAGGAGTAATGATCCAAAGCTTTCATTCTCAATTCTCCACTGTTGCTTTCATATGCATAAAAAATCCAACACTTGGTAGGGGGCTGTAATCCATAATGGGATTACTGGAACGAAAAGATTAATCACAACTAACAAGAGTGTGAATATATATATTTTAACATCCATACCTTAATTAGCACTTTGCGAGTTTCCACGAGTTCATCATTGCTCTCTCTTTCTTTTACAATGAGATCTCGGTTCATTGACTCTATATATGACAGATTCTCAACCATATCCTCCAATTCACTCTTCATCTCTTCAGTCTTCCTTTTGACAGCAGCATCATTATCATCTCCTAGGTGCTTCATGACGTCCAACTTCCCTTTCAACTCTTGAATTTCCATTTCCACCTTCTGCTTAGCATTCAACTGTTTTTCCAACTGGAGCACCTGTTTCCATGTCTCTTCTTTCTCCCTCTGAACATATGAATTTTGCAAAAAATAATGTGAGAAAACCTCTCAAAGGAAAATAACATTAAAAATGTAATATGAACAATTACCTACTGTTGCTCAATTACCTGCTGTCCCCTCAGTTCAACTCTCGGCAAAGCAAAACAACTAAAACCTGTAGACAAAATGGAAGGAATTTAAACATATATACAACATGTTCAAATAAGCAAGAGATAGTCAATGACCAATCCCGAATCACTGAGAGTCTCCATGATCGCACCTCTGGTTTTCTTCTTCTTTCTCTCAATCTGTGTGATCCTGTGTCCGGCTCGGAGCTACATTCAAAGGCTTCCCATCACTGTTATTTTTAGCTCCACCACTCTTCTTTATCTTATAGGTTGCTAGGTGCTGTCGTCATGAGGTTATGTTTCAACACCTGATCATAGCTAGGCTTGTCAGCAGCCACCATGAGATCCTCAAGCATCCTCTCAATGACGACGATACCATACACCTCGAGGATGCTTAATGTGCAGCAATGCTCAAACCTGTAATGGCTGATCAAGCTCAAGTTCAAGTACCTCACCCACTTGGGTTACGGGGGATAAAAAGGTTTGAGCCTGTTTAACATTCAAAGCCATGAATTTCTCAAGAACCAACCACACATCTGTCGGGTAGTAACCAGAAATCCTATTAGCTTTTGCAAACCTGCAATATGTTGTATTTTTTGGCTTTAGTTTCATCAACTCTTAGCTGCAGGTGATAAGTACTTGAAACGAAATGTGAACCAAGAAGAGAAATAGCAACCTGCTGCAGCCTTTTCTTCAGAGGAGGCCTCCAGTTCGGTCACTCTCTTCTGCAGACCAAGAATAAATTCCTTCATGGCTTCATGACAATAGGATCATCACTTCTCAATTTGACCCCACAACCTAATGAAGGGAAAAGATTATAGAGATAAAAAAAAATCTACATTAAAAACACAAGGAAAAGATAAATACACAATTCAGGTAAAAAATAGATTACAAGAAACGTCTAAAAACTAAACGCCAGCGATCCTGTATCATGATGATCACCATTCACCAAAAACATTCCCTTTGTTTTCCGGGCATGCCGCATGGGTATTCAAGTTCAAGCACTTTCTTGGTGGATTGGTGTAATAGAGGATGTTTAAGTAGGAATTCTCCAGAATTTTCACTTGAAAAGGAAATAAACAGTATGAAAATCTGAAATAATGGCTTACATTGTAAAATTGTCAGTATTGCTGATACTTCTATCTCCGTCATCTGCTTGCTCAACAACATTATAAGGAAATTGTATATCAAGTCACTGCAGGCAAAACCATCTGTTTCTTTTTTCAAGGAATAACGAATTTTGTGGACATAATTTCATGGACATCAAAAAAGATACCTTGCTTGGTGAGTTCACTCATACCCACAAGATTTGATAATCAGCATTCAAACTTTCAATTAGCTCCTGAAATTTATATGGTAGCAAGTTCAGTGAAGAGAGAGAGAGAGAGGGAGAGGAGACATGCCTTAATTAATTCACCACATATTCAGCAAACTATTCTAGATGAGATACAGTAAAAAATAAGCTCATTGTGAAGGAGAAAACACCACATTTCCATACCAGCACTTACGTGCATTTACCCCATTGATCGTCTCCCTCTTTGCTTCTTCTTGTAAGAGTTCAAACCTATAAACAAGTCATTGCAAGTAAGTAACATATCCAATAACAGAAAACGCTTTGCAAGGCATTGGGAGAAGTAGAATTAAGATCAAAGAGCAAACTCACATTGAGATTCAATGTTTTTCTTGTTTGGGTTTCCAAATGAAGAGAAATCGGGGAGAGAGTTTATCCAAGCTTGGCAATTTTCAACCATTTTGCTATGTTCCGATAAAATGGACATTGTGTCCAAGTCTGGTAGAATCCTGTCGGCGTGCATTTTCTGAACTAGCTCGACAATTCTTGTACCGTTCTTCTCACGGGCAAAGCCACCAATCAATGCATTATAAATTTTGATGTTTGGGGAGCAATCCTTGGCTTCCATTTCAAGAAGCAAATTGTGTGCATTCTCGAGCAAACTTGCTTTGCAATACCCATTTATCAATGTGTGAAAGATAATAACATCGGGGGAACAACCCTTGGTGTTCATTTCAAGAAATAAATCGTGTGCATCCCCCAACATCCCTGCTTTGCAGTACCCATCTATGAGTGTGTTGTACATCACAACATCACACTCGAAACCCCAGCATTCCATCAAACAAAACACCCTCCTTGCATCACTAATCCTTCCTTCTAAACAAAGCTTTTTGATCAAACAAGTATAAGTGACCACATCAGGAAGTTCACCCCTTCGGGACATCAACTCTAGCACTTTTTTTACTTGTTCAATACTCCCTTTCTTGCAAAGATTGTTAATTATAATGTTGAAAGTCACCACATCTGGCAGAATACCATCTCCAATCATATTCTCCAAAATCATGTTTGCCTCCGCGTCGTTTCCATTGTGGTAAAGCCTGTCAATCAAAGAACTATAGGAAATGACGTTCGGAGAAATACCACTTCTTTGCATTTGCAACAAAAGCTTTTTAGCCTTGTCAAATTGCCCTTCTTTACATAATCCATTAATCAAAGAATTATATACAATAACATTGGCGGAGACACCACTAGAGATCATTTTTGAGAAGAGCTCTTCAGCCTTACCGATTTGCCCCTCTTTACACAACCCATTGATAAGAGATGCATAAATAATGACATTCGGAGAAAACCCGTTAGCCTGCATTTCCAAGAACAACCCTTCTGCTCTATCTACGTCCCCTTCTTTGCATAGTCCGTCAATCACAGTAGCATAAGTAACTAGATTGGGTCCACAAGCACCATTAGCGTCCATCATTTTCATATTTCTAAATAAACTCATAGCATCTTCCACTTTCTTCAAGTGAAAATGACCTTTGAGTAGGGAAGTTATAGTCACATTGTCTGCTAATATTCCCATACACTGCATATCATTGTACACACACATAGCTTCTTCCATCTTCCCAATTCTGCAGAAACCATCCACTAAAGTGCTATATGTAACTCTGTTTGGGTGCGTGCCGGTCGATATCATTATTTGCAAAACCTCCATTGCTTGCTTTACCTTCCCTTTCTTGCATAGTGAATTTATCATAATGCTAAAAGTCACCACATTAGGATGAACATCATTATCTATCATTTCAACAAGGAGAGACTTAGCATCTTCTTCCAAACCTGAGCAACACAACCCATCAATCAAACAACTGTAAGAGACAACATTCGGAGCAATTCTTGCATTGTGTTCTTTAGTATCAGATGTAGGCCACTCCACGCATCGACCATCAATCAGAACATAAGACGTTGTGCTTGGTTTACAATTCTGTTTGGCAATTCCCACCTTACCATGCACCATGTCTTGATGTAATTGAAGGGCTGTGGCAGCATTCCCAGTCTTGCACAAACCATCGATTATAGTGGTGTAAGTAACTACATTAGGAGTACATCCCAACCGAATCATCTTTGAAAGCAAACCAAGAGCTTCAAACACTTTTCCCTCCAAACACAATCCCTTGACGAGCGAAGAAAAAGTAACGACGTCCGGGCGATACCCATTCTTCACCACAAGGCCCAAAGAACACCTGATATATCTAATGTCTTGTAGAAAGAGATGGCAACTGAGAAATTGTTACACTTAACAAGAGCACCCAATAATGTATAAAAACATGAATTTGGGGGTGAAGGTCTCATAGAGAGCATGTGGTGGAAAAAGTAATGGGCATCACTGATATCCAGTTTGCCTGATTTGCAATCAATGTCCAGGAACTTGTCAAGTGCACTTCTTTTGCCACTACGAGAGATAAATGAAGAGAGTTTTCTGATGTCGACTCTAGAAGACATTCTCTATTGCATTAGGAGAACAAATGAAGAGGACTAGACAATGAGAGGAGGCTACCACATGATGTCGACTCTAGAAGGCAGTACACTGCAAACAAAGGCGAGGGCTTTAATAATTGATTAAGCATACACTCCACAAGCTATCAAAATGAACTTCAGGTGGCCACTAAAACAAGACAAGTGAAGAAGTGAAAGCTAAAACACCAAATGTTTCTTCCTCTTCTAAGTAGCTAATCAATTTCAAAATTTCAAGCAAACGTTCGGTTCAGACCAGTGGAGAAATCCAGCAATGAAAAAGAAACAACAGAGAATGAATTGGGACAAGTGGAAAGTGCAGATTCGCATAGAAATTTCAGACTGGATGGATTTCAAGAGAAGAAAAGCATACAATGGCCGGCGACGATCGACAGAGGGAGTAGAGGCCCCGGTAGGTGACGACGACAGAGAGGGCCAACAAAAACCGCCTTCTTCAACTGCAATTGAGCGGCGTCACCGTCAGTCCTTGACAGTCGCTCAGCGGCTGCGGCCTGCCGGAGCAAGATGAGTCCTCCGGAGGATTTGGGGGCTAGGGTTCAATTTTTTTTTGGAGAAGGTGAAGACGGTACTGTTCAATTGGCCACTTAGCCCCTAAATCAATTTAATTGGTTTTGCCTTAGACCTCTTTTCAATAGAGTGGGTTGATCAATGATCAACCGTTGACCAACCCATTTTTATGCTTTTTTTTTTTTTTAAGTGATGACATATTTTACCGTTTTGATGTCAAAATCTTACTATATTTTATTTTCACTTTGATGCCACTTTTCTAATGAAATGATTGGATGACACTTTTCTAATGTCACTTTTTTTAAACCTTGATGACATTTTTTGTTTACAGTAATGTCACGTTGATCATTGATGCCACTTTTTTTTATGTCAATTTTTTGATGATATTTTTTTACCGTGATGCCATATTTTTGATGATATTTTTTCAAAGTAGTATTTTGATTGACATTTTTTTCTTTAATGTGATACAAATTTTTCAAAATGGTATTTTGATGTCATTTTTATAATGTAATTATTTGATGCCATTTTTTTTTATCAAATCGATTGATGCCACATGTTTTTAATTTAATCAATTGTATATCGATTTATTTTCATCGATTATACTTTCATTAACTGATGACACGTTTGTGATTACACTTCATTGATGCAATTACTTGTGGTGACATGTTCATTAAATTTTTATTCATGGATGACATTTGTTATTACGCTTCATTAATCACAATTATTTATGGTGACAATTTTATATAATTAATGACATAAGAGTTTAAAGCGTGGAATCAAAATATTGTCACCTTATTACACATATAAAAATACAAAGTCTTTGAAACTACGACATTAATATTGGTTGTATACGTAAAAACACCTATTATAACATGTCATCAACTAAAAAAAATGCATCAATGTAGGTAATATAATGCGGAATCAATAAAATATAGGGCCAACCACTTCGGGGGTTACATATTACCTTCAGGATATGTGAATACTTCACAGGGGCAAAATATGCATCCCTGAAAGTTTTAGGCCGCTTTCTGTATTTATATAAAATATAGGGCCAATCTGTAATTTTTAAAAATTTCGGACCGGTTTCGTGATTTATTAGAAATTACACCCCAAACCCTTCTTCCCGTTGGAAATTTGCAGAGATGGTGGCAGGTCAAATTGCGGGGCGTCGGCTGCCATTGGAGCTTCATTCCACCGCCGATGAAGAGCGCATCGGGATCCTTGGGCATGACAGGAGCCGATTGGTGGGAGGCGGCTTCGGGGCAGCGCAGTCCTTGGTGGGAGGCGGCTTATAGGTGACGGTGGATGCCACCAGCGACGGGAAGAACCTCCGGTGAGCTCCCGAGGGCGGCTCCGGCTTCGTCGGCTCCAGATCCGGTGAGTTCCGAGGGCGGCTCCGACTTCGTCGGCTCCAGATCCGGTGAGCTCCAAGGAGGAAGATGGGAGGAAGGAAAGAAGGAGTACTACTGCTAAAAAAAATTAGAAGGGTTGGTTGTGCCTAATAAACAAATTAAGGGGGCTAACTACCTAATCAAATATGATAAAAGGTCCATTTCAACAAATTCCCTCAATAAAATAAGGTAATTTTAAGCCCCTGAAATAAGGTAACAAGGAGTATATTTCTATTTTAAATGTGCAATTATATACTAACATGAAAATTTATATTTTTAAAATTACTAAAATTATTATTATTCTAAAAAAAGTACTCTTTCAATTATTAAAAAAAAACTTGAAATGTTTGATAAAAAAAAAACGTGAAATGTAATTTTTCATGTTAAAAGTATATAAATATATATATAATTAGACATTTAGAATATAATTATGATTTTTGATTTTTTTATCATATGGTTATTTTCTTGTATAAAATAAAAAAAATAAGGGGATTAAATGTTGAATATAATAGTATACTCCTATTTTGATATTTACACTTATTTGTATTAAATTATGTTTTCTTCTATTTTTATATACGTATAAAATAAAATTTTTTACTAAAAATGTTACATGCTCATATTTGACTAAAGTTGAAGGTAGTATACATGCTCGCATTTGTATCTGAATACATGTTCAATCGTTAGGTCCGGATATTATACGACTTCTCTGAGGCAAGAGTGCATCTATAGATGAATTAAGCAAGCAGAAAAAACAAAATGGCAAGAGTGCATCCATAGATGAATCTCTGAACCGGTTGACACAAGGTATAAACCAAAACAAGCCTACAAATCTACAATAAGATCATCTTATGTGCTATGTCTATAATCCAATCTTGTTTCGATACATTTCAACTTATCGTTTTTTGGACAGAAACCTTGAGAAAGCAAACGATTGATATTCATTCGCCATCTAGACTTTAATTGGTGTGTTATAACTAGAGACCACACATCTTGCTTTCAATTAACTTTTCCTTAATGTAAGTTTGATGATTCACCAGAACTTGTAAGTTGCAGCAACTTCTAGTTCCAGAAACTTCTAGTTCCAGATTATGTTTGGTTGGGTTTGTTCGAATCAGTTCAAGGAAGCCATTATCGTTTTTTACTAGGTTTGGATGGGTTTACAACTACAAGCCAAATCCAATGAATGATTTCATTTATATTTTAGGGCATTTTAGGTTGAACTTGAAATTTCTTCAAGCTGGGGAGCATGAATCATTAACATGGTGGATTACTGAACTGATATTATTATTTTTTGGTGTGATGAAAGGATAAGAACTCGACGATTAATGTTTGAGCTGCTGCACTTGATCTGATCTATTGATTATGATAGTATGCTTCTGTTTTCATCTACATTCTGTATCCCAATTGCTCAACAGAATGCAGCCTTGCTGTTGTTCTTATTCGGTCCCCAAATACTTTGGTAACAAATTCAACTCCACTCTTCTGCTCTTCATCTGTTGTTTCGGCCACACTAATACAGTGATCTCAAGGAGATAGTGCTACTGCACTCGATATCAGCCTCTCTCTTAGTTCCTGATAAATTCAATTCCATTCCATCATTTCAATTAGTTCCTGATAAATTCAATTCAATTAGGGGCTCAATTCCCACAAATCAGATCCATGACTATTGCACTGTTGATTTCACAATTGGATTTCAAATTAACCAAATTCAGATCTCAAATTCGATAATTGCAGACCCTAATCAACTAAACTCCGACTGGAATGGATTCAGAAGTCGCATAGGGGAAAAAAAAAGAGGAATCTGGGATCTGAAAAGTACCTCAAATTCCACCATAAGCCGAGCTTCGGTCCATCTCGCCGAGCCCTCTTCAAGGCGGAGACAACGTCGGAGTTCATCTTTAGCTCGGAGGGACTTGAGGCCGTCGGGCTTGTGGAGCGACTTGCTCTCCTCGTGGGAGCCCCGGGAGCGCATCCTTGATGGAAGCGATCTCGAATTTCACCTTCTCGGCTTCTTCCAGGAAAGCCTCCAAGTACGGATCGGCGGCCGGAGCTCCGTCGCCGGCGGCGCCCATTTGTAGATCGATGTCCTTTCGGGCCGCTTTCTTTAGATCTACATAGCTCATAAATGACTTTGTCATCAGATCGTTCATCTTGTCAGATTGGTGTGAAGGTTTTTGATGGTGAGTGAGACAGAAATTGGGGAAGAGGAAGGGAGAGTGGATATTTTGAACGCTCCCCCAACGGCTATCCGCGCGCTAAAGGTCAGGAAGATATTTAACTAATATAATCATTTCGGAGTAACCCGATCCAGATTTAGAGTGGGCTAAGCCCACTTAAACTGGAAAGGATCTAAAAAAAATATAATCATTTCGGGGGTGTGCTTAAATAGATAACTTACATATATTTAGAAATTAAAACAATATCTAAAATTGACCAATTTTTTTATATTAGTTTTCACTTTATTTTCAAATCATTTCTTACAATTTTATAAAAATATATTAAATTGACATTGGTTGTATTTTTTATTTTTTAAAATAGCTCATTTTAAAGATGTTTATTCCATCCATTATCTTACATTAGTGTTTGGACTTGTGGAAAATCTTCAAACTGAAAGGTTTTCTTGGAGAAAATGATAAACTATGTAAATTCATTGGATTGGAGATATATTGTTAGGTTATAATTTCATTTGGGCCTATTTTCATGTTTGGCTCGGGTTAAGTTGTATGGGCTGGCCCATTTTCTGTTTTGCTGCTATATAAACCTTTGTCTTCTTCGATTGTAAATCATTCAATACAGAAAAACATACAGAACTCCATTTTCTCCTTCCATTCAAATTTCTTCCAATTTCCATTGCAAAGGTTCAAATTACAGATCGATTTGGTGTTCTAACATGGTATCAGAGCTCGATCTGGTAATTTGACCTTGAGTTCGTCTCAGATCTAGCTCTCGGAAGTGGTTCTCGTCTGGTGTTCATTTTCCCGCTCGAAATATGCCTGATGAACAGCTGAAACCTGATCCCAACGATCCATACTATTTACACCCTAGTGATCATCCTGGATTGATCCTTGTTACTCCTCCTTTCGATGGGAAAGGATTTGGAGAATGGCAGCGGTTGATTCGAATGGCTTTGTCTGCTAAAAACAAAACCGGTTTCATTACTGGCGCCATTGCCAAGCCAGCTGTAGATCCGACGAAGATCCAGTGCTGGGAACGGTGCAACGACATGGTGTTTTCATGGATTTGCAACAGCTTGAGTCCAGAAATTCGACGAAGCGTTATTTACAACAATACTGCAAGTGCAGCTTGGAAACAACTGAATTCTCGCTTCAGCAAAATTGGAGGAACTCAGTTGTACTCTATACAGCAAGAGTTAGGTGCGTTAGCTCAAGGTACCAACTCTTTCTCATCTTATTTCACAAAAATCAAATCACTATGGGACGAATTAGAGAGTATGAAAAACTCGTCGTCGTGTTCTTGTAAGAAGTGTGATTGTGGATATGTGGCCAATATTTCTAAGTATGATGAGAATCAGAAAACGATCCAGCTGCTTATGGGACTTAACAGTTCTTATACTTCAGTTCGTGGATCTATTCTCTTGATGGATCCTTTGCCAGACGTGGATCGCGTCTACTATTTGATTTCACAGGAAGAGAACCAGCGGGAAGGGAAGCCAGGATCTGGATCTAGTGTTGTGGATGGTGTCTCAATGTATGTCAAGGCGCCTAGCAGCTCCACTAACACTAAGAGTCCCAGTTTCAATTCTAATGCTAATGCTAATTCTGGATCTAGTGCTCCTCAATCAGGAGGATTGAAGTTCAATTTTGACAAGTCAGGATCTGACAAGTCTCGTGGTGATAGGAAGCCTCTATTCTGCACTAACTGTAAGAAAACCAATCACACCATAGATCGATGCTTCTTCATCATTGGATTCCCTCCAGACTATCCAGGAAGTAGAGAAATGAGGAAGGAAGGTACTGAGAAGCGGTTTGCAGGTTCAGTTTCACAAAATCAGAAGCCAGATTTCTCAAAGGAACAAATAGCACAACTGGTGGCTCTATTGCAGGCTTCTGGATCCAGTATTCCCCACAGTAAAGAGCCTACATCTGATGATTTTGCCGGATTCTCAGGTACCACTCTATCTACACAGATCCTTGGTGGCCGAGTTTGGATTATTGATAGTGGCGCCAGTGGCCACATGTGTAGTGATTTGAGCTTGTTTCAAAGCACCTATGTATTGTCTCGTCCTTTCAAAATTACTCTGCCCACAGGAGAGACAACTTTGATCACTACAGCTGGAACAATCACTCTTATGCAAGGCCTTCAATTGCATAGTGTTCTCTTTGTTCCAAAGTTTGTTTGCAATCTGGTTTATGTAGGAAAGTTGATCAGAGAACTTCATTGCTTTCTGTTGTTCACTGAAAATGGGTGCTACTTGCAGGCTCCTTCAATGATGACACCTATGAAGATTGGTGAACTGGTTAAAGATCTGTTTGTCTTAGGGCTCCCTTCACCAGCCAATCTTGTTGCTCACTCGGCTCACTCTTCTTCCAAGCTGAATAAATCGCCAGTTGCAGTGGATGCTTCAATTTGGCATAAGAGACTAGGCCGCTTACCTTCCCACAGGTTGTGTAAACTTCCTTGTGTGACTATGACAAACAATAGTGTTTTTGATCTAAGAAATTGTTCAGTTTGTGCACGTGCTAGGCAAGCACGTTTGCCTTTTCCTTTGAGTTCAATTCAGACAATTGATGCTTTTGAATTAATACATGCTGATGTTTGGGGGCCATACCGTGTTCCTACCTATGATAACTTCAGATATTTCTTGACTTTAGTTGATGATTTCACTAGAGTAACTTGGGTGCAATTGCTCCCAACAAAGTCTGTGGCATTTCTTGCCATTAAGCAATTCTTTGCCTTTGCTGAGAGGCAGTTTGGAAAGAGAATTAGAATACTCAGGTCTGATAATGCATTTGAACTAGGAGCCAGCAATGAGCATGCTCAATTCCTTTTGGATAATGGAATAGTTCACCAACGATCATGCACTGCTACCCCACAGCAAAATGGGGTTGTTGAGAGGAAACATAGACACATACTTGAGGTTGCTAGAAGTCTTATGTTTGAATCTGGATTGCCTAGACGATTCTGGGGTGATAGTGTGCTCACTACAGTGCATTTAATCAATAAGTTCCCTAGCCAGTTGCTGAAATAGAAGTCTCCTTTTGAGTTGCTGCATCACATGCCTCCTTCCTTTGGTTATTTGCGTTGCTTTGGGTCATTATGTTTTGCCTCTACTCTCCAGCAAGAGAGAGATAAGTTTGATGCAAGGGCATCTCCTTGTATTCTTCTTGGTTATCCAGGGGGTAAAAAGGGATATAAGTTGTTTAATCTAGAGACAAAATGTACATTTGTGTCTAGAGATGTGGTGTTTCATGAAGAGGTTTTCCCTTATAAAAACTCTTCTCCTGTCTCTCCTATTGCAGCACCTGAGCATCCTCCTTTTTCTTTGGCCTCTCCTTCTCCACATCTGATTGTGGATGACTCCCCTGGTCAGTCTCCTCCTCCTGTGATTGTTGATCACAATATGGATGCCTTGAGTGGTTCCCCTTTGATCACTGCTCCTAGACGCTCAAACAGAGAGCATCATCCTCCATCCTATCTTTCAGATTATGTGTGCAGTCATTGTTCTGATATAGAGGTGTGTTTCCACACACTCACTTCCACTTTTGACTTTCCTTCTGCATCTGCCACAACTGTTCAGCCTCTAGAATATGAACCACTTACTTTCAATGAGGCCTGTGAGTTTGCTGTGTGGCAGGATGCTATGACAAATGAGTTTCAAGCATTAGATGCTACTCATACTTGGGAAATTGTTGAACTGCCTAGAGGAAAACGTGCCATTTCTTGTAAATGGGTTTACAAAATTAAGAGAAAAGATGATGGGAGTGTAGAAAGATACAAGGCTCGTCTAGTAGCTAAGGGGTTCACACAACAGGAAGGTGTGGACTATAATGAAACATTCTCCCTAGTTGTAAAGATGACCACTGTCCGAATTCTTGTCACCATTGCTTTGCATCATCAATGGCCTGTTTTGCAACTGGATGTTAACAACGCCTTCCTACATGGGACGTTGGATGAGGAAGTTTTCATGAAAATTCCTCCTGGTTTAGATGTCCATGGCAAGAATTTGGTTTGCCGCTTGAGGAAGTCTCTATACGGCCTTAAACAAGCCTTCAGGCAATGGTATGCCCGCCTTTCTCAGACCTTACTTAACCGTGGCTATGCATTTTCTCAGAATGACCATTCCTTGTTCTTCCGCAAGAGCAAAGGCATGTGTGTTTGGTTACTGGCAGTGATTTTGCTGAAGTTCAGGATCTCAAGATGTTTTTGGATTTGGAGTTTCGTATTAAGGACTTGGGGAATTTAAGCTTCTTTTTAGGAATGGAATTTGTTCCAGTGCCTGAGGGAATGTTGCTTAGCCAGCAACGTTTCATTAATGACATTTTCCTGGATTTTCCATGTTCAGGATCTCCAGTTGCTTCCCCTTTGGATCCCCATCTGCAATTGTCTCCGAATTTGGGTGTGTTGCTCGATAATCCCACTCACTACAGACGTCTCATTGGGAAGCTTAATTTCCTTGTTCATACCCGCCCTGACCTTGCCTTCACAGTTCAGTTTCTCAGTCAATTTCTCCATTGTCCTCGCCAGCCTCATATGGACGCTGCTCTCCATGTTTTGCGCCATCTCAAAGGCACTTCTGCAAAGGGGCTTTTGCTCTCTGCAACTCAATCTCTCAATCTTCGGGCTTATTGTGATGCCGACTGGGCAAGCTGCCCATTCTCCCGCAAATCTGTGAGCGGCTATGTCATTTGTCTGGACGCCTGTCTGATTTCATGGAAATCGAAGAAGCAACAGAGTGTGTCCCTTTCATCCGCGGAGGCTGAGTATAGGTCCATTCGTCGAATTTGTACTGAGCTTGCCTGGCTTACTTGTTTATTGTCTGACTTTGGGGTTTTTGGAATCACTCCGATTCCGGTTAAGTGTGATAATCAAGTTGCTGTTCATATTACCCGCAACCCCGTATTTCACGAGCGGGCGAACCATATAGAGCTCGACTGTCACTACGCGCGAGAGAAGCTACTTGAAGGTCTTATTTCTCTTGGCCATGTCCCCTCCCATGCCCAATTGGCGGATTTCTTGACTAAGAACATCCCCGACGTTCATCTCCGGCCACTTCTTCGCAAGATCGGCGTCGTTGAGCCACCGCCTTGATCTCGAGGGGGG
Source organism: Persicaria tinctoria (assembly GCA_037127255.1). Classification (NCBI taxonomy): domain Eukaryota; kingdom Viridiplantae; phylum Streptophyta; class Magnoliopsida; order Caryophyllales; family Polygonaceae; genus Persicaria; species Persicaria tinctoria. Next base: position 76,048,629 of record JBANSL010000013.1, read on the forward strand.
ATATTGGGTTATAATTTCATTTGGGCCTATTTTCATGTTTGGCTCGGGTTAAGTTGTATGGGCTGGCCCATTTTTTTGTTTTGCTGCTATATAAGCCTTTGTCTTCTTCGATTGTAAATCATTCAATACAGAAAAACATACAGAACTCCATTTTCTCCTTCCATTCAAATTTCTTCCAATTTCCATTGCAAAGGTTCAAATTACAGATCGATTTGGTGTTCTAACATATATAAACACTTGATTTATGATGATTAGTCAATATAACCATTTCATCTTTCATCTAGATGAATGTTGATTCAGCTAGGCCTAGTATATGAGATGACATAAATTAAGTTAATTATTGTGCTATACGCTCAATTGAGTTAGGAAAAGCGAACTATCGGTATGCTGGAATGCAAAGTTGTTGCAAGTAAGTTAAATGATGTATAAGCAAAGAAAAGCTTGAAGATTTCAGACTTGATTGATGAAATGGTTTAGTTCATGGTCGAGCACGGTACAGTTAAGAGAAAAACACCACCTTGGTTGAATTGATCACTACAATTTGTACTGCATATATATCTGATTCGTGATACCTCTAGAGAAATTGATGGCGTACGTACATTTTGTAATCTTGAAGAGTATAAATGGCATTACAATTAGTACTTAGGCTCTTATATAGAGATATTCTTACAAATACTATCATTTAGTGATTAAGATAAACAATCACAAGCTAGTACAGCTCATGCATGTATATTAAGAAATAATAAAGATTTAATTAAAAGTTTGTTTCCTGTATTTTAGTTTGGCAAAAGCTGTTGAGATTTTCTCTCCAACTTACTTATATATCCTCTTCTAGGATAATTGGAATATGAATCAAGCATTAATTTCTTCACAATGTAACCTTCTACAAAAATCAGATTGTATTCGGTTCATGAATAATCTCTACTGCTTCAAGTTTCCTTAATTGGAGTTACGTTAGATACATAGAATCATTTATAATAGTAATAATATAATAATAATTATAATAAAATAATAATAATAATAATAATAATAGGTAATCTATAAATTAGAATTACAGGAGGATAGGAATATAGGATATAAATAAAGATAAAAATATATATAGAAAGAAAGAATTATCTATCTGAATTATGTTATGTAGAGGCCAAAGTAATTAAGTCTATAAATAGAGATCCAAATTACACAATCAGCAATGAATTCTCAAGTTGCCTAAAGACCTAACCTAATTACCTCTCCTCCAAACTCCAAACATCAAACTCCATCATTCTTGCATTCATTCCTAATTCATCATTCATCCATCATCCTTTATATCAATTAATTGGTACTATACTGATCGATCGATCATGTTGTTTCGCTACTCGTTGGTTCTTATTTTCATCTTGGCAAGTTTAACAGCATGTTCCGCAAGAACCTTCCATCCGGGAGTACCATTACCTGAGGGGGCGATCGGTCCCGAATCTATTGCATTCGACGCATACGGTGGAGGCCCTTATGTCGGCGTCTCCGATGGACGCATACTTCGTTACGACCCTCAAACTGGGCATTGGACTCCCTTTGCTGTAATGCCCAATTGGTAAGTCTTTATTTGATTGTATACGTTACATACGTTTTTATAATTTTTATATTTTGTGATTACCGAAGATTAATTAGTACAACTTTAATTAAAATCAAGGCTTCTTTTTAAAAGGAAATCTACTCTACTAAATCAAAGCTAGAAAACATTAATGTTTCAATTCAAGTGATCAAAGTATACTTTAAATTTGCTAATGAGTATTACAGTATATATTAATCAGTGTTTTTATAATCTTTGTAGGGATCTAAGTTGTTTGGGGTCATACACTCCAGCATCTGAAAGTCATTGTGGAAGGCCTCTAGGTCTCAAATTCCACCCCATCACACATTCCTTATTCGTCGCGGATTCATATTATGGATTAGTTGAAGTTAGCCCGGAAGGTGGTCGAGGGGTTTCTGTTGCACAAGTTGCCGATGGGGTCCCGTTCAGGTTCACAAATTCCCTTGACATTAACCCACTCAACGGATTCATCTACTTTACTGACTCAAGCGCACAATTTGAGCGATGGTACGTTAACTATTCAATCTCGAATAACGAATGTGTAATTGTTGTTTTCTCTAATATTTAATACATTTATCTCCTAATATGCGCAGGGAGTTCTCAAGATTAATAGATTCTGGGGATAGTACGGGGAGGTTGATGGTATACAATCCATTCGACCACACAGTGAGAGTCCTAAGCGGCCAGTTATCCTTCCCCAATGGAGTAGCATTAAGTCTAAACAACGACTTTTTGTTGTTTTCCGAAACAACAACGGGCCAGATATGGAAGTACTGGCTAACGGGTCCAAGATCTCATAGAAGGGATTTGCTGCTTACAGTCGGAGGGCGTCCAGACAACATTAACAGAGACTCCAACGGCAACTTCTGGATTGCTCAAGTAAAACGACCCGGTTCAAGAGGAGACGTGGGCATGCCCATAAACATTGATAGGGAAGGACGCATTTTGGAGCGGCTAGATGTTCAAAGTGGAGATTTGATTACGAGTGCAAGCGACGTCAACGAACACAACGGCCTCCTCTATATTGGATCCGTTGTTAACCCTTTTATTTTAATATCAGATTATTAGATCTATAGGAGGATTATTTGGGTTCGAACATCAAAATTTCTCAAGCGTTGTTACATATTGTGTGTCAATCTTAAACCGTTAAACCATGAGTTGATCGCGTACATGTACCTCGATCCGTTAGTATTCCTTCATTGATCTACGAATAATATGGGCTAATTTCATGTCTGAGTTGCTTAAAGTTGAAAGAAAGATGGATCGAAAAAGCGAGCAAGTGGTGTGGATTGATCGATCAAAACTAGTTATACAATACAATATATACAATCGGTCTCCTTTTAACGTAGTGATCGAATTCATGAGGAAAAATGCTATAAAGCACACGAAACACGTGTGTACAGTACAAATCAATCTAACAACCACCTCCAAAAGAATCGGTTGTCATCGAAAATCAAAGCCTTCCTAGCATGTCAAATATAATACACCGAGGCTAATAGCGTGAAGACCATAGCCCTTTGCCGAGGATGCCTGCCCCTAGCCGCCGTCCGAAGCTCATCACAAGCACTATGAAGTGTCTCCATCTGCCGGGGTATGCGAAACCGAGCCTGAACCTTTCTCCCAAACCTCCATCGAAAACGATGGAGGTTTATCCAAAAGCGGCTCATAGTCCATCACCCTCAAACCATTCGGTGCCATGGAACACCAAGGTATCGCGAAAGCCAATCTCAGCCCTAATCAAGGCAACCTCCTCTTCGTGTATGAATGCCAAAAACACGGATGACTTCCCCACATTCACACTCAAGCCCTCTCTTGCCGACAAGTGACCATGGAGGACCCGGTTCACCTTCACGGAGTATGACATCGTGGTCACACACTCCATAACCCAAGAGACAAACCTCCATCATAGCAAATCTCAACAACTCCCAAGACATGGAATCATAAGCTTTGGCCAAATCCACATTTAAGAAGCACCACCGAACATCCCTTTTGACATTATATGTTCTAAGCAACTCTTGCGCCAAGAACACATTATCTGCCATCACCCGGTCCTTTACAAAGCCAACTTGAGCCGGATCAATCACCGAATCAAGGCAACTAGCAAGATGAGTCGTCATAACCTTGGAGATGAGCTTATAGACCACATTACAACATGAGATGGGTCGAAAAGAGTCCACTCAACTTGGCTGTGAGACCTTGGGAATAAGGGTAATGGCGTGTGATTCACTATATATGGCTTTCTTAAATTGGTTCAAAACAAAACATCGAATCAAACATATTTTATTTTATTTTATAGTAATTTTTTGTATTATTATGATTTTACTTTAAAAAAAATACACGTCATGACGTGGAGTTGTACTAGTTTATATTATATCTATGTTACATCATCATTAAATCAATATAAACAAGTTTTAGCTTTTTTCAATCACATTAATTCGATGACATAAATAGATATAAATGTGAGTTTTTCAAGGAATTAAGGCTTCACTACAAGCATCTCTGACAAGTTCAGCTTGTGCAATAAACCTATCTGGGACTTGACCAAACCTGATGAACTTGGGAGATCATTTCCGAATTCCGATCAGGCCAAGGTCCAGTGTCCAATCGAGCCACACACACCAGCTCGGACAATCCAATTTACTATGATCAAAAGTTTTCTAAGAGAGAGTTTCTATATACTGCAAGAAAGGTATTGGTTTACGAGTTCTCTCATCAATCAAGCCAAAAACCTGGTAAAAAAATCAAGAGGAGGATCCTTTGTTCTTGTGCTCATCGCGGTCCCTTGTTGAGTGCTGAGCGAAAGCCTCTTCCCGAGGATTTTCCATGTTAGCCTCTTCATCATTGCGCTTGGAAATCTGATCGTCTCTGTCCCCCCTGTGCAGTTTCATACAAGAGTTTGGTTATTTCCGCAACATATGCGTAAACTTCAACCACATTGAACAATAAAGTTACGCACCACGCATATATGACAAGCCCAATCGCAACAGCAGCAAAAGCCAGAAAGTACAACCAGTCAACCTGAAGACGCGATATGTTTCATTTAGTTAATGGTATCACTTGACCGAATGGCCTGAAGATATGTCAGCAAAAGCAAGAAAGAACACTGCATACCTTCTCGTGGTATAAAAATATCCGAATCACTACTGCCCACATGTCCGAGGTCAGCAAAGAGAGGTTCAGAAGAGCCGCGCCACTCACCTGTACAGAATAAGATAGAAAGCGCGCACTTTGAATCGTTGACAGCTACTAACATACATTCCTCAAATGTTTTCAAGGTCCAAAACTTCTAGGATACTTCCTCAAATGTTTTATCAACAAACTTATCATTAAGTAGCCTTGTTTTACTGACAAAGCACAAGCGGAATAGTTAACTAAAATATGTAAATCTTACCATTAATAAAATAGGAACTAGCGAGTAAAATAAGAACATGGCAACAGAGAACCCAACAAAAGGAATCGCCTGAAACGAAAAGAATAGATATCAGCCACTTGATCTCCATTTTAATATAACATACATCATACATGTGGAAAACGATCTGTCATTAGTTAACCGTTTTCAGTCAAATAGTAGTCTTCTATTCTCATGATATTCAGTACCACAAGAGCTAATGAAACATCACTTCATATCTAGGAAATATTACAGTATAATATAATATATCTGACATGATTTAAAAATGAAAAAAAAAAACTAGAAGAAATTTGTAAAAAGTGGCATGGATCTATGCTCATTCGGTGAGATGATATTTGTTCATTTTTCGCCTTCAATTTCTGGACAAACAAATGCCTTTTGATGTTTGATAAAAATGCATAAACCAGACTATTGGACAGGTCATGTAGAGATAGGAAGCAACACTTACAGCACCAGCTGTCCAATGGATAGATTTGAGCTCATTACGCTCGAGTATGCTTCTGGGGATTTGTCAAGGTATAACAAAGCAAGTGCTCCATTTCATGACTTGTTTATCTCAAAGCAACAAACATGATATCAACACAGTTTTATGAAGTAAAAAGCATAGTAAACGTAATCACGTACCAAATATGATTGTGCAAGTTAGTGATAAGAAAGGATACATTTGGCAAGCACTGATTATTGCTCCGAAAATCCCTAGCATCGACATGAGCTCTACTCTATCAGCACTTTTAACAAAATACTCCTGAGTCATGCCAAAAAAGGGATTAAGCAATGCACCACAATATAGAATGATATCCATGAAATTGAACATGTATGTTGATTTCATTTGGTATGATGTGAATGATGAATCAGTAAGAACGGTAAATAAAAATCACTTCGAGATGATGCTACCTCAAGAATCGCGAAACAAGATACTGACTGTATGAAATATTACTTCTTTTGCAATACAATTTGTTTACATCTCACAACAATAACATTGTTTTAACAAGCCACTAATGATTATCCTGCTCAGGATAAAATCATGTTTTCCTTCATTGTTCCGTTTCACTTTTGATAAAAGCTTTCTTAAGACTTAAGATACGGTTCTCAGTGAATGATTCAGTGATGTCTTGTGATGATACATTCCTCTAGTTGGTGCAGCATATAAGCGAGGGCTACATTTTAGGATGATGAGACTTAAAATTGTTCAACAGCTTAGCTTTTAGATGAAGAAATGGAAAGTGTTTGGTTGTTAAAAATTAGATGAAACGGCGGACATATATTTCAAAGAACAAAAGTAAAACTCCAATATCCCAGAAGCTAAATGGATTCAAAAACAATTTTCAAAATATGTAACAAAGCAAGCAACTATGACAAAAAAAAAAACTATATTACAATGTTATTGGATTTTTTGCTTAAAACAGCATCGTAGTCTCTTGATTATGTTCCAGCTTCAGAAATGATGTGTGTGTGAATGCGAGCATGCAAATTCTTTGTTACACAAAGCAATTTCCCATGTTGCTGAATAGGATTTCTATGGATAACTGCAGTGGTATCTGTCGTAAAATCACTAATCCCACTCATATTTTCAAAGAAAGAGAAATGAGGAACACAGCGAAGGGATTCTTAGTGCAGCAGGCGAAAAAACAGAATCTGATATAAGACCTATGTGCATGATAAAGTAAGGTAAATAAATAATGCAAAGGATTACCTCACCAACGTTGCTGATAGCATAAAGTGTGGATCCAGCAATCACAAGTAAATCTCCTTTAACTGGTGCTTTTCCAGCTGCAAGCCACGAAAATCATTCACGTGAAGTTAATGACATGAAATTTTAGAAACAATGTCGTGAACTAGATGAACTGAATACAAAGGTTTACAGTAGCCAATGAAAGAATCGGCCGTTGATATGTGACACTTGAAACAAGCTGAAAAGGCTTAGAGAGATGGAAAAAAAACACAGCAACACCCATAGAGACCTATAGAGTGCCTTGGACAAATCAGAGATTCAGAGGGTCATTTCATTACTTCAGAAATAATGGTTACATTTGAATAAAGTCATTGGATCCATTGTGGAGACGCCTTTATGAATAAAAGTGCAGATTTCACAAACTTGATTAAAAGACTAGACCAAAACAACTTTCTATTCTGCAATCCTTTAAAGCCTATCAACCGGGTGAAAGATTAAGTCTCAATGCTGGTTGGCCATAAAATTAAAAATGGGTCAGAACAGTGAAATGACAAAAAAAGGCGTTTCAAGAGATTATATGAACTTCTCAAGGGCTAAGCACAGTAGAAGAATCTGATCGTGATGTGCTAGACATTTCTCCATATCAAGACAGTTTTATCAGATGAATTATTTCTTAAGAGCAAAGTTGCTACTAATTTCACGAGGAAAACATTTTTAGATGCAGGTGACTGAAGCAAAAAGAAATGCTAAAATTCAAGTACGCCGAGAAAGTTCCTAACCTGCACGGTCATGAGCATGGACATCCGAGAACACCACCATGATGAGCCCAGCAATACAGATAACCACACCAGCAATTTTCTTGAATCTATACTTCGTCTTCAAGAAGGCACGAGTTAGGATAATGACACAGGGTATCGACCAACAATCCAGAAGCATAACGCTTGTCAGGGATGTATACTGATATGCCTTGACCACTGCATATTATAACAGAACATAATAAACTATATCTAAGTGAGCTGAGTGATATGAAATAAATTATCACATAAATGCCATTTTCAGTCAAGACCTTTACAAAAACTACTCTAAGAGTGTATGCTTTACTTATAATATGAACATGAATGCTTTTTAGAGTTCTACAGCATCAGACAAAATGAAATGTCTACAATATGGAAAAAAGAAATTGAACAGATTTATGATGGAAATGGGTGGATAGTGCCATAGGACTGTGGGGCTACCAAGATTTCATCAGCTAAATAAGAATCAACCCCCATTAATAAAACTGTATTTAGGCTACTATCACCAACTAATTTCCAATCTTTTTCAACATAAGTCAAGTTTTAATTAATACACGGAAGTTAATAACTTGTATTACTGACAGTATGGTTAACATGTGAAAGAGACTTTTGAAGGAAGAGAAGGAAACGTTGGAGGAAAACAAACCTAGATAATTTGCCTCCACATCTACCAAACCAAGAATCAAATAGTAGTACCATTTTGCCTGCATTAAAGAAATAAAATAAAATAAAAATCACACAAACGTCAATATAGTGAAATATTGCTTCTGAAAGAGAAGCACACCAACCACAAAAGAAGAACTTTATTATGAAGCACTCCATACATAATGAAAATCAATAGGACTGTGTGCAGATTAAAAACTCAACATAGCAGTTAAGCCTTCGACATACAGTAGATCCCTAGATCAATCTACTCGGTAGGTCAGGCTATTCAGCTCAACCCACATACAAATTACGTTTACAAAGAGTTATCTTGCATTTCTCCCATGGCTTTAACAGAAGGGGTAAGGAACTTGAGCAATTCATATGAGGCAGGAAACTTGCAGCCATAGTATCTCGTACTCATTCTTTAGCTGGTGAAACATCAGAAAGAAGAAATTAATGGACATCACTAGAATTTCTTCTATCTGAAAGCCGATTTAAGCCCGTTAACATATCCCTCTTTTCATGTCATTTAACTTGATTCCATGATATCACAATCCAAGTTTTCCACTTAAAACGTCACTAAAACTTCAATCAAAGAACTATCCACTTGGAGAGCATAATTTTCAAGTAGATGGCTTGTAACTGTAATAAACATCTCTGTTTAACTAACATTCAGCCATTGAGGCATTGTCTTAATTGGTCACATTTCAATTCAAGATTAGCGCAAAGTTAAAGCATATACTAATCTCTTGAGCATAAGAGTATATCATGACCCAAAAAAAAAGAGATTAATCTGATTTTAGAAATAGACCATCACCACCAGTGTTAGAAAAGAAGGCATGAAACATTAAGCATTATGTTAATGAATAATGATGAATACATTGACAATCATTTACAGATGTACTGGGACCACAGAATCAATTTTGAAGATTTATTAATAGATTAATCCCTCATAACTTTGTATAGTCAAGTAGTCAATCATAATGATATTGACAACCAATAACAAAGGTCATTGTCGGCAATGGCATCTGTGCTTCCAACATCAAAGAAGGCTCAGTTTGGAAATCATTATGTCTGCGAGCTGTTCAGATTGATTCTGTGTTACAAAGTACTTTTGTGTTTATATTAACTATTTCCAAATAAGCATTGGCTAAAAAGCACCTGCTTTTTTAAATATGTTTTTGCCAAGGTCAAAACTGATGCGTGTGTGGGTGGTGCACGCTTGGCGATCAGCTCTGAAGTCTGTACTTCTTAATGAACACCTTCTCCAGATAACATTTTCTCATCTCTGACTTTCTTAAAGAAACCTTCTCCGGATCATATCATAAATATTAGTATATTTTTTTGGGGGCAAATGTCACTCCAAAATCTTTCTCAGATAAGGTCTCGGGAGTCATTTTCCAATTATTAGAGAATCAATATCCACCATAACTTATGCATAAAAAAACTGCTATACTTCAGACCAACAAAAAAAAAAAAAACTGCTATACCCCAACGAACTAATATGAAAAAAATCATGATCCTAAGCTTGTTATTGTGAAATTTATAATCTGCAAATTTTCCAAAGAATAAGCCAAGGTACAAATTTGTTGTACCTACCTTAAGAGCATTCCTTCGATATAGAACCATGATACCATACACCAATGCCAAGAGCACATAATTGAGAAATGATTGAGAAGTTGGAGCATTTATGCCTGTAACACCCACACAAAGCTTGATCAAGTAATTTCTTCCAAAACAATCAAGAATGCCAATATTAAAATACAAGACATGAACCCATAAAAGATTTCTATCAGAAAATCTGGAAAAATTGAAAAGACGAAAGGAATTGATCAAAATTACTGATAAAATCATCAGCATATATTCATGAGCCCACAAGAGCATCAAAAAGAAAAGGCTGAAAATAAATGGAAGAGCAACAGCATTAGCAGAAATTACATTAAATTCTCAAATAAAACACAATACAATACAATACATAAATAATGATTGATGAACCAGGAACCAAAAGGAAAAGGCTAAACTAATGACAGAGAAAAAAAAAAAATCAAACTTCACAAAACCACCAGTAAATTAGAAAACTACTCAAAGCAAGTGATAACTTGGGGTTTTATAGGACCCATAACAATTTTTATCCTTAAAAATGTTAATTCACCAGTTCATTCATGTAGATATTTGAAATAAAAACCTAATTTATTGATGGGTTTGTATAATTTCCCAATTTGTGGTGGTTTTATGAAAAGAGCCTAATTTGGGGGCGAATTTGTGTAATTTGCCCTAGAAATCAAACAAACAACCCCCAATGGTGACAAATTGAGCCAATCAGAAGGAGATAAGTAAAGAAACAGACCTCGGCGAGCAAGCTCAGATGAAGTAAACCCAGTTGAAGTGATTAAAAGGGAGAGAAACTGTCCAAGTAAAATACTGCCCACTTCCTTCTTATACCCAAATTGCCGTAAACCCGCCATTGCTGCTTTGGTTACCAAACTTCTGAAAAGAATAAGAAAGGAATTGAAACCCAATTAAAGTGTGATGGGTCTCTTTCTATTTATCTTTCCTCCCTCCAAAAAGCTCAGAGGTGTTGATCATGTAGAATATTTTTTTGATAGAATCTGAGCATGTAGAAGTTGATTAAGTAGAAACTGCCAAACTCTCGCTTTCCGCCGTAGCTGATTTCTGACCCTAAACAAATACGGGTACTGTAATTCTCTCTTGTTTTATACGGAGTACAGTACAGTAGTAATTCTTTCTTTTGATGTGATTAAGAGATATGATTTGACATAACACAATAAAAAATCGCATAAAGAGAACAATAAAAGTATAAAACCATTAAGGGGTTGTTTGTTGTGAAAGGTATAAAACGCGTTCTGCGCTGATGGCTAGTGGCTCGAGGGCCTCTGGCCCGTCGGGAGACCCTCCGGATAGTTCACGAGGATGGAAAAATGTATTGATGGGCGAACCAAACCAGTTCGGAAGGCCGTTTGACGTAGGGTACGTCGATGACAAGGTTGTTGTTTCGTTCCCAGGCGGGGTGGACAGCGATCCGGTTGTCGATATCCCTCAGGAGATAATGGCTAAGCTCGAATCGGTTTGGCAAACATCGCTTATAATAAAAGTTCTGGGGGGATTCATTCCATATGCTACAATGGAAAGAAAGTTAAGGGAGATGTGGAGGCCGGCAGGACAGATGCTTCTCGCTGATCTTCCGAAAGGATACTATGTTGTGAGATTCGAAACAGAGCATGATTACACGAAGGCTCTTACTGGAGGGCCATGGTCGATATTCGGACACTACCTAATAATCAAGGCCTGGACGTCTTGCTTCGACCCGCTAACGGATGTGATTTCGACATCGCCGGCATGGGTTAGAGTGTCGAATCTGCCGATAGTGTTCTATGAGGAGAACATCCTTCGGAAGATCGCGTCCGGGATAGGCAGACCGATCAAGGTCGACACCCGGACCCTGTTCACGAACAGGGGGAGATATGCCAGGGTGTGCGTGGAAGTGGATCTGGCTAAGCCCCTCAAAGGAACCATAACAATCAATGGATGTGTTTACTTTCTTGAATATGAAGGACTTACCAAAATTTGTTTCAAATGTGGCAGGTTTGGTCATCTGGCGATGCAGTGCAACAATGGAGGAGAGTCAAGGAAGGAACATAGAAAGGAACCAGGGAGCAATGGCGAAACGAAAGATATGGAGATGGATGGCAATCCAGAAGTTGAGAAGGGGGAAGAAAGCACTCCCGGAACAGACACCCGGGACACTACGGACGGGAATAGAGGGTGCTATGGGCCGTGGATGGAAGTCAGTCGCCGGCGCCGGAATCAAAGCAAGAAAGGGAACAAGGCCGGAGAGAACAGCAGGGCCGGTGGAGACGCCGGAGCAGGGGTGGATAACGGTCAGATGGAAGCCGAAAAGGACTCCTCGGGAGCGGTTAGGAGGAATAATGACAACAGCGCGCGAATTGAAGGAGATAGCATTAATGGAGGCGTTGGAATTGATGGAGATAAAGGCAAAAAGAACGGCGCTGAGGAGAACGAGATAAGGAATGTGCAGGTGCAGGCCTCGCATAACCAAGGACAGATTAATTTTGTGATGGGTGAGGCTAGTAGGATAAATAAACCTAGGAGGCCCAAGGAAAAGGGTAAAGGGCCCAAGGTGACGGGCCTGATGACGAGAGAACAGACTGGGCCGCTCAAAAGGCAGAGGACAGAGCCGGTTTCTTATTTCCAAAACCTCAAGGATCTCGTGACTGAAAGTGGGCCGGGCCAGGGAGGTTTAATTCCTATTAGAAAGGTGATTACTAATGCTGATGGTATCCAGGGCAATATCCCTGCCATCACCAGTAAAAACGGCGAGAGGAATGAGGTTTCTCCGGCGGTCAATAGCAAAGTGATTCAGGGTTCGGAGAACACAGAGAACAGAGGAAGGTCAAGTACGGAGGATGACAAGGATCCGAGCATAGCTAGGGCACCTATGGAGGTGACGATGTTGGTCGACGATGGCGTTAATAGGGTATCTGTCTAAGATGTCCTGGTGTGTCCGTCTCCGCTTTTTACTAGTTTTAATGAATTGCCTACTTTGGAATTGCTGTGGTGCCGGTAGCAACGGGTTCCGCAGGGCTATTAGATACATGTTGAAGCATCACAAAGTGAATGTGCTAGCGATTTTCGAACCCAAAATCTCCGGTGTTCGAGCGAAAGAGGTATGTGATCGTATGGATTTTTCTTGCAGGTGTATTGTGGAAGCTAACGGCTTTAAGGGAGGGGTTTGGCTCCTATGGAATGATGATACGGTGAATATCACTATCAGAAGGACTAACGAGAGATTTATCGTCGCTGAGGTGAGTTATGATGGGAAGAAGTTCCATTTGATTGTTGTTTATGGTCATCCGACGGTTCAGGACAGGAGAGGTTTCTGGAGGGATCTTTCGGCAGCGATGGTGAATACTGCTGGTCCCGTGGTGGTTGGCGGGGATTTCAACTGCATCATTAACGACTGGGAACAGAACGAGGATGACGGCAACCTGTCTCCGGACTCGGACTCCTTCAGAAGCTGGATTGACGAGTTTGATATGGTTGATTGGGGCTTTGTTGGACCTACGTTTACCTGGTCGAGAGGTAAGAAGGTGGACACGCTGAAGGAGAGACGTCTTGACCGTGTGATGGGCAATGCGGAGGCTCGTCTGGATTGGCCGGAAGCTATGGTTCGTCACCTTCCGAAGTTCAATTCCGATCACGCTCCTCTGCTGCTCACGATGAATCCGCCATTGCACCTGAACAAGTGCAGAAGGCCGTTTCGCTTCCAGGCTGCTTGGTTAACTCACCCGGAGTTTAATGGTTTGCTGGACAAGGAGTGGAAGGATGACGAGAATGTACCCGAGGCCATGGAGCACCTCAAAGGCTGCTTACTTAAATGGAATCGGGAGGTGTTTGGGGATATTTTTGAAAAGAAAGGGAAGGTGACGGAGGAGCTGCGTAGGGTCCAGGTGGAGATGAACAGATGCCCGACGAATGAGCTGATCGACGAGGAGAGCAGAATTCAAGCCGAATTAAATAAGGTACTGGAGCAGGAGGAACTTCTTTGGTTTCAGAAGTCGAGAGAGAATTGGTTGAAAGCTGGAGACAGAAACACTTCCTATTTCCATCTCTCGACCGTTATCCGGCGCAAGAGAAACAGAATCCAGGTTTTGAAGGACGAAGACGGCTCGGAGATTCTGGACATGAAGGGGATTGAAGGGAAGGTTGTAGACTTCTTCAAGAACCTTTATACTATCCCGGATGCGGAAAGGGTTCCCATTGATATGGAGAGTGGAGCGTTTCCTGTTATTCCTTCAGAGGAATTGGAACAGCTGAACAAGCATATTTCGGATGAGGACATATACATTGCTGTCAAGGATATGGGCGCCTTCAAAGCTCCCGGAATTGACGGATTCCAAGCTATTTTCTTCCAAAAATGTTGGTCGACGGTGGGCTGCACCGTCATCAAGTTTATTAGGGACTTCTTTGCCACTGGTAAGCTTCCTAGGGCTGCGAATGAGACCCTCATCGTCCTCCTAGCTAAGGTGGCGAGGCCTGAGTTGATTTCCCAGTTCCGGCCGATCAGTCTCTGCAACGTCATCTACAAGATCATTACCAAGATTCTGGCGAACCGGATTAAGCCGTTGTTGGGGTCCCTCATTGGACCTATGCAAGGTAGTTTTATTCCGGGGAGGCAGATTACGGACAATATTGTCGTTATGCAAGAGATGGTGCACTCCATGAGAAGAAAGAAAGGCAAAGCAGGTTGGATGATTCTCAAAATCGATCTCGAGAAAGCCTATGATAGGTTGCGTTGGGATTTTATCGCTGATACTCTGGTTGACACGGGTCTGGCCAAGGAGTGGATAGAGTTGATTATGGAATGTATCAGCTCCGTTAACACCCGTGTGCTTGTTAATGGTGAGATTACGGAGGAGTTTGAACCTTCCAGAGGCATCAGGCAAGGGGATCCGATCTCTCCTTATCTGTTCGTGTTGTGCATTGAAAGACTCAGTCACATGGTGGAGAGGGCTGTGCATAGAGGTTGCTGGAAACCGGCGAAAATTACGAGGAGCGGGCCGGAGATCTCACACATTATGTTCGCGGATGACATTGTGTTAGTGGCGGAGGCGTCTGTCTCGCAACTATCAGTTATTCAAGAGGTTCTGGAGAGGTTTTGCAAGGCTTCCGGGCAAAGGGTGAACATCAGCAAGTCGAAGCTCTTTGTTTCCCCCAATGTCTCTGAAGCTGTCGTGGAGGATCTGAAGTCGAGTTGCGGTTTCGAAGTGACTAATAATCTTGGTAGTTACCTCGGGATGCCGATTTTACACACTAGAATTGAGAAAGATACGTTCAGTCCCTTGCTCGACAAGGTGACGAACAGATTGGCGGGGTGGCGGCAAAAGCGGCTGAGCTTGGCGGGTCGGGTGACGCTTGCTAAATCTGTCCTTAATTCGATACCTTTATACACTATGGCCACTGTTTCACTCCCGGCTGCGATATGTGATGCTATCGACAAGGCGGTTCGGGGCTTCATTTGGGGCGATAATGATGCTCAAAGGAAAATTCATTTAGTTGCTTGGGAGGATGTTTGTAAGCCGAGAGCTAGCGGAGGTTTGGGAGTGCGGTCTATGAGGGAGCTGAACATTGCGGTTACAGGTAAATTGGTTTGGAGATTTATTAATAATAGTAAAGGCTCTATGTGGTGCAGGATTTTGCAGGCCAAGTACGTTCGCGACAATGGCACCATAATGGCGGGTTGCTCGGCAATCTGGGCAAGCATGAGGATAAGCCTCAATAGGGTGGTGAATGAGGGCATCAAATGGGTCGTCGGAGACGGAGAATCGATCCTCTTCTGGAGAGATAGATGGCTGGTGGACAAGAGTCTTGAGGAAGTGATTAATAGGAGCTTGACGGAGGAGGAACAGAATAGAACTGTCAGAGATTATTGGTGCGACGGGGAAGGCTGGCGATGGGAGCTGCTTGGAAGCGCGCTGCCGGCAGGGGTGCTCCTGTCGCTTGCAGCAGCCTTGGTGAACGAGGAAGAGGATACCCCGGATTGCTTGAGCTGGAAGGCGACAGACGACGGGAATTACTCCATAAAGTCGGCTTATGATCAACTAATCCTTGCTAATGATTTTGCTAGTGCTGATGGGGTTATTTTCAGGAGGATTTGGAGACTGCAGGTTAACGAGCGTGTTCGAATGTTTACTTGGTTAGTCATCAGAGGGGTGATACTCACCAATGAGGAGAGACGCCGGAGACACATGGCAACTGAACCCTGGTGTTCTAAGTGCAAGGACAAGCCGGAGTCGATGATCCACATATTCAGGGACTGCCCATCCTTTACTAATGTTTGGAACTGTCTTTTGAATGGAAGTGTGGATTCTGAGTTTTTTGATTTGCCTTGTGCAGAATGGTTAAGGGCGAATATCATGTCGAACCGGATTACCGCGGACGGAGTGCAATGGGCTTGCATTTTCGCAAATGCTCTATGGTGGGCTTGGAAGTGGCGGAATGAACGGGTCTTCAACAACGGCGGGGACAGACCAAACAAAGCAAGGTTTATTCTGGATAACACGAAGGAGTACAGCATGGTGTGGAATTTGAGGCCAGACGTTGTCCCGAAAGCCGTCAAACAGAAGGTTGATATCGCATGGACTAAGCCGAATCAGAATTGGATCAAAGCCAACGCGGATGGCGCTGTGTGCAAGGAGGGGAATGCAGCAGCTGGTGGAGTTCTCAGGACGGCGGAAGGCGCTTGGGTGGGAGGTTTTGGACATCGTATTGGCTCGTGTCCGACGGTTATGGCAGAATTATGGGGGATCCTTGGGTGTCTCCGCCTAGCCTGGAGGATGGGTTTCCGTCAAGTCGAGGTGGAAACGGATTCTCGAATGGCTTACTCTATGGTGGTTAATGGTGTGGCGGATTACCATCCGTCTTCGAGCCTGGTTAAGTGTTGCCAAGGCTTTCTGAAAAGGAACTGGTCGATCCAGCTCCGTCATGTCTTCAGGGAAGCGAACAAGGTCGCCGACTCCCTTGCCAAGATGAGCCTGTCGTTGGTTCATGGGTTTCACGAGCTATTGGAGCCACCGGATGATACGAAGAAACTCATTGAGAGTGATTGTATGGGGAAGGCTACTCCCCGGATGGTCGTGATGTAGCTTTTGAACTTTGTAACTCGGGTTGGTTTTCCGCCCCGTGTTGTTTACCAAAAAAAAAAAAAATTAAATACTGTTTTTATTTTCCTTTTTTTTGATTCGAAAGTATGGTTTTTCTCTGCCCGCTTGGGTAAGCAGAGAGTGATAGATTCTTTGGAATTTTTTTTTTTTAATATACTAGTGTAATACTCGTGCTTCGGGATTTTGATTCTTTTCAAATTAAATATCATTTTATATATCTATATAATGCTATATTAATATATACTTGTTTACAATAAAAATAATATGTATAATTGTATAAAGTATATAATTATTATCATTAGGATAAAACTAAAAAGTAAAATATAAGATGTCATATAATGATTAAAAAAATTATAAGCACACGATCGTGCAAATACTTTTGAAGATATGTAGATATATATTACTTATTCATTATTTTCATAAGAAAGATGGTTAGAAAAAGGGAGAAATAAATAGAGAAAATAAAGATAAGATGGTAAAAAAAAAGTGATCTAAGGCGCCTCATCTAAGATGTAAAATAAGAAAGATGGCTAGAAAGAGGGAGAAATAAAAAGTGCTTGTAAGTCTTAATTAACTTTTAAATAAGTAAATTGTAAAAAAAAAAAAACTTTTTGGCTCTAATTGATTTTTATAATTTACTTTTGAAATCGAATATTCACAAATAAAATATTGGAATTATAATAAGGGACATTTAGGGTGTATAAAATAAATATATATGTAAAATATTCATTTTGGGGATAACATGTGCAAAAATAATTTCTTCTTAAAATTAATGATGTTTTGATTCTATCTCCAAAAATATTTAAAAAAATTCCTTAAAATTTTAAGATGTCTATATTGTATAATAAATGTAAATTTTAAAAAGAAATATTATTTTGAAAATCATTATTTTTTATAGTTAATTTTTATTTTGACATTTGAATTAAATATTCTTATTCATTCTTGAGTTATCGCATTTCAATATATTAGTCAATTTAGTTACATACATATATAAATTTAAGATTATGTAAACATTTGATATTTCAAAGATATTTTTCATTTTTAGATATTCTAATTAATTTTTTTAAAACGGAAATTTCGCGAGGTACCCCTGGAGTATTGCAATTTTCGCGAGGTATACAACTCTTTTACATATTTCACGTGGTACCTCTGAGGTTTTTAATTTTTTCGCATCGCGCCCTTCCAGGTTAAATCTAACGGATTGTTTATTTCCTCCGTTAGTTTCAATTAAAAAAAGGGGAATTATTAGTAAATACCCCACTTTGATATTTGGTTTGCAAAAATACCTAGGTTTGAAAACAATTGCATCAATATATGGAAATTTGCAAAAATACCTTATTTTATTATCAAAACTACCCACCACCCCAAAAAATCAGAAAAAAAAAGTTAAGTATTTTTCAATTTTTTGATATTTTTAAATTATATTAAATAATCAAATAATAATAAAAATCTGGAAGTCAAAAAATAAATAAATTAAAATCTCAATCCCCTTCATCCGAACTGATAGACCCGACCCCCAAATCTCAATTCAAACCCTAACCAAAAACACCCAACCCCAGGTCTCCGACGCTCAACCCCAACCACAGGTATCCGGTGCTCAGACCATAGCTCGCGTCTCCGGCTCCGTCGCCCGCGCCTACACTTCCGCGCCCACGACCGACCCAATCCCAATTGCTAACCAAAACAAACAAGCGCCCCGACTGTCGCCGCCCATACCCTCTATCGTTGTGCGAGCAATCCGGCGCAATCTTTACACAATCTCCCGCCGATTTTTGATCATATCTTGTCAGTATTCATATTTAAGATTGTCAAGAACCCCATTTATCCTGTCACTATGGATAATAATCCTGAAAATATATATTGACAGTCGTTTTGAAAATATGGTTAATAATCTTGAAGATATAATTGACCGTGTCTTCATTGATTCTCTCCCCGATTACGGGTTTAATCCTGTCAGAATAAACATGAAGCCTGCCACTATAAACATTTTTCCTGTCATTTGGAACAAATAACTTTGTCACATTGGGCAGACCTTTAATTTCTAGTTATGGTATGGATAAAATCGTATCTTTATTCTCTTCCCTATTATAGACCACATCCTGTCATTATTAGATATTTGTTTTGTCATCAAAAACATATATCCTGTCAACAACAAATATATCCTTATCAATAATTGATTCTCTTAATAAGGCAATGATTTTCATCTGGCTAGTTTTATTATTCTTAAATTTCCGAGAAAAAATATTAAAAATATTATTTTAATATTTTTTATATATATTTTTTAATCTTATTTTAATTCATAATACTACTTTTAATGATTTTTATATTTAAATTTAAAAGTAAAATAAGTCATTATTTTTTTAGCACAAATAGCCTATTTTTTAGCACATATGACCCACCTATTCTATTTTTGCCATTATCAGAAAACGGGTATACTTTTGCAAACCGAACACCGATTTGGTGTATTTCTGCAAATCGGCCTTAAAAAAAATGAAAAATGAAAAAATGAAAAGAACATTGAACGGACGCCGCATCAAGCTCCGACTAATTGCAAGCACCGAGGAGCCGGAGGGGGGAGGTTGCTCGATTTCATGACAAAACCTAAAAATTAGAAATTAGAAATTAGATTTATAGCACCACCTATTGCAATTAGATTTTAGCACCACCTTCCAGGTTAAATCTAATAGGTTGCTTCGACTAATTGCACCCTCCGTTAGTCGAAGAAACTGCTCGATTTCTGGATGCAGGATGTCATGAGGGAGGAGAGGAGAGAGAAGTCGAAGGAGCAGTCGCTGTGTCGCCGCCGCTCCCTTCCAGTGAGGAGTTCGGCGGCTACCTCTTCGACATCCTCTTCGTGGCCCAGGACGCCTCGTCGTCTTCCCTCATGTGGGCGGTCGCCTTGCTTGACTCCCTCCCGGAGGTGTTCGCCAAGGTCCGAGCGGAGGTCGCCGGAGTGCGGGAGGTACATCGATGAAGTACACGCAGGTCGTGGCGCGCGAGATCCTCATGTACCGTGCACTGGCGACACTCGTGCCGCCCATCGCCGGAGAGGATTTCACACTAACGGTGACCTACACCATCCCCAAGGGCACCTCCGTCGGCGGCGGCAGCGAGATCTAGGAGAATCGAAGGATTGTAGAAACCCTCACTTGCCGGATTTTGCATAGCCATGGATGGACCGTAGAAACCCTCACACTAACGCTCACTTGCCGGATTGTAGAAACCCTCGCACTAACACTTGCAGGAGGTTGTAGAAACCCTCTCTTCTCTTTTTTTTTTTTTTTTTGGTGAAAAACCGTCAGAGAGCTAGGCCTCTCTTCTCTCTCTATTCTTCCGTTCAATGTTCTTTCCTTCTTTTCTTTTTTTTTTTAATTGAAACTAACGGAGGATATAAAAAATCTGTTAGATTTAACCTGAAAGGGCGCGATGCGAAAAAATTAAAAAACTCAGGGGTACCACGCGAAATATGTGAAAGAGTTGTATACCTCGCGAAAATTGCAATACTCCAGGGGTACCTCGCGAAATTTTCGTTTTAAAAAAAAAGGTTACAAAACAAATTATGGATAGGAAAATTTACAGAAAACCACCCTTTAAATAGGTAAGTTTTCACTTAACCATCCTTTAAATGTTAAATTACAGAAAACCACCCTTTAAAGGGTTTTTGGTTACAATTCACCACCCATTCATCTATTTTTACTAATTTATCATTAAATATACTATATTTTAATATTTTACACTCAAATTCGATTATAAATTTATTAAAAATTTGAATTTAAGGTCTTAATTAATTTTAGGGACAATTTTATTTATTTTTAATAAATAATAATAAATATAGTCTAGTATTATTATCTTAATTTATGTTTGAACATATATATAATTTTTAAAATATTATGTAAATTACTCTTTTTTTATTTATATTTTAAATATTTTAAAAATATTACAGTATTATTTATTTATATATAATTTAAATATTTTTATTCAATAATTGTCTTTGATAAAAAAAATCTAAAATGTCTATTGTTATATTTAAATTATACGATTAATCGATAAAATATTTTTTTAAAATTTGGGGTAAAAGGCAGGTGAATTTTCCCACATATATTTTTGTTTTAAAAAAAATTATCTATTAAAAATAAGTTAATATTTTTCAACTTAAAATATGAGTTTAATGCATTTTACTTGTTATAGATACCCTTTTTCTTTGAATATAATTAACAAATTTAAAAAATTTGTTAATCAATTAATCATATCACTTAAATATGATTATAGACTTTTTTAATATTTAACAAATTTTAATTACTGGAAAAAGAATTTAACTTTAAATAAATAATAATTTTAAGGTTATTTTTAACTTTATAAATAGAAATTATGATTTCTAGTCATATTATAAAGAAAATATTAATTTACATAATATTTTAAAAATTATAAACATTTTCAAACATAAATGAAGATAATAGTTCTAGGATATATTTATTATTATTTTTTTAAAATAAAAAAAATTATCCCGAAAATATAATTAAGCCCTTAAATTCAAATTTTAAATAAATTTTTAATCAAAAATGAGTTTAAAATATTAAAATATATTATGTTTAATGATAAATTAGTAAAAATAGATAAATAGGTGGTGAATTGTAAAGAAAAACCCTTTAAAGGGTGGTTTTCTGTAATTTTACATTTAAAGGGTGGTTAAGTGAAAGCTTACCTGTTTAAAGGGTGGTTTTCCGTAAATTTCCCTTATGGATAACACTCGTATAAATATGTGGACCAATTAATATATGACTTCTGATCATCATGATTAGAGATGGCAAAATCTGACTCGACCGAGAAACCCAATCGACTCACCCGAACCTAGACCCGAACGAAACCCGAAAATCTGGAGTCATCCATAACCCGAACGCGAGACCGAGCCCGACCCGAATTTGACTCAACTTTGAAATAAACCCGAACACAAACAAAACCGATCCGATCCAAACCCTATTTGACTCTCAACCCAACCCGATATTCGGAATGATAGTATCCAAAATTGTGGTCCTAATAAATATATAATATTATTGATATGAATGACATGTATAAAGAAAGTCGTGATATTAATGAAATAATGATATAAAAGACCACACAGAATGATAATATCAAAAATTGTGGTTCGACGTATCAATGTACATAATCTTTTCTATGAAAAAAGAAAATAAATATATTTAAAATAGATCACAATTTAAAATATTTTTAAAATATATATTAAATCGATATAAACATATCAATTTAAATAATCTTTGTATGAAAAATAGGAAACAAATAATTTCAGCAATAATATTGACCAATAAGAAAATACCATTTGAATAAAAAATTCAACTTTAATTGTGAGCGTGACACATAAGCAAAATGCTAGCAGAATTAGTAATATTAATAGATAGATACTCCCTCCGTTCTTTTTTATTTGACTTTTTACTATTTAGGCACGTTTTTTAAGGTGATAAAAATTATATGAAATATTTATTTTTTTAATAATCTCATAATTATTACTAATAAGTTTAATATCATTAAAAAAATTGAAGAAAAAAATAATATTTATATAGTTTTTACCTTTCTAAAAAAACGTGTCGATTTTGAAAGTGTCAAATATAAAGACACGGAGGGAGTAATATTTATGTCTAAAAAAACTTATCGTTTTGACTTTTTGACACGTTTTTTTATAATAGCAAAGATTTGGATGTGATCAGTCGATATTGACCACGGACCAAGTTGATATCTCTGAATATGTAAGTGTAGGAGATTGCAACAAGAGTCTAAAGAACCAAAAGTACATCGGCTATCACTATCTCAATCTTCTAATGGGTCTTTCTAACGATCGTTGATCGAGTTGATGACAGAAAGACTATCTCATTCCACCTCAATCCTATAAAGCCCTATCCTCTTAGCTACCGTTAGTCCAAGATGAATCCTATAAAACCCTATCCTCTTAGCTACCGTTAGTCCAAGATGAAGACCTCTAGTCTTTACCATCGAAACCGAGGCAGATCCACACATCATGGCATTGCATGCGATCATAGTTCTCAAGTGATCCCGGATCATGAAAGTTGCAAAAGTCGCCCCATATAAAAGGTTTGATCTATTAAAATTAATTTTAAATGTCCTTTTTATTGTTTTTTTTCCCATCTTATATTTTTTTCCTTCTTTGATTCGACGACCTCATGTTATCTTGTTTGCCTTGATCTTCCGAGTATAGTTTTTTCTATTCTTCTTAATTTTGCAATTGTTGTCTTACGCATCCTTCCCATCTTTAGTTAGTCTACAAATTTTTATTACAAAAAAATATGCTTGTTTCTCATTGTTCATATGCTTCATTATACAATTGTTATTGTTAATTTTTTTTTTTGATAAAATACCTCGAGAAGGAAAGTCTTCCCGAGACAACAGAAACAAACAGCTACATAATAATCAGTCTGGGAGTAGCCAACCCCTTATAGTCATTCTCCAGGAGAGGCCTAGTTCTATCCGACGGCTCTGGGAGCTCGTGGAATCCTTGATTCAACGAAAGGCTAAGCTTGGCGAGGGAGTCGGCGACCATGTTCGCTTCCCTGAAGACATGTCGGAATTGGACATTTCAGTTCCTTTTCAAAAAGCCTTGGCAGCGCTTAACCAGGCTCGAGGACGGGTGATGTTCGGCCACCCCATTAATCACCATAGAATAGGCTAGCTGTGAATCAGATTCCATCACCACTTGACGACAGCCCTTGTCCCAGGCTAACCGGAGGCAGCCTAAGACCCCCCAAAGTTCAGCCATGATCGTCGGACATGAGCCAATGCGATGGCCAAATCCGCCGATCCAAGTACCATCCTCCGGTCTGAGGACACCTCCAGCAGCTGCCGCACCGTTCTTGCTAACAGCCCCGTCCGCGTTGGCTTTGATCCAGTTGGGCTCCGGTTTAGTCCATGCGATGTCCAACATCTGCTTCGTGGGTCTCGGTTGAACATCCGACCTCAACATCCAAGCCATGTTGTACTCTCTTGTGCTATCCATAATGAATTTGGCTTTGCCCAGTCTCTCCCCGCCATTGTTGAAGACCCGCTCATTCCTCCATTTCCATGCCCACCAAAGTGTGTTCGCAAAGATGCTCGCCCATTGCAAACCATCCATGGTCTTCCGGTCCGTCATAATGTTCATCCTTAGCCACTCTGCACAAGACACATCAAAGAAGTAAGGATCTGTATTTGAAACCAAAATATCCTTCCAGACAACTAAAATAAGTGGGCAATCCCTGAGTATATGGATCATTGTTTCCGGCTTGTCTCCGCACTTCGTGCACCAAGGATCTGTCGCCAAATGCCTCCTACATCTCTCCTCGTTGGTGAAGATCGTCCCCCTAATGACCAACCACATAAACGTCCGGACCCGCTCGCTAGTCTAGAGCTTCCATATCCTCCTGAAAACCACACCATCAACACTAGTGAAGTTGTTAGCATTAGTAATAATGTCATAGGCTGAGCTGATCGAGTAGTTGCCGTCTGCAGACTCCTTCCAACTCAAGCAATCCGGAGATTCATCTTCTCCGCTAACCATCACCGTAGCGAGTGACAGGAGCGCATCCGACGGTAGAGCGCTGCCAATCGAGCTCCATAGCCATCCTTCACCCTCACGCCAATAGTCCCTGACCGATTTAAACAGCTCATCCTCCTCCAATTGTCTGTTGGCCAACTCTTCTAGGCTTCCTTCAACAAGCCACCTATCTTTCCAGAACAGAATCGACCGCCTATCACCAACAATCCATTTGATACCATCATTAACCACTCTGTTGAGACTTCTCCTCATACTAGCCCACACAGCGGAGACCCCCGTGACCGACATCCCGTTCTCCCGAACATATTTAGCCTGTAGAATATCGCACCAGATCTCATTATTGTTATTATTAATAAATCTCCACACGAGTTTACCTGCGACTGCGATATTCATATCCTTCATTGATCGAATATCCAGACCACCGTTTGCTTTAGGCTTGCACACATCTTCCCAAGCCACAAGATGAATCTTCCTTTGGTTGTCAGTATCGCCCCATATGAATCCCCGGACCGCTTTGTCGATGTCTTCGCACAACGAGGCCGGAAGCGAGATTGTAGCCATAGAATAGATGGGAATGGAATTCAGAACCGACTTGGCTAGCGTCACTCGGCCAGCCAAACCGAGTCTCTTCTGCCGCCATCCAGTTAACCGGCTCTTCACTTTATCTAGCAAAGGAGCGAATGTATCTTTTGTGATCCGAGTATGTAGAATTGGCATGCCCAGATAGCTCCCCAGATTCGTGGTCACTTCAAATCCGCATTCAGCTTTTAGACCTTCCACAACATCAGCAGAAACATTCGGCGAGACGTACAATTTCGGCTTACCGATGTTGACCTGTTGCCCAGACGCCTTACAGAAAGCTTCAAGAATACCTTTGATGATGGTGAGTTGAGTAACGGATGCCTCCGCCACCAGGACAATGTCATCAGCGAACATGACATGGGATATCTCCGGCCCACTCCTAGTAACTTTAGCTGGTTTCCAGTCACCCCTCGTCACAGCCCTCTCAATCAGTTGACTAAGCCTTTCGATGCACAACACAAAGAGATAAGGAGAGATCGGATCTCCTTGCCTGATGCCTCTCGAAGGCTCAAAGTCCTCCGTCACCTCCCCATTGACCAAGACCCGGGTGTTAACGGAACTGATGCACTCCATAACCCAATCAATCCACTCCCTCGGCAGACGAGCGTCGATAAGAGTATCCGCTACAAAATCCCACCTAAGTCTATCATAAGCCTTCTCGA
This sequence comes from Persicaria tinctoria, assembly GCA_037127255.1. Taxonomy (NCBI): domain Eukaryota; kingdom Viridiplantae; phylum Streptophyta; class Magnoliopsida; order Caryophyllales; family Polygonaceae; genus Persicaria; species Persicaria tinctoria. The sequence goes on from JBANSL010000013.1 coordinate 76,074,220, forward strand.
GATTGATCTTAAGGATCATCCAACCAACTTTGCCTTTCTTCTTCCTCATGGAATGCACCATCTCTTGCATAACGACAATATTATCAGTGATTTGCCTCCCCTGAACAAAACTCCCTTGCATAGGCCCGATGAGCGAACCCAACAAGGGCTGGATTCGGTTGGCCAGAACCTTTGTGATCACCTTGTAGATTACGTTACAAAGACTAATAGGATGGAACTGGGAGATCGACTCCGGTCTCGCCACTTTAGCAAGAAGAACAATAAGAGTCTCGTTAGCTGCCCTCGGAAGTCTCCTGGTAGCGAGGAAATCCTTCACAAACTTGATGACCGTATGTCCCACCGTTGACCAACATTGCTGGAAGAAAGTAGCTTGAAAACCATCGATACCAGGGGCTTTGAAACCACCCATCTCCTTAACAGCCTTATAAATCTCAGCATCCAAGAAACTTTCCGTCAGACTGGCCCAACTCTCCGGCGGAATAGCAGGGAAGGCCCCTCTATCAAGATCGATTGGGTATCTCTCCTCATCTGGAATGGTGTAAAGCTTCTTGAAGAAGTCCACAACCATGCCTTCAATCACCTTCGCGTCCATAATTTCCGCACCATCTTCATCAATCAAGACTTGAATCCTGTTCCTCTTGCGCCTAATTATGGTCGAGAGGTGGAAATAAGAGGTGTTCCTATCACCAGCCCTTAACCAGTTCTCCTTGGATTTTTGGAACCAAAGAAGCTCTTCTTGCTCAAGCACTTTGTTTAACTCGGACTGAATTTTACACTTTTCTTCCAGCAGCTCATTCGTCGGACATCTACTGATTCTCGCCTGAATCACACGCAGCTCCTCAGACACTTTACTTTTCCTCTCAAAGATGTCGTCGAACACTTCCCGGTTCCATTTCAGTAAGCACTCCTTAAGATGCTCCATGGCCGCTGGGGCAATTTCTTCATTCCTCCACTCCTTCTTTAAAAGGCCACTGAAATCCGGGTGGGTAAGCCAGGCCGCTTGGAAGCAGAACAGCCTACGTTTCTTGTCCAATCGAACAGGTGGGTTGATTGTCAGCAGATGCGGAGAGTGATCAGAATTGAACTTAGGCAGATGGTGCACCATCGCTTCCGGCCAAGCCAAACGAGCCTCGACATTCCCCATAACACAATCAAGCCTCCTCTCCTACAAGGTCTCAATAGTCTTGCCTCTCGACCAAGTGAACACAGGACCCACAAAGCCAAAATCAACCATGCCAGACTCATCAATCCAATTCCGAAAGACCTCCGAGTCAGGGGACAGATTGCTATCCTCCTCACTCTGTTCCCAATCATTGATGATACAATTGAAATCACCCCCCACCATAATTAAGCGGGCCAGCAATGTTCTCCGTAACCTCCGAAAGATCTTTCCAGAACCGCCTCCTATCTTGTGCATTTGGGTGGCCATAGACAACAATCAGATGGAATTTCTTCCCTTCGTACCCTACCTCAGCCACAATAAAGCGCTCGGAAGCTCTTTTGATGTTGATATTAACATACTCCTCATTCCAGAGGAGCCAAACCCCACCCTTGAAATCGTTAGCTTCAACAATAAATCTATTGGAAAAATCCATGCGATCACAAACCTCTTTAGCTCTGTCACCAGAAATCTTAGGCTCGAAAATAGCCAGAATGTCAATCTTGTTCCGTTTTAGCATGTATCTAATAGCCCTGCGGAACCCGTCACCACCGGCTCCACAACAATTCCAAAGAAGGCAATTTATCATAAACTGAATGAACAGAAGAAACCTAGAGAACCCTAACTGGATCCACTCGCACCGCCTTCATCAGCCATCACCGACACCTCCATGGGTGTGCTAGCACTGGCTGTCACGTCGCCTCTCGTCATCATAGGTTGAACTTTGTTCAACATCTTCTCCGAAACCTGCTCCGCAGAAGGGTTGGTCATCGACGAATCTTCCATTCTCCTGTCATCCTTAATGACGGTGATTTGTAATTGGGTCTGAATCCCTTCAACATTAGCAGACATCCCACTGGTTGGTTTTATTCCCTCCTGGCCCAGCCCATTGTTATTGTTGATTGTTGTACGTATTTTTGTTGAGTTTTGCAAAAATTTCCATTATAGCCTCTTTGATGTTGTTATCTATGTTCAATGTGGTAATCGCTTGATGTATAATTTGGTAATTCTTTTGATCAATTATAATATTTTTTTCATACTTGGTGAATAGGTCGGTGTATTACATCTTCATCTATTCGATTACACCACACACACCCCTAATTTTTACTATCATCACCACTAACCACCGCAAGATGGTACAGTGGGTAGCCTAATTACCCTTAAGTGGGTCCACCACAGTCTACAACAGTGGATATGATCCAATATGTGAATTGGTTCAAATCCACCGCAACATGGTGCAGTGGACCACCACATCAAGTTACAGTGTATTGTCATATTAATTAATTATGTAAAATTAATGTGAGATAATAATACCGACCACACCTTACTGCGGTGGTCAAAGGAAAAATCTACGTTTACCCTCAATGTAAACAAATTTGTTTTAAACTTTCACTATTAAGTTGACACGTGGTAGATAAATTAATTTATAAAAAAAATCAAAGGCAATAATATCAACTCTTTGTCTCCCTTCTTGGCTTCCTCCATTGATTCTCTTCTCATTGATTCTTTTGGAGATGTCAGAGTTTCTGACTCGTTAGTGGTTTTGGGGGAGGATCTAGTCCCCAGAAAAGAGTTTTTCAAGTACCTAGGCTCGTTCGTCCAAAGCGACAGTGGAGTTAATAGGGATATCGATCATCGAGTCCAGGCAGGGTGGCTTAGACGGAGAAGAGCGTGAAGGAATTGGTGTCCTTTAATTGATGTGTAAAATACTAATGATATAATAGGATTAAAATGGAGATTTATAATCTGAATAATTTAGGTAATTATAGTGCTTTGCTAGAAGCCAACTATAATTTATAGATTAAATTATATTTAATCTATTGCTATTTTATTCAGGTCCTATAAGGTCACACACAAAGAGTATTAGGAATTGGATAATTGATTAATAATAATAATAAGTTATTATTGTTGATATAGTTTGTGGATAGAAGATAAAAGATAAAGGTGACTTATTAGGAATAAGTTGACCTAGTTTCTACAATATATAAGGAGACTTATTGAGAATAAGTTCTAACCTAATATTGGATTGTACGTGCCTCCAAAACTTCTCCCATCACAAATCGCTAGCCTCCCTAACCGGCTGTAGGGTGTGAGTTGCAATCATTTGATCATTCGTTCTAGCAAACGGAGACAAGGAGATCCAATCCCGTGCTCGTGTGGACCAAGTAGAGGAGTCGCGCTTGAGGCTCTTTTCTCCAAAGGTGATTTCGAATCAAGGTTCCGCACAAGAAAGGTACGACTTTTCCCCTCTATATTGTTCATATCAATTCATGCATGAGATCCCGAATTAGATGTTAGAAAATAGTTTTCTACCCTTCCGCTGCGCGTCTAATTTTCTTACAGTGGCATCAGAGCCTCTTGCATAAATTGATACGATCGATTGATTTTCTTGTTAGTTTTAATTCAATTTTGTAATATATTTGATATATGGAATAAGTGGTATGATTAAAATTTTGATTTTAATTAATTGGATGTAACAAGTTCGGAATTTGATTCCGATAATCATCGCCGCACGCCTTTCTTAAAATTTTCAATTAATTGTGTGTTTCCGACATGCAAAGCCGGTACACAACTTGAATTGATTGAAAATTGTACAGTACGTTAGCCTCGATTAACTTTTTCCGAAAACAGTTGGTTTAATTTGGAAATTGTTTCGTTAAATCAATTTGTATAATTTATACAAAAGATCGATATGATTTTTTTTTGTATAAACTAAAAGTGATGTTGATTTGAATTTAAGAAATTGGGAATTTCATTATTTTGATGCCTAAAGTAATTGGTGGATTTTATGTGAATTTGATTCATATATTAATTTGTCAAAAGTTTAAGTTTTTTGAAAACTTACCATCTTAATTCTACAATTGTTAAAGTTTGTAATTGTTACAAAATTTGAGTGGATGGGGTGGAATTATGGAAGATATTTATGATTTTAGTGTAAAATCTTAAATTACCTTAATTAGATATGATAGATATCTTATCCCTAATAAAAATATTCTATCCAATTATATAAGGTAATAGTTACCCTAAAATTCATTCCATATATATGATTGCTAAATTTGAATTAAATATCAAGAATATTAAATTAGTTATTTTATTAGATAATTTAATTGATTTGAGTTAAATAGTTTATTAATATGATTAATATTCTATTTCTTGTTTATATTAATTTGATTAATATTTTGATGTTATATTAATTGTGATTAATATTTTTAATATTTGATATTATTGCATGCGGTGACTAGTATGGCCCAAGTAGCATATAAATACGATATGCGTATCGTTATGTATTTTTGTACACGATCTGCGTATCGTTATGTATTTTTGTAATTTAATTTTTGAAAGTAAATTTATTTATACATTGTACAAAAGAAGATGTTACAAGATTCAAGGATGGAGATCCAAAAGGCGATTCTAGGATGGAGATCCAAAAGGAGAATCAAGGATGAGGATCCAAGAAGCTAAAAGAACCTTGAAGATTTATCTTTTTGGTTTTCTTTTCATTAGGGGCCATACTAGGATCACAATTTATTTTTATGCATGTGTTTGGTTTATGCTTGCATGTTTGATTATGTTGTTTGTTCACTTGATAATTAGACTTGCATGACAAACCTAGTTCCCTTAAAAGAAAATTGAGAGTATGCCTTTCCAATTCATAACCTATGAGGCCCTTGGAATTTGATGGATAGGTTTTGCCAAAGCAAGGTGTCCATGCTTTGACCTTGGGATAGTACGGGTAAATCTATATAAGGGATTTATAGCCTTGAATTGGTTCTACTCAACAAAAGACCAAAAGACAAAGTTTTGGATTTTGAGGCATGGGATAGATTTACATAAGATGTGATCTATCAACCAAGAGTTATAAATGTTATAACTAGTAAAAGTTACATACCTTGTCACATAAGAGTTAGGGTAGTGCCAAAGCACGCTAATGTCTTATCTGTAATAGGATCTTGGAATCATTTTATTCAAAGGGAAATTTATTTTATGGATAAAATGACATTAGCTTATTTACATTTAAAGCATGTTTAAATTTTAAGTTTTTGCATGACAAACATGATTCATATTTTGCATGTTCTATGTTGTAGATATCATGAACAGAAACGATAACCCAACCATCATCAATTTGCGTTCAATTCTTGAGAAGAATAAGTTGAACGGCAATAATTTCCTCGATTGGGAAAGAAATCTGAGAATTGTTCTCAGGTCTGAAGGAAAAGAGAGTGTACTTGACACCCCAATCCCAAAATTGACTGATGCCTCTACTTAAGCTGAGAAGGATCAGGAAAAACTAATCAGAGATAAGTCGGTGATTGTCACATGTCTTATGCTAGCTTTTATGGAGTCGAGCCTTCAAAAGAGGTTCGAAAAGATGGATGCTTGCACCATCATTCGCACCTTGAAAGTTATGTTTCAGGAACAAGCGAGGATGGAGAGGTATGAGACTCATAAGGCAATACTTAATTGCAAACTTGAGAAAGGCAAGCCACTTGGTCCTCATGTCTTTGAAATGATTGGTCATTTTGAAAACATGGAGAGACTTGGCCACCCCTATAGCCAAGAGTTGGCTACAGACATCATACTTCATTCTCTGCAGGATGGATTTGCTCAGTTCTAGCTAAACTTCAATATGAACAGAGTTGTAAAAACGCTTGAAGAGTTGCATGGGATGCTTAAGACCGCTGAGCAAAATCTAACTATGGGCAACAAGAAGGAGATCTTGATGGTCCAAAAGGGAAAAGGGTTCAAGAAAGGGGCATCTGGGCAGCAGAAGAATGCAAAAGGGAAGGGTAAACCAGTTACCCAACCCAAGAACACTTCTGAGAAAGCTAAAGTAGTTGCTGACCATGATTGTTTCTACTGCCATACCAAGGGTCACTGAAAGAGAAACTGCCTAAAGTATTTGAAGGATAAAAAGGATGGAACTGTGAGTTCTTTTGGTACAAATGTTAGCTAATGTTGTGATTAGTAATGACTATATCAAACATTTGGTGTTTACAACATAAGTACCAAAAAGGAAAAATCAGATGCAGGTGAAAATACCTATCTATGACATTGTCAGTTGTGTCACTCAGACTTAAATTGCATGGAAAGTTCCATAAAGAAAGATGGAATTTTTATCAATTGAATGTGAATCATTTGACACATGCGACTCATGTCTAATGAGAGAAAAATGACAAAGTCACCTTTTACTAGGGTAAGTGAAAGGGCAACTGAGCTCTTGGCACTATACATATGGATGTATGTGTGCCTATGTGCAAAGAAGCTAGAGGTGGGTATAAATACTTCATGACTTTTACTGATGATTTAAGTAGATACATTTGTATTTACTGAATGAATTAGTATAAAATTGAATCCTTTTGAAAAGTTCAAGGAGTTTCAGAATGAAGTTGAAAACAAGCTTAGTAAGAAAATTAAGACACTACAATATGATCATGGTGATAAATATTTGAGTCAAGAGTTTGATCATCATTTAAAGAGTTGTGGGATTGTCTCACGACTAACTCCGTCCAGAACACCACAAATTACCAGTGTCTCTAAAAGGAGAAATATGACCTTGTTGGACATGGTCTAATCAATGATGAGTTTTGCTAATCTTCCAATATCTTTTCAATGTATACTCTCACAACCATGATGTTCACACTAAACAGGACTCCATCTAAGGCTATAGAAAAGACACCATATGAGTTATGAACAGGAAGAGTTCCAAGTTTGTCTTTTCTCAAGGTTTGTGGATGCGAAGCATATGTAAAATGTTTACTAGCAGATAAGCTCGCAACCAAATCTGATAAGTGCTTCTTTGTAGGGTATCCTTAAGGAAACTAAAGAGTACTACTTCTATAATCCCACCGAGCACAAAGTGTTTGTTGGTAGGGATAGTGTCTTTATGGAAAAAGAGTTTATTTCCAAAAAGTCAAGTGGGAGAAATGTTGATCTCGAAGAAGTTCGAGAGAACCAACAAACCGAGCAACGTCAAGAAGACATGGATCACTCAATGTCTGAGACTATGGATTTTGAGGACTTAATTCCACTAGAAGAAAGAACTCATAATCATATACCGGAGGCAGGGGAGTTACAAGAACTCACCACTACTAGTCCACAAATCGTTGTGGTAGGACCTTTAGTTGCTCAACCCACACGTAGATTGGATAGGCAAAGATCGTTGCCAAATAGATTTGTTGATTTCATTTTTGACTACATGTCTGGACATTTTGGTGTTAGAAATCAACCAGTCTACTACATATAAGCAAGCTATGATGGGTCCAGGCTCCGAAAAATGGCATGGTGCCATGGATGTCAAGACCATGTTCTAAACGGATACTTAGAAGAGGATGTGTACATGACACAACCTGAAGAGTTTTGAAGATCCACAGAATCCTAGGATGATATGCAAGCTTAAGAAGTCCATTTATGGATTTAAGCAAGCATCAAGGAGTTGGAACCTTCGATTTGATGAAGTGATCAAATGGTTTGAATTCATCAAATGTGAAGAGGAACCTTGTGTTCACAAAAAGTTTAGTGGGAGCAAAGTTGTTTTCTTGGTTATGTATGTGGATGACATACTACTTATTGGGAATGACGTTCAAATGCTTGAGTTTGTAGAAGACTAGCTCAAGAAGTATTTCTCAATGAAAGATCTTGAAGAGTTCGAGTACATTTTTGGCATCAATATCTATAGGGATAGATTCAAGAGACTCATTGGACTAAGTCAAGGAACTTATATAGATAAGTTTCTGGACAGGTTCAACATGAAAAATTTCTAAGAGGGATTTCTGCCTATGCAACATGGTCTATCTCCGAGCAAGAAGTAGTATTATATGACATCTGATGAGCTAGATAGAATGAGTAAGGTCCCTAATGCCTTAGCAATAGGATCCATATTGTATGCGATGATATGTACTCATCAAGATATTGAAGATATTGCATTCACTTTGAGTGAATGTAATATATACCAATTGAGTTCAAGTGAAGCACATTGAAGTGCAATTAAGAACATCATAAAGTACTTAAGAAGGACTAAAGATGAATTCTTGGTGTATGGAGGACATGATGAGTTGATCGTTGAATCATAACTGATGCAAGCTTCTGAACAAACAAGAGATGACTTCCAATCTCAATCCGGATACATCTTTGTTCTTGTTGGAGGAGTTGTGAGCTAAAGGAGCTGAAAGCATTACACAGTAGATGATTCTACAACAGAGGTTGAGTACATTGCAACATTGGATGTTGCCAAGGAAGTTGTCTGGATAAGGAAGGTCATTGATGAGCAGGTCTAGTAAGATGATGTGAAGCTATGCAAAATACACACGGATGACAACATAGCAGATCCGTTGACTAAACCTCTTCCCAAGCCCAAGCATGATAGTCACACTAGAGCTAAGGGACTCAAGTCCATTGGTGAATGGATTTGATTTATATGTTTAACGCATTTAGATATTGATCAAGATTGTTGAAACATATTTTCATCATGTTTGTTTGAAATAAAATTTCACTATTATTCAATTATGGTTTAGAATTGAATAAAATGTCCTAATAATTTATGATTATCAAATAGGATCGCTGCGAAAGTCGTGGTGGTTGAGACCCTATTAAGTGAACTGATATTATGAATTATGCTTTGCCATAGTCTTAATCATTAAATGGGACATAAATGATTTAATATAGACTATTATGCAAGTTGATTGATAGCGTCAAGTTTCACGGGCTATATGGACATAGAGATGTCTAATCAATTGTATAGACAAGTATGGTGGATACTTGTTAGGCAGACCTGCCTTAAGATTTTTCAAATAAGTTGAAGAATTAAAGGTTAAAATATTATTAGTAGGTTCCTCAGACATGAGTGTGATATCCCTCTCACTTGATGATTGGTAGCTTTTGACACTGTCAACCGCTGATCCGTAAAAGGCAGTCATAAAGGCAGTGATTGGGGTTGCTAAAATTTAAGTGGGAGCTATAGTCACGCAAGATTGGAGAAGTCCTCCTATTCTGGATATTAGGATATCTGAGTAGGAATAATGTTCTGGCCACTCGAAGAGTAAGAACTATAAAATGCATGGCCATGCTCAAATGGATTAATACGTAATCATTTGTTTATTTGACAACCCAAGCTTAGGATCGAGAAATAATTTGAATTGATATGGATAACATGAGATGCTATCATATCGTCAAATTGAACATTAAGTGACAAAGGAATTGAAACCGCACATCCACTTAAGGACAAGTGGAAGATTGAAGGAATTGGTGTCCTTTAATTGATGTGTAAAATACTAATGATATAATAGGATTAAAATGGAGATTTATAATCTGAATAATTTAGGTAATTATAGTTGGCGTTATAGTGCTTTGCTAAACGCCAACTATAATTTATAGATTAAATTATATTTAATCTATTGCTATTTTATTCAGGTCCTATAAGGTCACACACAAAGAGTATTAGGAATTGAATAATTGATTAATAATAATAATAAGTTATTATTGTTGATATAGTTTGTGGATAGAAGATAAAAGATAAAGGTGACTTATTAGGAATAAGTTGACCTAGTTTCTACAATATATAAGGAGACTTATTGAGAATAAGTCTTAACCTAATATTGGATTGTACGTGCCTCCAAAACTTCTCCCACCACAAATCGCTAGCCTCCCTAACCGGCTGTAGGGTGTGAGTTGCAATCCTTCGATCATTCGTTCTAGCAAACGGAGACAAGGAGATCCAATCCCGTGCTCGTGTGGGCCAAGTAGAGGAGTCGCGCTTGAGGCTCTTTTCTCCAAAGGTGATTTCGAATCAAGGTTCCGCACAAGAAAGGTACGACTTTTCCCCTCTATATTGTTCATATCAATTCATGCATGAGATCCCGAATTAGATGTTAGAAAATAGTTTTCTACCCTTCCGCTGCACGTCTAATTTTCCTAAGAGCGTCGGGGGTGTTGTGTGACAAGAAAGTCCCGGCTAAATTGAAAGGGAAATTCTACAAGGTGGTTATCAGACCGGCCCTATTGTATAGCTCAGAGTGTTGGCCAGTCACAAAAGCACAGAAGTTGTCGGTGGCAGGAATGTTGACACCAGAAGGAAAGTTGGAGTTTGGAGTATTGTAGACAAACTACGGGAAGTCAGGTTGCATTGGTTTGGGTACGTCCGAAGGAGACCTAGATCGGCCCCAGTTCGTAGGTGCGAGTTATTGGATCTTGGAGCTATCTGTAGGGGGTGAGGCAGACCGAAGAAGAGCTGGACGAAGGTTATCAGTGGACCTCAATCTTTTGAACCTTTTAGAGGATGGCTTTGGATAGAGATCACTAGCGGAGATGCATTCGGGTGGCAGATGTGTAGAGTCAGGGGGTGTGTTGTAGTGTCTGTTTATATTTACTTTGGTTCTGACTTGTGCTTTTGCTCTGACATGTGCTTTTTCATCTTTTTCGGGCTTTTGGTTTTGCTACGTGTCCTCTTTCTTTTTGGTTTGTCCCTTTTCGTTATGGGTCTCTCGGAAACACTCTCTTGAATCTTTCGAGGTAAGAGTGCGTACATCCAGACCCCCAAACCCTGCTTATGCGAGATATACTGAGTGTTGTTGTTATATATAAAAACTAATTAATGAAGAGAAAAAAAAGGGTAGCCCAGAAGAATCATAACCCTACAAATGAGATAGTAATCGTGAGACTCAATAGAGTTGTCATCAGCTAATTGTGGTGGGTATTAATTATTATTAGGCATAATTACTTTTATATACTGCCTCCGTTGCAAAATATAAGGGCTTTTGTTTTTTGACACGTTTTTTAATGAGCTAAAAATTCCATGAAATATTAATTTTTTTACATAGTATTATACATATTGTTAATATGTATAATACTATGTAAAAAAATTTAATAAAAATTTAATATTTCATGGAGTTTTTTGCTCATTAAAAAATTTGCCAAAAAGCAAAAACCCTTATATTTTGCAACGGAGGTAGTATAATTGATTAATGTTAATAGTAATTCACCGTAACTTGATGCGGTGACCTAGATCTGGTCCGGTTCATTTCACCGCACCATACAACGATGGGTTCGGTTTCGTAATTGACTCATCGTACTGTGTTGCGGTGGTTAGCGGTAGACGTAGTAAAAATTAGCGGTGTAGATATCCGGTCCGATATTAATCATACTTAATTAGAAAATAAAATCGAAAATAAAAATGGATAAATCCTTAAAATATATTTAAGATTTGGTTAAATTGTGAATGTAGTAAAAAAAATTCTCAAATTGAGATGCTTAACTTATTTTGTAACGGCACATTATTTAGTAATGTGTATACATTCGAATAAAGTAATTAAAAAGCAATGGTTGATTTTTAATGGAAAACCCATGAAACTCACTTGGGAAAAAAGTAAATTTTTTAAAAAGTGTCAATTTTTACTTTGCCGTTGTTAAAGTTCATCATTTTAGACAATTTGGAAAGATGACAACGAAGCAGGACATTCAAAATAATCATTTTGATATCTCAAAGACATTTTCACTCTTCTTTTGTAGATTTAATAAATAATTTCATTCATATTATTAATAAATATAAAATTATATAAAAAAAAAAGTTATATTTCATTAAAATTAAAACATACTAAAAAGTTAAACAACTTGAATAATGAGAGGGCAGTATATAATTGTAAACTCGTCCTAGGAATATGGGAGTGCACTAGCCGAGTTGGTTGATAAAATGAAACGTGCTTTTCAAGTGTTCATAATTTTGTAATCTATTTGCTCAACATTCAAATCCCATAAATCAAATTAATCATGATTCTTGTTGTTGTATTTGATTCGGGTAGTCGACATATGTAGATGGCCCATGTCATTACCACTTCCCAATGTTTCCATCATAAAAAACTGATATGGTAACTGGTAAGTGTTGTTGTTATAATTACAGAGGTGTTACAAACTTACAATGTGTTCGGATATAAAAAAAAACTTGCAATGTGTTTAAAAAAAATTACTATGAAAAATTAAAGAGAGAGGTAGATTTCCCCAACTAAATAATCTCCACCCTCCCCACCACCAATCGCCACCCACTGCCACCATGCCACCACCCTCACCGTCTCAATATCAACTGCAACCATAATAATCGGTGACGCTATCAAATCGGAAGAGGAGTTTGTCGGATCGGATCAATGCCTCTGCTCCAATCCAATTACCGTTGTTTGAGCTTTTCTTCTTCATTGAAATGGAAGGGAGCATCCATAACCCTAAGACTAACTCCAATGGTATGGTGCAAATGCTTAAATATGCACATTTTGATGCAAATTGTGCTCCAATGATTACTTTTGAGTGTTTAAAATGTGCACATTTGCACACTAAGTGCTCAAATATAAGCACATAACCTCCTCCATGTGCAAAAACTTTTTATCACATTTTAATAAAGTAAAGTCATTTCTATTGGTTGTTTTAAGTTTTTTCTTTTCCTTTTTAATTTAATCATATTTATTTAGAGATATATGTGTATAAAATGCACATTCAACCAATGGAGTAAAACATAAAAAAGTGATGTGCATTTTTAAACACTTTATGCAAATATGTACATTTGCACACTTAACTATTGGAGTTAGTCTAATTGACATCGTAGGGAGTCTGATTTTGGTTCAGGGATGGAGATTCAATGGAAAACAAGAAAGAGGATAATGATCAAATGACGAAAAACGAGATAGAGGATTTGGGATTCAAATGGAAAACAAGAGTCGGGATGGAGATCAGATCGATATAAAACAAGAACGAGGATGGAGATTCAATGGAGACGGAGATGGAGATCTGATGGAAGTAAGCGAGAGGGAGGTTGGGGGTCTAAGACTCAGACGTAGCAAACCTTTTTTTTTCGAGGGTAAACAAATAGGTTTATTTTATTGAGGCCCATAATAGTGAATAATCCTTTTTGAGTGTTAAACCAAACATATTTTTTGTTAGCCAAGGTCTAATATTCCTTCTCTTGTCTGATTTTTAGTAAAAAACAAGCCCTAAATTACTCACATAGGAAGAGATCTCTTTCTTAAAGAGTCAGATGAGTCAAAAACAGTGATCTCTTTCTTAAAACAAAAATGACAGTAACATATGATGATATGAGTGCAAAAACCAAAAGGGAACCAAAACATGAACAAAGCAAAACCAGGCCCAAATTATGAAAGATAATTTAAGTTCAACTTGATGTAATTCAATAAATTCATACCCAACTACTAGACTATATATGTTTGCACTATGAAATCACCTGAATCTAAGCCCAAACACCTTTCAGTGTCAGCCACAGTCACTTCCAATAGCATCAAAATTGGCAGCTCGAAGAAAAGCATTAAAAAAAAATGCTGAGAAAACCTCAATTACAAACCTGAAAGAGATTTTCCACAAGGATAATTAGGATTTCCAATGTCTCCACCGTGCTATCAATGAAGACCGTCGTTGTCAAGTAACATTTTTCATGTTCGTTTCATCTACTTGACTTGAACAATACCAGCATTGATCAATTTCTGGATCTTGTTCATGACCATGGGATTTTTCATATGCTTCTGTGCAGCACTCGGATTCTCTTGGAAATCGGAAAGCACCTATAGACATAAGCACGGTCATTAAGCCACAGATACTAACACAATTCCAAACAATAATATGACCTAGAAAAGAGTACTATGCATTACCTGTCTCATAACAGGGTCTGTGAGGATGTTTTGGATTTCAGGGTCCTGCATCCCCTTGGCCTGGAAACAATTATTTGTTGACAATGTCAGTCATATGAATGTATATTTATGAAATAATCAAGGAACTTCTTTATGGAGAAATAATGTGTATCAAACCTGTCTCTCCTTGAGCTCATCAGGAGTCAAGTCCCCACGGCTGCCTTTGTTGATCTGCTCAAGGCACCTGAATGGACAGCAATTTAACATCAGCCGAAAAGCTCTGTTTCATTGGGTCATGAGATTCAGAAAAAGGATTAGTGCTCGAGTTTACCTTCTTACGCCATCTGTCAGTTCTGAATTATTAGGATCATGTTGGAGCCCCGCTCTGTAAGTTTCTAGTGCTTTTTCGTACTCCTTCATGAAGAACTGGACAGCACCCTTTCTGGTATATCCCTTGGCAAATGTAGGATCAAGCTCAATGCACTTTTCAGCATCCTTCAATCCCTCAGGCAATGCTCCCAATTTTGTGTAGCATGCAGCCCGGTTGCTGTATGCCTAAACAAAAGATGCAAACAGATCACACAATCAATACACCCCTTTTTTTAAAGGAGACATGCAACTCTTTCTAATTACTCCATGGGTAATAATGGAAACCTTCGGATCTTTGGGGTTCCTCTTTATTGATTCTGTGTAATGCTTTATTGCTTCTGGATACTGCTGCAGCTTGAAGTACTCATTACCTGGAGTAGTAATACAAGCAACCAAATGAAATTAACCATCCATAATTCATTTTGTTTGATTCGTTGATGAAATTTTAGACTTTTAAGGGGTTAGAAAAGCGATTTGACAAGTCCAATTCATGCTACTACTTAAAACAGACATTTCCTAGGTGAATAGGTGATAATTACAACTTTATAATCCCTTTAAAAAAAAATTGCCATCCTTTTCCAAGTTTCTCAAGCAAAAAGGGCCAACATAACAACATGAAAGTAATAATTTATTACACTTTTAAGGTCAGATGGAATGCATAACAAAATAAGAAATTTGACAGCATGAAAGTAATATCTAGAAAATTCAGTGGAAATGTTACCTTTTTCACGTTCCTCATCAGCAATTTTAGGATCAAAGTACTCTTGTTGTTCTAAATCTTTCTTTGCCTTTTCAGCATCATTTAGCTTTTTCAGTGTGTCAGGGTTTCGGTGTTCGGTAAGAGCCTTCTGGAAGGCCTCAATAGCAGGTTCAAAATCTTTTGAGCATTTAGCCACCTTGGCTAGAGCCGTTCCCTTCCTAGTGAGAGCCCTTGCTACCATTTTATAATCAGATCTAAGTTCCCGGCCTCTTTCCACAGCTTTGTCACAGTCTTTTATGCAATCTTCATACTACAAGCATCAAGAAACAATATTCACAAAGAGAAACAATTGATCAAAGAAAATAAAGAAGTTGGGACAAAGAACATTGACCAAAATGCAAAAAATCACAAAACTTCTATTAGACATAACTAACGGAATCAATTCACTACAGAATCCGGCCAACAAGATATGCTTAGTGATGCAGTGAAATCCATGTCCAATAATCCTCTCTACAAAGAGACAACAAGTCCAACTCCAAGACTATTTCATCTATGCAGAAACAGCTCATGCATTAAAAAAAGTAAATGAACCAATCTTCCCATCTGCCAAATTATTATTAGCTTGTAGCCAAATTGAGGAAATTTAATAAATCTGAGAAATACATGGCAATAGAAAGTATTGTTAAACAAGTAAAAGGAAGTTTCACGTTTTGCACTGTATTTTGAGTACATTACACATAAAGGGATTACTCAGGGGCATTTGCATGAAAAACAATCCCGACAAAATTCCACCTGACCACACTTTTAAGGGATTCTATTTGCAAATTACCACCTAGAAGTTTTGTGATGAAATTAACTCTATCAAAATGATTAAATTAACTCTATTAAAATCATATTGATTCAACCTAGTTTACCCTTTTACTTATGACGCAGCAACATGTCTTAGTAATACCTCACATGTTCTACATATTTTTATTAAAAACAGAAAACTGATAGTTTACGAGAATCTGAGAGCGAATGGATTGTCATATCAACGTTGGCTCTTTCCCCTATCATTGACAGCTTTGCTGCTCGGGGGAAAAAAAAAATTCACATCTCACCTAGATCAATCCCAACAAGCATACAAACTTTCTAGCACAAAGAAAACCAACTAAACAGTATCTTCAGCAGGGAATTAAAGTAGATGGTACTATCATATACTGTACATGCAACATCCCTATAAATAAGACATAGCAAGCTTTCATCTTTATCCACCTATTCATGGTAAAAAAAAAAGACCAAATCTTTATGCAAAGAAAACACTTATTGATGAGCTACGGATAACCTTAGAGAACACAAAACCAATAGAGTACCAGAATTAGAATTAAACTGATGCAAACACAACTGAACATTAAGCTTCTGAAGCCTCCAAATCAGTAGCAAATAGCCATAGCTGGAGATATGAGACATACCTTTCCCATCTCCAAGTATACAGCAGCTCTGTTAGTGATGAAAGAGATGTCCTCATCATCCAACTCGATAGCCTTGGAGTAGTGCTCAATAGCGTTGTCGAAATCTTTCTTCTTGTAGGCGGCATTACCTGCCTCCTTCTCCTTCTGAGCCATCGCCTTCCTCTCCTTGATTTCCCTCTCCTCTTCCGGCAACTCCATAGGTTCAGGCTCGGGCACGGGCTCAGGCTTCCTAACGGGATCCTCCCTCTTCGGAGGTGGTGAAGACGGCCTGGCAGCACTACTCTCCTCCTCCGGGAACTCCATATCCTGCTCGGAATTCGCGGTCCTGATCTTCACATTCAACAAAACCCCAAGCGCCTGCATAACTCTCTGATCCTTCAAATACAGATTCAAATTGCTAGGGTTACTCTGAATCTCCTGCATCATCTTAACGAAATCAGGCTGCTGCATATAAACTCTCGTCCCAGGATCCGCCGTCAGCTTCGCCCACATCTCCGGGCCAGAAAACGCATCTCCAAACGGCGAAGGAGGAGCCGCCGACCTCGGCCTACTCGCAGAGGCAGCGGCGGATTGAGCATCAGATAAGCCGGATTTGAGCGCCTCGTTGCTCGGATCGATCTCGAGGCCCTTCTGGTAAGCGGCGACGGATTCAGAGTAGTTGCGGAGGCCTTGGTAGGCGGCGCCAAGGCGGCTGTAGCCCTTGGACCAGGTAGGGTTGAGCTCTACCGTCTTCTGAGCGTCGGAGAGGGCGGAGGAGTAGTCGTGGAGGGAGGCGTGGGCGGCGGATCGGTTGGAGTAGAGGACGTGGTTGGAGGGGGCAAGGCCGATGGCGTCGGTGAAGTGTTTGACTGCGTCGGAGTAGTTGCCGGCCGAGAAGGCGGCGTTGCCCTTGGCTTTGGCTTCGTCGGCGGCCATGGGAGCTTGTGAGAGAAAAATCAGGGGCTGTGGAGAGAGAAAGAAGGGTTTACGGAGAGATTGGGGAAGAAGAGAGATTTCCAATTTTCTACTAGTGTGATTGGAGAGGCGAAGAGCGATTCTAGAACGTTCTGGAGAGGTGAACCGGGTCGACCCCTCTCACGGGTTGGACCGGAGTACAGGTTTAAACTAGACCGGTCGAACCTATATCTCTACTGTTCGTGCTTTAGACGTACCATTGGGTGCCGCCTCTCATCATCAGTGGTCCGGCACTCCGGCCATCATCTTCACCCCATCCTTCAGGTTCAGCCAGTCCTCACCGCATCCCAATATCCCATTCCTTCAATTTTCAAGTGCATCGGTCGGAAATCGCTTCCCACAATTCAAAGGTTTGATCCCCTTTCTCAATTTCTCATCCGGCTGATTTTATTTCTAGGGTTTCTTGGTTCACTTCTTTCATCTGTTGGATAAAAAATGATTGCGATTGATTTGCAGGCATCGCCTTAAAACTCTTCTTCGGTAAATACCAAATTCCAGTTGGATTCCGAATCTTGGGAACCATAGGTTCGATCCGCTAATCTGCCGGGATCGCCAAAACCCTCAGATTCACCTAGCTGAATTTCACCTCCAACCTTAGCTCCTTCGGTTTCACCCTCTTTTTCTTTCGATTGCATCGTGTAAGCCTCTCCTTCTCTTCTCCTTTCAGTTTAGGGTTACATTTGCGGATAAAAGGGAATTCCTGTAGTCTCTGTGTTTGTAGTTTTGCACTGCCACGGATTTACTATACCCAAATGCTTTAGTTATTAGTTTTACTGTTTTGAGCAAATATTGAAAAAGACACTAGTTTCATTTCCAAACTGAACTTTGTTCATCTCACCTAATGTCAAATGCAAATGCCCACAGTTTTAAGAGTTGTACACATTTTATATGCTTGCACTCTAGGTCAAATTTCATTTTGCTTGGAACATTAGTAATGCATTGAAGAGTTGAGAGTGAAGTTATATGTGTTTTATGGATGCCTGGTACATTTTATATTAAATCATGCCTGTCACCTATTCGATTAAATGCCCGAGAACAAACCAAACCATAGGCTTCCTAATAACAATACTTAAACCATCCTCTACGGTTTGTTAATAATTTTATCAAACACAAGTTTTTTTTGTAGTTATGTTTGCCTGTTTGGATATGGATGAAAGTAAGATATATGTTAGGCAAGTGCAAATGTTCTGCCATGGTTATGAAAATTGATCGGATTTGTGTTGATATATGTTGAGCCTTAGGGTCGAGCTGTGTGGCCGAATAACTTATTACGTGGTTATTAGATCAATTTTTTTTTTGATTTCTTCTACTATTTCTTGTGCGGATACTTGATAATGTGATTACAAATAGTGCTCAAAATCTTCAAAATCCCAATTTGGTTACATCAACTTGTGAGGAATAAATAATTGAGTCATGCTGGTGGCTTATGCTTCCACTACTGTCTTTTGTTTTTTTATTGCTGATTTCATTCTCTTTGCCTTTCTCTTGGTGTGCAATTTAGAAGTCAAGGGATATAATTTGCGTAAGCATATCACTTATAGAACAATGCTTACATTCTCAAGTTTGGAGAAACGCCACCCATTAGGATAATTGAATTCTTCCAGCCTAACTGATATTCAAGTTTTATTTGGTTTATATGGAGGTATGGAATGACATTATTTAGTTTATGGATCGAGTGGTTTCCATAAATTACATTTATAATACCAAGTACTCAATTACATCTTTTTAAATTTGTCATTGGAACTAGGATTGTCTTCAAAATAAGAATAACCCAACTGGTTATGATATATTATGTCTGGATGGAAGACTTAAAAGGCTACAAGAATGAGCACAGGTTCCATTTAAGGACACTCAGGCTGATCACCGAGTAACATTATGTGCTTTCTCTCTTGGTAATTGTTTATCCGGCTTAATGTCCAGCGTCTAATTTATACATATTAACTAATTTTTCATGGTTAGGATGCACTTAAAGCATTCTAGCATATTAACTAATTTATGCATATTAGCTAATTGCTACCCACTGCCGTTGTCCTTTAAGCTCAACTGATTCAACATTCTTTTTCCTTTGAATGTTAATTTTATTTTATTGGCATTATACGGTTTGACAATGGCGAACAAAATAGGTTTGCTATCTTTATGACCATGGCCAACTAGTTTGAATCAAAAATTCAAAATAGAGTCAGGCCGGGTTCAGGTTTTAGGTTTTGGTAATTAATTTGTTTTATAATTGGATTTGCAGATTAGAATCCATATAGGGGATCATGGAAGACGTGCTGACAGAAGTTCCACCTCCTTCAAGGTTCTTCCAAGAAGAACTCAACAACTTCGTGCTCCCATCACCTTCAATTCCTTCCCCGTTTCTTTTGTTCTCTGAGCCTCAAACAAACAATCCCTTTCATCCTTCTCTTCTAATTGTAGCGCTATCTGCCCCATCTCTCCACATCTTTCACCATGTATCCTCCAAGTCTCTTATCGGGGCTGTCATACTCCCCGAGATTCCATTTTCTGGGAGCTCTACAACACCTTCCTTGAAGGACAAATCTTGCAACATATACTCCATCGATGATGCTGAAAGCAAGGTGCTCCTTGTCTCCGTCCAGTGCCCTGTTCCAGCAGAGAGAGCTTATGTCATCTCAAAGTTGCTCCTCGGCGGACAGATTCTTCCGGAGAGGGTTTTGATTTTGGATTCAATCAAGGTCTCGAATTTCCGGGGCAAGCTTGATCGGGATGAGACTCATGTGTATAAGCTCGACACAGCTTCTGCAAGAAAGGGTGATTCTTTGCTGCTAAAGAATTTAGACTACCTCCCTTCAGGAAGTGTGGTTGATGGCCTTGGTGCTGCCCTCTTGAGCCAATGCCAGATTAAAAACATCAAAGCATCGTTGTGTGTTTCATCCCCTGAATTCGGGAATCCCGTGGCATCGTTGATTAGATCTCTTCTGCACAATGATATACTGCCTACTGTGAAGTTCAGTTCAAGTGGCGATCTAACGTATGGAATGAATGAGCCTCCGCTTGACGCTGAGTTTTATACCTGATAACCCAGATTGAGATGAATATAATTCATTTCAATCCAAACCTAGGAGCAACCTTGGTGTAGTTTCTTGATTGCTAATGAATATGCTGTTTGAAACGATTATCTTCTATAAAAGAACAATCCTCCCCTCCTGGATATTGCCATGTTGGTTTTTTAGTTATGTTTTATTGTTTGGGGATCTAGATTCCCTTCTAGTCTTTCTTTGAGCGCCAATGACAGTGATGTCAAGTCATTCCTAAAACAAAGTTTACAGGTGATTTGCTAAAACTTACAGAATAAGCCTCAATGACGCTTTTGAACCATTTTTAAATGGCTGGTAGGTATTCGAAAGAAACACCGAATCGGCTATTTTGATCAAAGTAATTGGTTGAGAATATATGCAAAAGTCTCCAGTGGTTGTGATCTTGTAAGTTTCTACAAGAAACACCTGCAAGGTAGTGTTCTTCCAGCTCGTCACACACGAAACACCATCTTCTTTCTGTGTTCAATGGGTATGATAACCTTTAATGGAAATTCACTTCTTTTCTAATCACAGTGATGCCAAAGAAGAAAAAGACAAGCTCAGAGAAGATCTCCCACACGCCATTCAGTGAACTAATGAATTGAGTGCAGTTCTTATCAAGTTTGGTGGCTTACCCATATCATTCAAAAAGGTAACATCGGAACATTTCAATTTAATTACTTTCTTTCATATGGTTATCTTTGCCAAATTGTTATTAGTTGCATCCTCTCTTGACTATGCAGGAATCTTCCACTTCACTAACATAATGAAAGACCAAAGGTCATTCATTGTACTAATGAATACTGATTAGTTGCACTACCTATAAAACTAATTGCTTCATCTAAGCCCCTCCAAATCTCCCTTAGCTTCCACATAATTAAGTGAAGAGCTTCCAAATTCCTTCCCATGAAGTTCATGCTTTTGTTAGCTTATTGCTTACTATCCAACGTCGTTGTACGAGCAGAAGATCCTCTACTGACACTGGATTACTATGCGTCCTCATGTCCAAGTATTTCCGAGGTCGTGAGGAAGGAGATGGAATGTTCTGTGGCCTCTGACCCTCGTAATGCAGCTCGTGTTTTGCGACTACACTTGCACGATTGCTTTGTTCAGGTTCTTGACATACATCTTAGCTACTTGTGTCCTCTTAAACTTGATAGATTAACATGTTTTGTGACAGGGATGTGACGGGTCGATCCTGTTGGACGACACAATCACTCTAAAAGGAGAGAAGACCGCGATTCAAAATAAGAACTCCTTGGGAGGCTATGAAATCATAGACAAGGTAAAAAACATGGTTGAGTCGGAGTGCCCTGATGTCGTTTCTTGTGCTGATATTCTCACCATAGCTGCTAGAGATGCCGTTGTGCTGGTACTTTCCTCATCAAGAATCACTACCTAGTATTCAAATCAAATAACTTAAGGTGAACCGACGATTGATCATCAAACATTTATGCAGGTTGGAGGACCTTACTGGGACGTTCCTTTGGGCAGAAAGGATTCTCGAACTGCAAGCTATGTGCTAGCCAACACCAACATACCGGGTCCTAACGAAGGCCTCATCTCTATCCTCTCTAAGTTTCTTTACCAAGGCCTCTCTATCACCGACATGGTTGCTCTTTCAGGTACTATTCAACTCTTTCTTTATCATGCTTGGCATTTCAAACACAAAAGCTTAAGTTGCTCTTTCAGGTATTGAGAGGATGGATCCAATGTAACCTCCTCTTACGGTATAAAAAAACTTTGAATATTCATGTGTAGCAACATGTTTATTCATACGACTTACGTATAAGGCTTTTATATGAACTGAACAGCTCGAGCTCGGCTCGAAAAAGTTCGACTCGAGCTCGCTCATTTATTTAAACAAGCTGAGCTTGAACAAAATTTTAAGCTCGGTTGAAAGCTCGGCTCGTTCGAATAAAGCTCGAATTGTATGGAATTTCTAAAATTTCCTTTAAGTTTACATGTTATAACCAAGTAGAATTACTTAAAGCTCGACTCGAGCTCGTTCATTTCCTAAACAAGCTGAGCTTGAACAAAATAAAAAGCTCGTTTAAAAATTAGGCTCAGCTCGGCTCGAGCTCGTTTAACAAATGAACAAGCTTGAACACATATGCCAAGCTTGGCTCGTTCGGCTCGAATAACACTCCTACTTACGTATGAATAATCATGTTGTGGCGTACGAATGATTTTGGTGTTCAAGTTTCTCTTTAATTCTCGTCTGTTATTGGATCCATCCTCTCAGTATGATTCATTTCAACTTTCGATTTCTTAGACACTCCTAAGTTTTTGCAAAGATCTTAGTTTTTCCTACACTAAGAGGGCACTTGATATTCGACAACTCTAGGAGCTCACACTATCGGTATGGCAAGGTGTGAGAGTTTCCGAGAGAGGATCTATGGTGACTTCACATTAACCACAGACTTATCTTCAATCTCAAGTTCATACCTTATGGGCCTAAGATCAATCTGCCCAGCAGCAGGAAGTGGAGACAGCAATGTGACAGCATTAGACTACGTGACACCCGACATCTTCGACAACTCGTACTACCAGATACTGCTTAGAGGGCAGGGGTTGCTCAACTCCGACCAGGAAATGTTCTCGAGTTTCCTTGGAGGAGTCGGGACAAGGCGGCTTGTGCAGAAGTTCGCAGAGGACCCTGTTGCTTTCTTCAAGCAGTTTGCGGATTCGATGGTGAAGATGGGGAACATTGTTGATGGGGAGAGCTTTGCTGGTGGAGAAGTGAGGAAGACTTGCAGGTTTGTTAACAGTGAACAAACACATTGAGCCACAATGAATCATTTGTAATAAGTGTTGATCTATGGTGTGATATATTCTTCTTACCAAAAAGATATCAAATGGTACATTTTTTTTATGCTAAATGTAATTTCTTGTGCACTTTCACATATGCTAAAT
The DNA here is from genome assembly GCA_037127255.1 of Persicaria tinctoria. Classification (NCBI taxonomy): domain Eukaryota; kingdom Viridiplantae; phylum Streptophyta; class Magnoliopsida; order Caryophyllales; family Polygonaceae; genus Persicaria; species Persicaria tinctoria. The sequence goes on from JBANSL010000013.1 coordinate 76,097,421, forward strand.
AAAAAAGAGTAACGAAATCTGTGGTTTTCAAGTCTCGGTTTAACAAGTAATGGTTTGTCTTGAATCATTATCTGATATCAAAACATGAATGAAGTAGACACTTAAATCATTATCCGTTTGGTATGACCGTTGGAATCAAAAGAGGAATCAGAATCGGATTTAAATTAGAAAATTGTAATAATTTATTACTGGAGCAATTGTGTAAAGTTTGTAGGAGAAGATTATTATTTGGTATGCAATTGTGTAAAGTTTGTAGGAGAAGATGATTTCCTCTGTATTTTGATTATACGTATTTATATTACAAGATATGAGATCCCTAGAGATAGGATAAGTAGAAACGATATAGAGAGGATAAATACAAAAGATATGATCCATATACAAGATATACAATCTTAACTAACACACCCCGCAAGCTCATTGTCGAGTAAGAATATGCAGCTTGGAATGCAAAGTCTGAAACCATGAGGTCCTGACAGCCTTCGTGAAAATATCCACAACGCGCAACCTGATCAAGAGACCGAACATAACGAACAACAAGATCTCGATCGGCTACTTGCTCTCTGACGAAATGATAGTCAATCTTGATGTGTTTCGATCGCTGATGAAATACTGAATTACCAGAAAGAAAGGTTGTCGAGAGGTTGTTACAAAGGAGGATCGGAGCACGGGGGACGGAGATCACCATCTCCTTCAACAAATGTTGAAGCCAAATGAGCTCAGTAGTGGCAAAAGCAATGGCGCGGTATTCAGCCTCTGTGCTGGAGCGGGCAACGACCTTTTGCTTTCTGGAGGACCAACTGATGAGGTTACCCCCAAAGTATATGGCAAAGCTATGCTGGGAGCGACAATCATCCGATCCAGGTCAGAAGCCCAGCCAACATCCGAAAAGGCAACCAGACGGTGATCATGAAGCTTGTGAAGACTCGGGCCAACATAGATAGTACCTTTAAGGTAGTGGAGAACACGTTTCATAGCGAACCAGTGGGCCTCAGTCGGACGGTGTATGAATTGACATACCCGATTCACCGCATAGGAGATCTCCGGCCGTGTAATGGTGACATATTGTAGGGCACCTACAATACTGCTGTAGAGATGAGGATCATGAAATGGGTCACCGGCTTGATGAAGACGAGAATCGGGCTCCGCAGGGGAAGCTATCGGCTTAGCGCCAGTCCTGGCACACCGAGACAAAATGTCGGCAATATACTTATGTTAACTCAGATGAAGAGTGGTAGTTGAGCGAGACCAAGGAAATAGTGCAGCGAGCCAAGATCCTTGAGGGAGAAGGCACGGTGAAGACTAGTAACAAATGCATCAATGAATGAAGAATGGGAGCCAGTGATAATCAGGTCATCCGCGTACACTAAGACATAAACCGCGTGATTACCTGCCTTTTTAATAAAGAGAGAAGAGTCAGAAACACAACTAGTGAACTCGTGGTGAAATAGGGCCGATTGGAGCTTCTGAAACCAGGCACGCGGAGCTTGTCAATCTGTCGGAAAGTTGTAACTATAGAGGACAAGAAGGAATTTCTCGACGTTGTGCATTAGGAGTTGCCACTGGATGAAGCAGACCAAAGGAAGCATTAATATTGCTGTCATAATTGTCCAAATGTTGGCTCCTGTTGCAGCTTGCGGGAATTTTTAGGAGTTGCTGTCATAATGTTGTGTTGTCATGTGTGGGAGCATTTGTGCCCTTCAAATGCCGGGGTGTAAAGATGATGCCAACAAGCAGTGAAATTGAGAGCTTATTAAACTTTAACATGCTTTCTTATAATCATGGGATTGAAGGAAATAATGGCTTCTAATGGTAGTGTGTGCACGTTTGCTAGCTAGCAACCATCCTTTGAATTGATAAATAAATAGCGGTTATTCCGGAGCAACCATCCTTTGTGCTTTCATTGAACTTAGCAAAGAAAACTTAGCATGCATAAATAAATAAATATAATTATTAATTACGAACTAGGTAGGCAGACCCGTGCTACGCACGGGACATGTGATTTTGTCCCAAACGTTATAGTAAGATCGAACTTGGTAAATATAGAAAAAATAACACATTATATAAATTTTTAAAAGAAGAGAATAATAGCATGTAGTGTAGTTTTTAAAAAAAAATATTTAAATTAAAATATTATTGGTATGGGATTTGCTTGAATGAATTTATATAATCTATGATAATGGATTTTAGTTGTAAATAAGGTAATCATTAAAACTCTATAGTCACTACGTATTATTTAGTTAAAGATCTTGACTTTGATTGTTCGATGACAAATGTACATCTTTCTTATTGGGTAAAGATTTTAATCTATTATTGGTTCACAGGCAAAAAACATAAAATGAAATATTTTTCATAACGAAAGTACGAAACAAAAGAACATATATTTGAATTTGAATGGATTTTGAATTTTGATTAAGATAGAAATTAATTTTATTATATTTAAGTAAATATATTATAATAATTTAAATATCCTTATTAATGATGTTTGGTATTTTTCTATAAAGAACACTTTGAAATGTTAAATTACAATTTAATATATTAATACTAATTCGAATTTCACTATATTTCATTGAGTTCAAATTTTTAATTAATACTTCCATTTTCAATTAATTTAATTTTTTTCTCATATTACATTCAATAATACATAAAATTATAGTCTCAGATGCAAAAAATTAAATGGATATCTTTTCATATTCTAAATGATTTAATGACCAATTAGTTTCTTTAGATTTAGGTAAAAATTAATGAATATCTTTTCATCTTCTAATTCATGTCTATTTGTTAATTTAACTTAATTTTTTTCTCATAATATCTTAAATGCATTAAGTTGAATGCCTTAATTGTAAAATATTAAATGAATATTTTTTTATTTTACAAATAATTAAATGACAATTTCTTTGGATTCCAAGTTAGGATTAAAAAATCATATATTATTTCAACAAAATAATAATTAACATATATATTAAAAATATGAAAAAATAACATTCACAATCTCCAATGTATAAAATTAGCAAATCGAAAGAGAGAGAGAGAGAGAGAGAGAGAGAGAGAGAGAGAGAGAGAGAGAGAGAGAGAGAGAGAGAGAGAGAGGAGTTTCATGGCACTAATATATTTCTTTATGCTTAAGATTACATATGTGGTAAATATTACATACTGTGCTTGCAACAATGGATCAAATGTTGTAATTAGATTCTTAACACTTCAATTAAAAAATAGGAATACAGATTAGAAAAAATAACAATTATATATTACTTGAACAAAATAAGAAATATAACATATGATATAAATTAAATAACACCATAAAGATTGGGGAAAATTCATAATATATCAATACCAATAATAAAGATAATTAAACAAACATGGTTAATTGTACATATATAAAGGCAAGAGAAATGAGAAAAACTAATCATAAATTTGTTTTCAACGAAATAAAATATATGTATCAATTATGAATAAAACAAAAAATAATGGAAAAACATACTCTTAATCTGCAGTGTTTACATATCGGCGGCGAAAACGACACTTTTTAGTTTTCACCCTTCAATAAAAAAAAATAAGAATATGAATTAGAAAAAAAAATTAAATAAGAAATAAAACATATGATATATAATAACAACATAGAGATTTAAAAAAAAATCATAACATACAAATAAATACAATTGAAAATAATGCAAAAAGTAAATAAAATCCAAGGTAAAAATTGATGTATTGCATGACCTTAATTTGGACGTGGTCTTCCTCCGATTGATCAATGTGATGTTGATCAAGATAGAGATTATGCTCTCTCCTTTTCCATTGGAATATATAGGTGATCACTACTTGGAATCCAAGGAAGTTGGCATTGAATTATTTAGAAGATGAAAAGATAATCATTTATTATTATTTTGAATTAAAGACAATCAATTTAGTGCAAGATATAAATTCAAATTAATAAATGTACAAATTAATAAATGTACATAAATTAGAAGATGAAGATGAAAAGACAATCAATTTTATAGTCTTTCTATTCTCCAATTCCACTGTCTTCATTTTTTTGTAAACGGTAGCTTCGTACTAATCATATAATTAAATGTGTAAACAGGAGTAAATTAGATTTGGAATTCACCTTTAATTTTTCATCGACAAATTCAACTTTCTAAACTATGTAGGGATCGGATATTAAGAAATTATACCATCGATATGCGAGATAAATAAAATTTAATAAATTTTAAATAAGGGATTTTATATTATTATATATAACTGGAGAAGTAATTTAAATGACACACATATATGTTAAATGTATTAGGAGTAAATTAGATTTGGAATTCACCTTTAATTTTTTTATCAACAAATTCAACTTTCTAAATTATGTAGGGATATAAGAAATTATACCATCGATATGCGAGGTAAACAAATATAAAAAGAGAAATCTCTAAAATATAGTATATAACAAACATGACAATTTAAGATAAAATTTTAAAAATTGCAAAATATGATCAATATGTAACTAATAGGATTCGAACTCAAGACCTTAACTCCTACCAAACAACTCTATTAAGTATTAACCATTGAGCTATGAAGATATTTGTGATTGTGATCTTTTGTGAAATTGGAAAAGAAAAATATATGAACAATTAAATAAATGAGCATTAAATAGGCCATGAACACAACTTTTTATGAATATGAACAATTAAATAAATGAGCATTAAATAGGTCATGAACACAACTTTTTATGTTATATATAGATAGATATGTCATGAAAAGCTTTATTAAAAGTGTCATTAAAAATATCCTCAATGAAGTGCAATCACATTAATTTTATTCTCCTATGTTATCAATTGTATAAAAATATCGTTAACAAAAAAAAATGTCATCACAAATGATTGAGATCAATGAAGTGTAGTCACAAATGTCATCAATGAATAAAAATCGCTAATAAAAGATGTCATCAATGAAGTTTAATTACATTTTATGCTCTTGTGTTATCAATTATATAAAAATGTAAAAAAAACGTCACCACAAATTATTGCATCAATGAAGTATAATCACAAATAATTGCATCAACAAAGTGTAATCACAAAGGTACTATCAATGTCATCACAAATTATTGAGATCAATGAAGTTTAATCACAAATGTGTCGTCCCTCATCAGTTAATTAAAAGAGAATCAATGAAAATATATCGATATACAATTTACTGAATTAAAAAAGTGGCATTAAACGATTTGATTAAAAAAGTTGCATCAAATAATTACATTGGAAAATGGCATCAAAACACTATTTTGGAAAAAGTTGCATCACATTAAAGAAAAAAATGTCATCAAAACACTACTTTGAAAAAATATGGCATCACGGTAAAAAAAATAGCATAAAAAATTGACATAAAAAAAAGTGTCATCATTAATCCACTGTAAAAAAAATGGCATCAATGGTCAACGTGTCATCATAGTAAACAAAAAATGTTATCAAGATTTGAAAAAAGTGGCATTCAAAAAGTGTCATCAAACCATTTCATTAGAAAAGTGGCATCAAAGCGAAAATAAAATGTAATAAAAAATGACATCAAAACGATAAAAAAAAATGGCATCACAAAAATGTCATCACTTAAAAAAAATCCACATGAGTTGGTCAACATTGACCGGAATGGTCAACTGTTTGACCAGTCGATGGTCAAACAGTTGACCATTGACCATTTAATACCCCATTTGGGGAATAGTCTATCTCACCTAATTAAATAAGTTTATGGGCTAATCACTTAATTAAAGATTCAAAATAGACTATTTACCTAAATCACCCATTAATAAATTTAGTAGAAACTTTAAATTTTGAGAAAAAAATGAGGGAATTTGGTGATTTGAACCCTTTTGCATATTTGATTAGGTAGTTAGGCTCTTTAATTATTTTTTTAGCCGGCGAAACCCTCGTTAAATTTTTACTGGCCGTTCTAGACCCTTTCTCCTTCACCCACTCTCCTTCCCCGACAGTACTCCAATTTGTCGTCCAATGTCTTCTCCCTCCCTCCCGCCGCTCGTTTGCGTCCACCAATCACCGCCGCCGGTCACCTCCTCCGGTTGTAGCTTGTCGATGGCGCCACTCCAACCCCAACCGAACCCCCTCCCCGAGCCCGCTCCCTACCCTCGCATCCTCACCCCCCGCATAACCCCTCTCGCAACCTCTCCCCTCGATTTCAGGCTACAACAGCCCGAGCCCATCCTCAACCACCACCCAGCCCCTCCCCTTGGTTGCCGGCGTCGTGGCCTGGTTCTCCCTCAGCCTAATACACCAGATCCTCCCCTCTTTGTCCGAACCGCACCCCCCAACCCTATCGATGGTGGAGAGGGATCATCGACGGGAAGGATTTAAGGGAAGCTTTTGATTTGTGCCCAGCCAATTTCTTCTGCTTTCTCCATCTTCCCTGCAACTAGATCTGGAATTTTCTTTTGACCTGCCGCCGCCATCTCTGCAATTTTCCAACGGGGAAGAAAGGGTTGTGTTGTAATTTCTAATAAATCACGAAACCGGCCCGAAATTTTTAAAAATTACAGATTGGCCCTATATTTTATATAATTACAGAATGCAGCCTAAAACTTTCAGGGATGCATATTTTGCCCCTGTGAAGTATTCACATATCCTGAAGATGATATGTAACCCCCGAAGTGGTTGACCCTATATTTTATTGATTCCGCATTATATTACTTACATTGATGCATTTTTTTTTAGTTGATGACATGTTATAATAGGTGTTTTTACGTATACAACCAATATTAATGTCGTAGTTTCAAAGACTTTGTATTTTTATATGTGCAATAAGGTGACAATATTTTGATTCCACGTTTTAAGCTCTTATGTCATCAATTATATAAAATTGTCACCATAAATAATTGTGATTAATGAAGCGTAATAACAAATGCCATCCATGAAAAAAAAATTTAATGAATATATCACCACAAGTATTGATTGCATCAATGAAGTGTAATCACAAACGTCTCATCATTGAATGAAAGTATAATCGATGAAAATAAATCGATATACAATTGATTAAATTAAAAACATGTGGCATCAATCGATTTGATTAAAATAAATGGCATCAAATAATTACATTATAAAAATGACATCAAAACACTATTTTAAAAAAGTTGTATCACATTAAAGAAAAAAATGTCATCAAAATACTACTTTGAAAAAATATCATCAAACTACTACTTTTAAAAAATATCCTCAAAAATATGGCATCACGGTAAAAAAATATCATCAAAAAATTGACATAAAAAAAAGTGGCATCGGTCGTTAACAGTAAAAAAAATAGCATCAATGGTCAACGTGATATTACAGCAAACAAGAAATGTCATCAAAGTTTTAAAAAAGTGGCATTAAAAAAGTGTCATCCAATCATTTCATCTTGATTCAACTAGTTATGATTTGTTGCTGATACAAGTCTATGGTCTTGTGTCTCTTCCAATGTCTTTTGCCTTCAATGTGTGCCCTGTTTACATATGTCTTTTTGCGATGGAAATTTTAGTGGCCAATAAAATAGAAACAATTTGTTGTCATCATTAACTCCCGAGATCGTATTGCCCTGTTCGGTGACACTATTTTGATTCCACAATTCATACTTCAATGTCACCAATTTTATAAAAATATCATCACAAATGATTGAGATCAATTAATTGTACTTACAAATGTGTCATCAATGAAGTGTAGCTACGTATTAAGCTCATATGTCATCATTTATATAAAAATATCATCGACAAAGAATGTCATCACAAGTTTGTCATCACTCATCAGTGAATAAAAGTAGAATCAATGAAAATATATCGATATATAATTTATTGAATTACAGAATTGACATCAAACGATTTGATTAAAAAAGTGGCATCGAATAATTACATTCGAGTTACTTAAAAAAAAGTGGCATCACATTAAAGAAACAATGTCATCAAAACACCATGAAAAAATATCATAAAAAAATTGACATAAAAAAAATGGCGTTAACAGTAAAAAAAATGGCATCAATGGTCAATGTGACATTGCACTATTACAGTAAACAAAAAATGTCATTAAGGTTTAAAAAAAGTGGCATTAAAAAAGTGTTATCCAATCATTTCATTAGAAAAGTGGCATCAAAGTGAAAATAAAATTTTGGCATCAAAACAGCAAAATATGGCAACACTAAAAAAAATTATATAAAAAAAAAATCCAAATGGGTTGGTCAATGTTGACCAGTGGTCAATGGTCAAACAATTGACCATTCCACTCTATTGGAAAGGGGTCTACATAAAATTAATTAAATTGATTTAGGGCCTAAATACCCAATTGAACATTCAAAAAAGGCTATCTACCAAAATCACCCAGAAAAAATCCATCAATTTTAACTTTTTATTTTTTCTTTTCATGGAAGTTGCTTTAGAATTCGAAACTCATCAGAAAAGCCAAAGAACTTGAGTTTCAAATAAAAGAGTGAGGGACCGACAAAACTAAAACAAATTCCAAAACTTGAGCTCAATATTTTATTCTTTCCTCGAGGTGGGCAAAGCAACTAAAGTGTTCATTTCACAAATGAGTTAAATCATATTCCAAAGATATATAGAGTGATAAATGCATATTTTTTTTTTAGGCAGAATAAGGATTAGGCTGGGTCGGCCGTGGCAGAAGCTTTTCCTAGCGTATCCTTGCGGATGAGAACCCGAAGCTCTGGATCGTCGTCGTAGCTGTCATCGGTAGGAGACGCATGTCCACTGCGAGCGAGATAATCAACTACAACATTTGATGTTTATTGTATGAAAATGTCTATTAAAAACAAAAACCCTTTTCATTGTCATTCATTTTTTTTTTTTTTGATGACGAGGAACCCACCTTTGGTGGCAAACCCCGAGCACGTGACCCAACCGGCAAGGGCCACGTACCAGATAAACCGGCTTGCGCCGACCGGCTCGACCCACTGGTGAGGAGCAAGGTAAACCGGCTTGTCATTCATTTTGCGTCTTCTCTCAAAACATCATATAAAACTAACCCAAGCTAGGTTAACTACACTCACAAGTGATTCTATATTTTTGATAAGATTCGAACTTCAAACCTATTAATATGAGAAGTAATAGCCCATAACTATTCCACCAACTTGTGATTAGGAGATAAATACATGTTAGTCTAATTGAATGTTAAATAAAGACGAAACTAATTAAAATAACTCAACCTTTGTATGAGTGTTAAAAAAATATCATTACCTTTCAACTGTAAGAACCATAACCCAACCTTTAGGAGATTTGTGGTAACAAAATATCACTCAATTCAAGGTAACAAAATATCACGGCTCATTTTTTCAACCATAAATTGGGCCAAAACAATTATATTAATTAAATTGATAAAATTGATATATCATTCTCATTAAAACAAGTCAATATCCTCCAACATTCATCAAAATCTTAATTTCGCCTGTCCAACTTTATGGTCGAAAAAAAAAATCGGAATACTTTACTTATCACCCCTCAAAGATTGGATTATTTTTATTACCATTAAAAAGACCTCTATCCATACTCTATCTCTAGCTACTAGAAGGTGAAGCCCCACCATCACAATTCACCTTTCCTTCATAATCACAAATATTGAAGCAAGCTCCTATATGTATATAGATAAAGTCTTAAGCCCTAGCTACCAAAATCAACTAATTTAGTAAGGCAACACCAAATGAATCGAAAATCTGGGCTTACCCATTTCATATCGAGGGCCCTTGATGGCGTCTCCGAATTGAAAGTCCTGTGGAAAGAATGGAATGTCCCAACATTGGTAATCACAAGCCTCACCTTGCAACTAATCCTCATTCTTGCCGGGCCGTTGAGGATAAAAACGGCGTCATCGTCGGCTCCATCTGGCTCGCCTACCTTATGGCGGACTGGGATCAATGAAGTTTAATTACATTTTATGCTCTTGTGTTATCAATTATATAAAAATGTAAAAAAAAATGTCACCACAAATTCTTGCATCAATGAAGTATAATCACAAATAATTGCCTCAACAAAGTGTAATCACAAAGGTGTTATCAATGTCATCACAAATGATTGAGATCAATGAAGTTTAATCACAAATGTATCATCCCTCATTAGTTAATTAAAAGAGAATCAATGAAAATATATCGATATACAATTTACTGAATTACAAAAGTGGCATTAAACGATTTGATTAAAAAAATTGCATCAAACAATTACATTAGAAAATGGCATCAAAACACTATTTTGAAAAAAATTGCATCACATTAAAGAAAACCAATGTCATCAAAACACTACTTTGAAAAAATATGGCATCACGGTAAAAAAAAATAGCATAAAAAATTGACATAAAAAAGTGTCATCATTAGCCCACTGTAAAAAAAATGGCATCAATGGTCAACGTGTCATCACAGTAAACAAAAAATGTCATCAAGGTTTGAAAAAAGTGACATTAAAAAAGTGTCATCAAACCATTTCATTAGAAAAGTGGCATCAAAGCCAAAATAAAATGTAATAAAAAATGACATCAAAACGTAAAAAAAATGGCATCACAAAAATGTCATCACTTAAAAAAATCCACATGAGTTGGTCAAAGTTGACCGGAATGGTCAATCGTTTGACCAGTCGATAGTCAAACAGTTGACCATTGACCATTTAATACCCCATTTGGGGAATAGTCTATCTCACAAGTTTATGGGCTAATCACCTAATTAAATATTCAAAATAGACTATTTACCTAAATCACCCATTAATAAATTTAGTAGAAACTTTAAAATTTGAGAAAAAATCCATCAATTTTAACTTCTTATTTTTTCTTTTCATGGAAGTTGCTTTAGAATTTGAAACTCATAAGAAATGTCAAAGAACTTGAGTTTCAAATAAAAGAGTAGCTTTACGATTTGGAGGGACCGACAAAACTAAAACAATTCCAAAACTCTAGCTAACATTTTTCAAGCAAGCTCAATATTTATGGTGAAGATATATAGTACATTATATATTCTTTCCTTGAGGCTGGGCAATATTTTATTCTTTCCTTGAGGTGGGCAAAGCAACTAAAGTGTTCATTTCACAAATGAGTTAAATCATATTCCAAAGATATATAGAGTTATAAATGCATAGATCTTTTTTTTTTTTTGACGCAGAATAAGAACTAGGTTGGGTCCGTCGTGATAGAAGCCCTTCCTAACGCATCCTTACGGATGAAAACACGAAGCTCTGGATCGTCGTCGTAGCTGTCGTCGGCAGGGGACGCATGGCATGTGCACTGCAAGCGAGATAGTCAGCCACAACATTTGATGTTTATTGTATGAAAATGTTTATTAAAAACAAAACCCTTTTCATTGTCATTCATTTTGCATCTTCTCTCAAAGCATCATATAAAACTGAGTTTTGTTCCAAACTCTATCCATCATCTCATAAAAAAAGACAAAAAAAAGAATAAGAAAATTTTGTTTGGGGTAGGGGTGTGAAAATTTTAAACATCATCTTAAATCAAACGATTTTTATATCTTATATCCTTAAAGTATAGGATAAATATACCATATTAAAAAAATATTCCTTATATAATTTGAATGCTTGAACCCTAGAAAAACATAATTAAAAGTGGTTAAAATTATTTAGATTTGAACATATTCTCCTCGCGGAGTAAAAAATAAACGTAAAACAAATTAAATCATGTCCTATAACATCATGCGCAATTCTCATCAACATTTTAACATATATGGATTATATAATTTATTAGTTTTTTTTTTAAATCTTACTCCAATTCAATTGAGCTCGACCGTTCGATGTATATCAAGATTGGGTAGTATGTGACCCAAGCTAAGTTAACTCATACACTCCCCTCCATATTTTTAATAAGATTCGAACTTCAAACCTATTAATATGAGAAGTAATAGGCCACAACTATTCTACCAACTTGTGATTAGGAGATAAATATATGTTAGTCTAATTGAATGATAAATAAGGGTGAAACTAATTAAAATAATTCAACCGGCCTTTGTACGAGTGTTAAAAAAATATCCTTACCTTTCAACTTTAAGAAACATAATCCAACCTTTATGAGAGGTGGTAACAAAATATCACGGCTCATTTTTTCAACCATAAATTGGGCCAAAATAATGATATTAAATTGATAAAATGATAAATTATTCTCATTAAAATAAGTCAATATCATTCAACATTCATCAAAATCTGAATTTCGCCCGTCCACATTTATGTTCGAAAAAAAAAATTGAAATACTTTGTTTAACATCTACCTCAGAGATTGGGTTATTTTTATTACCGTTAAAATACCTCTATCCATACTCTATCTCTAGCTACTAGAAGGTGAAGCCCCACCATCACAATTCACCTTTCCTTCATAATCACCAATATTGAAGCAAGCTCCTATATGCATATATATAGATAAACTCTTAAGCCCTAGCTAGCAAAATCAACTAATTTAGCAACGCAACACCAAATGAATCGAAAATCTGGCCTTAGCCATTTCATATCGAGGGCCCTTAATGGCGTCTCCGAATTGAAAGTCCTGTGGAAAGAATGGAATGTCCCAACATTGGTAATCACAAGCCTCGCCTTGCAACTAATCCTCATTCTTGCCGGGCCGTTGAGGATAAAAACGCGCAACGGCGTCATCGCCGGCTCCATCTGGGTCGCCTACCTTATGGCGGACTGGGTCGCAGCGCAAGCGGTGGGCCTAATCTCGAGGAACCCAGACGACCTATATGCCTTGTGGGCGCAATTCCTCCTCCTCCACCTGGGTGGCCCGGACACCATAACTGCCCTAGCGTTGGAGGACAACAACCTGTGGCTGCGCACTGGACTCCACCTGGCGGTCCAGGGGTACACCACCTTGGGGGTCCTAGTCAGGTCCATCCGAACCAGCAAAATGTGGGTCCCAATGGTGTTGATGTTCCTCGCCGGGAACATCAAGTATATGGAGAGAGTCTCCGCCCTCTTCTGTGGAGGAGACGGAGGTTGAGAGGGTGAGAACCGCCTTCTACTTCTTTAACGATTACAAGGGCGTCTATGCCGATCGCCAAATCATGACTCTCACGAGATTCCGTAGTAAGAGGTGCCCTCCATCAATCAGATCTTCACACTCTTTAACTTAACCAATTGAGGTATTTTTATATCGGTTTGTCTAGTGTGTCTTCTAAGGGCATAGGATATATAAGGATAATTCCACTTCAAAAATATATAAGGATACTTTATTGAAAAAGAAAAACCTTAAAAGAAAATAGGTGAACCTAATAATCTAATTTAAAATTGGCTAAAACGGGTGTATCTATATGAAAAATATTTCCCAATTTGACTTCTTATCCTATGCCCTTGGATATAGGATAGAAAAACCGTTTTAATATTTTTAATCAATTGCATTTTTCCCGATTAATTAATATAGCAATATATATACTCAAGATAGATTTTTTTTTTTATTTCAATTCCACTTAATAAATATAGAAATATATGCTTAAGATAAGATTTTATCCAATTTAGTTAGATATCAATATATTTTTAGAAGATTAATATAGCAATATATGTTTAAGATAATATTTTACCAAATTTTATTAGATATCGATATATTTTTACAAGATTTTATCCCATGTTTGTTAAATATGGTTATATTATATTATATTATATCTCTTTTATTAGTATTCAATTAAACATATGGCCATAAATTAATTAGTTAAACGGGTGTTAATAAAAATTAAAAAATTATTTAAATTTGTGTTACATATCGATATATTTTTACAAGATTTTACCCATTTTTGTTAAATATGGATATATTATATTATATCTCTTTTATTGTTAATCAATTAAACCTATTGACAAAAATTAATTAGTTAAACGGGTGTTAATACAAAATTTATTTAAGTTTTTTTTTTTAAAAATAATATATATAATATAGTGGTAGTTAGAGTTAATGTTTAATTACAAAGTTACTTTATATGTTTTTTAATATCAAACGAATTAATATTACAAAAAAAAACGCACAAAAGTGCAGGTACTTAACTAGTTTGTTATTATAAAAAACGCACAAAAGTTACACTTGCCCTTGTATCAATTCGCACAAGTTTTAATAAAACACTTTATTTTTAGAAAAATATCATCATTCCACTAACTTTTTCCATAAATTTTGTTATTTTGTAATTAATACCCACTACACATTTTAACCAATCAATTTTTTTTTAAAAGTCAATAATACACAAATCATTACAGTCTCTTACCTAGAAAACATAAAATACCACATCTATTTTGGAATAGATGGGTATTTTATTTTTTTATTAGGAAAAAATTTGAAATATCATAAGTAAATCTGGTAAATCGAGATGGCACAAAGAGCGTCAGACGGATAACCCGTCTTCATACAACTGACCAATACAACAAAACACAATCTATGAACCAAACGATCAAAGCAAAACAAGGAAAACAACCCTAAAAACGATGAACCAAGAAGAAATCCAACTGAGCGAGGAAGGAAGACTCGGCGAGCGGATGTGGATAGTGAGCGCATGGAAAAGCTGATGCTGACACGATGTATCACCGCTGGGGAGACGGAAAGCAGAAATCCACAGTGGGCAAATGACGAATCCTAGGAAAGTGTGGATCACACGATATTCCCCCACATAGATGAGAGATCTTCAGAGATCACAAACACGACCATGATCAACTCAATTAAATAAGGCCGCAAGATTTTGGATAAACAATCTCTAATAATAACGGTAGAGGCTAGGGGTCTAATTAGAATCTAACATATTTTTATCAACTACTTAAATAAATAGTGAAAATGGGTGGCTTTTTGTTGACAATTTATTTTTAATAGGGTTTTTTTTTCGCAATCTCGTAGGTAAGTGGTAATGTAGCACATTTAATGGGTGATTTCCTGCCATTTACCCTGTATCTTTATACATTCGTTTACAGCAAATTTCAGACCAAAATATTGAAAAGCAAAGATGGAAGATAATTGAGCCCTAATTCTTCTCAAAATTTCCAGCCCAATTATGAAAATCCAACAAAAAAAAACCACTACATCTCTATTAATTATTATAGCTTTTCATTGACAAAAAATTAGGAATTATATAGGTATGTTAATATTTGTTTCAATAATATGTTATATTTGTACACTTTTGAAATGGGAATTTGGTATGAAAAAAAACATTTATACAACTATAATGTAGTAGAGGGTCTTATTGTAAAGTTTCACCTCAAGCCTTTAATATCTCAGGTCCGTCCTTATCAAGACAATTAATTACGTACATTAAAAGGTTAGATCTCTCATTCCTAATTTCCCAACATACAGCTACTTTCAGAAGTTAATCACATCCGAAGACGCATTCAAAGTGCTTGAGCTCCAGTTTTATTTCACATATGAGGCCATTTTTACAAAGATGTGGATCACTCAGATGAGAAGTTGGAAGATCCTTCGCCCTTTTGTGACGTTGCTTTCAGTCGGGTGCCTTGTAATATGGTGCTTCTCCAAGAAAGACGATATCGAAAGCCATGCCATCCTAATAACATACTCACTGCTCATCGGTGCTATTATCGTCGACATCCTAGCAATTTTCCGGAACCAATTGTCCTACTGGAACATTGTCAATTGTAGTATATATTGCTCCCCGAAGTGGGCATGGGTTTACAACAACATGCTCGTCCTCTACAATAATCGCAGTTGGGAGAAATACCGGAGAAAGGAGGACGCCCCGATTTGGGAAAGACTTAGGAGGGCCTTTTTTCGACGATGGTCAGAGTCCATCTCGCAACTCAACCTCTTTGAATTGGTTAGGGTAAAGAAGGAGATCACATGGTTGGAGAAGGTCGCGGACTTCTTCAACCTCAACAATGCTCTAACTGCATTCAAATTTGAGACTGGGAAATGGTTTCCGGATCATATGAGGGATTTCATTGTCCAAGACTTGAAGAGCAAGTCATTATGGGTTGATGATGACGAAAGTAAGGCGAGTTACATATGCCATGCCAAAGGGAGCTACGCCTGCCGCAAACGTCTATTGACTTCCACCAATGCCGTCGAAAGGTGGAAGAATGTCCTCACACTTCTTGATGTTAGTAAAGAGTACAAATACATCTTTATGCACTGGCACATCATCACAGAGCTCTGCTACTGTGACGAAACCCAAAACTCCGGTGGTGGTGGTGGTGGTGTAGAAGAACACGACCGGGTGGAGATATATCGAGAGATCAGCAAAACCCTTTCCGATTATGTGATGTATCTTCTTCTACAACAACCCGTGATGATGGCTTCCGTTTTTTCAGGTTGGTC
Source organism: Persicaria tinctoria (assembly GCA_037127255.1). NCBI lineage: Eukaryota > Viridiplantae > Streptophyta > Magnoliopsida > Caryophyllales > Polygonaceae > Persicaria > Persicaria tinctoria. Next base: position 76,113,656 of record JBANSL010000013.1, read on the forward strand.
ATCCACATTTTTACCTGATCCTCTATTACGTTTTCCCTTTATACGGTTATACCTCAACCCCTTTAATTTTTTTTTTTTATTACTTGTTAAAAAAATTGCTAAAAAATATTACGCATTTTTCGCAGGTAATGCTAAGGATATGATTAAAGACCTCTTCAAAAAACCTCCGGAATTAAATTCGTCCAACATAGGGTCCGCACAAAGGTAAAAAGCAAGTATTTGAATCAATAAATATATTCATAATTTTTTAAAAAAATATTAAACAATGCAAAATTTTAATTTATTTAACCATTATTAAATTCGAATTTTTTTTATAACTTAAAGAAAATTTTATGGACTTTCTGTAGTATACGAGTATGACTAATGTGATAATATCTCGATATAACACAATAAAAGACTACGATATATTTTTAGATTTACCAATATACTTATTTACTATATTTCCTTACCAGTCCTATTTAAAAAAGTGAATTTTCTAATGAGAAATATAGGTGAAAAATATTTTTTTGATATTCTATTTTTTTCCCATGAATGTAAAACAATATGAATAAACACTTAAAAATATATGTTACTTTGCAAATTTATTCAAATAAAATACTGTAATTGATGTAACCCAAAGCGGACGAAAAGTCCTGATGCGTCACCCCCCAGTACAAACCCGATAGAGATCCTTGAAGGAAGCGTAAGAAAGATGCGACGATCGGTGGACGATCGGAATGAAGGGCTAAAAATAGGATGCGGACATAAAGATGCGTAAGTGGAGTTCCAGCTCACCATGGCCATCTGTCACACATGTCATCATCCCACGTGGCTGAATGAGCCTTCCACGTGGTGATATATAAGGGTTTTTGGAAGTTGAGAGAGAGAGAGAATTATACAAGTAGAGTGTCTGTGTAGTTCGTCCGTGGATCTCTTTAACATCAACAAATCGGTACCCCCACGCTCTGCGAAGTAGTCTTTCTCATCATATCCGTGTAACAAGTACAATAAGTAAAATTCTAAAGGCCATTCTTCAAGCTAGCTAGGTGATCTCCTCCGCGTACCCCCACACTCCGGACTACGCAACGCAAATCTCATACGTAACTTGGGTTGGGTAGGGTGAAACCTCTATGGTGGGGTGAAGAGTTCAGGCGTCCATGTGACTTCGTTACATGTTGCAACGTGTGGCCTTTCATTTGTCCACGTGACTTAGGTAATCCCGATCAGTCGGGACAGGTTGACTCACCAAAATGAGATATCTTAGGGAGGGATTCGTCAATAATTGCTTAAATAAATTTATTAAAGTATTGTTACTTAAAAATCACTCATTTTTGTATTTATAACAAAAATTGAAATACGGAATTTTTTTTACACTCTTTGTTGTTGATTCAAAATATTGAATAAATTACCAAGTCATATCACAAAAATAGTTTTTTTACATATAAAGTTTAGGAAATATTTTATTACATGTAAATAAAATAATACATAATACCCTAATTATATATAACATAATTTATCTTCGAGGCCTTACTCTATAGGGGCCCAATGCAACCACCCCTTGGGCCTACCCCAAGAGTCATCCCTGACTAGAAAAGGCTGAGGGTAAAAGGTGATTAATTTATCAATCAATCTACCTATATCTATCTCTATCTACTAGTTGAGTAACTCGTATCTTCTACGCAATGGCGGATCCAATGGAGGGCTCAGGGTGGCTAGCCCAATAAAAACGTAGGGAAAACAAATTTTATAGGATTTGTTTTGATAATTTTTACTAACTTTAGAGATAAAAGAGTTTAAAATGAACAATGAATCACAAAGATAGCTTAGCTTAGTTGGAAAGAAAATGTCTATATAAAAATGTGTAATCAGCCTCAATTTTTCATAACAAATGTAAGATTTTCTCCAATATATTTTACAAAAACATACTTTTATATATACACATATAAAAAAAATTCTCATCTTTTGACAATTTTTGTTTTTATTTAATATCAAAAATATTATTATTGTAAAAAAATTAAAGTTTTTTCTAATATATTTAAACAAATATACATTAAAAAAATTCTCTAAATTTTTTTTATCTCTCCCTAAAAAAATTCCTAGATCCATCACTGTTTGTAGAGGTGACAATCGAGTGAGTCGGGTCGGGTTCGGGTCAGGTTATTCGATTTCGAGTCAAATCGGACTCGGGATGATATCGAGTGTGATAACAATTCGGGTCGGGTCGGGTTCATTCGAGCATTATATTTTTCGGATACAATCGGGTTTTCGGTTGCAATTTGATCGAGCAATTTCGGATTTTGGTCGAATCGGATTCCGGTTGAACCGGGCTTCGGTCCAATCGACTTTCAGTTAAACCGAGCTTCGGTCAAACCGGACTTTGGTTGAATAAGGTGTTGGTTGAAACGGGTTTTTGGTCAAATGGAGTTTTAGTTGAACAAAGTTTCGCTTAAATCGAGTTTTTTTTTGGAAGAACCGAATTTCGTTTGAATCGAGTTTCACTTGAATCATGTTTCTATTAAATCAGATTGTATGACTCAAATTGGATAAATAAAATAAAATTTAGTTAAACCAATCTTTAATTTTATTGAAACTTCAATTTGATTCAAAATTTGCATTATAAGTTGTAACTCATCATTAGTCAAGATGTTTTAGGTTTTTAGTCATATTTATAATAATAATTTATATAGGAAATGTTAATCTTTTTATACAAAAAGCTATTTCTTATCAATTCTTAATCACATTATATATAAATACACACACAAAAAATGTGTATCTGTACTATATAGTAATATTAATAGTGATTAATTGATCATATATTCATAAATGACACTAAAACCAAATGAAGTAAATGAATATATAAAATTTATCAGTTTATCACTGTTAAAATAAGTCAATAATCTTATTCAAATTATTTAAAGTGTTAGATGTAAGGATGAAAATGGGTTATGGATTGATACATAGACATAATTAATTCATGGACCAATTTGTTTGCTATTATATCCCATTTGATCCGTTCATCACCTATCTACCCTTTTCATATATGATAATGATATCATCGTATTCTACGTGTTATAGGATATAGTTTTAAGTCGGTTTTAAGTCATTCTTATATATTTTGCATGTCTTTTATGTAGGTTTTAGTTTCGTTTTTAGAATATATATATATATATATGTCTACATTTGTGTTTTAAGGTAATTTGGAGCTTGTTCGATGTCATTTTGAAATCATGATGAAATAACATTCATTATTTTAAGTGTTTTTAGGTAGTTTTTACTTTTAGGTAAGTTTATGTGTTGTTTTTTCTTGATTAATAATCAAACATGCATTAGTACACTACTTAAACGAGACAAGATTCCTACCATCTAAACGAGAATTATCAAATGTTATGACATTGCTCCAAAGTAAGATTTATCCAAACTTTATGTATCATCTAATTTGATAACTAAGATTCAATAACTATGATATATTTTGAATGGTTAGTTGAAAATTTATCATTGCTAAATAATGAATTCCTAGATAAATAGAAAAGAAAATGTCCACTAAAATAGTTTTAACTTATGTATTTTCTTTTATATCGGCCTAAAAAGGTTAAAGAGTATATTTCTTCACCGATCATATAATATATATTCTATAACAACTAAAAAACTTAACCAAAGTCCTCTAAGTTACCGCGTTTGTAGCAAATAGGATTGCTTAATGGTCGAAAAGGGCCCGACTTGAGCTCGGCTCTAGCTAAGTTTTATGATTTTATTTTAAACTAAGTTTATATAGGTTGTTTTTTCTTGATTAACAATAAAACATGCATTAGTACACCACTTAAACGAGACAAGATTCCTACCATCTAAACGAGAGTTATCAAATGTTACGACATTGCTCCAAAGTAAGATTTATCCAAACTTCGTATCATCTAATTTGATAATTAAGATTCAATAAATATATATAATATAGGGAAATTCCGTTTGGTACCCCCGAGTTTTTGACAAATCCGGATGGTGTCCCACACTTTTTTTTTTGTCCGGATGGTACCCCTGAGTTTTGTCAAAAGTCCGGCTCATACCAAAAACTCATAGTTTCTTCTTTTTAATGAATAAAACCACCCATTATTTTTATTTTTTCATAAATATGCCCATTTACTTTTAAAATTAAACAAAACTACTTATCATTTAACTAAATTCAAAACAAAATTGACAAAATCAACTTTATTTTTTAAAATTAATAAGATCACACATTATTGCCAAAGTTGTAGCAAAAAATACCCATTCTTTCCAAAAAATTTTTTGAAGAAAATCAACTATTATTTTTGACATTACACAAAAGATCCGTTACATATTTTTCATATTTTATAAAAAATAAATCTCATTATTTGTCAAATATTGCATGTACATAATCACCCATTATTTACAAAATTTTGCACAAATCCACTATCTTATTATGTGAACAAAAATAGTTAACCTATACATTATAAAAAAATACTTTGTAAAACCATACTTTGTGTAAAACCACCCTTTATGCTTTAAAAAATGCACAAAATCATTTCTTGTGTAATAAAAGAAGGTGTTATTCATTTCTTTTGTTAGGAATACATAAAACCTAATAAAATAAGAATGATTAATCTCTTATTATATTTTTCTTTTACAAGAAGAAAAATAAATAAATAAAATTTACTTTTCTTTTTCAAAAAAATTATAATCAAGCATTTGGTTAAATTGATCAATCACATTTACAAATGTTTAAAGTTAATGAGATATAAGTTAAATATTTTTTTGAAAAATAATATGTGTTAAAAATATTGCAATAAAATTTTTTGGAAATATTGCAATAAAAATTTTTGGAAATATTGCAATAAAAATTTTGGAAATATTGATCAATCACATTTACAAATATTGCAATAAAATTTTTGGAAATAATATGTGATTTTGTAAAATTTTAAAAAATAAAGTTGGTTTTGTCACTTTTGTGTTGAATTTTGTTAATTAATATGTAGTTTTGTTCAATGTTAAAAGTAAATGGGCATATTTATGAACAAATAAAAATAATGGGTGGTTTTATTCATTAAAAAGAAGAATCTATGAGTTTTGGGCATGGGCCGGACTTTTGACAAAACTCAGGGGTACCATCCGGACAAAAAAAAAGTGTGGGACACCATTCGGAATTGTCAAAAACTCGGGGGTACCAAACGGAATTTCCCTATAATATACTTTGAATTGTTAGTTGAAAATTCTTACTGCTAAAGAATGAATTATTAGATAAATGGAAAAGAAAATGTCCACTAGAATAGTTTTGGGATGGGAGGGAACTTAAAGGAGATGAAAAGTTCTAGGAGGGAATGTTTTCCTTGCCTTTTCATTCCTTCACCTTTTCATTTACTTTACATTTATATAAAATATACTAAATTAACAAATTCATTTTACATTTACAATTACATCTCTCAGTTATCTACTTATCTTTCTGCTAATTTGGGGCTCAATTTGGGGCTAGGGCTCAAAATGAAATAGATAATTAATCACTTATCTAAATATATCTTATTTAATTTGTGATAATATTATTAGTATAAGGTAGAAAAATGAACCATTAAGAGGGGAAAAAATAATGTTAAAGGGAATTAAGTTAACTTGGAGGGGAAATATTCAGGTTATTTCAGGTGTCGAATATAATCGGGTTTGGGTGATTTCGGGTGTCGGATATAATCGGGTTCGGGTGATTTCGGGTGTCGAATATAATCGGCTTCGGGTGATTTCGGGTGTCAAATATAATCGGGTTCGGGTGATTTCAAGTGTCGGATATAATCGGGTCGGGTGATTCAGTCTTCGGGTTGTTGTCGGGTAGATTTATTCGGGTATAATCGGGTTCGGGTTAATATCAGATTCGGTTTGCTAACGGGTTCGGGTAGAGTTCAGGTCGGATCGGTCGGTCTCGGTTCCGTACTTTTTAAAATTTATTCGGGTGTCGATCGGGTTCAGTGTCGGATCATTCGGATCGGTTTTATCGGATCGGGTCGAATATTGCCAGCTCTAACTGTTTGTATAACTTTCTTTTTATAAAGTAATTTTATATAGAGTACTAATATATTGACTATTTAATAACACAATTATTTAGAGTAGTAATTTAAATCATAATATAATATGAATAATACAACATCTAATTCAAAACTAATATTTTAAAAGTTTTAAGAAGTTGTTTTTGATAACATAAAATATTATATCAAAAATAGCATTTAAATATAATTTTTTAAACACTATTATATTAAAAATAATATGTTTTTATAGGGAATAATAATAATAATAAAATAAGGATAAAAAAGAATAATAATATAATGATTATTAAATAACACAATTATTTTGTTTTTATTCAGTTTTGGATTATTATACAATAATAACAATAATAAAATAAGGAATGATTCCTCTTAATTTAATTATTTTAGCATTTTTTAATATTTGTTTTTTAGGGTCAAGGCTTTATTTGGTAGGGAATTTTTCTCAAGGTTAGGAAAACCGCTAATATAAAGTAAAAAAAAATTAAAATATTTTCTCAAAAATAGTATAGTTCGATACGTAGTATTGGAAATTTGAAACCATTTAATTTTGAATTATATAAGAATAATAATCAAATCTAAATGTGATTGTGTAAATAAGAATATCCAAATAAACACTATTTAGGATTACAGTTTTTCCATCCGATGCCCTAAGGATATAGGATAAGACTCTAAATTGGGAAATATTTCCTGCAAAAAAGGCAAGCGACCCTAAGAATCAAATTAAAAAAAGGCTAAACTAATTAAAATTTTAATTTTTTTTTCTAAATTTAGAGTCTTATCTTATGCGCCAAGGGTATAGGATAGAAAAATCGTTAGGGGGTATATTACACATAACCACCCGTAAATTATAGTACGTACTTTTCACATAATCACCCATAAAAACTTAAATTATAGTAAACCACCCATAAATTAGTTATCTTTTCATAAGACCACCCACCCATTAAACCTCTATTTGTTTTGTTTAAAATGACTAAAATACCCCTAATTCAAGCTTATTTGTTTGTACTTTGTAAAGGAAAGATGTTGCATGTTTATATATGTGTTTGGATTCCAATTGTATTATGTTTATAATGCAAAATAGACAAGGTCGTCTTTGGTAAACAAAAAATTTAAGGTAAATTAAGAGTGTGTTTGGATTCCATAATTTATTAATTATATATAATGTAATGGTTTTATCCCGATGTATGTGATTATTTGGTTAAATTACTCTTTTACCTCAGTTTTTAAGAGATTTTTAGTTTTACAACCAAGTGCTCACATAAACCGAGGTAAATAATTGAATTATAATTAAAATGGAATGGAATTCAAACCCACCCTAAATACTCCAACCAATCTATATACATATACTAAAACCGATGCATTGGTGCATGCGTGGTGGCGCGTGAGTGAATCTGCCTACATGGCGGCGCGTGAGTGCGTTTCACAAAGCTTTCTCCCGTCAAAAAGGAAATCTAATAAAAATAATTATTTTATTTTGCCATTAACACATATAATTGGATAGATGGAATATCTTATAAAAGAGTAAATATTACATAAGGAAAAAACTATATCAATATAATTAAACGTAGTAGTAGTAATAATAAAAATAATTAATAAAACTAATTTTCATAGTCATACTTACCAAAAATATTAATAGATAAATACGTAATATTTGATAGGTGCTATTTTATTTATATTTAGATTATTTTTTGGTGGAAATAATTATTTATATCAAAATCAATCATTTAATAATTGTTATTTTATATCTATCTATATTATTTTTTGAGGCCAAAATAAATAATTAAAATATTATATAGTCATATATGTAGCCACAATCCATCCGTACATAGATATTTTAGTAAACTAATGTAATAAAGATATACTACATATTTAATAAAAAGGAATATTAAAATATTTTTAAAAATCAACTATCTAATTAAATTACACGAGATTTAATTAACCATAGATTAGAAAAAAAAAACTTTTACATAGTACCTTATAAATGTGAATTTGATTTATATTTTGAGAGAATCTAATGAAAATATATTTAGATTATATATAACCTGTCGAACTAATTTTATTTATATTTATATTATTTTCTGGAGGAAAAAATAATTTATATTTAGATTAACGCATTCTCCGTACATGGGACGGGATCTACACTAGTATATATCTAAATTGGATTTGCAATGTAAAGGGTCGAGACTTGCAATAACTCCTAACAATCTCCTCTCCTTCAAATGTTGAATAAGATAGGGATACACTTTAAAATAAAACAAGATTATTGCTTTAAAAGAAAAGTAAATTAGTTCATATCTTAAATTACAAACCATATCATTTAAAAAAAAATAAGCTAAGCTTATACATTTCATTTGACAAATTAGCCGAACATGAATAATTTTATCACAATTTATCCTTTTTTAAAAGGGTAAAAGTAAAACCGGATTATTTAACAAATGGGAAGTCTTATGAAAACAAATCATTGCATTAAATACAAATAAGCTTGAATTAAGGTTATTTTAATCTGTTTAAACAAAACAAATAGAGTTTTAATGAGTGAGTGGTCTTATGAAAAAATAACTAATTTATGGATGGTTTATTGTAATTTAAGTTTTTATGGGTGGTTATGTGAAAAGTACTACTCCGTATAATGTACGGGTGGTTATGTGTAATTTACCCTATATTTTAAATATTGTAATTGTAAGTCTTAGACGGATATCCAAATCTTGGTCGAATTTTCATATCAAATCTCAATTGAAAGATTTATTTGAGTAGCAGAAAAGATTGGCTCATAATTAAAAACAATCATCATCAATTTTACTATTAAAAGAACATTTTTTTTTATCTTATACCCTAAGGTCATAGGATAAGACCCTAAATTGAAAAATATTCCCTACCAAAAATAGATGCGACTCTAGGAATCTAATTAAAATAAAAGTGAAAGTAATTAAAATATAAAAACATTTCCAAAGTAGTATTATTATCCCCCAAGGGCATATGATAGAAAAATGTTAAAAGAAAAGATTTTTTTTTAAAAAAAATCAGCTATAAATTAAAAAAAAAAATATCACACACTTGTTTTATGTGATCAAGTTGCATGTTTTGTAACGTAAATATTAAACGGTTTTGTTCAAACATTATGTACAACTCCCGCGCCATGACGCAATTTTATTTCAAATCTAATCTTAATAATATAAAAAAATTAATATTATAAAATATTTCCAAGATATGTTCAACTGTTCAAGTATATATCTCGTCTTGTAAAATTAATATTATAAAAATCTGATCTTAGTAAATATCGAACGGATTTGTTTAAGTATATATCTCGTCTTTGTAGTTATTATTCCACAAATAATAGATTGAGATTTACTCGATAAAAGTTCCGTGTTTTTTTATATCTAAAGTCCGTTGGGAATCGGTTGAGATTTACTTGATAAAAGTTCATTAATATAAGTGTTACTTCCGTATTTTTTTTATATCTACTGAAGTCCGTTGGAAATCGGGTCGTGCCCGTGCGCTAGTAACCTAAGTACATAACCCGAGCGGAGTTCCATCCTAAAACCAATTAGTAATATGAGGAGTAACGTCTCACTAGCTTATATAATATGACTTGATCTTTCATATTTTCAATGTGTGACTCTTTTGGTCTATTCACATGATTCATTCTCTCAACAATTTCGATAAATTGCACAAAGATCAATTAATGGTAAGAAGAAATTAATAAGTAGTAAATTAAAAAAATAAGAATTCTATAATAATTAAACATATATATGTTGGTCATATTTCCAAGATATGAAAAAAAGTAAATCATAATAACAAACTTATTTGTAAAAAAACTAAATTATTAGGATCTATAAGATTGAATGATATAAAAATAGAAGAAATAAATATACTTGATCAAATAAAATTATAGGTTAAGGTAGCTCTCAAGCATCAATATGCCTTTGATTTGTTAATATGGATGAGTACGTCAATCTAGCTCTCATGCATATATAGACACAGTTTTGAGAAATGAAAAAATAATTTAAATTAAAAATTCATATATAAAGCATGATTAATTTATTTGCAAATTAAGGATGGCTAATTAAATAGCAAAATTAAACCATATGAATATAGCATAGTGCCATAGTAGCAAGATAATCGCACAATAGCCTGAGATAATTTCTGGGTGTCCATCCTTCATCAATGGCAGGCAAGTGGTGATTCTATTTAATTTCAGTGCTGTTATATGTAGATTGTCAAGATGATGAAAAATATTAGCCATACATACATATATTTGTGCAATTAGAATTTAGAAGTTAGTGTGTTTGTATGATCTTAAACATCCAAAAAGGATGGAAATACGTAACACCATTAATAGAAATTAAATTAGTCATATGTACATGCATTTGTGCAATAGCTATTATCTAAAATTTTTAGAGATATTGATATTTGTATCTCTATTTTAAAGATTGTTTAGAAGAACCGGTGGGAACGATCGCACATTTTTTAAAATTGTGATTCTTGAAGTATTAGAGACTTGGAATATTACCCCTGGTTGGGACAAACTCTCCTACTCGATACGCCTAGTAATGGAAGATTTAGAAGCTTTGGAGCGGGAGAAGGGGAGGGAGAGTAAATGGGAGTTCATGGCGGAGGTGTGGGCGGAGCTGCTCTACTACGCTGCCATTCGTTGCAAGCCGAGCGTCCACGCAGCTCAGCTCAAGCAGGGCGGCGAGCTCATTTCTTTCATATGGTTGTTGATGCTTCAGCTCGGCTTCGGATTGCATGGAAGTGAACTTGACGCTCTTAAGTTCAGGGTTCATGGTGTAACGACTCAAGTTGCAGTGCCAGAACATCAGTTACCTCCGAACTTCCAATCGACGGAGCACTCGATGGACTTGTAACCTAAATATGTATCCCTACCTTTCATCGACATTCTAGATATATAACTTGCCTAAGGATTTTTGTGGCTTGATGTGTTTATGATTTATAAGACGCTTGTTTGTAATGGTTTAACCGCTTATTTAACATGTTTCATGTATGGGCAATTAGCTCTTTCGGTGCTTTCTCCGACGTCTTAGTGATGTGCCTCTTTTTCGATCTTCACAAGATTACTGTTCCATGCATCCTTGCATGTTATAACCCACTTCAAACATGTTTAATCATATACAAAGTATCTAGACAAACACATCACATACTAGAGTTAACTATTCTTACTTCTAACATGTTGAGTCAGTTGTTTTCACGTCTTTAGAGTGCGGTTAACATTGGGAATTTTGAATCAGTAAGTGTGCAATCAACTAAACACGTCAATGTGTTTGATGGATAAATCTCTATTCTAAAAGAGTGACAAATTCAAGTGAACGATTTCGACTTCCTCTCCCAGCTCTAGACAAATTGAATCTTATGCAGTATAACTGCAAGGGAAAAAAAAACCTCAACCAGTTATTTCTCAATGTAACATAAATAGTAAATTTTCAGTTCCACAGCGAGTCAGCAATACCAACCTTGGATACAAAAAATCGGCTTCTCTCCCGGCAACATGTGGGAACTAACGGATCATGGAAACGTTGACATCACTTCAATCGCGCTTCCAAGTGGCCACGCTACTTCTACCAAGGAATCGGCGTACTTGACTTTCTTCACCAACGTGATCTCTTGAGAAGGACTTGAGTCAGTCAAAGAGAGGATATATAAAGCGAGGAGCATAAGAAACTCAGGCCATCGACAATCAGCAAGGATAGGGTGCGTGTGTCAAGTATCATCAAACTTACCAAAGCCATCTACCAGCAACGTGTACTGGTACACAAGGTCCATGCATAGATATGGCAGATTATCTGCTCACTACTAGAATTCTGTTAACATATATCGACCCTTTTATATCGGTTAGAAAAACGACTGATGTTAAAAATAGATATAACATTATTTTGAAAATAATCGATGTTATTGAGTTTTGATACTTCGGTTATACTTTTTGAATAGTGTTAAAACTTCGTTTTAAAAAATTTTCAAAAGCGCACCTATAACACTTAGTTAAAATTTGAGGTGGTAAAAGAAGTAGTCCTAAACGCTTCTAACCGTCCCAACATGAAAAAAATTTGTAAAATTTTCACTCACTACTTCCCTCCAACACTTGCAAAATTTTCACTCAAATTTTTTGAAATCCCTAGAGGCTAGTTCATCCTTGCACTATTATCCATTCTCCTGATTTATTTTCTATGCTCTCTCTCTCCCTCTCTCTTTTCCTCGACCCTCTCTCGAACTGGAAGACCTACGCTCAGCCATGGCGAATCCCAGCCCTAGGGTCTCCTTCCTCTCCCCCTCCAATGTCTATGCTCCCATCCCCGTAACCTCCCTCCACGTGCTGATGAAGACGGTGAAGAAAAAGTCGGGAGCCTTACCTATGTGATTGAGCCTGATGACGAGATGAGCCAACTACATCCCATTCGGAGATCTGGGTAAGCCTTTTGATTTTTTCTCCTCCTTGTTTGATTTTTCTAGGAATCTTCGATTTTTTAAAAACCTCTGAGCAATTTTTGTCTCTCAATGTTGATGTTCGTTAGGAGATGGCAGCTGCAATGGCGGATCCTTGTTTGGGAAGTTAGATCTGGTTAAGTTTTGAATTATTTTGTAAGATATGGTCCTCCTCCCCTTTTTTTTTTTCTTAGTTTGGTTCTTCTCCCTAAATTTGCTGCAAGTGTAGAAGGGTCTTTGTCAAATTCGGGTGTGCTCTTTTGATTTTATCCTCCTTGTTTGGGGGTTTTTGGGTTTCTTCGAATTTTTTCACATTTTGGGCAATTTTTGTCTCTCATTGATGATGTTTGTTTGTCGGAAAGGTAGATCTGATCAACTCAATCTCAAAGAATTTGGTTAGGTCTAATCTGTCTCCTTCCCTTTTTTTTTTTTTCTCATTTCGCTTCTTGTCCCTGATATTTTTGGAAAGACAGATGAAAGAATAGCATGCCATTTTCTTTGTCGAAGAGTATCCTATCTGATCCTTGTACTAGGTCTAGCATTCCAACTTTAAAACCCAATGCATGTAAAAAAACACAGCTATAAGTAATCGATCTTTATTACACATCTTTGAAGAATTAAGGGTCCGTTTGTTATAAGATTAGGAAAAGGAAATGGTAAATAAATTGACAGTGTGTAATTTAGATATACAAGAAGTGAATTGAGGAGGAGGATTCTCTTATTTTGTGAGTTTATAAGTGGAAGAGAGGGTTTTGGTTACCCATATCCAAAATTGGTATTGAATATAGAAAAATGAAACAAATTTTGTATGGAAAATAAGAGAAGGCTTTATTCTCTATCATGAAAGAGTGATTTGTAGTGTGATTCTGTTTTACAAACATGAAAGAGATTATTTATATAACAGGATCCATGGCTGATTGTGTGGTGCTAAGTCTGATTGGCTGCTGTAATTTCACATTTTTGCTTTGTTGATTTATTAGTTCTTAGACGATGACAGCGGCTATGTTTAATCCTTAATAGTCTCTCCACTTCTTGTTGATAGGAATATAAGACCATATATACATTGTATGACAGCTCAAGCTGAATGTGCTTGATGTGCATAATCTCAAAACATGCAAATTAGTAGGGATATTTGTAAAATAAATAGTTTAATGCATGAGCTAGTATGAATTTAATGGTAAACCTACTTGCTTTCCTAGATGAAATTGATGGTACATGAAAGGGCTATTGTTTTTTGAAGGTTGGCCAAGTCACCTTTGATGCCAATGTTTATAAGTGCTTGATATTCTTGTATTTGATACCTTTTGAACGCACCTAATGGGACCCTCCTAATCACACTGCACTCTTGAGTATAATTTGCATGCTCATCTTTATGCCTTTTTCCAGCTTCCTTAGAACTAATATTATATTTCACTTTGTTCATCTATATAACATAAAAAAATTCAGGGTAATCTTACCTAATCTGTCTTTATTTGTGATTTGGTTTGCAAATCTTCTGGAGCTCAAATCTGCCTTTGTCTTAGACTCCTAGCTGTGGTACTTTACATGCTTCGATCACACAACTCATATGGAATTTAATTGACTAAAGTCTTTCTTTTTGGGTTGTGTTATCAAGATGCTTCTGTTTTGGGTTGTTTATCAAGATGCTCCTGTTTTGGGTTGTGTTATGACTCCATTATTTTTATTGCCTTCTTATGGAACCAAACCTGCTTCAGATTCGCAGAATGGTGGATGAGGTCCAGGTGTTTCCAACTGTCAAGTTGATGGCAATAGCCAAGGGAAGCCACAGTCATTGAGTAGAGGTATATTTAGTTTTGTTATGGTGGATTTAGAGGAGGTATATTTAGTTTTATTAGTGGTGTTTTCTAATACTCCCTCCGTCTAACAAAACTTGACGTTTTACTATTTAATTTTTTTCTAATACTATTCATGAACGGAGGGAGTATTTGATTTGATTATCTCTTGTGGCCAATCAGGGGGCGAAATGTCTACTTGCAGTTCTCTTCACATCAAGAACTCACCAACTCAGATTTGAGTCATGGATAGAAAGATGTGGTGAGTAGTTATTATCTGTTGATTCCATTCCCTGTTATTGTATGATGGACTCACAAGTTGTCAAATTGCCTTCTTATTCTTTTATGTCAATAACAAAAGACATTTTAGAGAGTATTGATCTTCTTGGTCTTCATGTTGTGGGTTGATCAGATATTAGTGCTTTTAGTATTGTTGAGATGTGGTTTAGTTCAAGTGTTCTTGCCATTGTTGGAGCTGGTGAATAGGTTCTTATAACAAACCCTTTTTCTTTATTGTTTAATACTAGAGTAGGATCAACTTATTGATTTCTCTTCAAATTCGTGACATTTCTTTTGTTTTTCTGATGATTTTTTGGACTATCCTATATTCTTTAGCCAGCTTTATTTCCCTAACGTCTTTGTTTGTCAACATTACAACTAGAACCACCTACCAAGAACTAATGTACATACTGCTGCAGTCTCACATTTATTTGTTTCTCTCATATTTTCTTCATAAAGATACAAAGACTATCCGAGTTTGTAGCTTAATGGCTCATGAATAAATTAAGATATGTATTCGATCAGCCACTTGGCTGTCTACAGAAGAGAGAAGCAACAAAAAAAGGAATTATGTGAATCCTGTTTAATGAGGATCTTGGTTCCCAGGGACCTATAAATATGGAGGAGCAAACTATGAAGTATCTGCTTCTCCATCTGGTGCAAACATGGAAGAATGCGGAAAAGTAGCTGTACAGGCCCTGGGAGTGAACAATACTGTTTGTACACACATGAGATGCACTTTTGGTGGAGTGTGGAATGGTGGAGGTGGCGATGGACAGAAGAATCTCTTTGTCGCTTCATTCTTCTTTGACAGAGAAACAGAGGTATCATCTTTAGTTCAATCACAGATTCCAAAATATAACCATGGAACTGACATTATCTTCAATTCTGTTTATGACCTAAACTGTGAACTGCAATGTCGGCTGGGTTTGTGGATTCTAGCGAGCCAGTTGCCAAGGTAACTCCTTCAGACTTTTCCAAGGCAGCTAATCGTGCTTGTGCAACCAAGCTTGAAGATGGCAAATCCAAGTTCCCAAATGTCGAAGCAGATAATCTGCCGTATCTATGCATGGACCTTGTGTACCAGTACACATTGCTGGAAGATGGCTTTGGTAAGTTTGATTACCTTCATGCACCCTGACCCTGGTGATTAATCATCTTCGTCGATGGCCTCAAGTTCTTAAGTTCCTTTCTTTATATATCTTCTCTTTGACAGGCTTAAGTCCTTCTCAAGAGATCACGTTGGTGAAGAAAGTCAAGTACGCCGATTCCTTGGTAGAAGCAGCGGGGCCACTTGGAAGCGCGATTGAAGTGATGTCATCATTGCCATGATCCATTACTTCCCACATGTTGCCGGGAGTGAAGCCGATTTTTTTGTATCTGAGGTTGGTATCGCTGACTCGTTGTGGAACTGGAAATTTACTATTTATGTTACATTGAGAAATAAATGGTTTAGTTATTTTTTCCTTGTAGTTATACTGCATAAGATTCAATTTGTCTAGAGCTGGGAGAGGAAGTCGAAATCCTTTACTTGAATTTGTCACTCTTTTAGAATAGTGATTTATCCATCAAACACATTCACAAGTTTAGTTGATTCAAAATTCATACATCTTGATCGCACATTTACTGATTTACGTGTGTGGCGCAGTGCGCGATTCTATTCATTTAGGGCATGAAATGCCCAATGTTAACCGCACTCTATAGACGCGAACAACAACCGACTAGTCCACCTTACGGGGCTACCTGATCCCTTGACCGATTTGCGAGTAAGAATGGTGGGTATCTTCGATTTTGTGCGAATACCTTCATTCAAACTTCTTAGTCTGTTTTATTACAACCAACTCAGCTAACTACTAGTACTAAATTACTACTAACTAGTTGAATGATTTCATCAGTTACATCACATTCCCCCTCGAGCTATGAGGCAACAAAGCGATTTTCAAGCCCTAGAGCATCTTCAACCGACTCCCTCTAGTTTTGAGCAATTTCTCTATCTAATATATTTTTAAGAAAATAACTGAAAAATATTGCCAGATATCGAGATAAAAATTAAATTTTCACAAGGAGCGTTCCAAGTAATTAAAGGAGTCTCTTCCAACCAAAAACATCATATTCAAAGTACTCTTCTTACAATGAACTAAGAATCATGTATAAAAGAAACTGACAAAATGGAAAGCGAACACGCTATCCCAACAAGGACAGTACTCATAAAAGCAAACCTCTCGACCAAACCTAACTATGTCATGCAAAACTTTATACTCTCGTGAAACGAACTAGATAGACTAAACATATGTTTTTTCTGGAACAAGGACAAAAAATACAAACCATTATTAGGCTGGGATAAAATATGTAAATAAAAAAAAACAAGGAGGTTTGGGAATCCACAAAACAAAGGACATAAACAAAGCCCTGCAAATTAAACTATTGTGGAAAATTCTTACGGAACCCTGCAACCAATGGGGAATAATACGAGAAAATACTTGAAAGATGACCAAATCTGGGAATATAGGAAGAAGAAAAACTTGTCATGACAATGGACCAAATTAATCGACCTTAAGGACGAGTTATGTTCTGGGTCATCTGGCAAATTAGAAACAGAAAAACGATAAAGTTTTGGAAGGAAAAATGGCTAACGACGATAGAAAACTTGAGCATCACCAACTAATTCATCAGATTGAAGATCAAGAAAAAGTTGCTAACTACATTTTGCCGACCAAGACATGGAATGAGGATAAGCTTCGAGAGGTCTTGCCTATAGATATTGTAGAATCAATTATAAATATCCCCCTCCTTCGCAGGAATTCGAGGATAGATTATACTGAAAACCAAGCTCAGATGGTTGGTTCTCAACATCTAGCGCTCTGGAATTTATCACGAATTTCAACGGAAATAAAATAGAGTTGTTCAATGGGATATGGAAAATTGACCGCCCACCCAAGGTAGGCGTGGCCACAGGTCACGGGTCGACCCGTGACCCGTTGGGTCGTACGGGTCAATGACCTGCTGGGTTGGTGACTCGGTGGGTACGATTCCTTGGGTCAGCGGGTGGGGGCGAGTTGCGGGTTAGGGTTAGGGTTAGGGTCGAGGGTTAGAGATACAGTGGAAAAGGTTGCTATATTACAAAGTTATATCGGAGATTTTCCTTGTAGCTTGTTGTTCGACCCTAGGTATAAATTAAACGGGGTTCAAAAGTTTTTAGAAAACTATTTTCCGACTTTAGAAAATTGAGGATGATCTCGATCACAATGTTCCACTTATATTTGTTAGAGTTAGAGGTTTATTATAAGAATTATATACTCATTATTTTACAGGCGATAGAGCGTCATCCGCTCATCCTCTCGTGCCTTCCGGTTCGAGTCGGCCACAAACTAGTATTATCGTTAGAACTAAGGCACTTGTGGATTCTAGCGAGCCAGTTGCGAAGGTAACTCCTTCGGACTTTTCCAAGGCAGCTAATCGTGCTTGTGCAACCAAGCTTGAAGATGGCAAATCCAAGTTCCCAAATGTTGAACCCTCACTTTTGTGAAGCCCATCCAACCAAAAATCCAGAACTTAATGGGTTATGATATGAAAAAGCATTGCCCCAATTTACCCTAGGAACTTAATTCTTTTATTTGTCTTTATTTATAAGTGAAAAATATCATAAATAAAAACAACATAAAAGTTAAAATAAGGCATTCAAAATGCAATGAAATTGTGATCCTAGTATGACCCCTACGATGCATAAAATAAAGATCCAATCTTCATGGGTCTCCACCCTCGCGCCCTTCATGGATCTCCATCCTTGAACTTCTTATGTCTTCTTGTCTTCTTGTATTAATTACAATATTTTTCTAATAATCTAATTACTGAAAATAAATTACAAAAATACATAACGATACGCAGATCGTGTAAAAAAAAAAAAAACATAACGATACACATATCGTATTTATGGGTCATACTAGTCACCTTATGTATACAAGCAATATATCATAATATAAAACAAGCATAATAAATCCATGAACATTCTTGATATTTTAATTCAAAACCTAGCAATAATATATATGGAATTAATTTTATGGTAACTATTACCTTGTATAATTGGATAAAATTTTTTTTTATTAGGGGTAAGATATCTACCATATCTAATTAAGGTAATTTAAGATTTTACACTAAAATCATAAATATCTCCCATAACCCTAATTGCCGCTCCATCAACTCGCACTTAAATTTTTGTAACAATTACAATTTTTTTGACAATTGTAGGATTAAGATGGTATGTTTTCATAAAAATTTAAATTTTGACAAATTAATATACGAATCTAATTCACACCAAATTTGTCAACTTTTAGCACCAAAATCATGAAATTCCCAATTTCTTAAATTCAAATCAACGTATACTTATAAAATAAAACATTTCATGAGTTATATAATAGATCTTATCAATTGTACAAAACATACCAATTGATTAAGGAAAATAGTCAAACGTAACCTTTTCCAAAAAACAAAATTTGGTGCCGATTTTCAATTTCACACGTTGATGCATTCCAATTAAGACAACATTTGATCGGATTAATTAGATCTGAATCAAATTCCAATCAACGTATGAATTCGATTGACTTGAGACTGAGTTGGCGGCGGTACGTGAACTAATTTGACCAATGTGTTTGGATCAAAAGGCACTACCTTCACACACTGGATGAACTAATTTCACGTATCTAAATTTATCCAATCAATTAAAATCATAATTTCAATCATGTTATATTATTATTAGGATAAAAAATATACATTTTACTTATATAAATTGATTGACTATTGATTGGAGCCTAAGAAATTTATCTCTGTATATTATACCGGTATAACACCAAGAGAGATCAGTTAAATACAACCTCGTATTCTCCCTTTTTCTTTTGTCCTAGATTATAATTCGTTACCAACACGATCAACTCGATTAATAGATAAATCCTAAATTCCACATCGATCAATTTGTACCATCATCACCATGTGTCCAGTACGTGCTGCCAGTCGGACTCCATCGGCAACGCCAATCGGTTCAGTCGTTTCGAACGATGGCTCTATGCGGTCCCAAGCTCTCCATGGCAAGCTCGATATGGGTCCAAAAGGGGCTCCCTTTAAGGCCCCTTCCATTGATGACCACGTCATCGGCATCGCTTCTAGATCCACGGGTGTTGTTCGGTGGTTCAACGATTAGAAGGAAGATCTGTTCGTGCATTAGTTCCAAATCAAATCGGAGGGGTTTAGATCCCTAAAAGAGGGCGACACGTCGAATTCAGCGCCACCGTTGTCGGTGATGACGGCAAGATGAAGGCGGTCGAGGTCACCGGAAAGACTGAAGGATAATTAGATGCGTTTAGCGGAATTTCAGATCATATCTAAACATCTAATTCAAGGATCTTCATGCATAACGGATAGATCAATTATTGTTTAGAGGATATACCTTTGATGCGTGAACCGGATCGAATCTGGATGGAATTGGAAAAGATCGAAAGCCCCAAACGTGACTTCTCTAATTAGTCCACACGAGCCCGGACTCTAGATCTCCTTAGCCTTCGACTGCTAGGACGAAGGTCAAAAGACTAGCAATCGAATTGCTTGGATGACGATTGTGCTCCTCAGGAAATTAGCAACTAATTTGCTATTTTATGGAATTGCTCACCGTCGGCCGTATGCACTTAGAAAAACCAAAGCTTGCAACCCTTTGCTTCTTCCTTTTTTGGTTTTCTTATACGGAAAACTTCATGTCAAAATATGAATCGGTGGCCACTTAATTAGGAGGAGCAATTAGACCATCAATTAGGAGTTACAAGGCTATCAACCGTTTAGCCTTTTGGTCTTCTCCTTTAAGTGATCCATTACCTCTTCCTAATTAAACCCTTTTATTATTTATTTCCAAAATAAATAATAATATTTATTAATATAATAAATCACATATTATATATTAATAATCAATCATCAATCTCATGGATCTAGTCCGTAAACTCAAAGTGTGTGACCTCATAGGACCCGTTTATAATAGCCATGAAACTAAACCGTTTATTCCCATTAATCGTAGTTGGCTTCTAGCAAAGCACTACGACTCCTAATATAATCGGATTGTATATCTCTATCAATCGTCCTATCCCATGTTTAGTCATTGCACATTTAATTAAAGGACACACAATTCCTTCAAAGACGCTATCCGAAGATCGATTCCTGATTCGCCTCTAGGAATTCCCTGTCCGGTGATCGTAAGATTCGGATAGCCTACCGATCCGATCAGTGCCATCCTCACTTGTTTGAAAACAAGCGGAGGATCTCGGCATCCGAAGGCGAAGCCCCCGCCGCCGAATCCAAACACGACTTCATCGTAGGCGAGCATGCGTTGGGGCGAACACTTGAATGTGGCGGCGAGTTTCTGCAAAACCATCCCGGAAGAATGGTCAAGATGAGTCTCTTCGAGGAAGCACCAGACCCCGCGCCGTCGCTCTCTGCAAATTCACAAAGAAGACGAAGATATTATCTATATAAACTCTTAATTTAAAAGAGCTTAGGATGATGTGTCAATCTTAGAGGAATTTTAGGAGTCTTAACTAATTATTTTTATTTTCCCATTTTTCTTTGATTTTCTTTAATTCTCAATTTTTTTCTTCTTTTTCCTTTAATTTTCCTTTTTCTTTAATTATGCTAACTATTGGCCTTAATTCAAAACATTGAATTCAATCTAATATAACTATTAGGCTTAATCAAAATTATTTACTAACTATTTGATTTAATTCAAAACATTGAATATAACTATTGATTATGACACATCACATTAAACAATGTTATAATGATATTGATGTTATTATTACCGAGTAATTTAAAATATCTATATTTGTGTATTATATTTTAGGGTGATTTTGGTAGATGGCCTTTTTTGAATATTCAATTGGGCACTTAGGCCCCCAAATCAATTTAATTAGTTTGATGTAGACCCCTTTCCAATAGAGTGGGTTGGTCAATGGTCAACCGTTTGACCGGTCAACGTTGAACGTTGACCAACCCATTTTGATGCCATTTATT
This sequence comes from Persicaria tinctoria, assembly GCA_037127255.1. Classification (NCBI taxonomy): domain Eukaryota; kingdom Viridiplantae; phylum Streptophyta; class Magnoliopsida; order Caryophyllales; family Polygonaceae; genus Persicaria; species Persicaria tinctoria. The sequence goes on from JBANSL010000013.1 coordinate 76,135,218, forward strand.
ATTATTATTATTATTATTATTATTATTATTATTATTATTATTATTATTATTATTATTATTAGTGATGCCATATTTTGCCGTTTTGATGCCAAAATTTTACTATATTTTATTTTCACTTTGATGCCACTTTTCTAATGAAATGATTGGATGACACTTTTTTAATGTCACTTTTTTTAAACCTTGATGACATTTTTTGTTTACAGTAATGTCACATTGATCATTGATGCCATTTTTTTTTACTGTTAACGACAGATGCCACTTTTTTTATGTCAATTTTTTGATGATATTTTTTTTACCGCGATGCCATATTTTTGATGATATTTTTTCAAAGTAGTATTTTTTATGACATTTTTTTCTTTAATGTGATACAAATTTTTCAAAATGGTATTTTGATGTCATTTTTATAATGTAATTATTTGATGCCATTTTTTTTAATCAAATCGATTGATGCCACATGTTTTTAATTTAATCAATTGTATATCGATTTATTTTCATCGATTATACTTTCATTCACTGATGACACGTTTGTGATTACACTTCATTGATGCAATAACTTGTGGTGACATATTCATTAAATTTTTATTCATGGATGACATTTGTTATTACACTTCATTAATCACAATTATTTATGGTGACAATTTTATATAATTGATAACATAAGAGATTAAAACGTGGAATCAAAATATTGTCACCTTATTGCACATATAAAAATACAAAGTCTTTAAAACTATGACATTAATATTGGTTGTATACGTAAAAACACCTATTATAACATGTCATCAACTAAAAAAATGCATCAATGTAAGTAATATAATGCGGAATCAATAAAATATAGGGTCAACCACTTCGGGGGTTACATATCATCTTCAGGATATGTGAATACTTCACAAGGACAAAATATGCATCCCTGAAAGTTTTAGGCCGCTTTTTGTAATTATATAAAATAGGTCGCTCGTTTGCAGAGATGGCGGCGGCGGGTCAAAATAAAATTCCAGATCTGGTGTATTAGGCTGAGGGAGGACCAGGCCACGACGCCGACGACCAAGGGGGGGGGGGGTTGGGTGGTGGTTGAGGATGGGCTCGGGCTATTGAAGTCTGAAATCGAGGGGAGAGGTTGCGAGGGGGGTTCTGCAGGGGGTGAGGATGCGAGGGTAGGGAGCGGGCTCGGAGAGGGGGTTCGGTTGGGGTTGGGGTGGCGCCGGCGACAAGCTACAGTCGGAGGAGGTGACCGGCGGCGGTGATTGGTGGACGCAAACGAGCGGCGGGAGGAAGGGAGAAGACATTGGACGACAAATTGGAGTACTGCCGGGGAAGGAGAGTGGGTGAAGGAGAAAGGGTCTAGAACGCCCATTAAAATTTAATGAGGGTTTCGCTGGCTAAAAAAATAATTAAAGAGTCTAACTACCTAATCAAATATGCAAAAGGGTTCAAATCACCAAAATCCCTCTATATTTTACATAATATTTTTTAAAAAAAATTTGAGAAAATTATAAGATACATTTATTGTAAAGTTTTTTTATGATTTTTATCTTAAACATTAATTAATATTTTATAATATGTTTATGTATAGTATTTTTTATTTAAAAAAAACGCGCCATGGCGCGGGAGTCGTACTAGTTTTGTATTAATTACAAAACCAACCCTCAAATTATCAGAATTGCGGATTGGCATATACCTTTCTGATAAATAACTGAAAAGACCCAAACTTTCAGGGTAAGTTTCGCCCCTCCTGAAGCAATGAGTGGAAAATCTCTTCCCATAAGCGATGAGATTTAGCGAGCTAAGTAGATAAACACATCCCCCGAAGAGGATGTATATATAAATTATATCAATCCCCGAAGTTGGCCCTAGAGTTCTGCGCCGTCGTGGAGGTAAGTTGAGGTAAGTGCAATTTGATTTTTTCTAATTTATTAGTTTGTTTATAAATAATTTAATTGGTCTCCCGAAATAGAAAATATGTAGAAAATATTAAATCCCTCGAAGTGGATGAAAGTAAAGAAATTAATATTATGAACCGCTTGATGTGATTGATAAATTTCATCCCCATAGTGATGAAACAGTAAGTATCATCCATGTAGCGATTAGTAATGATTATTGTTTTGTTTTGTTTTATTTGCATATTATATTTTTATCATCATCTTCTGAAGTAGATGAGAAGCCATATCACTCGAAGTAGATAGTAAATAAATATAGATTATCGTCAATTGAAAGCTAATCAAAATAAGGCATTATGATAATATTGTAAATCTGTATCGGAGTGTGATTATGTACGTGTTGATCACATAAGAGGTACGTTGACTTTCCTTGATTGATTAATTAGAATTTCAAAAGGTTTAAGACCTTATACATAAGGATGGATAGAATTATGTTATATGATGTGTGTTTTAAATAAACCATGATTATAATTTATTAATATCTTGATTTGGTGATGGATGGTGTCATGTGAGTGGTTTGTCCACGGATCCACACTAGGATATCATGGTAAAAAGAGGCGAATCCTAGAAGATTGAACTCTACTTGGTATTGAGTCTATATGGGTTAGGCTCGACTTTAAAGCTCGTGATGGAGTTGGACTGATTTTTCAATATTGATATATGCGATCGAGCTTGCGGTCAGGTAAGCCTAAACATCATATATTTGAATTATGATTTTTGTGCCTCTTGATCATGAGTGATTATATATGTGTGTTATGAGTTCATCTCGTACATGTATTACCATTTAGTAGCTAATTGCAATATGACGTTATTGATTGCACATATAGATTTTATATCATAAATCATGTCATATTGCTAACATACTTTGATATATAAGATTTTAGAGCATTGATAAATTATGCGTGGCTGGGGATTGACGATGCATAGAGATATGGTTATTGGATAAATTGACCATATATTGGATGGATACATGATAAATGATATCTAAATGAATTGATGTATTGATAAGTTGATAAATAAATAACGTCATCATGCATCGGTAAAATATTAGCCTCATCTTTGTAGTAATGAGGTAAGATGATATTGTTGATTCCATCTTGTACTTGTAAATTATTTCATATATGATTTGTTTCATAGAAGGTGAAATATAAACTCCTGAAGTGGTTAAACTTGTTTGTTTCCTGGTCACCAGAAGTTGACATTATTTATGTATCATGAAGTTGATTTGTATTATATCCCCCAAAGTAATTGCACGCAAATAAGAAAAGACATTTTCTCTCATAGATGACGATGAAATTATTGAAATTGAAATTTGAGATAGTTATTGAACCTACAATATTTGTGAATGATAGTTTTTATTGAAAAAGTGATAAATATAAAAAAAGTGATAAATATCTGAATTGATATCCACCTGAAGTGGCCGAATAAATTTTAATTATGTGTAGTGCATTTATTTTAATTTACTGAGATCGCTTTTATTATTTACTTGTGAGGTGTATATATTTGAATTTACTTTTGCACAAAACTCAAAGTGTTTCCAGAAGAAACAACTTGTTAAGAGTTGGTATGTCGTTAACATATGTGGTTTTATATTATATATATTGTTTGTGTGAATAAAAGTTATCTCTTGAAGTAGATAAACTTATCTCTTCACATGAAAGATTATCAACGAAAGAGCCTAGATGATCCAACACCTTTGATTATGCAAACTTGATCGTATTTGGTTTGTTATTAGTATAATTTGGCTATTTGAAGCTACATGGAATCTATGTTTTATTTATCTATTTGATTTGATTTGCATTTTATGTATATGTATATGCATTGGAAATGTTTCTTGAAGAAACCATTATGGGTAGATGAAGCCAATTTTATTCAACTAATGATGATTTGGGAGAAGAGTTTGAAGCAAATCCTTGTTAAATTGTGTGAAATCGATAAATTTATTCTTGAGAGGCCAAAGACTCTTTATTTTGGGATCTTGTTCTTACTCTACTTGGGTATGGTAGAACTCAAATAAATAGCTAGCTAAATAACCTATAGTTCATAACAACCTCTTTTATTGCCAGATGCAATATATATTGTTACCTCTAGCAGAGGACATAAAGAGGATACGGTGCGCGTGACCGTTGTCAGGATACTGCTCATAGTTTTGAAAATGATTATAGATAATCATGTATGAGTCGACTCCCACATCAAGGAGAATGTGGAAGAACAAGTCAAGGATGATGGTTTACCTAATTTGGATTTGTAATCTCTCAAACTGTGAATGAATCATCGTGTGAAAATGTTATAATGGTTTAGAGCTTGGTATATGATGATATGAAAAACCTGAAGTTTTCTGGATGAAATAACTAATGACTATTTGTATAAAGTCTATACTTGGCATAATTAAACCTTATATATATATCTCCAGAAGAGCATCAAAATTAGTCCTCGAAGGACTGTTGATATAATCAAACAATAAATTCATATGAGAAGATAACTCTAGAAGAGCGTCAAAACACTCTAAAGGGAAGGAGTGATGAAAGATAAATTGGGATCGTGAAATCCGATAATTGCCAGAAGCAGTGGTTTTCCTCTAGTCAAGGATATCAAAAGAGGATGTCAAAATAGATTACCCATATTGGCAATATGGATGTAATATGGAAATGCTATCAATGAAATTGATATGTTGGATAAATGAGCTTTGAAAAGCTGACGATTAAATCAACCAAGTGAAGTCGTTGCTTATGAGATTATCATTTAGGATAATGCTAACGCATGGGATGACCCAGTAGAGTCATCAATAATAGCTAACAAGCAGGCATGAATATCAAGAGATTGATTCGATTTCGGTCAACAATAGAATAAATTCTCCTTTGTAATTTATCTCTAGGAGAGAGATTTATATTTACAAGTTTTTAAATGTTCGGTTTAGACACCGAAATTTCCCCAGATTACACTAATTGTAAATCAATAAAGATGATGTATATGGAGGATTGGGTCCCCATAGATGATCAAATACCTAGAGTTTATCATGGATGATAAAATACTCGGTATTTAGGGGGAGAAGAAAAGGAGATCAAGAAGTAATATGTTGCATGGAAGAGAAGTGAATGGAAAGTTCAATGAACTATATAGCAAACGGGCTAGTAAAGGCATTAGTAAATGCAAAAGACAGTGACAAAAGTCATATTTATAACAAATAATGCACTAGCGTGATTTAGATTGAGGTTCTAGTAGTAACTTCAAGCAATGATGATATGTCCACTAGTATAAAACTCTTGAAGAGATCATGAACGTTGACAGTGTTGGAATTGATTACGAGTTGTCTTAAAATGAGCAGATCCTTGATTATCGTTGATGGCACGTGTCTAAGTTTGCACTTGAAGTGCTTGATAAGAATAATTAGAGCTTCAAAAAATATCTCAACTTGTAGTTCGAGTGTACAAAGAAAGATATATTACGATATGAAGACAAATGATCTTTTCATCTTTGATTAGATTGTGAAAGGATATCAAGGGTCCAGAAGTATCATGTCTTTAGAAAATTGGTGATTTATATGCTAAATTGAGGGGGAGAAAAGTTGTATTTTTTTTTCCTTAACTTTGGTTTTTGTCCCATTTGGGTTTTTCCAAAGCAAGGTTTTTAACGATGCTACTCCCCTCATAAGGACACGTGGTATATCCCAAAATCTAGAAAGAAATAATTCATGCAAATATGGATTATTTAGCATGAAGTTTTTGGACCTGTAGCTCCAACATTGAAAAGTGTAGTATTAATTGGTTTTAAGTGGGTATTCGTACAAAGGAAAATATAAAGCCAAATTGATTGGACAAAAGCCTATTAAAGGTTACATAAGAATATATTCACCAAGAGTGAGTATAATTTTGACTCCAAATGTAAATGACGGACACTGTAGGTGCATACCCATATAAATGGAAAGAATCGATTGAAAATGCTCGAAGCATTATTATCAAAGTCTTGTCACATGCAGTTGGTTAAAGATTCTTATTAGAGTATCTGAATTACCTATAATTGTGAAAGTGCTGACATTTTATTAGGTCCCGAAGTACCATACAAAGTTGTACTCTTTTCCTTAATCTTGGTTTTTTATCCCACTAGGTTTTTCCAAGGTAAGGTTTTTAACGAGGCAACTTAAGCACCATTTAATACATCAGATCCATAGATCAACAATTAAAGGCACACTAGGTCCTGAAGTACCTTATATTTGTGCATCCAAAGTAGCTCAACACTAATACATGCAAGTCAGGCACGTCAAAGTTCATCAAGAAGACATTCCATCTTATGCACATCAAAGACAATGTTGAGATTCGACCATAAGCTCATGAAGACGGCGACATTAAGAAGAATGAGAAGACTTCGAGAAGGATGTTGAATTCAGGGGGAGCATATACGCACTATACTCTTTTTCCCTTCGATCAGGTTTTGTCCCACTGGGTTTTCCTGACAAGGTTTTTAACGAGGCAGTACAACAAGAGCGTATATGGAAGGCTGCACTCTTTTTTCCTAAGCTATGGTTTTATCCCATTGGATTTTCCTAGCTAGGTTTTTAACGAGGCAGCTGGAGGAACAAGGAATGTACATCCAAGGGGGAGTGTTATATTATTATTATTATTATTATGTGGATGTAAAAAAATATACACTTTACTTATATAGAGTTTTGTCTATAGATAGATTGACTATTGCTTGGAGCCTAAGGAGTTTATCTCTATATATTGTACCGGTGTAACACCAAGAGAGATCAGTTGAATACAACCTCATATTCTCCCTTTTTCTTTTGCCCTGGATTATAATAAATCATACAAATTATTCCATATATCAAATATATTGCTAAATTGAATCAAAACTAACAAGAAAATTAATTGATCATATCAATTTATTCAAGAGACTCTGATGCCACTGTTGATAATTAGATGCGCAGCGGAAGTTGTAGAAACTATTTTCTATCATCTAATCGCAAGATCTTTATGCATAAAATCGATAGATCAAATCATTGTTCTGTAGTGTCTGGTGGTGATGGAAGTGAATGTCAGTGGTAGTTGTTGCTGTAATAGAAAGGAGATAGAAAGAGTGAAGAGGAAGATAGAAGGAGATGAGTTAGTTAGGAAGAGGGAATAGACGAGAGGGAGAGGTAGAGATAGGTGATTGAGAGGTAAGAGTTTACATGTATTATCATATGTCCAACATACATCTTTAACCTCTATTTATACTACTTCATATGGCTTACACATACTCTCTACACTTAGCCATATTAGTAGGTACATGACATTACTCTCCCTCTTATGAAAGCCTTGTCTCAAGGCTTAAGTTGAAACTTAGGAAATTGATGGATAATATGCCCCGTCGGCTCCCAAGTGGCTTCTTCAACACTCAAGTTGATCCATTTCACAAGCCATTCTGTTACAGGATCACCATTGCCTAAGTAAGTGACCCTGCTGTCCAATATGGCCTCAGGTTCCTGCAGCAAATTGCCTTCCTCATCTATTACTGGTGGAGCTTGGCTCACCAATTGATCCCTCTTTACACTGAGCTTGAGCTGTGACACATGAAAAACTGGGTGAAAGGAGGCATTGGATGGTAAATCCAGCTTGTAAGCAACAGCTCCCACTCGACTTAAAATCTTGAAGGGCCCATAGTATTTGGAAGAAAGTTTCAGATTCTTGCGAATAGCCAATGATGTCTGTCTTTATGGCTGCAGTTTTAAGTAAACCATGTCACCAATCTGAAACTCTCTGTCTGATATGTGTCTGTCAGCAAATATCTTCATTCGGGCTTGAGCTTGATGTAGATGGAATTTGACACGAGCCAACATATGTTGCCTCTTTTGAAACCAAGCAGCTGCATCCAAAATTTTCCCAGTGAAATGGTTGATTCCCAACATAGGTGGTGGATGCCCATATAAGGCCTGGTAAGGAGTGGTCTTCAATGAAGTATGATAGTTGGTGTTATACCAAAACTCAGATAGAAACAACCATTTGAACCACTATTGAGGGTGATCAGAGCACATACATCTTAGAAAGGTCTCTAGACATCTGTTCACCCTCTCAGTTTGGCCATCAGACTGAGGGTGATAAGATGTACTCATGTGTAAACCCGTCCCCAATGTCTTGAATAGTTGCTGCCAGAAGGAACTCAAGAAAATTTTGTCCCTGTCCGAGATAATACTCTCAGGCAACCCATGGAGTTTATACACATTATCCATGAAGATGGAAGCCACTTTCTCATCAGTAAAAGGGTGGCTTAACCCCACGAAGTTAGCATATTTAGTAAGTTTGTCAACCACTACCAAGATCGAATCCTTTCCTTGACTCCTAGGCAATGCCTCAATGAAATCCATTAAGATGTGAGACCATGGACTGGAGGGAATGGGTAGAGGTTGAAGAAGGTCTGGGGAAGCAGTGCTCTCAGACTTGCTCTTTTGACAAACCTCACAAGAAAGAACAAAGTCTGCAACATCCTTCTTAAGCCTATACCAAAAAAATAGAGGCTTGATCCTTTGGTAAGTGCCTTGCACCCCTAAGTGACCACCCACTGGTTCATCATGTAATGCCCTGATGATTCTTGTTTTCAAATCAATTGATGCTCCAATGAACATCCTATGATCCATCCTCAACACACCCTTGCTCACACAATACTTCCCATCTGTATCAGACACTGCATCTACTAGTAACTGTTAGGCAATAGGATCATTCTCATAGCCGGCCACCACTTCACTCATCCAAACTGGTTGGACCACAGATAAAACAAAACAAGAGCTCTTAAGGTCTTCCTCTCGCCTGGACAAAGCATCAGCTACCTTATTCTCAGACCCCTTTTTATAGGCAATGCAGTGTGTTAACCCAAGCAATTTCCTCATAGCCTTCCTCTCTAAGTAAGTAGTGAGTTTCTGATCCAGTAGATGCTTGAGAGGTTGATGATCAGTTTTGATTACAAACACCTGTTGCTCCAAGTAATGCCTCCATTTATCTACTGCCAACAATATTGCTAATAGTTCCTTCTCATAGGTGGAAAACAATAAGGCTTTCCCATGTAATGCTTGACTCAAGAAAGCCAATGGTCTATTCTCTTGCAGCAACACAGCTCCTATACCACTGTCACACGCGTCTGTTTCAACCACAAACTGCTTAGAGAAGTCAGGCATTCGCAACACAGGTGGAGTGGTCAATAAAGCCTTCAATTTCAAGAAAGCAAAAGAAGCACTGTCAGACCAATAGAAAGCATCTTTTTTTAGGAGATCTGTCAAGGGCTTAGCAATGCCTCCATAGCCTTTTATGAATCGCCTATAATAGCCAGATAGTCCCAAAAATCCTCTCAAAGCTTTCAATGAAGTACGGGGGGGGGGGGGGGGGGGGGGCACTATATAATAACTTCAATTTTCTTAGGATCAGTTGCCACACACTCTCCTGAGATAATATGGACTAGATACTCAACCTGAGATTGACCAAATTCACATTTTGATTGCTTAGCAAACAACCTATGCTCCCTTAGTGACTGCATCACCCAATTCAAGTGATGTACATGCTCTTCTGATGAACTGTTATAGACCAAAATGTCATCAAAAAATACCAAGACAAACTTCCTTAAAACCTCTTTAAACACTGAGTTAATGAGATCTTGGAAAGTGGTAGGGGCATTGGTGAGACCAAATGGCATCACCTTGAATTCATAGTGTCCATGGTGAGTCCTGAAGGCAGTTTTCTCAATATCTCTATATAACATTCTCACCTGGTGATAACCAGATCTCAAGTCCAGTTTGGAAAAAATAGTGGCACCCCTCAGTTCATCCAACAAGTCTTCAATGTGAGGAATAGGAAACTTGTCTTTAATAGTAGCCTCATTGAGGCTTCTGTAATAAAAAAACATTCTCCAACTTCCATCCTTATTTTTGACCAAAAGAACAGGAGAAGCAAACGGGCTATGACTTGGTTGGACCACACCAGTTTTTAGCATTTCAGCAATTTGCTTTTCAATTTCCTCCTTTTGGAAGTGAGCATATATGTAAGGTCTACAAGCTAAAGGTGAAGTTCCCTCTTTGAGAACAATAGAGTGCTCATGACCTCTGATTGGAGGTAATTCCTTAGGCTCCTCAACTACATCAGGAAAGGCAGACAACACTTTTTCTATTTCTGGAATACCCTCCTTACTTGTAGCAGTAACATTACAGACCTGTGATACCTCTGCCAATACCAAGTGATCCTCAGAATTGATCAATATGCACAACTCCTTCCCATATAGTAACCTGATACAAGCCTCTGAGGATTCATTGCTCTCCCTGATGTCTTTAATCACTATTTTTATTCCATTCTTCAAAAAAGAAATTTGTACTGCTAAAAAATCAAACAATACAGGGTTGAATCCAGCCAACCAATCTGCTCCTAAAATCATCTCACTATCAAGAATATTGAGCAGTCTAATATCATACACATACTTGCTACCTTGCATCTCCCATTCACAACCTTTGCAAACTTTATCACTCAACATTTTGCCCGTTAAAGTGTTAACAACCATTAACCCTGTCTTGACAATTTTAAACCTAGATGCCTGAGCCAGACTAAGATCCAAGAAGCTGTGAGTAGCCCCACTATCAATCAAAATGGTCACCTCCCTACCCATAATAAAACCTTTGACTCTAATAGTAGTGCCCAATTCGCCACCAGTTAAAGCAGGAACAAAAATCTCAGGTATCTCTTCATCATGTTCAGTCCATTCTGGTGGCAACAAGCTATCCCCACATTCCTTCTGAGTTTCTTGGGCAATCAAGCTATGAAGAGTTTGAGTTTTGCATTTGTGACCCACAAAATATTCATCACCACATCTAAAACAAAGCCCCTTCTTCAGATCTTGGGCCTTCTTGAGACTCAAATCTGACAATTGATTTGTAATTGGTTTAAATGGAGGATTACCTTCTCTGGTTTCTCCTTTGATGGGACCATCTCTATTCCAGGGGGGGTTTAAAAGAAAATCCCCCACTGAATCCTTGCCTCCCTGTGCTCTAGCAATCTTTACCAATGCCTGCACAACCCTGTAATGTAACCTTGATTGCTCAAAGACCATCGTCATCGAAGATGGACAACCTAATTGCACCAATGATCTGATTTCAGCTCACAGCCCACTAATAAAGCTTGAGATGAAATAATATTCCGTCAGATGAGGATTGAATGAAAGCATACTCGCTCTTAGATCTTCGAATTTTTCTATATATTTCTCAAGATCATCCCCCTGGTCCAATTTATTGAACTCGGCCACAATCTCAGTTTCGCGCATTTCACTGAATCGTGCACACAGATCCTCACAAAACTCGATCCACCTGACTCTTGGTTTGTGAATCATATATCCCTACAACCATACATCTGCCTTCTCGTTGAGGTACATTGCCGCAATTTCCACCTTCTGCAACTCTGGGATCGTGAATATGGAGAAAAATTTCTCGGCCTTTGCGAATCCAGCTTCTGGGCTTCTTACCATCAAAGATTGGGAAATCAAGCTTCGACAACCTTTTGCTTCTCACACTGTCGCTCCACCAAGACGATTGGGACCCCGAATTCCCACTCGATCCTTGGTAATTCCAACTTTGATTCTGCGATTGGCTACCATGAATCTCTCTTTCTGGAGGTCCTGATCCCATCAGTGAACTGTCTGGTTTCTGTTGATCTTTCTCCCTTGCTGGAGGCGGACGGCCCCCGGAATCTGAGCTTTCTTGATCCTTCTCGCGTAATGGAGGTTTACGCACCAATTCCGTCAATTGCACCAGCTGCGCCTTTGTGAATTCTTTGAACCCTTCGAGTTGCTTCGCTTGCTGCTCGATCATCATCTTCTGTTCGTCCCGCCTTGATTGTGAATCTGCAATGGATTGCTGTGTTGAGGCGGCAAAGTCCCTTATAGCATCTCTGAGCTCCGCGAACTGTGTCTCCAGCGTCTTCGATCTTGTGTCGTCTGCCATCGAACAATCTTGCGCGTCAGGAAAGTAGCTCTGATACCAATATAGTGTCTGGTGGTGATGGAAGTGAAGGTCTTCGGTGGTAGTTGTTGCTGTAACAGAAAGGAGATAGAAAGAGTGAAGAGGAAGATAGAAGGAGAGGAGTTAGTTAGGAAGAGGGAATAGACGAGAGGGAGAGGTAGAGATAAGTGATTAAGAGGTAAGAGTTTACATGTATTATCATATGTCCAACATACATCCTTAACCTCTATTTATACTACTTCATATGGCCTACACATACTCGCTACACTTAGCCATATTAGTAGGTACATAACATGTTCATAGGAGATACCTCTCAATGCGTGAACCGGATCTGAAAGGGGAGGATTCAGAAGAGAACTAGAGCCCCACGTGTTGCTCCTCTAATTGGTCCACACGAGCCCGGTCTAGATCACCTTTGTCTCCGACTGCTAGGACGAAGATCGAAAGGTAAATGTAGATCTAGGTTATCTTGACTCGTAGATCGGAGCTCAAGATTTAGACCCGAGAGTGCGAAATCGAAAACGAGAAAGCAAGATAAAGGACACATCGATTTTTACGTGGTTCGGGAAGAATCCCTACGTCCACGGAGCCTCAGAAGAGGAGACTCGAGCTCATCCACTATATCAAAACAAGCTTACAAGGATTCGAGAATGACAAGGCTAGATCTAAGGCTTATACAGACAAATCAGCAAGTAATCGCAAGTAAAAATGGAAGAGGTGAGGAGAAGTAGTCAAGCGAAGAAGAAACTCCCTGGATCTGGTGTCGGAGACCAGATCTGCTTCCGGGAAGGCCGTCGGAGAAGACAGCCAACGCCGGACAAGAAGCTCACACAGGTGGTGTTGCTCTTCGAGGATCAGACAAGAGGTCTCCAAGGGAGATCCGCCTCAGATCTGATCGGAAAACGCCGGAGGAGTGCTCGGAGCACTTGGAAACCCTAGCGGCGCCGCTCTCTTTCTCTCTCTCTCTTTCTTCGGTTGGATTACCTTGAGACGTCCGAACAAGTGCCAACCCTAGAGCTCTCTCCAGCTTTATATAGGCGAGCTCATTTAGCTGAAACGCCTCGTTCCGAGCTAGGGCAAGCAAAGGGCTGGAGCGAGCTTCTTCTGGGCCGAGGCCAGATAATGGGCTTTGCAAGCCCAAATCCGGAAACAAACATAACATATCACATTTACACTAACTCTTCTACTATATGCTATATATAACACATGATCACAAGATGTTTATCTTGCAATTCTAATGTGTTATATGTAATATATAGGAGAGTATATGTATGTGACTTATAGTCTATATTAAAGCCCTTAATCTAACCTTAATTCTATCTCAAAACCCCTAAAGATCTAGAACCATGATTAAGGTTGACATTACAATTTGCCCTCCTAATCTAGGTTCTAAACTTTTGTATGCTTGTTTCGACAATAGTGGAATAAGCTCATGTCTTCGACTCTTATAACATCATCGGCTTTGTACCTGTTCGTCATGGGGGATCTCCAAGATGGAGATAGTCCCTGCAAAAGAGAAATTTGCTAGGGGGTACAACCTTTGTGCCGAAGTCAGCTGGATTTATATCTCCTTTGATCTTCTTGACGTCCATCTCATTTGCAGCAACCATGTTCCTTACAAAGTGGAATCGCACATCGATGTGTTTAGTGCGTTCGTGGTACATCGGATCCTTGCAGAGATATAAAGCACTCTGACTGTCCATGTGAAGAACAAGTTTTAACGTTCTCTGAAGAACTTCCTTCAAGATCCCTTTTAGCCAGATAGCCTCTTTAGCAGCTTCTGTAGCAGCCATATACTCAGCTTCCGTAGAAGACAGAGCTACGACTGTCTGCTGCTGAGACTTCCATGAAATACAATTTCCGGCCCAAGTGTAATTGATGGACGATTTTTTAGTCGCGTTAACCGTATCAAAATAAATTCGAACCTACCTAACTAATGTAGTGTGGTAAGCACGAGTCGATCCCACAGAGAATCAAGTTATTCCTAAGTTATGTTTATTTACCAATTAGTATGAAACGGGGGGTTTTGGGTGATGAAAATAAGAAAGAAAATAAAATAAACTATAAACAAATTAATGGAGATAACGATTAATAAAATAGTTTCATCTACAAATAACCACTTTATTTGGTTGAAACGATCCTTGTAACTTCATCTCGTCCTTTTTGGTTTCCTATGAATGTCCTTGTCCCAACCTAATATAGTTACTAGTCCAACCAGTCCTAGCAACCCTTATCAATCGAACAGTCCCTAAAGAAGGATTTAACCCAACTGATAACTTTAAGTTCAGAGATTAACCAAGGTATTTGCAGTCCCTAAAGAGGGATTTAACAACACATCCAACTTCCTACTCATTCAATTAGTTCAACCAGCCCTAAAGGAACAAGTTTGCCACTTGGGTTAAGGTTCACAACCAGGAATCTACAAAACCCTAGCAATTGAATTGACTCTAACTAGTTGCGCGGGCTAGAAAGAATAAAAAATAGACAATCAAGCACAAAGAAGTCGAAACATTCCTATACTTCAAATTGTAGACGAAACGGGAGAGTTTAAGTCTCCATAAAAACAAGACAAAAGACAATTAGGGTTAATGGTAAAACAGTAGTCGGCCGTATACTATTGTTCGGCCTCCTCTTCATTCTGCCGTATGAATTGAAGTATATATATATATACACTATAAATCTATCCTAATATAATTATATAATAATACCACTATATCTAACTCTATCTAATGCTTAATATATAAGCTATCCTAATTTTAATTATGTTTGCACCGAACTCAAATTGCACACCTAGCCAGCTTTCAACGTTGCAATCAGCCCATGTATCCATCTGAGCCGGCTTCTTCACTTCCAAATTGCAAAATAATCCCATAAGTACGATCAATCTCCGAATTTATACGATCCAGTCTGAAAAATGTCTGAAATATATAAAAATACTAGTGTAGGCTCCGAATAGAAAATAATACAAATTAACTATAAAATATGTAAAAATACTCTAAATTAATATGCAAATCTATTCTTAAAATATGACTAAAGTATACTCTATCAAACTACCCCATGCTTAGACTTTTGCTTGTCCTCAAGCAATGAAAAACAAATATAGAATTAATCATCCCACAAATAAGATTTTCATGCTATAATTTAGAAAAACAACATCAAGCAATAGGAGCTATGAATAAGAGAACAAATATCCTAGCAAATATATGAGCGATCCAATAGTAAAGGCAAATTTAATCCAACCTCACCGAGATAATGTGTTTCACTCCAGCTCTCATGTGTTTAGGCTTTAAAGTTCAACTCTCAACTCAATCCAAAATGCTTTATACACCGTGAAAGTCATTACTTGCAAATAACATCATGAGGACTTTTATAGGGTTGTAATGGGGCTTTGGTAGGAACATAAGGCATGGGAAATATTTAGGCTTGTGGTGCTAAAAATCCGGGAAAAAAGAAACAACAACCAACCAGAACAACACCAAAACTTCCATACGTCGCAAACCATTCCAATAACATAAACTCCAATACACATCAATAAGCACTTTTCGATTTCAATAACCATACAACTCATGCAATTTTTCCATTTGGATGATGACTTATTTTCTTTTCTTTTATGCTTACTTTTACCCCTAGGTGAATTTTATCCTCCCTAGGTCCAAGCTTACTAGACTTTTACTCCTAAGTGAATTTTATCCTCCTTAGGCCCCTAGTAATAAGTCATCTCTATTATGCAAGAAAGGGTTACCTTATTTCGGCTATGCCTCTCGCATTGCACAACAATACATACATCATCTCCACTCAAAGCAACTCCATCATAAAGATTTTTTTCACCAATTCTCCTCCTAATTCCCGGATAGAGTCAGGCTAATCATTGGCTATGATATATTTTTGTGGAGCTATAAAAAAAATAGGCTTTAAGGCTCAGATAGGCTTCAAGCAAAGGATAATATGTAAAGTAGATAGGGTATAATATGGCTAAAGAAAAATGCTTCAATCATTTGAAATTCACAAGCAACAAACATGTGCAATACGGTCATAAAAAACAAGCATACGGAGAGTATAATCACACAATAAAAACAAAAGGGAAATAATTATGAATAGTCCAAAACAAACTCACCAAGGTTATATTTGTTTAGATTTCAATTAAACCTCAATTATGAACCATACTTGCTCAATTATATTCTCAAATCATGCTCCAAAAAATTAATTTTCAAGCAATTCAATCAAATCATGGGATTTATGCAATTAAGATCATAAAAATGAATTAGAGAACAAGCTGAACCAAGATGGGTATCTTTAATAACATCTAAATGAAATGACATGCATAACAAAAATTGAAAAAAAACAAAACAAAAAACAAAAAACAAACATATATATAAAGACGGAGCTACACTTTAAATCCCCACCCCATGCTTAAAATCTTACTTTGTCCTCAAAGTAAATAAAAAGAATGAAAGAGGTAGAGGAAACTCACAATTAATCAGGCATTCTGGACAAATCATTCAGCTCAAACGGAGGTAGTGGTGTCGCCTCTGAACAGACCATAAAATTCAGCAACTTCTCATATTCATAGGACCTGTCCAACACCACAAACAGGAACAAAAACAAGCCAAACTTGCATAGAAATCAGCCACCAATCCAGTCAAGTAACAAAGGAATACCAAAGCATAAAATTCAGCAAAATAGATGACTATTCCTAAGTACTAACACCCTTAAAATATGATAAAATACTAGAAATTACATCCTTGGGTGTTTGAGCAGAAGCTTTCAGCAACAACTTGGATGCAACTGATATTGTGAACCGTCTTGGAGTCAACAAAATATAGGCAGTCTCCTTTGCAATTTGTCCTGGCCAAAACAAAAGACGAAGAAAACACACCACAACCAAACACACTCCAACATCCAAGAAAACTATATCATCCAAGATTAAGAACAACAAAGACCCCATACCAAAATCAGTCCCTGTAAATAGATGCTCAATCACTTATGACAATTTTAAAACATGGAATTCAAGTGATTTTAGGGAGCAAAAAGTGAAACATGGGCGCCATCTCAAAGTACTAGGCTTGTCCAAATAATAACGATTAGAACTCAAAGCAAGAAGCCATATTCAACAAGAATTCCTTAAAATCAAGTAAGTCATCCGCCAATTCAAGCAACAATTCAGCAATCAAAGCAAAATTAGCCCTATAGATCATGCTCATCCATACTTTGCAACTAAATTCATGGGAAAAAAAAAATTGATATGGACACAGGAGCATTAGACATTCCAGTAAACATCATCAATCATTCATCCAAAACTCAACCACTCACAAATTCAGCATTATTAGACTTTAAATTCAACACTGCATATCAAAACAGAGAGAGAAAGCGGGAGTATGGTGGATAGATGTGAACTGTGATCGGCAAGGGGAAGGTGGTCGGGAAAGCTGCTGGAGGGTGCGGTGAGGATGCGACCAGGAGAGAGACGCAGGCAGCCCTTGGGTTACGGTTCCGTCGGGACAAGGGCGAAGGGCGAAGGATGGGTACCTGATTGGAGAAAGGTGAACAGAGAGGACGGCGGAGAGAGAAGACAGTTCTGGGGACCAGGAGTAGAAATTCCGAGAGGGCTGGTGGTGCGGCAATGGTGGAATTAGTTTCGCCGGTGGTGACTAGCAGCGAAAGGCAATGCGCCGGCGATGATGCCGGTGGAATCCGGCGATCTGGAAAACCGGCTGGGGTCGGCAGGAGCTCTGGCGGAAGGATTTGCAGGAGGTTCGGCGGTGGACCACCGGGAAAGAGGACCGGCGGAGTGGTAGAGGGCGAAAGAGGGGCGGTGATGAGGGAGGCGCGGCGAGGAGCGGCCGGTGAAGAAAGGGAGCGGCGCTCAGCGGGGCTGAGATGGGAAGAGAGAGGGGGAGGAAGAGGGACACGGGAATAGGGTTTTTTTTTTTTAATTTACGAAAATAAACAAAAAAATAATCCTAACTAAAAATAAAAAGAAA
The DNA here is from genome assembly GCA_037127255.1 of Persicaria tinctoria. Lineage (NCBI taxonomy): Eukaryota > Viridiplantae > Streptophyta > Magnoliopsida > Caryophyllales > Polygonaceae > Persicaria > Persicaria tinctoria. The sequence goes on from JBANSL010000013.1 coordinate 76,153,094, forward strand.
TAAAAAGAATCCTATCTTTTTAAGATCAGACATTGTTAACGCCCTCAGTAACCTATCATATTCTTGTGCACACATCTTACAAGGCACATCATAGCACAATAAATTGAAAGCATAAAATGTGGAACTTAAGACCCCTTTCAATCTATCAAAGAGTCTAGCATGACTCTCTGCAGAAGGAATATGATACCACCAGCTCAGTTCCGCTGGTGGCTTTTCAAAATAGCAATCAAAAGGATCAACATAATCACCATTACCTTCAAAATTGCAAAAGTTTACCTTTATTACCTCTTGAGCCTCGGCTGATTGCTCTAGACCTGGTTCAATGGGCGAGCTTAGAATGGACGGTGCAGATGGAGTAGGAAACACAACACATGTAACCTCATGCGTCGACTCATGAGATTCCAAGTCAAGAAACATTGGACCCTTTTCTCCATCGTCAAAGAAACTATCGTTGTCTGCAACAAATTCCTTCTCATTCGGCATATCATTGTCATGTTGAAACCACATAGGAGGGAATGAATTCAGCACAATGACTTTGATAAGATCTTCCACTCTTGCATCTTTTAAAGCCTTAAGGGGTGGTAGGATTGGTTCTTGAGAATCAAGAGAAGAAGACAACAATGGGGGCTCGTTAGTAGCACTGCGGCGATCGCCGTCCTCAGATTTTTCACCCTCTGTCCTATTTCCATCTTCTTCTTCGAAGCTCCTTCCTTTCTCACCTTTTGCACTTAACACTTGAATGAGTTGGTTCATCTGTTCCTCCAAGTTTTTACAGCGGCTCATTTGTTCCTCCAATTTTCCGATTTGCCTCATTTTTCCTTCCTCTAACTGCTGCACCACTTGAGTAAGAGTGTGCAATGGATCCTCCAGGTGTGTGACAGAGTCCTCCATCGGCGGAGAAGACGTAGCGAGCAAGACTTCTTGTGAAACATGGTAATCCATATAACAGAAAAAATCCCACAACCCCGACAATCCTCTTAACCGTTTCAGGCCTCCGTTACTCATGTGCTCAGCAAGCGCTCGTGTCTCAACAGTCATCCCATTAATTATGCACAAAATCATATCTCGGATGCTGAATTGATAACCCCATGAACCAAGGTCGTCAACATACTCATGCAATCTACTGAAGTATTGGTGAAAGTTCTCACCTTCAAACTGCGCTAATCTCAACATCTTAAAAAGTTAGTAGCAAGGGCGTTGTGAACCGTAAGATAGGTTCACAACTAAGTTAGATATATAAACAAAAATTAATAAATACACAAAACAAAGAAATAAACTTGATTCCCCGGCAACGGCGCCAATTTGATGGACGGTTTTTTAGTCGCGTTAACCGTATCAAAATAAATTCGAACCTACCTAACTAATGTAGTATGGTAAGCACGAGTCGATCCCACAGAGAATCAAGTTATTCCTAAGTTATGTTTATTTACCAATTAGTATGAAACGGGGGGTTTTGGGTGATGAAAATAAGAAAGAAAATAAAATAAACTATAAACAAATTAATGGAGATAACGATTAATAAAATAGTTTCATCTACAAATAACCACTTTATTTGGTTGAAACGATCCTTGTAACTTCATCTCGTCCTTTTTGGTTTCCTATTAATGTCCTTGTCCCAACCTAATATAGTTACTAGTCCAACCAGTCCTAGCAACCCTTATCAATCGAACAGTCCCTAAAGAAGGATTTAACCCAACTGATAGCTTTAAGTTCAGAGATTAACCAAGGTATTTGCAGTCCCTAAAGAGGGATTTAACAACACATCCAACTTCCTACTCATTCAATTAGTTCAACCATCCCTAAAGGAACAAGTTTTCCACTTGGGTTAAGGTTCACAACCAGGAATCTACAAAACCCTAGCAATTGAATTGATTCTAACTAGTTGCGCGGGCTAGATAGAATAAAACAATAGACAATCAAGCACAAAGAAGTCGAAACATTCAAATATAGGAATAAGGAACAAGAATTAGAAACTCACAATCAATCCAAACAAAGCTTCAAATTGTAGACGAAACGGGAGAGTTTAGATCTCCATAAAAATAAGACAAAATATATATATATATATATATATATATATATATATATATATATATATATATATATATATATATATATATATATATATATATATATATATATATATATATATATATATATATATATATATATATATATATATATATATATATATACTATAAATCTATCCTAATATAATTATATAATAATACCACTATATCTAACTCTATCTAATGCTTAATATATAAGCTATCCTAATTTTAATTATGTTTGCACCGAACTCAAATTGCACACCCAGCCAGCTTTCAACGTTGCAATCAGCCCATGTATCCATCCGAGCCGGCTTCTTCACTTCCAAATTGCAAAATAATCCCATAAGTACGATCAATCTCCGAATTTATACGATCCAGTCCGAAAATGTCTGAAATATATAAAAATACTAGTGTAGTCTCCGAATAGAAAATAATACAAATTAACTATAAAATATGTAAAAATACTTTAAATTAATATGCAAATCTATTCTTAAAATATGACTAAAGTATACTCTATCAGTAATAATAGGCAGTGGTGGACTTACGATTATCTTTATTACTGGCATAATCAGAATCAACAAATCCATGCAACTGATGTATAGTGCTATGCAAACCATAGTGTAAACACAGATTTTTGGTGCCAAAGAGATAACGAAGCAAGTATTTCATAGCAATCCAGTGGTCATTCCCAGGGTTAGACATAAATCGACTTAAAGCACTGATAGCGAAGGTTAGGTCAGGGCGGGTGCAAAGCATGGCATACATAACGGATCCTGCTGCTACGTCGTAGGGGATCCTAGCCATTTCTTTTACCTCTTCGGGTTTGGTTGGGCAACTTTTCTTGGTGAGTTCTAGGTGCCCTCCTAAGGGTATGGAGGTAGGTTTAGAGGTGACCATATTGAATCTCTTCAAAACTTTTAACATATAGTCATCTTGAGATAACCATAGTTGTTTATTAGGTCGGTCTCTAATAATGTTTACGCCAAGGATCTTCTTGGCATTACCTAGATCTTTCATGTCGAAGTATTTCTTTAGATCCTTTTTAACACTATTAATGAGAATAATAGAACTACTTATGAGCAGAATATCATCAACATATAATAGCACATATAAAGGAGACTTAGAAGAAATATTCTTAAAGTAAAGACAGGTATCATAACTGCTCCTATGAAACCCAAGTTTCCTAATCACACTGTCAAACTTAAGGTTCCGTTGTCTAGGGGATTGTTTCAGCCCATAGATGGACCTTTTTAGTAGACATACGTGATCAGGTCGGCTTTTAGCAATGAAGCCTTTGGGTTGTTTCATATATATGGTTTCATCTAAAGTACCATGCAAAAAAAGAAGTTTTAACATCCATCTGTTCTAGTTCCCAGTCAAACACAACACACATAGAAAGCATAAGTCTCATGGTTTTATACTTAACTACGGGAGCAAAGATATCATTATAGTCTATTCCCTCAATTTGGGAGAACCCTTTGGCTACTAATCTGGCTTTAAACCTAGGCGGATCATGCGATTTAAGACCTTCCTTAAGCTCATAGATCCACTTGGAATCTATAATCCGGGTTTTAGGGGGTCTAGGGACCAATGTCCAAGTCTGGTTGGAATACATTGACCCCATTTCTTCTTTCATGGCTTCTAACCATTGCCTAGCATGCTCACTTTTAATAGCAGATTCATATGAATTAGGAGTAGTAGGTTGTCTAACATGATCAGCAGTAAGGAAAGCATATTCTACGATATAACTATACTTCTTATTAGGGATTATGGTCCTAGGTTCCCTGACTCTAGTCAACTGATAGTCATGCAAGCTAGGAAACTCAGATGCAGATGCTAATGCAGGTGCAGTAGAAGTAGATGCATGCAAATCAGAAGAATGGGGGGAGGAGAAAACAGAGGACTCCATTGGGGAGTCAATAGAGAGGCCATTTACATCACTTAAATCAGAAGTAGAGGGGAGAGAAGTAGAAGAAGTAGAAGGGAGAAGGTGAGAATGAGACTTAGGGGAGGAGCCTTCGTCCTCTTCAGTAGCAGCCTCATCTTCATGTTCTTCAGCTTCTGTGTTCTTCTATTCAGTTGTTGCCCCTTGTAGTGTAGAGGATGGTTGCTTTGTTGTTGATTTGTAAACCCGACCAGTGTCATATTCATCTTCATCAGCTTGTGAGGAGGTGGATTCTTCTGGTATCCAACCATCAGTTTGTTCATTTGTACCTGCAAACTCAGAATGTGTAGTTAGTTTCTCTTTCATAGGAAATACTGTTTCATTGAATTTGACAATTCTAGTTGTGATCACCTTATAGGGTCCTGCTTGAAGCAAGAGGACCCTATAACCTTTGACACCATCAGGGTATCCTAAAAGAATACCCTTTACAACCCTAGGTTGGAGCTTACCCTGTGAAATGTGAGGGTAAGCTGCACAACCAAAAGGCTTAAGGTAATCAAGGTTTGGTGTTTTTCCAGTCCATTTTTGTTGAGGAGTTAGGAAATTAATCACACTAGAAGGGGACCTATTTATTAAGTATGTTGTTTTCATGACAGCTTCTCCCCATAGGGTGTTTTTCAACCCAGAGGAGATGAGCATACATCTGGTTTTTTCTAATAGGGTCTTATTCATTCTTTCAGATGTCTCATTTTGCTGTGGGGTGCTAGGGACAGTTAAGTGTCTTTTTATCCCTAATTGTTGGCGATAGTCATTAAATTCTTTATTGCAAAATTCCAATCCATTATCAATTTTAAAACATTTTAATTTGTGATCAGATTGGCTTTCAACCATAGCTTTCCACCTTTTAAAGTCTTCAAAAGCTTGGTCTTTAGTTTTTAAGAGACTTACCCATACCTTGCGTGAGAAGTGATCTATAAAACTTATGAAATATCTCATACCACCTGCAGTGGGGACTTGTGCAGGTCCCCACAAATCACAATGAACATATTCTAAAGGAATAGAGGCAGTATAAGAAGATTTAGGAAATTTCAGATTTGCATATTTTCCAAACACACAATTTTCACAGAATTTAATCTCAGCAGGTATTTTAGCAAGTAAACCATGTTTATGCAATTGAACAAGACCTTTATTGCCAATATGCCCCAGCCTATTATGCCAAGAAATAGTCTCATCTAAGGTCATGTGCTCAGAAGATATGGCTGGGTTTAATTCAGGTTTATTAGCAAGAATGTGGTACAACCTATTCTTTCTAACAGCTTTAATTATAACCCTATTGTTTCTAGTCACAGTTCTTATCCCATTTTTAGAAGCCATGTGACAGCCAAGTTCTTCTAGAGCAGACTCAGACATGAGGCTCCTTCTTAAGCTAGGCACCCATCTAACATTGGTAAACACTCTAACTATACCATCATGCATAACAAGAGGAACATCCCCAACCCCCATGATTTTCAAAGAAGTATCATCACCAAGCATTACATCACCACATGCAGATTTATCAAGTGTTTTAAAATAATGCTCAGAAGGGGTAGCATGCATGGTACAACCAGAATCAAGTATCCAATTATCAGAATAGTCAGTAGAAGATTCAGTACACATAAAAAGCTCAGCAGGACAATCACTCATGCATTCCAAAACAGAGGCAGACAATTCAGTATGGTTAGATTTGGCAAGTTGTTCAGCTCTTTTCTTCTTTCTACAATCCTTAACCCAATGTCCCAAATTACCACAGTAATTACACTTGGAATTAGGGTCAGTTTTCTACAATCCTTAACCCAAGAGGTCTCCAAGGGAGATCCGCCTCAGATCTGATCGGAAAACGCCGGAGGAGTGCTCGGAGCACTTGGAAACCCTAGCGGCGCCGCTCTCTTTCTCTCTCTCTCTTTCTTCGGTTGGATTACCTTGAGACGTCCGAACAAGTGCCAACCCTAGAGCTCTCTCCAGCTTTATATAGGCGAGCTCATTTAGCTGAAACGCCTCGTTCCGAGCTAGGGCAAGCAAAGGGCTGGAGCGAGCTTCTTCTGGGCCGAGGCCAGATAATGGGCTTTGCAAGCCCAAATCCGGAAACAAACATAACATATCACATTTACACTAACTCTTCTACTATATGCTATATATAACACATGATCACAAGATGTTTATCTTGCAATTCTAATGTGTTATATGTAATATATAGGAGAGTATATGTATGTGACTTATAGTCTATATTAAAGCCCTTAATCTAACCTTAATTCTATCTCAAAACCCCTAAAGATCTAGAACCATGATTAAGGTTGACATTACAGTAAACAATCGTATTGCCTTAGATGATGATGGTAGTCAGCCGGCAAAATTCAACAATTGATTTTCCTTCTTTTCACTCATTGTCTCTCTTGTCTCAAGAGTAAAAGAAACTCAAAAAACTCCTTTTGATTTTGTGAGTGCGTGTGTAACTGCACAATCCAAGCCAATCTCTTGTATTTGCCGTTGAACGTGTACACAAAGAGGCTATCAATTAATTATTATAAGTCATAATAAGCTCATATTTATACCCTATTTAATTAATTATTTATTTCACAAATAAATATTATCACATTATTAATATATATCTAATATACACTAATAATAAAATCATCTATCTTTTGATCAAGTTCGTCAATTCTAAGTGTGTGACCGCATATGACCCGTTTATAATAGCCATGGGTTTAACCCGTTTAAGCCCATTAATCGTAGTTGGCTTCTAGCAAAGCATTACGACTCCTATAATAATCGGATTGAATATCTCTATTAATTGTCATATTCCATAATTAGTCATTGCACATTAAATTAAAGGATACAATTTCTTCATAAATGACCTTAAAATTTAGATATGAGGTAAATTTGATGCTAATTTTTATATCTACCCGACTTTTTTTTGTCACTCAAATTCATTGAAATTGAATTATGAATTATATTGAGACGGGACATTGACTCCTAACATTGAGGGGCCGTTTGGAAAGGGTATATGGATATCAGATATCAGATATGGGTATCGGATATGGATATCAATCTATGGGTATGAGATATGGGTATGAATCTTATATCCGATATCTTATATATGGTGTTTGGAACCAGATATGAGATATCAATTATGAGATTTGGAAAAAAAATAAAAATAAAAAATTCTCCTGATCCCTAATTTAGTTGAAGAATGGAACATCCACCATGGCTGCAAGTGTGCAACCATCACCGCAGATTAGAGTTATTTGGAAATCCGAAAAGCCCGTCGATTGAGATACGGGTAAACAAGTTTCAGTTAGAGGTCTTTTGGGGCTAAAATCGAACAATCAAAATTAAACAAAAATCTCACCCAAACAGTGATTCTACCCCATCCATGACAAAAAATCTCCCACACCTACATCACAGCACAAAAGAAGCACGAGAGTAGAAAGGGGCAAGTCGACGAGAACGCTAGTGGACCAGTCGCACGGAAGAAGCAACTCCCCACAGAAACCCTAGATCGAAATTGAGGAGAAGAGGGGCAAGTCGACAAGGAAAACGAAGCGAAGCAGAAGTAGCAGCACAAAAGAATAGCAAGAAGCACAGAAGAAGCAATGAACCAGACGCCCGGAAGAAGTGAAGCAGGGAGCGAGCGAGAGAGATGAGAAAGACTCTCCCATATGCCCCAATTTGTTCAGATATCAGGAAGCAAAAAAAAAAGCTCAATCCATATATCAGGATATCAAATTGATATCCATATCTCTTTTTACCAAACATCAGATATGGATATGGACCCTCCCATACCCATATCTCATATCCATACCTCCATACCAAACGACCCCTGAATGTACACGAATCAAACTCTAACATTGAATGTACACGAATCACCCACATTATTGGAAAAAACAACACTATATGTTTGCATCATGACCATCCAACAACTTATTCAAACCAAACTCTATCGATATATAAAATTCAACTTAAAACTCCATGCTCTCACTAGTCCATCCACACATTCATTCTCAAATCCAAAAAATTGCCCCTAATTGATTCTTAAATCCAGAATTTTATTAGTAAAATCACAAACCCTATCAAAATTTACCCAAATTAATTCTCAAATCCACAAATTTTAATCTAAATTGATTGTCATTTCAACGAATTCTACTTAAAAACAATCTAATTAAATTCACAAATCTACAAACTACAATTCCAAATTACAAACCACGTGAAATGTATTCAGGCTGCTAAGGGTCTGTAAAAAGGGGGGGGGGGGGGGGGGGAGGGTTTTGGGTGTTTTAAAAAAGAAAAGATGGAAGGAAAAAAAGGAAGAAGTGGGATTCGAACCTGACTCAACAGACTCTCCGAATTATATTCTTTTTGCTTCCTTACCACTGTGCCAAGATGTCTTTATGTTTTTTTTCAACTTTATTTTGTATATATTATCAAAATAACAGATATATAAAATACCCCTATACATTTTTCAGGAGGGGGGCTTCAGTCTCCCCGAGCCCCCACAGATCTGCCCCTGCATATGACCATTGATCGGTATTAACACCAAAAGTGGGTGCGCAGTGCGAGTGCGTCTGCTTGCGCGCCCGCACTGTCGGCTGTCGCAACTCGGAAGTTCAGATGGGACCCACCAAAAGCGCGGATCCGCACTGCACATGCGCGCTCTTCCCATGTTCAGCGAACTCGCTCTCAAGGCCGGCCCGAGACATGTGCGAAAAGTGCAGGGCCTCAAAATTTTGGAGGCCTCGTATAAGTGTTACTGTTTTACTATATATATATATATATATATAGTGTAACAGTGTCCCTTTCAATTTTTTTTTCAAAAAACAAAAGCATCTATTCCTTTCAATTTTTTCCCAAGTAAGAGTATAGTAGCCCAAATGCCCAATAGCCGTTTTTTTCCAATTGAAATTACCTAGTCCTATAGCCCATTCCAATCTTTTTTTTTTCCTTTCTTTTTTTTTTTCCATCACAAACATTCAACACAATCCCCTCTATTAGAAATCAACTAGTTTAGTACCCGCACATTTGTGCGGTTTTTTTTATAAAATAATTTTATTTATATTTAAAATATTTATATAAATTAAAATAGATCTTTCAAATCTAATTAAATTAGGATTTGGTTCAAAGTAATTAAAACTAAATATCGCTTTATTTAAATTCTTTTTTGAATTTTAATAAATTTCATATTAACACTTCAACTAATGATTTTGCTTTATAATTGCATTAATTCAATAATATATTATAAATTCCAAAATCTACTATATTTTAAAACTAAACTAAAATAAACTGATTATTTTTATTTATAAATCTAATAAAGTAATTTATTAGACGATTGCCTCAAAATCAATCAATTAATTCAATAATATATTATAAATTCTAAAATCTATTATATTTTAAAACTAAACTAAAATAAACTGATTATTTTTTTTTATAAATCTAATAAAGTAATTTATTAGATGATTGCCTCAAAAGAAAGATTTTAAGAAAAAATAATTAACTATTTATTTCAAGAAGTAATTCAATTTATAATAAATAATAATTTATTTAAATATAGAAAAATATGTAATTGATTAACAAACAAACCTATATTAAAGGGGAAGGCGCCACTTTAGTATTATATATATTGATATATATTGATATAGGGTAAGGAAGTATTTAATAATTGAAAATTTAAGAAACAGAATCGACTTATTTAATTCGAATAAAAATCAAATTAGTATTAAAAGTCCAAAAATAATACCACTACGATCTCCTTTAAATGGTATTGACTCATTGCGGATGACTAAAGATTTCGGTGTTAGAACACATCAAAAACTGCGGGATAATTTATGAAAATTTTAAAACTAAAATAGGGGCACATTTTATGAAAAACAGAAATTACGAAAGCTTTTACATAATTACTCCATCTCCTCCTTCAGCCGACAGTAGCTCGAGCATATATTTATCGGCGACGTTCCGGCATCCCTCCGGCCTAACTTCGGTGAGTTGTAGGGGCTTCGATAGTGCTCGGAATGACAGGTGAAAAGTGGCTACGGATTTTTGGCGATGAAGAGCATCTCCCTGATTGCTGGGACGGGTCCGACAACGACGGGAAGCAGCGGACGAGTCGGCTTCAGCGGGTTTGGATTCGAAATTGGGGGTTTGCGAATTCGGGATCTTTTTGTGAAAAGTTTGTGAAAGAAAACGTTGGTTGTGTATGTAGAGTGTGGTGGAAAGGCTTAGAGAGTCGGATATGGAGAGAAAAGGAGACAGTCTGCTTCGAAAGTGAGCCGAAAAGGGGTATATATAGGGGGAGGATTAGGAGACGAATTGGATGAAGATAAATCCGTAAGCGATTAGATAATCAATTCTAAAGCTATCCCAATCCTCAATTTGATAAGATTCGTCCCGAACTGGGCGGATTTGGATGAACTTTGAATTTGAAAAAAATTTATTCGGGTATGTTTTAATCCAACTATTCAAAATTTGTTCAATAAATCTGATTAGAGACTGCTAAGGAACGTTCTAGAATAATTTGTTTGAGATTTGGGCGAGATTTAAGGGAGGCCAAATCCATCCTTGTTCAACAGTAGATCGACAGGCTCACAGACGGGAGGAAGGTGGAGGGTTCACTAAACCGGTTCACTCTTTTTCCGGGATGGTCCGGTTCGGTTGAACCAAGAAAAACCGGTTTACGAATAACTTTTTATTAAAACCCATACAATTTAAATAATAAAACTAACAAAATATTTTATTAAATACATTTTATTTTATGTAACGACATTTTTCTAAAACCTTATATTAAATACTTTACATATATTAAAATAAGTTATAATTATAAATCCTTCTATATTTGGGAGAAAAATATACAATTTTATCTTAAAATAATACAACTAAAAAATAATTTATTTATTATAAGTGCACATAAATGAAATATCTCAAAAATAGTTATAAAACTCTATGTTTATTTAATTTAAAAATAATAGAACTTTTATTAAAAATATATTTACTTAAAACAATATACCCAAAAATAATTTGGGGTATTTCAAATATATCGACAATATCCAAACAATATATGTACGCCATATCTTTTTTTAGCAAATATAGGACATATCCAAACAATAATTTTCTAACTTAAAAATCCTACTTTTTAATACTTTAAATATTTTAAATTAATTTTCTAATTAAAATCCCTACTTTAAAGGAGAAGCCGCCACATGTCTTAGGCGACTTCTCCTTTAGTATTATAATATAGATTCAACTTATTCAAAACTATTGCAATCATAAATTCAACATCAACTATTTTGATAGGAAATCTCAAATTCTAACTTCTTTTTTTTCACTTTTTATACTCGTCAGAGATCACTTTTTAATTTGTTAGTGGATTTGGTGAATTATTTTTTCCCTTTGAATTAGTTAAAAAAAAGCCCTTAACAAATAAGTTACACAGGACCTCAAAACATAACGAAACGGTCCTTCTCGCTCTTCACATCGATCTGCGTCACCCCCACCATGTAGTTGGCGATCAATTCCCCCCAAAAAAAAAGCAATTTGAGCTCAAAAAATTCACAAGCACTCACACTGAAAAACAAAAACACACCCTGTTCTTCTGAGATCTTCTGCACACCAAAGTACATCGTTCTTCTGCACACCAGAGTATTAAACCTCATTTTTAAAGCCTGACATATACAGTACTGACAATTACTGTAGATTCCATGGTATAATCCAAGGAAACAGCTTGGCACTCAACCAGTTCAATTACAATAAAAAAACCACAAGTAGCAAACTTCATTGACTACAAAAAAACAGCTACTCCAAGTCTCCAAAAATGGATGAAGCTGTGTTGTTTGGCATCACTAATTCAGTCCTGCAACGACACGCTTATTTTTTGGTAGAGAATCTTTTCCTATGGCATAGGATAGAAAGACCGTTGTTAAAATTACTGGATGGGATTGATTTGCTCCAACTAAGAAAATTGTAGATCATATGACTTATTTATGACCACAAATCGTTAAAATTTGTTAGTAAACCTGAACATAAAATTTCTATTATTTTGTAAATCAATATGCAAGTTTTTAATCGATTAAGCACGTACATACTTTTTCTCTTGATCTGGCATTGACATCAGGAATTGACATCAGGACGGGTCGGGTCGTCTCGGGTTCGGGTCTATTAAGGGTCGGTCATTTCGGGTTACGAGTCATGAAATGTTCAACCCAAACTCATAGTTAACGGGTTCGGGTCGACCCAACGGGTCAAGAGCGATACTCATCCAGAATTTTTTAAATGACATACACGATAAAAATATGTGAAATATCAAGTTTTTAATTATTTGTTATAATTTTATTCTTTTTAGTTTAAAGTATGAAATTATATATAATATAAATTGAAATTTTATAGAATTTTTATCATCCTTAAAACCATACATGAATAGTAAATGACATTTAAAAGTAAATAGATGGAGTATTTTTAATGACTATTTGCTTAGTTCCTAAACCTAAAATTGTTATATTACCTTAATAATAGTTATATTATTGAAAAGAAGTAATTAATTTTGCTACATTAGTAATATGTATTATATATATAACAATTTGCAATGTTAAATTATAGAGTAAAGTTGATGATAAAAAAGATAATATTCAATCCTAATTATTATTAGTAATAAATTTTAATATTAGGTTAAATTATAATTTATTTATATTTTTATTATCTTAGAGCTTGACCCAACGGGTGACCCACGGGTTGACCCAACTCGACCTAGAAATTTGCGGGTTGAACGGGTTCGGGTTGCTTCGGGTTTCAGGTTGAAATATTTGCGCCAAAACCCACATTTTACGGGTCGGGTCGGGTCACGTTTTGACATGTCTAAGCTAGCATATATTGCAAATTCAAACAAATATATATGTTTTAAATTTAAATGCATGTCTAGCTAATAAAATATTTCGAGTGAAGGAAACAAAAATTTTAAAATAATTTCAAACTTATTACTAATAAGTTTGAAATTGTTTAAAAAAAATTGAAATTTTTTTTGTCAACCTATCAAAATTCAAGTATATCTGATCTCGAAATCTTATTTATTAGATATATATATATATATATATATATATATATATATATATATATATATATATATATATATATATATATAAAATTTTATTTTTAAAATTCATCATTTAGAATCAATATTAATTGAAGCTAAGCAAGCTCCTATATGCATATATAAACTCAATTAATCATCCATCAACTCAACTTAACTGATTCCTACCTATCAAAAACACTGAAGCCCTAGCTAGCAAATTTAGCACCACCAAATGAATCCTAAATCTGGCATCTCTAAATTGTTACTCCTCTGGAAAGAATGGAATGTCCCAACATTGGTAATCACAAGCCTCACCTTGCAACTAATCCTCATCCTCGTCGGGCCGTTTAGGATAAAAACGCGCAACATCGTCATCGTCGTCTCCATCTGGCTCGCCTACCTAATGGCGGACTGGGTTGCAGCGCAAGCGGTGGGCCTAATCTGGAGGAACAAAACCGATCTATATGCCTTCTGGGCGCAGTTCCTACTCCTCCACCTGGGTGGCCCGGACACCATAACTGCCCTAGCGTTGGAGGACAACAGCCTGTGGCTACGAACTGGACTCCACCTGGCGGTCCAGGGGTACACCACCTTGGGGATCCTACTCAGGTCCATCCAAACCAGTAAATTGTGGATCCCAATGGTGTTGATGTTCTTCGCCGGGAACATCAAGTACATGGAGAGAGTCTCTGCCCTCTTCTGTGGGCAGCTTACGAATTTCGACGAGGACCCTTACATCTATGCCGATGAATTTGCCGATTATGAGCCTGGCATAGTGTTTGTTGGGCCGCCGGCGGCGAAGGAGGAGACGGAGGTTGAGAAGGTGAGAAGTGCCTTCTACTTCTTTCACTATTACAAGGGCGTCTATGCCGATCGCCAAATCAAGTTCGCCACCCGGCTACGTAGTAAGAGGTGTCCTCCGATCCATCAATCTTCACACTCTTTAACCGTTTAACTAATTAATGTTTATACAATTTCTTATTAAAATAGGTCTTTTTTATCAATTAATTTGCACAACTTCACTTAAAAAAAAACTAGTTCAATATCCACACATTATCCAGTTTTGTAATATAAATATTAGTGCGTTTGATATTAAAGAAAATACATTAAAAAAATTGTAACTAATCTTAAACTCTAATATTTTTTCATTTTTTTTTAATTTAGATAAATTTTCTATTAATATCCATTAAACTAATTAACTTCCTTTGATTTTTTTTTATTGTTATATCAATTTTAAAAAAACAATCAAATAAGATGAAATCAATTAGTATCTATTCTTTCAATTTTATTTATTTAGGGCTTGTTTGGTTGAACATAGGAAGTGCACTTCCTAGGAAGTCAATTCCCATGAATTCAATTCCCGTGAATTATAATTCCCGTAAATTTGAAAAAGTTGTTTGATTGATTTATAAGATGTGGGGATTTAAATAGGGAGAATTGAATTTTTACATTAAAAAAGGGTGGAATTGCAACTTACCTAGTCCCCCCTAGGTAAGTGAAATTCCCCCATTTTGTAGGAATTAGAATTCCTGAGAAGTTAAATTCCTGTGTTTTTTCGTGTTGAAAAAAGTAACCAAAAACATATATTTATTCCACTTCCTGGGTTTTTTAACTTCCTGGGTTTTTTAAATGGTAACCAAACGAGCTCTAAGTAAATTTTGTAGTAATTGATTGATATCATTATTCCACTAAATTTTTCAAAAAGTTTTTTTTTTTAATGAAGAGGAACCCACCTTCGGTGGTAAACCCCGAGCATATGGCCCAGCCGGCAAGAGCCATATACAAGGTAAACCGGCTTGTGCCGACCGGCTCGACCCAGTGGTAGGGAGCAAGGTAAACCTTGATTTTTACCCAAGGAAAGAGGCGGATGCAGGGATCGATCCCGAGACCTCCTTACTCCTCCCCTTGCCCCTTACCACTAGGCCACCCCGATTGGGGCAAAAAAAAAGTTTGTTATTTTTTAATACACACTACACATTTTAACCAAACAATTAAAATCTTTTAAAAAATCAACAATACAAAAATCATTACAATCCCTTAGAAAACATAAAAAAAACATAAAAAGACCACATCTATTTTGGAACATGTGGCTTATTTCGAAATACCAGAAGTAAATCTGGTAAATCGAGCGGGCACAAAGAGCATCAGACGGACAACCCGTCATGGTACAACTGACCAATACAACAAACCACACTCTTTGAATCAAAAGATCAAAGCAGCAACAACAAAAAAACAAACAAAAAAAAAAAACTACTGTGAACCAAGAAGAAATTCAGGGTTAGCGAGGAAGGAAGACTCAATGAGCAGATGTGGAAAGTGAGCGCATGAGAAAGTTGATGCTAACACAATGTCTCACCGTCGGGGAGACGGAAAACAGAAATCCACAATGTGGGCAAATGACGACCCCTAGAGAATTGTGGATCAAAATATTTGACTTTTATAGATGACAATTTTATTTTATTTTTCAATTTTTTCAATTAGTGTCTATACATCAAAACTATTCAGTACCCACACCGTGTGCGATTTTTTACAATTTAAATAAATTTGATATAAATACTCATTCAGGGAGCTTATTGTGATAAACCGTAAGAATAGAAAAGAGAGACGCAGAGAAGAGAGGAGAAACTGATGTCTTATTGGGGTTCCAAGGGACCCTTTATATAGGAGTTTACACGGGAACTAGGGTTTCCTGAAGTTTATCCATCCCAATATAATAATATTATAACACTCCCCCTTGGATAAACATCCCTAAATATTACAAAACTATCATATTAAAAACCTCGCCTAGAAAACCCAATGGGACCAAAACTAGGACCAAGGAAAAATACAAATGACATGTGATACGCTTTGGTGATACTGCCTCGTTAAAAACCTTATCAGGAAAACCCAGTGGGATAAAACCTGATCGAAGGGGAAAAGAGTGCAGTGCGTATATACTCCCCCTGAATTCAACGCCCTTCTTGCAGTCTTCTCATTCAGGTAAGCTCTTTGAACTTCTTGATGGTGATGACTATATGAGCTGCATAACCGATCGACTCTCAACATTTCCTTTGACGTGTATAAGTTGAGAGGTCTTCATTGATTACAATTGACTTCGAATGCTTCACTTTCATTTGCTGGCGTTGAGCTGCTTTCAGTGCACAAACATAAGGTACTTCAGGACCTAGTGTGCCATTTCGTCATGGGGGATCTAGTGTATTAAATGGTGTCTAAGTTGCCTCGTTAAAAACCTTAACTTGGAAAAACCCAATGGGATAAAAACCAAGATTAAGGAAAAGAGTACAACATTGTATGGTACTTCGGGACCTAATGCAATGTCACCATTTTCACAATTATAGGTACTTCAGGTACTCTTATCAGGATCATTAACCAATTGCCTGTGACGGGACTTTGATATTAATGCTTCTGGCATTTTCAATCGATCATTTCCATTTATATGGGTATGCACCTACCACGTCCGTCATTTCCATTTGGATCCAAAATTATATTCACTTTTGGTGAATACATTCTCCATATAACCTTTGATAGGTTTTTGTGTAATCAACTTGGCTTTATATTTTATTTTGTACGAACACCCACTTAAAACCAAATGATGTTACACTTTCCGGTGTTGGGACTACATGTCCAATGTTATCATGCTTAAAGAACTCATTCTTGCATGAATTTCCTTTTTCTAGCTCTTTACTATCATTTCGATGTCGACATCTATTTGTTTATTTGATGATCATCATATTCTCATAGGCTCTTTCCACTTCCGGTGAATCGTATACCAAGAGCCTAGTGATCTCCAACACTTCTGATGTACTTGAGAATCACTTGATATTCATTGAGTTTGAGTTACTTCTAGAACTTCCAAATGAGCTAGTATATGTGACTTTGTCACTTTCTTGGCCTTTAGTAAATGCTTTCAATTGCATATTTGCTAAACCTTATAATCATTTCATTTATTGAACTTCTGGTTCACTTGTATTTATCCGCGGATATGAAATGATAGAGAAGTTGCTTTCGCGCAATCTCTTTCTTAATTGTCTCATTTCCTCTCCCTCAAAATATTGAGCATTTGATCACCATTATAAAGCTCTAGGTATTTGATATCAATAGGGACTCAAACCCCATGTATCATCCAACGTCTTTGTGGTCTCATTGTAGTTCATTTGGAGGAGGTACATCTCGGAACATATGTTGTTTATTCAAAACCTTTGAATGACATGCTCTCTTATGGAGATAATTAGGGAGATGTTATTGTGTCAAATTCGAAATGCAAACATGCATGGGCCCATTTGACCAACGACTCTTCTGGGTCGCCGTGAGCTACCGTATGCTCAACAATGTGGTTGATAACATTCTCTACCTTATGTTTCATATGACCAAAGTGTTAAGGCATCTATAATATTGGAATTACACTGGTCTATGTGATAATGTTCCGTAGTTGTCTCATTGAATCCACTCAAGAGACATTAGAGACTTTGCATTTACTTTGAATTTAGATGGTCATGTTGTTGATTTGCCAAGATGATAGACCATATATGTTCGGTCACCCTTATAGAGGATCTTCGGGTCCTAGGGTCTTCTTGTCCCTTTTAGTGGGTGTGTATGTGAATGTCAATGATCCCGCCCATCATCGTTTCACATGAATGACCGAATGCCACAAAGAAAAACATTTTATCATTAACTAACTACTGGTTAGTGATAAGTTTCAATGGGATAAATGGGTGTCAAATAAACAATATATATACATTCTCACTCTGTAAGACTTGCTTCTGGCTAGTCATATGAGATATTGGTGTTCAATACCATGTCAATTCATACATATGTGTCATTGTTACTTCGGGTAACAAGATCAATGCTCTTCTGGAGCTATATGGTATTCATCTTGGTTTTCCATTCAAGATTGTTTGAGAAAACTTCGGGTTTTCAAAGTTGTTTGACACTTATAAAGCCATAATATTCAACCATTGAACTTCATATATGGTGATCCATTTATTTAATTTAAATGTCATTGAATGAGTATTGTCAGAACTTTCGTTGATGTCATACTTCAGGTATGAGTCATTTATAATGTTCTCCAAGACATTTAGAATTAACCATATAACAGACCTAGCTATAAGCCACAATAATAACTTTGGTCAAGCGCTTAACCATAACCTCTTTGACACCCTCTACCGGAGGGGCATGCTTCGGGCAATGCTTAGAGGATAGTCAGGAAGTGGCCTTTTTACCTAGGTCGTATTATGTGGTTACTTTTATTGGTTGTATCAACCAAACAAAAATAGTTCTGAATATGATAAAACCCACATTTCATGTACTTCTTCAGGAGTACAAATGATAAAATTAGGAACATATACTTTTCTGGAGTTTGTGAAATCCTTTACTCTTTTAGAGTTCATAAAATATTCTTTACTCTTCATGAGTTAATAAAAAATCCACCAGTAGAGTCTTCAGGCTCTTAGGTTAGTGTTGAAAACTTCACAATCTACGGGATCGTGGTAAACCTTTCTCCCAAATGTTCATTTGCCAAACAAAACTCCGCATTAGACACTCATGGTAAGTAGTTTCTTCGGGAAACACTTTGAGCTTTGAATTACAATAAGTAAAATCATAATAATTTTATTCAATATAAAGCAATGAATAATAAAAAACAAATAAATAAAATAAAATAAAATTGTATTTGTCCACTTCAGGTGGAGCCATTGAGAAAAACTTGTCAATTTATCATTTTCTTCAAGAAATGATTTTATTCATAAAATGATTCATTTGTCAACTTCGAGTGACAATTAGTCTCTATTATGTATATTTCGATCATATACTCCAAAAGATGATAAGTTGCAATTCAAAAATATAGTCAGTTGTCATATAAACATTGTCCATATTCTTCAAGAAATGGCATGATCGATTATTACTCACTTCCGGGAGAAGACAACTTGTATACACTCACTTTAATTTCTACACTTCTAGGTATTTGTGCAACTTTAAAATAAAAACTCATACACTTCAGGGCATGGTTTTGTCATTAAGAGAATATACAATATATCTCATATCATTTATTTACTTCAGGAAATAAATATTGTCACTTCAGAGACAAATTTGATGAGAGAGATACTTTATGAATATTCTTTTCATATATCTCTTCAAGAGATTATTATCGTTACTACAAGAACGATTTAATTATGAGCATAATGTGTTCATCCTCTTCAGGGGATGAGTTTATTTATTTCGAGAGATAGTGATAAATAAATACACAATTGATATAATTAATAAAATTATAAATAAATAAAATCAAATTGGCATATTGTCAACTTCTTGTGACAAAAGAATGAACATAATGAACATCTGCAAATACATGTTCGTCTACTTCTGGAGACTGGTGGAGAAACCATAATTTGCTTTGTTTAGCTATAAAAATAATCGGTACATGGACGATTATGAGTTTTAAAATTTTATCTACTACGGGAGATAAATTTTATCATGATATATAAGCTAAAATATTTTATTTTCTTCAGGAGATAAATAAGAATTTCATCTTTCTTCAAGAGATATGATACATAAATTGTGTTTACTTTATCTACTTCAGGAGATAAACTACCACTCTTGAGATGATATGCAAATTTAACAATTTATATCTACTTCGGGAGATAATGTTTGTCTACTTCTGGAGACAAAAAAAATACAATACAAATTGAAATGAATAATAAAACTAAAAAAAAAATTCATCACTACGGGGATGATTTTCAATCGTTCACATCTAATTCAGGAGATGTTCCGTTCTTCTACTTCGGGAGATGAGGATTAAACAAATATAATTTAAATAAATTAAATTAAATAACATACATATAAAATAAATAAACATAAATAATAAATATAATTTCATCACTACAGGGATGAAATTTATCGGTTTGATCATCTCAACATGGATGAGATTTATCGTTTCATCGCTTCGGGGACGAGATCAATTTATCATTCATCTACTTCGGGAGATGCTTTCGTTCATCTACTTCGGGAGATGCTTTCGTTCATCTACTTCGGGAGATGCTTTCGTCCATCTACTTTGGGAGATGATTTCGTCCATCTACTTCGGGAGATGATTTCGTTCATCTACTTCGGGAGATGATTTCGTTCATCTACTTCGGGAGATTAAAAAATCATTAAAATAGGATAAATAAAATAAATAAATAAATCATCACTACAGGGATGATATTCAGAATAGGATAAATAAAATAAATAAATAAATCATCACTACATGGATGATATTCAGTCATTTATCACTTCAGGGATATAATAAAATAACATCCACTTCAGCGACCGATTGATCTAATCGTTTCATGGATATAGTTTAATTTATCCGCTTCAGGGGACATTATATTAAATTTGATTTAGGATTTCACCACTTCGAGGGTGATATAATGTACATCCACGTTTCATGGATATAGTTTAATTTATCCGCTTCAGGGGACATTATATTAAATTTGATTTAGGATTTCACCACTTCGAGGGTGATATAATGTACATCCACGTTTCATGGATATAGTTTAATTTATCCGCTTCAGGGGACATTATATTAAATTTGATTTAGGATTTCACCACTTCGGGGATGATATAATTTACATCCACATGTCATCTCCGGGGACATTACTCACCACTTCGGGGGTGATATAATTTGTATAATATCACCACTTCGGGGTTGATATAATACACATCATCTTCGGGGATGTGCTTGTACTTCACAGGGCAAGATATGCAGCCCTAACAGTTTTAAGCCATTTTCTGTAATTATACAACAAGTACGGGACAAATATGTAATTTTAGGAAATACCGGGTCGGTTTCGTAATTAATTGAAACCTGCCATCAAACCTTTCTTCTTCATCGGCTGTACTCAGCGCCGCCTCCAATACTAATCAACGTTTCGATCGATCGGTAAAAACTCACAACCCCGATCCGAATCCGATTTCGTAGGTGGTGGCTGCAGCGCTCCGATGCAGCGCTTCCACTACCAGTCGTCTCCTTTCCCATCAGAATCGGTGGCGGCTTCTTCTTCGTCGGTATCGCAGATCAACGTTGTTGGGCAATTGAGCCCTCGATTGCCAACTGTCGGTGGCAGACAATCAAACGGTTTGGTGAATTCTTATCGCTCAATTGATTGACCTTAAAAAAAAAAAAAACTCAACAACGGTAGATTGAAAAACTTCAAATGAAAGGAACAGGGGTGATATTTTGAATCGGGAAGATACAAGCCAATTGTCTATGTTAGGCCCCGTTTTCACGCTGCCGGATTGCAACCCGGGAGATTGTGGTCGGCGATTCAATCAGAGAAAGAGGACTCCGCCTTCGCCTCTGCTCGACGGGATGAACGGGAGATGGAGCTCTGCAGTTCCGATCGGTGACGGCGAGGCTCTCCGTACCCGGTGGTGAGCCAAACGGTGGCTTGACAAGGATGGTGGCAGATACGAGATTCGATCGATTATCCTCTTCTGCAGGTCCTCTTCGTCGATCTGATTGTCTCGGTGGCGCAGAGGCATGAATGGCTCCGTCCTTCAGGCGACGATCGCCGCGAACCCCAGAGAAGGCCACCTCTTCATGAAGAGTGTACTCCAGACGGAATTCGATCGGCATAACTCCCTCTAGTACCTACTGCATCTTCCCAGTGCACAAGCATCTCGAAGTGGATAGGGGTGGCGAGTAAGGGATCTGGATCTGGAACGGGTTTGAATTTGTGAATCGTACTGAATTTGTGAATTGTACTCCTACAGTATCAAAATTTGAAAGCACGGAAATGAATTGAATAAGGTGTAGGAGATTGAAGTACGGAAATGAATTGAATATGGTGTCGACGGAGGCGGTGGGAAAAAAAAAATAGGTTTTCGCTTTTAGAAACTATCGTGCTGATAACGTGTGATAAACCGTAAAAATAGAGTAGAGAGACGCAGAGAAGAGAGGAGAAACTGATGTCTTATTGGGGTTCCAAGTAACCCTTTATATAGGAGTTTACACGAGAACTAGGGTTTCCTGAAGTTTATCCATCTCAATATAATAATATTATAACACTTATTAATTTATTTTAACATTTTTTAATTGTTATACAATTAAAATAAAATTTCAATTGATTCTCATTAACTTTTTTTTATTGGTTATTACTATTAAGATAAGGAGAAGATGTTATATGTCACATACTACTTATCATTTATTATATATATATAGTATATAATAGATAGTTAGATAGTTAGATATATATATATATATATATATATATATATATATATATATATATATATATATATATATATATATATATATATATATATATATAATTTCATAATTGGATAAAATTTATAATTACATCAAAGCATCATTCTAGAGAAACAAAAGCAATAGATCTTCCATAAAAATTATGATTAAACTCTTCCAAATATTATATCCATATCTAAAAAAATTGGGGAAAATATATTAACAAAAATTGAATTACATGAGTTGATAACCTTTAAACGGTTGAGTATTATTTCAATTTCGTCAAAACCTTTTATGTTCTAAAAATATGTTCATATTAATAAAGTTATTTAATTAGTATGACCATGTAATATATTGATAAAGTTATAATCTTCTAAAAATATGTTCATATATAGCGAAAATAGGTGAAATCTTATCTTATATAGTATTACCTCCGTTCGGAAAAACTTAACACTTTACTATTCATGCACGCTTTTTAAGGAGATAAAAACCATATAAAATATCTATTTTTTATAATAATTTTTTTTACAACTTCATATTTATTATTAATAAGTACAAACTTGTTAAAAAAAATTTATAAAAAAATGAATATTTTATATAGTTTTTATCGTTCTAAAAAAGCGTGCATGAATAGTAAACGACAAGTTTTGCCGAACGGATGGAGTAGTATTTAAAATTGGTTAAATAAAATTGGTTAAATATCTTCCCATGTAAAACATCAGGTGTAAAATTCCTTAAAGGGGTAAAATTGCTTAAAAAAAGACCGAACCGGTTGGATAAAAAAAAAATCTGAGCCGTCCTCCATCCCCATCTCTCCCCCTGCGCACAGAACACGGAAGCGGCCATGGCAGGAGGCGCTGAGGCGGTGGCATCGAGCATGGCAGGAGGCAGGGCATCGACCATCGGGTAGCGCGAAGTCTCAATCGTCGGAATATTCCTCGTCGTAATCGTCGGAATCCTCGCAATCACCGGAATCCTTGCGATCCCCGGAATCGAGCATCGTGCATTGGTCAATTCAACAAGACAGACGTGTATCCGGCGTCTCCTACTCGCAATATCAGGAATCCCCATCGGAATCATTGGAATCGCTGGACCACTACACCTTGCCCAACGACACCGGAGCACCGATTCGCCACCTTCCCGCCACTAGCGATTGCCACCAACGGACTCGCCACACCACCAAGGTCCCGTATCTGCCTCCCCCTTGCTCCGCCGTGCCTTAGGCTTCCACCGGGAGCTTGCCGAAGTCCATTGTGCAACCGTCGTTTCTATGAAGAGGGTTACACTGTTACAGTGTCGATGGGAGGAAGATGATGATGAAATTACAATTTTTGCCCCATATTTTCCCTTTCTTCCCAAATACGCCCTTATCTAAATTGAATAAATTACAAAATTATTCCATAGTTTATAAACGCACAACATAATATTATATTTGCACATTTTAATCTTATTTATGCACTTTAATTTAAAAGCATATTATATATGCACAACATAATATTATATTTGCACAACATAATCTTATTTATGCACTTTAATTTAAAAGCCTATTATATATGCACAACATAATATTATATTTTCACATTTTAATCTTATTTATGCAATTTAATTTAAAAGCCTATTATATATGCACACCATAATGTTATATTTGCACATTTTAATCTTATTTATGCACTTTAATTTTAAAAGTTTGTTATGTATGCACACCATAATGTTATATTTGCACAACATAACATTATGTTTGCACATTTTAATCTTATTTATGCACTTAAATTTAAAAGTCTATTATATATGCACACCATAATGTTATATTTGCACAACATAGCATTATATTTGCACATTTTTATCTTATTTTTGCACTTTAATTTAAAAGCCTATTATATATGCACACCATAATGTGCGTTTGGTTAATATTTTAAACATCTAAAAACCCATGAATTTAAATTCCTTCAATTTGGAGGAAGTTATCTTACCTTGTACCCCTAGGTAAGTTCAACTTCCACCTTTTTTAATTTAGAAATTATCAATTCCTCCATTTAATCATCTAGAAAAAAAAATCAACCAAACATATTTTCACAATTTTCATGAATTGACCTTTATGGAATTCAATTCCCACGTCAAATCAAACAAGCCCTCAATAGAGTTAGAATGAAATTTTGCCCAAAAATATATCCATATCTAATAAAAAAAAAATTGTCCAAAAATAAATCTATATCTAATCAAATTGGGTCTAATTTTATCATATATATAGTATTAATTATTTCTTTCAAAAAATATGATTGGTTCATACGACTACTTGAGAAGTCATCGTGGGTATCAGACTATCAGCCGACTTCTCCTTTATTTTATATACTACCTCCGTTCAGCAATAGATGTCGTTTGACTTTTTGGCACGTTTTTTAAGAAACTAAAAACTATATAAAATATTAATTTTTAAGTAATTTTTTAATATAATATAAATACTTATTAATAATAAGTGTCATATTATTAAAAAAATAATATTTTGTATAGTTTTTAGCTCATTGAAAAGCGTGTCAAAAAGTCAAACGACATCTATCGCTGAACGGAGGTAGTAATAGATAATAGATATATATTTGATGCTAATTTTCCACCTGAGTTACTCTTTCCTAATTTAAAAATGTTCTCGCCTTTGATCTTGTCAACACTATAATTGTCGTTGACTGATATTATACTTTCATTATTTCATAGGAATCATGACAATTAGTTACATGACTAGCTATATGTTAGATCTCTCATTCCTAATTTCCCAACGTACAGGTACTTTGAGTGGATCAAGACATCTGAAGACACTTTCAAAGTGCTTGAGCTCCAGTTTTATTTCACATATGAGGCCATTTTTACAAAGATGAGGATCACTCAAATGAGAACTTGGAAGATCCTTCGCCTTGTTGTGACGTTGCTTGCAGTCGTGTGCCTTGTAATATGGTCCTTCTCCAAGAAAGACGATATCAAAAGCCATGCCATCCAAATAACATACTCACTACTCATCGGTTCTATTATCGTCGATGTCCTAGCAATTTTCCGGAGCCAATTGTCCTACTGGAACATTGCCAATTATAGCGAAGGCTCCTCGATATGGGCATGGGTTTACAACAACCTGCTCGTCCTCTACCGTAATAATCGCAGTTGGGGGAAATACTGGAGAAAGGAGGACGCCCCGATTTGGGAAAGACTTAGAAGGGCCTTTTTTCGAAGATGGTCAGAGTCCATCTCGCAACTCAACATATTGAAATTGGTTAGGGAAAAGAAGGAGATCACATGGTTGGAAAAGGTCGCGGGCTTCTTCAACCTCAACAATGCTCTAATTGCATTCAAATTTGAGACTGGGAAATGGTTTCCGGATCATATGAGAAATTTCATTGTCGAAGACTTGAAGTGCAAGTCATTATGGGCTGATGTTGACAATAGTAAGGTGAGTTACATATGCCATGCGAAAGGAAGCTACGCATGCCTGCATCTATTGACATCCACCAATGTCGAAAAGTTGGAGAAGGTGCTCCAACTTCTTGATGTTAGTAAAGAGTACGAATCCATCTTTTTGCACTGGCACATCATCACAGAGCTCTACTACTGTGACGAAACCCAAACCTCCGGTGCTGGTGCTGGTGCTGGTGCTGGTGCTGGTGCTGGTGCTGGTGCTGGTGTAGAACAAGACCAGGAAAGCCGAATGAAGATATATCGAGAGATCAGCAAAACCCTTTCAGATTATGTGATGTATCTTCTTCTACAACAACCCGTGATGATGGCTTCCGTTGTTTCAGGCTGGTCATCCACATTTTTACCTCATCCTCTATTACATTTTCCCTTTATACCTCAACCCCTTTAATTATTTTAGTTTTTTTTATTACTTGTTTAAAAAAAAATGCTGAAAAATATTACACATTTTTCGCAGGTAATGCTAAGGATATGATTGAAGACCTCTCCAAAAAACTTCGGGAATTAGATTCGTCCGACATAGGGTCCGAACAAAGGTAAAAAGCAAACTGTTTATAATTTTTTGAAAAAAATATTAAACAATGGAAAATTTTAATTTATTCAACCATTGTTAAATTCGAATTTTTTTAATGTATGGACTTTCGTTAGTATTTGAGTATGACTAATGTGACAATATCTCGGTATGACACAACAAACTACTACAATAAATTTTTAGATTTACCAATATACTTGTTTACTATATTTAATTTATGGCGAAACTAATTAAAATAACCCAACCTTTAAGAGGGTGTTAAAAATATATCCCCACCTTTCAAAAGTAAGATAAATATCATGACCTTTATAAATGATGGTAATATAATATCCCAAGATTTTCTCCCCCACAAAAATGATTAGTTTCGCCCCTAAACATTCAATCTAATACATATTTAATTTAAATTATTCAATTTAATACATATTTGTAGACTATAATTAAATTTAATCAAAACAAAAATAAAACAAGTAAATATTTAAAATATAATTTTCAATATCTTGATTGTGTAAAATATCATTCAAGTTTATTAGATTAAATTAGATTGGTTTTTAAGTTTATTTTAATTTTTATTTATTTTGGATTTAAGAAAAAATAAACAATTTACATTCTTTTATATTTTTTTAATAATAATAATTTACTTCTTATATATATATATATATATATATATATATATATATATATATATATATATATATATATATATATATATATATATATATATATGAACACCATTGAATAATCTAAAGAATTAAATTTTCATTTCAATTTTGTAGTAACATAAAGTTTATAATTGAAAAAATATTCTTCGGTTTTGATAAGTTAAATCACTAGCTAATCATTTACTAATTGAAAATATGTTATTTTGCTTTACATTTTTTATTTATTTGGCTTGTTATAGATATTATTGATTTTTAAAAAGATATAAAAAGTTAGGTACAAATTAAATCTAAAACTACAAAAGTTTACTAAATAAACTTTTAAACTCATTTAATTTAATTTTATATGTTTTATTTGAATTGAAAATACATGAGTAATACAATACAAAAAATAAGAATTTTATTGGAGAGAAATCATTAGGATATTATATTACCATCACTTATAAAGGTTGGGATATTTGTCTTACATTTGAAAGGTGGGGATATATTTTTAACACACTCTTAAAGGTTGGGTTATTTTAATTAGTTTTGCCTTAATTTATTATATTTCCTTACAAGTCTTATTTAAAACACGTGAATTTTCTAGTGATAAATAAAGGTGAAACTATTTTTTGATATTATATTTTTTCCCATGAATGTAAAACAATATGAATAAACATTTAAAATATATCGTTATTTTGCTAATTTATC
Source organism: Persicaria tinctoria (assembly GCA_037127255.1). Lineage (NCBI taxonomy): Eukaryota > Viridiplantae > Streptophyta > Magnoliopsida > Caryophyllales > Polygonaceae > Persicaria > Persicaria tinctoria. Next base: position 76,180,663 of record JBANSL010000013.1, read on the forward strand.
CAAATAAAATGCTATAATTGATGTAACCCAAAGCGGACGAAAAGTCCTGACGCATCAACCCCCAGTAAAAACCCGGTAGAGATCATTGAAGGAAGCGTAAGAAAGATGCGACGATCAGCGAACGAGGAATGAAGGGCTAGAAATCATCCGCAGACATAAAGATGTAAGTGGAGTTCCAGCTAACCATGGCCATGTGTCACACATATCGTCATCCCACGGGGCCGAAGGAGCCTTCCACGTGGTGATACCCTGAGTACACATGTTCCTCCCTTGTTCGTACAACGGAGATAGTATAAAACATAAACTTGGACTACGGGTTTTTTGGAAGTTGAGAGAGAAGAAGAAGAAGCATATAAATAGAGCGTCATCTCCTCCGCGTCACAAGTACAATACGTAAACTTCTAAGGGTCATTCTTCAAGCTAGGTAATCTCCTCCGCGTACCACCACAGTCTGAACTACGCAACGCATATCTCATACGTAACTTGGGTAGGGTGAAACCTCTATGGTAGGGTGAAGAGTTCAGGCGTCCATGTGACTTCGTTGTACACAGGTTGCAACACGTTGCCTTTCATTTGATACTTATTAGTAATAAGTATCAAATTATATATAAAAAATTAATTAAAAAATAATATTTTATAGATTTTTTCGCTCCTTAAAAAACGTGCTGAAAAGTAAAAGCCCATGTATTTTGGAACGGAGGTAGTAATATATTGATAAAGTTATTATCTTCTAAAAACATGGTCATATATAGCAAAAATAGGTAAAATCTTATCTTATATTTAATAGTCTTTAAAATTAGTTAATACTCCATTCGGTCGGAAATAAATGATGTTTGACTTTTATGCATGTAGTTTTAGGAGCTAAAAACTATATAAAATCTTCTTTTTTAATTATTTTTTCACAAGTTAATCCATATTTAATTAAATTGGGTCAAATTTTATCTTATACATGACGATGCCCTAGAAAATAGCCCCACCAATTAATAAGGACATGACGTCATAAATAGGCTATCCAACGCAAAAGGCATCTTGAGCACTACAGACGAGATCGTGACCAAGGCCTTCCCCTGAATAGAAAAACACATAACATCGTGATTAATATCCCAACGCTTACAACATATCACCAGAACAATCAGAGCCCGCAGACCTCTCATCAGCTCGCTGGCCAAGCACATCTCCGCTAACGCAGCCATGTGTAAGTACTCAACCCTCTGGCATGAGGGCATACATTACATGTGTCCTCTGTCAGCCCACGAGGTTGCCAGTTAGCTGCTCGCTTAGCTTCCCTATAAATACCCCCATTGAGCCTTCAAGGAGGGAATCTGATTTAAGAGTAACGTAGAAGAGCTATGTGATTCTCCCTGACCTAAAACCCTCGGAGTTGAGTTCTTGAAGTCTTTGATCGGAGAGGAACGTATCTGGAGTAAGAAAGTCATCGGAAGAACTTCCTCTAAAGACGACGATTGAACAGTGATTACCTGATCACGAGCCAAAGACATCGCAAGGATTGCCTGGACCCCTAAAGCATCAACTAATAAAGAACTTATACAATCACCCATCTTGGTTGGGTTTACAGGTAATTGATGACATCCGTCGTCACCTTGAGGTAATAAATATAGGTGAAATTTCAGAGTCGCGTCAATGCATATATAGAGATATTGATTAAATAGAGTTAGAATAAAAATTTATCTTATGCATATATTTTTAAAATTAGTTAATATCTTTTAAAAATATATCCATATATAATCAAATTGGATCAAATTTTATCTTATACATATATTGATTAAATAGAGTTAGAATAAAATTTTACCTTATGCATATATTGATTATTTCAAAAATTTGTAATGAACCATGACCTACTATTAAGGAGAAGTCATTATGTGTCTCAGACGACTTCTCCTTTATTATATATTATAATAATAATAATAGACCGATAATAGATTGTTTGATTTACATCTCCCCTCAGCAACGAAGCACGGAATCAAGCTCGCGAAAGGTTTCGAGTTGAGATTAGTCGAGGAAAGATAAATACAACACCGCCGCTACCAGCCCCACACACTCGTAGTTGGACCGAATTCCCCTACTCGTTACACCCAGTAATGAAAGATTTAGAAGCTTTGGAGGTGGAGAATGGGAGGGAGAGTAAATGGAAGTTCATGGCGGAGGTGTGGGCGGAGTTGGTCTACTACGCTGCCATTCGTTGCAAGCCGAGCGTCCACGCAGCTCAGCTCAAGCAGGGCGGCGAGCTCATTTCTTTCATATGGTTGTTGATGCTTCAGCTCGGCTTCGGATTGCATGAAAGTGAACATGACGCTCTTAAGTTCCGGGTTCATGGTGTAACGACTCAGGTTGCAGTGCCAGAATATCAGTTGCCTCCGAACTACCAATCGACGGAGCACTCGATGAACTCGTAACCTATATATGTATCCCTACCTTTCATCCACATTCTGGATATATAACTTGCATAAGAATTTTCGTGGCTTGATGTGTTTATGATTTATAAGACGCTTGTTTGTAATGATTTACCCGCTTATTTAATATATTTCATGTAAGGGCAATTAGCTCTTTCGATGCTTTCTCCGACGTCTTAGTCATGTGTCTCTTTTTCGATCTTCACAAGATTACCGTTCCATGCATCCTTGTATGTTATAACCCACTTCAAACATGTTTAATCATCTACAAAGTATCTAGACATACACATCACACACTAGAGTTTACTATTCTTACTTCTAACATGTTAAGTTGTTTTTCGCGTCTTTAGAGTGCGGTTAACATTGGGAATTTTGAATCAGTAAATGTGCAATCAAGATGTATGAATTTTGAATCAACTAAACATGTGAATGTGTTTGATGGATAAATTACTATTCTAAAAGAGTGACAAATTCAAGTAAAGGATTTCGACTTCCTCTCCCAGTCCCAGCTCTAGACAAATTGAATCTTATGCAGTATAACTACAAGAAAAAAAAACACTAAACCAGTTATTTCTCAATGTAACATAAATAATAGTAAATTTCCAGTTCCACAGCGAGTCAGCGATACCAACCTCAGATGCAAAAAAAATCGGCTTCTCTCCCGGCAACATGTGGCAAGTAATGGATCATGGCAATGATGACATCACTTCAATCGCGCTTCCAAGTGGCCACGCTGCTTCTACCAAGGAATCGGCATACTTGACTTTCTTCACCAACGTGATCTCTTGAGAAGGACTTAAGCCTGTCAAAGAGAAGATATATAAAGCGAGGAGCATAAGAAACTCAGGCCATGACTGAAGATGATTAATCACCAGGGTCAAGGTGTGTCGAGGTATCATCAAACTTACCAAAGCCATCTACCAGCAATGTGTACTGGTACACAAGGTCCATGCATAGATATGGCAGATTATCTGCTTCGACATTTGGGAACTTGGATTTGCCATCTTCAAGCTTGGTTGCACAAGCACGATTAGCTGCCTTGGAAAAGTCCGAAGGAGTTACCTTGGCAACTGGCTTGCTAGAATCCACAAACCCAGCCTACATTGCAGTTCACAGTTTAGATCATAAACAGATTTGAAGATAATGTCAGTTCCATGGTTATATTTTGGTTATACCTCTGCTGCTCTGTCAAAGAAGAATGAAGCGACAAAGAGATTCTTCTGTCCATCGCCACCTCCACCATTCCACACTCCACCAAAAGTGCATCTCATGTGTGTACAAACAGTATTGTTCACTCCCAGGGCCTGTACAGCTACTTTTCCGCATTCTTCCATGTTTGCACCAGATGGAGAAGCAGATACTTCATAGTTTGCTCCTCCATATTTATAGGTCCCTGGGAACCATAATCCTCATTAAACAGGATTCACATAAACTGAAAAGATCATCATTAAGCACAAAATGGCATTTCTATCTACCCTGATTCTTGAATGATACATCTCTCAGGATTCGGGAAAGATCACATCACGTATCAATGTTGAGAGGGATGCCTTTTAGATGCTAAAAGTAACTTTAAGCAGGAAAACAGAAGATATGTACTTATTTAGAACTTCTAACTCCAATAGTCCAATTGAGTTTATTCCTGAATAATCTTGATCATGTACAGCTAAATACCTCCCTAGATCACTTTTTTACATCAAGCATGTTGTTAAGCATTAGTGCATTCCACACCAATAAGATCACTGGGATCATAACATGAGCTGTGAGCAACAAGCAAAACACCCATACTACCAAACTTAATGTAGGGGATTGGGGGGGTGAAGATCAACTGATATTCAACTACCCATAGTTTAAATTCACAATTGAAAAGAGAAGCTCCATGTACCATGATAGCCTGCCAAAATGCATGGATTGGCAGAATTTCCAATCACTTTAAGCATCTCAGCGCGTGCTGCTAACAGTCCATAATGCAGGTAACTGCACAAGAAGATCAAAACACCTAAATAAACCGTAGTCCATCAACTTAAATGCAGAAAACAATGTTTACTGACTCAAAAAGAGCATAGAAATGTATCCAAACAATCATCATAGGAGATGTAATGGAACCTGTGGACATATAGGTGATATTTTCTTCCCTTGAGATACATATCCTTTACATATGAGTCCTCCCCATCTGAAAATCTTGGTGCCTTTGCAGCATCACTATCTGAGATGGCATATGCCATTTGAACAGACCCCCCTCCAAGATCAACTACACCTACTGTACTGGAGTATTTCTTTCCCAACTTCCCCAATAGGTAGTTTATAGTCACCTTCAATTGAAAATATCAAATATCAGGTAATTCATAACCATGAAAACATGTCTTATTACAAGTAGCAGTGATAAAACTATAAACAGAGAAAGAGTTCTCATTTACTGGATATAGATGGAATATTTAAAAAGAAAAATGCGACCCACGATAAAAACAGCATCAATAAATAGAGATCCATAATCATAAGAAACCGATACTTCCAAATAATGATGCTACTGCCTTTGTAATACAACTAAAGTGTTGTCAAGAAGAGAATTATAAACATGCAAAATCAAAATTCATGGTGAAAACCTATAGTTTGAATGTGATTATAAGCAGCCCTAGCAACAGATAACAAACAGAGACAACAACTTAGAAGGCAAAATCCAGGAGAGCACGACAATTAAAATGAAAAGGAAAACCCATAACACAATTTGAACATACCCATTGGTAAGCACCCTCCTGCGTTCCATCGAGGACAGTGACCCAATCCGAATCGGATTTAAGGGCACTTCGATCTTTGAGAAGGTCCTTGACCTGTCAAAGGCAGCTACTGATAGTTATTCACACACAACTTCCTGAAGAAATATTCACATTCTAGCTTCTTCACAAAGAGAACAACCTACCGCCTGCAAAATTCTATCTGGCACATCACCTTCCAATTGCCTTAAACCAGCAGTTGCCTGTGAATAAGCAATTCAATGCAACTGATCACTTTTTCTCTTCCCCTAAATCATGTAATCAGGCATCTGATCTAGCAGAGACTCTGAAATGAAAAAGTAAACACTCACCCCAACTTTAACTGGTGTTGCACTGCGTAACTCTTTTGGAATCACATTTTCTGCTTCCTTCAGGAGTGAGATCAAAGACTCCGCTGCCTCCCGAGGGTTGCTGGCATATGAGCTCAGACCTGGTTTTTTCTACAAAATAACATTAGGTAAAAATATAATCAGATTTCTCCGGCCTGCAATTTAACAAACTCCCAGGCATCAATCAAATCAGAGTCCAAAAATGGAAAATTTCCAAAATCACAATCTACCCCATCGGGAAATCACAATCTAGTATTGAACAAAAGACCGTACCTGCACAAAAAGCTCGAGATCTTTACCAATGGGGACGAGATCCATATTCTTATCAAAACAAAACACATGAACTCTACTGCCAGAACTCCCCGCATCAAAGATCACCGCGAATCGATTCCCGGACCCAACCTTCCGATTGCTGACATGCGAAGTCGAAGAGAAATCATCCTCCGTAGGCCTCGGCATCGTGGCGAGGACGAACGAGATGAGCAAAACAGGGAACAAAACCACAACAATCGCGCCTTTATACCTTCTCGCCTTATCGGAGAGCGATTCCGGCTGCTGGACCCTCCCTCGCTTGATCATCCTGTCGATGGAGTGATCGGCGGCCGGATCTGGCAACGAGGAGACCGAATTGGAGGCCGAAGCGGTGGACAGCGGCTGTAATTGAGACTGATTGTCGAAGAGCTCCGCCGCCGACGGCGTCCGGTACCTGATCTTGCCGTTGGCGGGGGCGGCCACCGTAGAAGCGGTTGAAGTAGATTGTGCGGATGACTTCAACGGCCACTGCGACTCCCTCTCCGAATCCAGCTCTGCGGATTTGGAGATGGAGATGGAGATGGAATGGGGATGGGAGGGGTTTAAATCTGAGATTTCATGGAGGGAGGGAGATGACTTTGAGGAGAAAGTGGAGGGAGTAGCTATTTCGTGGATGTACGCCTAAGGAGAGTAGGAGTGGGCCCAATCAGCCCGCTGAAATGCATTTTATTTTTTTTTATTTTTTTTTAAGGTTTGTTGCTATATTCACCAAGCACATGTGCTATGTGTTGTACTCGACACGGACAGATCCTAGATTCATTTGAACCACAGTTTGACACGTGTCTAACATTAAATATGTCTAAAGTTCAAAAACCTACGAATAGATCAATGATCCGTTTCATATCATAGATGGATCGTTCTTGTTAAAATTGTTTTGGAAACGTGACTACGGTTCAAAATTTTATGTTAAAAACTCGCGGATCAAGTGTGTCAGACTGATCATTGATCTGTTCGTAGCTTTTTTAATGTCATACGTATTTAATGTTGGACATGTATCAAAATGTGATTTAAACGGATCTAGAATCCATTTGTATTATATACATATAACACATTTACTCGGTGTATATATATAGTCTTGTTTGAACATTTTTCTTTTCTTTTCTTTTTTAAAGTTTAATAAAGAGAGAGATTATGAAAATGTTCAACATCTTGAAGTAAATGAAGGAAAAGATGTATAGTAATTAACATGTTGCTTTACGTGAATTGTAATGCATGATAATGATAAGCATGTATGATCCGATCTTCACTAGAATTGAAGTTAAGATGGAGTAGGGTTATGTTTCCTTCTATGAGAGGAGGGTGATCTTGTGTGATATATTAGTGATAAATAAAAAAATGGTTTTTAAGTAAAAATGTGAAATGATTGATTATTTAACACATGTTTTCCGAAGGATAATTATACCAAATATCATTTTTTTTTGTAATCTCAGATTTAGGATTGGACTTCAGTAGAGCTCTATCATCTTGAAAACCCTTTCTTTGGGACCTTGCTTTAAGGCGAATAAGGGTTATTTGGGACCTCTTCGATCCCTTTCTTTGTTGAGGGCGCCCCATTGTTGGCGGATCATGGATAACTTGACCAGGCTACCAAAACGGTGCTTGCGAAAGGGACTAGGGTCATGGACTATAGGATTGGAGACCGGCGTCACACCAAATTCTGGCTTCGTACTTTGATTTGAACAACGCATTATAAAATGACATTTTGTCTAGGACAAAAAATATGATTCCAATTTGTGTACGTAAAAAAACAGAAATAAAAACTGATAAACGTATATATCCGTTGGAATATATAATTAAGAAAAACATAATGTATGTGGTTTAGTGGTTATGTAGATCTTATTTTCTACTACACATCTCAGAACTAGTTGCCCCAAGTCCAAGGTTACTATATCAACAAGGAGATCAACAGCGTTTTGTACCGATCACTACGCCTTCAATCTTCTGAATCTTACAAAACAATTGGGGAACAAATAATGGGCATTTGGCAAATGCAACTCCAGCAAACACTACACAGGTCTAGGAGTCTCATGGCAGAGGCTCTCGGATCTCAATCGCGCGATTTACATACTACCTTGCACAATTTCGGCTACTTCTGAGGGTTCAGGACTACTGAACTATATGTAACCTTATTTATTCTTCCATTTATCATTCCTACTAATAGACACTCTAAACCTGAATCTCGGCCACCAATCCTATGATGTTGGTCAGTAATGCCACTTGAGAATACCCTTTCCGGCTCTCACTACACAACAACAACAACAACACTGAGAATGTGGGCAAAGCAAAGAAGGAAAGCATGTCACCAGTGAATTATGAACTGCACAGCTGAAGATTCACGCTTGAAAGGGGTTACTTGTCGATTCTAAGATGGGCACACAGGTGGCCGAGCTCTGGCCGTGCATTCATCCACTCGGAGAAAGATATCTTGTCTGAAGAGGAACTGTAGAGATAAGATCGGAACGTGATGAGGAAAAAGTACCGCCTGCAGGTGGAATTAGCAATTGTTAGGCCAGGAAGGTGCTTACAGTCTGTATAACAAACAGGATGTATTGATTGTATTCCAACTCAGTATCCATCTGCATTCAAACCTTGATTACCTGACCCCGGGGTCTTCAATTTGATTACTAGTATTAAAAATGAATTAATGTTGAGAAGATCTTGAGACTTTGGGGATCAAGTTTTAGTTCATTAACCTTGAGCTTGGAGGAATTCCAATTATCTAATCACCCTTGTCTGTTTGGGTTCATTTAGTTCACACTTCACAAGAAGGGCTTATTTTGAGATCAAGTATTATTACACGAGCAACAGCGTAGTCACCAATTCGAATTTCAAGACCAGTAATTCCTTGTGCACTATTTAAAAAATTATCTAGGATGTTGATGAATGAATTACAGACTTGTTGTTATGTCATGGCTAGAATAAAGCCATGCAGTGATAGAGATTAGGACAAGGTGGAGTCATCAAGTATTTGCGAACCATAGATATTACGGAGTATTATGATTTTTCATTTTCTGGAACCACAACGTTTAAATAGACCTCTACATCATTATAAAAGATAGTCCATAGATGAACTGAATAAAATTATACAGCAAAAGGGGAGTTGTCTACTAACCTTAATGCCTTCAACCCCAAATCAAGTAGGTGAACCTTCTGTTCCTCATCACCTTCATGGATCTTCTTCAGCTCCTCAGTGCAGTTAAAAATATCATTCCGCACATGTCCAGCACCAGCACACCTATAGCGAGGGAAGATCCAAATGTGAAAATGTATAAATGAAATATTAATGCTTCAGCCAACTAAAACAGAATAACAAATTCATTAAAGCCAAACTGTAATTTTAGCACTACAACCCAAACCCTGAGTCCTGAGTGACTCCAGGAATAGGTGAATGTGATGGGACATGTATGAGATTGTAGTAATTTAACATAAACTAAATGTGTTACAGAGGAGAGACCATGTTCTCCTAAAGTGATTTGGAAACACAACTAAAATATATGAGACCTTATGCAAGGTAATAAACCAGTAGTTTGAAAAAATTCACCTAGTATCTTTACCACTGCTGCATTTTTTTACAAATATAGAGGAGATAGCATAAAGTACGACGATTAAGGATAATGACACAACAACAACAATCCGGTTGGGGTCTGTAGGGTCGCACCCATTCCCCGAGCAAGTTGGAAGGGTGTTTCTGAAAGACCCAAAAGGGGAAGACTGGTGCAGATAAAAGAGGATAAATGAGGATTTTAGGCCAGGAAATTGATCAGCTTAACAGCTTCAAATCAATCTCAAAGCTTCAGTCCATGGTAACGCATGGTTTACTAGTATGAACGATGGAAAAAAGAGAGATTGAATAGAAGAATTTAAAAAGAAGAAACACAAGCGCATACAGCCTTCCATATATGATCATTTTTACCTTTCAATGACATCATCAACTACTGTTTTGCTCTTTGGACCATTTGCAAGAACTCTTATGAGGCTTAGTATGTCCCTGTATTCTCCTTGCTTGAGCCCTGCTTCATCAGAAGTACTTGAATATGATCTTGCACCCAAAGATGATGGAGAGAGATCACATCTGGCCTCTCCTGCTTGAAGCCTTAGACACATGATTGCCATGGCATATGCAACTCCTCCGAATCCAGTATGTGACACGAACAAATAACACCCTGCAGAGCTGCAATGAAGTAATGGAAATGTCACTTCTCCCAGTTAGTAAATAGATAGAAAAAAAGATCCGCTTCCAAAGAATGCTCTATTTGAATCAACCACTAGACCCTACTGAATTGGACACGGCCAAAAATTCAAAGGATGTTGACAAAGAAATTATAAATTAAATGTCTGCACCCAGAAGTGTTGAGGTCAAACAAGGGATCCAGAATGAACAACATCTAGAACATCAGACTAAAAAATGGCCGTCTTATTTATTCAATTGACCATTAACTTTTAACCTATGGATAGTCAATGAAGAAAAAGCTACAGTAGACTTGAGGAATAAACTTTAGGGTGTTTTGAGCCACACCATTTTGAGTGTGGATACTAAAGTTCTATACAATCACAGATCATCATATGCATGTTTACGATATTTCGTTAGTATCCAAGTAGTTATCACACCTCATTTGATTAGTTCGTCATGTTAGTATGCTTGTTAATTTTTTAAGGTTTATTCCCTGGGTATACCCCAAATACTTGCAATTATTTGTTTTCAATCTACAATTTCTATAAACCTTTGGATTAAAAATGGAAAAAGAAAAGGTGAGGTAAAAAAATCCCGAATTTCCATTATTATCAGAGGAAGAAAAAGTTATGGTCAGCTGACATGCATATTTGACATTAACTCCTAGATGATAATAATAAGTCACAGGCTCACAGCTTCACAATCATTGCCCACAAACCAGGTTCAAAGTAGCTAATGTTTCTCAAAAAGAGACCAGATGGTCCAGATTATTATCCACAGTCCTTTAAAACTATTGGACAGTTTCCTTGTAACACACCTAAAAAGGTAAAAAGATAGGTCATAGATGAGGAGAGATTCACTTCATTTAGGAGAAGACAGTGCAGCAGCCACTCGAGAAGGCAGGATCTTACATCATTAGATGAACCTCACATATCTATGTCCGCTTTTATGTCCACTCATTCTTGAGAACAAACATTCAGTGGAAATGAAAATGCTTGTGTTCATGTAAAAAAGAAAGAAAAACACAGGTGTCACAATCAAACAACTTAATCATGCATCAAATCATTTTGATGGATATAGTTCTCATAGCCAGCCAAACATTGGGCAATGCGAAGACAGATGCATCTATTTTGTAATAGTATTATCCCATAGGTCCAAAGAATTGGGGAAAGCTGAGGCTAAGGGCACCACATCAGCAAATAGTTTGTATTAGCAGTGATAAGCGACAAGGAATAGAGCAAGAAACTAAAGGAAATGATCATCACTTGAATACAAAAGATTCTGGAAAAAAGAATGTCGGAGGGAGGGAAATCCTTACTCATCTTTGCAGTCCTGAATTGCATCCACGTCAGATGCTAAAGCTTCTCTTTCTCTAGTCATTGGTATTCTTTTGTATGCTATATCATTGCCGTCATCCTTTAGGGCAGAATAAACTTCAGCAGGAGTCTTCACATCATCTACGGAAATATTCTCCCAATATCCAACAACATTAGGTTGGTTCAACGCCGGATCATACTCTTCCCGATGCAAAAGCATTCGTCCACCAGCTTGTTTTATTTCTGATACTATGTCTTCTTTCAGTCGTCCCTCCAAATGCTCTACCTGCATATTAATAGGATAATTAATGGTGTGCTTACCAAAATAAATTCTAATACAATGAGTAACAGTGACAAACCGCTGGACCAGTAACTCCCACATGCTTCAATGCATCAACAGAATTGTTTAGTTCGCGAAGAACAAAAGGTGTGCCATTAATATAAACCACAGCCTCCTCTCTAACATCAGTTACTATCACTTTCTGACTTCCACCGTTGGATTGCATGGCATGTAAATAAGCTAGCATTTCTTTCGCACCAGTTATGGATGGTGTTGCCATGCTGTGCACGGGATATCCATCTACCTGGAAGGAAAAATACACCGTAAGAACTAAGAATTTGTCAACATTAATGTGGAAGAAATCTAATGTAAAATAGTACTCCCACCATTTGGTAAAATATGTAATTTACTATTCACGCACGCTTTTTAGGATAATAAAAAAACTACTCCCTCCGTATTGCAATACTTGTTGTTTTAGACTAGTAAAGGTGTATCAAAAAACTTGTTGTTTTAGCTATAATTATTATCTTTATAGGTAATGATTGCTCTTTTTATAGGTAATAATTGTTGCTTTTAGGTGTTTTAACCTATAAAGGTAAAGTAAATATAGGTTTTGTTAATAAGCGTGCATAGAGCTAAAAGCCTAAAACAACAAGTATTGCGATACGGAGGGAGTATATAAATATTAACTTTTTTTTAATTTCAAAATAGTTGGTGACAAATATAAAATTATTTTTAAAAATTAATTAAAAAAGTTAATATTTTATATAATTTTTACATCATCTTACAAAAGCATGCGTGAATAATAAATGTGTTTACCGAATGGAGGGAGTAATGTATATAACACCAAAAAAAAAAAAGCAAACCATCAGTTTTCTATGTGAATTCAAATATTGGGTTGTCAGTTTAGACATACTGCAGGTCTTATATCAAGCAAAGTCTTCAATAAATCTACAGATGATGACCAGATAGAAATATAGAATAAACAAATGCGTGCTGTATACTTTATGACCATGCAACAACAATATGAGTTTTCATTTTTAGTTTCAAAAATGTTGGGGATTTTGTTAACTATTATTAGAATAATTACTTCCAATTTGTTATTTCTTTAACTATCTACCTGATTTTCAGACCTAGCAACTCAGCTTAAAAACACAGAAAGGTGTTTTAAACAAACTGATTTCAATTTCTGAAAAAAATGAAAAGATATCACACAAACTCTTAACATCTGATATTGTTGACAGCTCGTTTTTCCTTCATCCATACAATTTCTCTCAATAAACTAAACTGAGTATAGAGTAATTTGTGATTTATAATTTAAAATATTAATGCAACCAAGAAATAAAACATAGTTAAGACATTATATCACACACCATCTCCAAAAATAGTGTCCCTGCCCTTAAAAAGCATTATTACATGGAGGTTGGTCATTTTCCAATTTCCATCAATCAGGAGCTATTCACTCAAAAGAGCATATGACTCACCATATATTCATATCAGGCCAAGTCTTTTTGCATAAAATGTTAATTTTTTTTTATATATGCATAAATCATGTTTTTTACAAAGACCTATCCATTTAACAAATGAAGAACGGGGAAAATCAATAATTGGAGATCCACAAAGACAGGGGCTTTAACAGACTTGACACATCTGAAGGCCCGACAGGCAGCAGCAACAACAACAATAGAGTATGGCCCCTGTCTAGGAAATGAAAAGAACTACTACAATTCCCACGACATGGCGTATTTGTTTTCTTAAAAAATAAAATCCTAATAATATAACAAATAACTATTAAATAAAATATAATATTAATAGAAGTTAGCACAAAAAAAGATTGCGTTGAAAAAGTAAAAAATGTGTAAAAATCTTTAAATGCTTCTTATTTAATAGAGTAGTTAGTTATAGATAGATAGATATTTAGATATAAAGATAGATTCTATATTAATTCAATGTTTTTAATTGAACCAATTGATTAGAAAATGTAAAATATGTTCAAGAATAAAGAAAAATCATATTACAGTTTAATTGGTTGAAAATTCATTAATTCAAAGTTTTGAATTGAACCAATTGATTAGAAAATGTAGAATATGTTAAAGAAAATATTAATATCTATGTTGATTTGATTGGTTGAAAAAACCTATAATTATGGTGGTGATGACACCTCATCAAAAATGCTTCTCTTAGAAAATGTAGAATACGTTTAAGAAAATACTCCCTCCGTCTCGAAATTCATGTCGTTTAGCCTTATGCACAAATTTTAATAAAAACACTCATCCATCAATCAACATCATCATTCCACTAACTTTTTCATTAATTTTATTACCCACTACATTTTTTAACCAATCAAACCTTCAAAAAAGTCAACAACACACAAATCAATACAAATCATTACTATCCACTACCTAGAAAACCTAAAACGACATCTATTTTGATACAAAACTAAAGAGCTAAAACGACATGAATTTCGAGACGGAGGGAGTATTAAAAAAACTATTTTAATTTGATTGGTTGAAAAACCTATAATTATGGTGGTGATGACACCTCATAAAAAATACTTCTCTTTTAATAGTTAGTTATAGATTATAGATAGAAGTTATAGATTATAGAAGATTACAGAATAATTTAAACCTATAATTATGGTGGTGATGACACTCCATAAACAATGCTTCTCTTTTAATAGTTAGTTATAGAAGTTATAGATTATAGATAATAGAAGATTATAGATTATAGAAGATTATAGATAGACAAGTACCTTGACGACATGAGGCGCCCCATGTATCTGTATATTACTTGAAGTTCTCTGACCAGGAAAGTAATACATCTTTAATATAGAGCCCTTTCCCAGAACAGAACCACTGCGGGCCTTGACAACAGCCTCCATCACTGCATCTCCATGCTGATATTCATATGGTGCTCTCAAATCTTCCTGTATTCCGTAAACCAAATAAAGACAATCATGAAACAAGTTATTAAAAGGGGAGTAATAAATCAGGGAGAATAAAATGTCATTCAACATGCTATAAGACAATGCAATAATGCTAAGTTGGAGAAAGAAGCATAACTGGAACAGTAAACAAACGCCCTGGCCTCAGCCTTATGCTCCATTTCATTGCTTGAACTTCAGGTCTTTGCTGCAACCAACTCTTGAAACTTATCCTACTCTCCCCTTGGTTACAGAATCCGTCAAATGCTTCACTCCCAAGATATGCTGCAAAAGTAATCAGACGAAAATACCTCTCTAAATACTCTGCACCACGGTTTAGTGCAACCCTTCTGACTCTAGCCTCAGCGTGATGTTGATTGAACATTCTTTTATAATGCAACACGGCCTCACGAATATTCTGTAGAGCAGAACATCTGTCAACGATTGCATCTAAGGCCTCACGACATTCGATTCCATTGCCAAACAATCTAGTTATCTTCCATAATATTAAGATATCATCAATCCCGAAAGAATGACTTGGCTTTGCCTTTCTGCCCATGTCAATGACACCAGATGTCTGTGAAACTTCATTATCTGCAATATCTTCTTCGCTTGAGGATCCTCTATCAAGCTCATCAATGGATGTGTTTTCCTGCAAGATTCTAATAGGTCTTCCATGATCCATTCTAACTTTGAGGAGGCAGGCAATTACAGTGCCAGTTGTTGTTCTTCCTCTACCCATCTGAAAATATGGAAAACATGTACTTAACTAGCAATAAAAAAAAAATCTTATCTTTCAACAATAAATTTCATTGCTAGTACGAGAAGGTTTTTCAGCATGAATTTAATTTTCTTCATTTTTATTTTCATAAACAATAATGCAGAAGAAGATCATCTAAGGAGGCAATGGTAACAGTGGAGAACACTTTGTCTTCCCAGCCTTGCGGATGCAAGGGGAAAAAGAAAGAAGAATAAAAACATCGATAAGATATATAGTATAAGCATTGTGAATCACATGAATTCACCCCTATGTGTTAACAATACCTGAAAAGTTTACAAATTTTGTTACAAAAGTTTACGAATCTACACAAGAGCAAGTTTAATTTTAGAATGCACTTGTATGTTTAATTCTGGAATAATTCTTTAGGCAATAAATATCTAACAAGGACTATTATATCTTTTCCATCCACATATTTATTAATTATTATTGTAATTGTTTATATTGGCATACTCCTATGTATGTATATTTAATTTCGTAACAGCAAAGTTCTTCAACCACTCCCCCTTGTCCTCTTTGAAGGCATATTCTGCTACATCCAAGTATTTTCTTTTATCCATTGTTAATGAAGTATATTATCTATTAAACTGTCATTAATAAATAGTCAAAACTTACTTGGCAATTGAACACAAAAGCAGTGTCCTTAGAAGCCGAGGCAATACTTATTGCTATGGTGTCAAAATCAGAACTTTTGGGAGCTTTTCCGTCCGTAATTGGAACACGAGCATACTTAATGGAATAGCCCTCAGCCTCTAGGCACTTGAAAACTTCTAGTGGTGTCTGAATTGACTCTGGATGCACGTGTTCCCAAGCATCAAATATCTCTCCATCATCAGTTTCGTGAATAACCATAATAGCACCTCCAAAGTGTTTTGCTTCACGTAAAATGTCTTCCTTTAATCTGGCCTCCATCCTCTCAACCCTCTCACGATCAATTCCCTAAATCCATCCAAATCATACTCTTGAAATAAAATAGAGAACATAAGCTTTATGAAGAACACACACTCACACTCTTCACAATGGCATAAAACAATCAAGATCTAGAAATTATGTTCTTCAATAATCCCCACATAATTGACAACGCCCAACAGATTCAAGTTTAGACCACCAGTAAAAATTATAAAACAAAGTATATTCCAAAAACTAATCTCCACCACAAAGTGATAGTTGCATCAAAATTTGAGTTTACCTACCATATATGCAATCCATAAATGCCTTAATGGAAACTATTATGAAAATAACAAATAAGACCATAAAAGTCCACTAGGACATTGCTTTTGAAAAGGGGTAACTAAACAGCTTACAACCATGAGTACAAGAAAATAAGAAGCTCTTAGAACTATTAAAACCAACACAACAGTGAAAACTTACAGTGTATTCCAACATGTTTTTATATGGCCTTTCAACTTCACGAAGCACAAATGGCTTTCCATTAATGTAGATAACAGGTTCCTCCCTCATATTGTGCCAAAGAACTGGCCGACCACCTGAGGAACCACCAACTCTATGAATAACAGATCGAATGCCATCAATTGTTGGATTGGCAACACCATAAACAGGAAACCCTGGAACTTCCCTAAAGTTAGGGGCACCTTCTACCCTCTCTGGCAATGACACATTTTGACAACCAGGGCAATGATCATTTTTTAAGACTGTCTGCCGACCAAGCACCTGCCCGCTTCTCATAGCTGCAACCACGCCAATCTCAGAAGGACGGCCATTTGCAGATTCTGCCATCTTCATTAAGGATGGTTTTTCACTCTGATATCCAAGTGCGCCCATTGGGTCTCTCCTAAGCAACCTAAACAGCAGTGAAACAAGAATAATACGAATAAACTTCACAAATGATCAAAAAAATGTATGCAGCCATCAAGGTCTAGGGGGTTGAGATGCACACACCCTAGAATCGAGCAATTCAAGATGGTGTTTCCAAAAGACCCAAAGATGATAAAAGTATGACAAAAAAAATTGAAATTCAGCAATGAGACCAAAATCATTGAATTTAGTTAAAATGTTCAAAAAAAAAAAAAAGTTAAAATGTTCCAAAAACTGGTATGAGGGGCTATATTCATCTCAAACGGTATGACAGCCAAAGAGCCACACTCAAGCCCCAGGGGTAGGCGCAGAGTTTTAATATGTGAAACACAAGATCCATCATCGGAAAATACAACCCATAGGCCATAGCCAACACACTGCATCCAAAGTTATACTACTGCTTTTGAAATCAATTGTTACAGCTTATAGTGCAACTCTAACAATGTTTAGTTAAATTTCTTCAGTCGACAACTAGTTGGAAGCAATTTTTCAATACCTATTACACAACCACCACCAGCTGCATCTTTACACCAGAACAACTTTGACATATATAAGACAGGTAAACAGTGCAAACCAATAAATAAATGCTAATTTTCTACAGGAAACCACCTAACCTCTCATAAAACATTACCTTCGGATTATACTATACAGTTCTGGCCTAGCTTTCATCCAATCAGCAAAACTATTTCCAACAGAAGATTTAGCGTGTAAAGATCTCTGTGTGTGGATATAAACGGCAAAGCATATCAAAAAATAGTATCTCTCCAAGTACTCAACAAAGAATGAAAGTGCTGTTTCTCGCTTCATCTCATCTGCTTGCCGTAAAATACTGCTTCGATATGTACCAATAGCTTCGCGCAGATTCTGTGATGAGAATCAACAAAAAAATATCAAAGACCGTCAAAGAAACTATAATTCAATGTAACCTTGTAAGGATAGACATTACATATTTCTAGAAATAATTTTCATACCATACGCCAACATCATTTCATGTTGCAAGGATGTCATTTTTATTGGCATTTTATTGGCATGGTTAGGCATGACATTATCACAAGTTATGATGCATTTTTACTTGATTTATCTAAAACCTAACTCTCTTGGACACTGTATGTTACCTAAATTATGCAGCATGAAAACAAAGGGATGGTATACCTAAATGGAGTTGTCCTAAATATTCTTACTTGGGCGAGCATGTGTGTTTCTTTTCAAAGGAAAAGATCCACACGCATATATGGCACTACAAAAGGTGAATATATGGTTTGTTCAGATTCGGTTGGGAATAAAATCCCTTGGTTAGAACACCTTATTTATAGACATCCATATTAGAACTTTCCAGTATTCCCTCCCCAAAAATAAGCTAACATGTTGTACTTATCCTCAGCAATTTAAACTTATCTCCTTTCCTCGGATCTTATGCCATCACGTGATATTTTGGTTAGAAATTAAAAAAAAAGGGAAAGATAAATAAATGAGGCCATAAAAAGAAATGCTTTGATGGCGATATAAAGAGAGAAGAGTTTGACTTAAAACTCCTTTTACATGGGTCCAAATTGTTTCTCAGAAAGTCTGTTGTACTCTCTTTTCCGGGATGGTTTAACTAGGGGGGATGTTTCAAAGGAAAATTTAGTGTAAGACTGAATGAGAATTATAGTGCACATATGAAAGTTTTACAGATGTTCAGGGACTCTACCTAACAAATGGTTTTCTTTTGAATTTGTCATCTTATGTTTAAGAAAATATTTCAAATGAATGTGTTTTTGTCTACTTCCAATCTGATCGGTATAAATTATGATAAGTATCAAGTAACATAAGGAAATGAACCATAGTAAATTCATGCATTAGCCAAGATGTTTAGAAACCTGTATATTACACTCAATCATTCATCAGCTATACATGTCAAGGAAAAGTAGCAAAGCTAAAATATAAGAGATGAACGATTATTTTCCCATAAAAGTGCTTCCATTATGTCTGTTACGGTTTTCATTCCTTAGTTCACTTTTACAAGCTAAAGATGTCTAGAAAGCTGATATTATTGGCTTAATTGAGTCTTTCAATTATGTACTCCGTATATTCAATTAAAATGGCATGATTTAAGTTAATAAAAGGAGTCCGACTTCAATGCTTAAGTTAAAGTCAAGCAATGCTCGTAAAAGAGATAAAAAAAATTCCCAAGTTAGCTTGCCTTGTGCAATGTGCTGTGTTGCAAAAAAACCTATGAGATGAATCACATAAACATTAACCCCGAGCCTATTGCGTGCTCGCACGCAAGGGATGGGCAGGGTAGGGTGTTGTATACGGATTTTGGAAAACTTAATATTGATCTGAAATATAGTGAATATTACCTGCATGGAAGCACACTTATCAATTACTTTATCTACTTGCTTTTTACCTTCAGCGCCACCCTGAAAGTCATTTAAGAAGACAATTTGAGAAAAATTATTGCCGGGCAAGTTCCCCTCCCCTTGAAAAAAATTAAAGTCAGGCAATAATAAGATGAACACAATGAAAAAAAAAAAAAAAAAAAGTGCCCCCAAGTTGGTAGTTGTGGCACGAATTAGATGAAAACTTAAAATTGATACCTCTAGAACACGGACCAAACTCCTAATGACAGCATACTCGCCTCTCCGAATTGCCTCCTCTGAACTCAACATGTGATCCGTCCCATTAAAGCTTATATCAGACACTCTACCAATAGAGCCATTCCTCGGGATCCCTACATAGCATAAATATTATAAAACAAATGAAAGATGTTACCTTATTTACAACACATTTTAAGGATGGTCATTCTCTGTCATCATTGTCTGGAGATGCAAATAACCAGTACTAAGAAGCCAGAGGGCAGGATTAAAAAGAGATTTTGAAAATAGAAAAGATGTATGGAGTGGTAACGGTGCTTAAAAGAGATTTTCAGAAGAAAAAAAACACATGCACCAAACAATTCACAGCATAAGTTCAAGATTTACCAGAAGCTCCTATCCTGTTGTAGTAAATCAAAGTGGCAATCACCATCCCAGTAGTCGTCCGTCCACGCCCCATTTGACAATTAAAAATTATATCCGTCTCTATGTGAACTTGTGATATTTTATCAACCTGAAAACATTACACAATAGTGAAACTTAGGCATGTAGGCCTGAATAATCTTAGTTGTTGAGCAGTCAACTACACCCGGCCAATAAAAACAATGACTAAAAGTACCAAGATTAAGCAAATAACCCATACACCTAGTACCTAAAGCCCCCATGCATAGTTAAATACAAATAAGAGGGTCCACCTATACCCTGTTGCACCCTCTCTTCAATGCGAAGAAATAGAATTAACGATGACAAACCTCAATAATTCAATCCCAAGAAAGGAGTGTTTTATGCAAAGTTTCAAGATACGTCTCTTCGAAACAAAACATCAAGAAGGCTGTATTGTAGAAGTCTACTTTCCTCAAAAAAAAAATTAAAAAAGATCTTTATGATTGTGCAATTACTATATGTTCCCCTGGGTCAACAATCATTGAATGGGGATCTAAACATTAGGGGGGGTTACGGAAACATGAAAGAAAATCAAGAAAGAAAGAAAGAAGGTGATAAAAGCATACTAAAGTTTGTAAGAAGAACACTCGTCACCAAGTTCGGATTGGTGGAGTTGATGTGAAACTGAAGGGGGTAGAGTTCACATCCCACTACAAATCCGAAGATTCAGAAAAGAAAAGGGAAAAAGGGTAGTTATTTTAGGGGCACAATAGAAGGGGCATGATCAAACCAATAACAACAACAAACCCATTATATCCCGCTCAAAGCAGGGCCTCAAGGGTCGAGTTGTGTGCACCCTTCCCCGAAGGGGGCATGATCTAACTATCAAAATAAAAATTGACAGTTGAGATCTTACAACTCCACCCATATAGAGCTCCACAAAAACTCTATGGGATCCCATTCTCCCGTCACAAGGTCAAATATAAGCATTAACTTAAGAGCTTAAGAAGCAACCAGAATATCAAAATCCAGCTCTTTTGGTGATTTTTCATCTGTTATTGGTACACGCTCATAGTCCACAAGGTATCCCTCCACTTTCATCTCCTCATACACCTGCCAATTGAAATATATATCATAAGCATCAACAAGGAATTGCACATTGCTATGCTTTACGTTAAAGACGGGATCAAACTTCAAGGTTACACCTCCAGTGGTGTCTTGATAGAATCTCGTGTAACTGGTTCCCACTGATCTACCATTTGGCCACTTGGAAGTTCATCGGTTACAAGGATCTTGTTCCCATATCTGTCATTTCACACAGATGATGAAAATTTCTCTTATGCAAGGAAATGCCAACAGTATGGTAAATGAGAAAACGTGAATAAAAAGGAAAGATGTATAATTACCTTGCTGCTTCCACCAAGATATCCTCTTTTAACCGAGATTCCATTTCTTCTACTCTGGCCCTGCTGATGCCCTAAATCACTAGTAAGTGTCATACTTAAATTGAAATAACCAATAAATAAACCAAGCACCAGTAGACAAGATAACAAGAATCAACAAAAAGATGTATTTCATTAAACAGTTCTATCTGCTGCAGAACCAATCCTCTTCTTAAAAATGAGAGAGCCTTTTCATGTGCATAAAAAGAGACCATCCCAAATCAAACGCTTCCCACTCAAGAAGCTACAATTTTTAAGGAAAGAGCATGGATAAATGGCTGAGACAAGAAGAAATGTTCATCATTACAACAATAGAGGAAGAAGAAAAGATGTGGTTTCACTGTTTATTTTTTAATCTTACCAATGTAATCTTTAAATTTATACACAAATAAGTGACATAAAAAAACAAATTTATGCCCCAAGGGATGTCATTTTAGCCTGTCCTTCAAGTATTTTCTAGGCACTAAATTACCGATAGAGTATTGTCATTTTAGGCTTTCTAGGCAAGTAATTATGAAGTTCATTATTGAAACTTGCACATCCAAAGACTCTTATGTAAACTTTCTAATTTCATTGGGTCACATGAGATTTGCAATTAAATTTAGGAATACTTCATGATTATTCTATTTGAATTAAAGCGTGTCAAAAGACTAAAATGGCATCTTTTCATTAACGGAGGGAGTACAATAAAATTTTGAGAGACTATAGGCAAATCTTAGTCTCATGAACAGCATTCTTAATAATCATGTTTAAAAAAAAATGACATCCTTCGGTGAAGAGATAGGTATATGTCTATATGATAAGGGTATCTTCATTCTAAAACAATGAAATTTCACTTTTTGATCCATGTGAGGCAACTATGTCAAGCTAACCGCTTCAACCTTTCGCATCTCAAGATAATAAGTTACCCAATAGATACCTGTCATCGCAATATTTACTACTACCGCAAAATTCCGGTGTCCCTCCTTCACATTTTCCTAAAGCCGTGAGAGAACAAAATCCAATGGCGAGATTTAACAGAAGAAAATTGAAATGGTGCAAATTTCATTACAGTGGATCTAAAATATATTTTGTTCGTCAAAATATCTAAATATGTTCAAGTAAATAACATTAGACTATATCCCCTTCAAACCTTTCTTATGCTGAAAGGGAGGTAGCAACTGATACTAAGATACAGTTGAAAATGTAATGAGCTACTAAAAATCTTTCCATAAATAGTCCCTAGAGCCTACAAGGCAGTTTTAAGCCCAATGAAACAAAATGCCTGCAATTTTGAGCAAGCACTTCACAAAAACTGACTTAAGGGACACTCGCTCAACAAGGGTTATAGCAAATGCAATCAACTTAACAGAAGCATATCTTTTCATGTTGTCCATAGGAAAACCACAATTGGAACACCAGCAAATACAATGGATGATCAAACAGTAAGAACATAGTTAAAATATGTCACTATTCAATGTGCCTGTTCATGAGATTTTTCAAACCAAGCACTACCATTGATGTTAATCATTAAAAAGGACAACGAGAATCACTTTCTAAAAATGATCTGTTAATTAAATTGGTACTCCTTCAAGAGTTTGGTCCTTCCACTTTATAACCCATAGAAAGGAAAGAGGGAAAAAAAAAGAAAAAAAAAACAGTTCCCAAAAGCTCCACAGAAACATACTGTATATTCAAGATTTGAAAACGGACTTTCTACATCTCGTAACACAAAGGGCCGTCCATTGATATACACCACCTATCACCAAAATAAACAGCAAATAGGTCAATATAAACCTCAAGAATTTGTTGAAAATTTATTTTTAGCTAAAACATATCATTATCATTATTAAATATTACAATGGTAAGTCAACAGAAAAATGAATGAAGATGAAAACTGCAAACTAATAATCTAATTGATATCAACTTCTCTTATTTTACCACATACAAAAAGAAATTTACCACTGAAATATCGTAAATAGAAAAGGCAATTTAATTATATAAATGAAAAAGGAAAGAGATAGCCAACTGAAACCCCAATTACCCATCCCAGTCCTCACTTATTTTCATGCCCATGGAGGAAGAATAGAAAAGAACATACATAAACATGCACAATGCGTGGAGGGAAGAAGAGAATTGCATACATAAACATTGAGACATTAACATGGCTCCAAACCAATGGAAAAGGATGTTCATAATAGAAAATCAATAAACGTATCAAACAGATGATTTATGACTCTTCCATTACACTTGCCTATTGTTTTATTTTTAATTGCATTTAGATTCTTCAGGTGTGGTTACAACTAACAAAACATGACCTAGTAGACTTGAGATATAAGCACTACAAATCCTCCATTGCATTAACTTTGTTCTTCAGCTAATTTATAAATAATATAAAGAAGAAACCTGTCAACATCACACTTCATAATCTGGAAATGTTTTTGCTATATAATGACCCACAGAGATTCTGCTGGTCAGACTAATTATTTATTTACTTCAATCTAGTTGGATTGAGACGAGTGCCATCAACTTTTGATGCAGTAAAATGTAAGTAAGATCCATGAGCAAAACCCAGCGTCCCAAATCATGCATATATAAAAGAGAAAATAATCTTATTTCATCACACATGCAGTAAAATCCAAAAAGAAGAAAACAGGACATCAGCCGAACTCTGCAGTGGAAGCAAGGATCACTCATTCCACAAGGCACTAAAATCGATAAATGTAACTAAAATATGAGGAGAAAGAATATTTGTTATACGCAAACATTTCATGTTACCGGCTCCTCTCGAAGACTTATCCAAAGCACATGTGTTCCTGTCCCATCAGATCGAGCACCAACATGTTTCAGGACATTTAGAATTCCATCAATTGTTGGAATTGCAACTCCATGAACACTCAATGTATCAGCCTATAGGTAATCATAAGGAAATGCAATTATGAGTCATGAAGACAGGAAAGCATCTTCAAATATTCCACTTGAAGAATCAGTCACTAATAAAATTAGCAGAGAACAAGGTTAACAATTTAAATTTTAATAATACTTCATCCCAAAACAATTATCCAAAGTCTAAACCTCACTTTGCAAGTCCAAGAATATGTCTAGTTTTCAGCTTATAGTGGAAATAATATTCACTATATGGAATAATTGAGCTAACAACCCCCCCCCCCCCCCCTTTCTGTCAGATTCTATCAATTTGACCGTAATTCTCTGAAGGGGCGAGCATCTGAAAGCACTCTTTTTAACAACAATATCAATAGGAATTGGTAAACGTCCCAAGCCAACAAGAAATGAGTAGTCAGAAATTCCAAGATCCACATAAATTATTCAACTTAAGACCATTGCACAATAGTACCCAAAACAACATTAAACTATATTGTTAATCAAAATTACATAGGGTAAATTTTAAAAAATGAAAAATAAATTATTCAACTTAAGACCATTGCACAAACTATCTCTAATAGTCTAATTTATGTCATTTGTTCAAAAACCAACGATTTTATTTGAACAAACGACATAAATTAGAGATATTTTTGTGAAAATTTAACTTATTCTGTAAGTAAAAGTTCTAATTAAAAAAATAGTTTCACATTGATTTGGGTGCTTATTTTCAAAAAACACATTGTTGGTAGCATGAAAATATAAAAGTTTGAGAATAGATTACAAAAAAAAGGAAATATGGTCCTCCACGCTTACTCCACCAAAGTTCGGGTTATTTGAATTAGTTTTCTCATCGTTCTAAATATGGGGCTTCTAATGTGTGTCCATCATTTAATCAATGCTTGATTAAATTCTTTGTGGCTTTAAATGCGAGCATAAATCACATATTTTCCACCCCAAATCGCTATCAAAAGTTTGAGAATAGATTACAAAAAAAGGAAATATGGTTGATAAAACTGATGTTAAATTCATCAATCATATTATCATATAACTATCAAGCAAGGGCTGGTTGTTATTAAGTTTCAGAGTGATACTTGGAGATTTTGACAATAACTTGGGGATGAGGGGAGTTCCAATCATAAATCTTCGAACTGTTATTTTCTTACATCATAATAAACCACGGGAACACAAAGAATGTAAGGGCTTCAAAAGATAGATGAAAGTAGTTCTTTGATCCACTAAATACCTCAACAGATATAAATTCTAAAGGGATAAAACCAACCTCAGCTGATTAGAACCATAAAAAACCTCCAAAGTATTATGCGAGTATAAAACAATATAGACAAAAGAAAAACAAATGCATATCACGCGAGAGTGATTTTCATCAAGCCCGTCACGGAACAAACATTAGTCAGACATGCATAAAATGTACTAGGACTTATTTGAGCATCCGAGTATTTTCCCTAGAGGCCATAGTTATTATTTATAATGACTTTGTGGATGAAAGATTATGAACTAAACTAAATGATCATTTCCAAACTAAAGAGATTGTCTTAGACTATATTGCCAAAGCCCGAATCACCTTCATCTTGAAGTATATTGATAGCATTACAAGTATCAAGCAAGCAACCTTTTAAACCTTCCACCACCTTCATCTTGAAGTACATCAACCGCATCACTTAAGTAAGACAAAGAACTTTTTTCTAGAACCAAAACACATTATGACACCCAAAGCTAAAAAGGTCCACTTACTCCTGATTTGTAGGCTGTAGATTGTAGGCTCAAATAATGTTGGAAGTTCAAAGTAGGGGAGCAATGAGTAGAGCTCTTCTCTAGGGTTAATGCAAAAGAGAAAATAAACAGCAATCTCTTCCCCTAACTATCATTTCGATTTGTTTTGGACAAACTAATTTGAAGTGAGTCCTCTTCGAAATTTTATCAGCAGATAATCTATATAGCTACTTTTTTCATTTACTTTTGGGTGGTACAATGATACTTAAAATCCTGTTTCGTAATCCCATTGATATGTTAAAACAATTAGAATTCAGCTTGTGTTATCAAAGCAGCAGATCAAAAGGTGGCTAACGCATTTTATAGTTGGATTTTTCCACGTGTATGAATGTAACAACTTTAAGCTCCATAGAACAATATGCTACTGCTGACACATGGAAGAATTGAAATCACAATACATACACAAGGGATTTTGCAGGAAAATCTGTTTTGGGGGCAATAAAACAGTCCTCATTACTGTGAATACATCCAAGTTCAATAAATTGCAAATAAAACAGGCACAGCAGCGAGGAAAAGATGCAAACCTGACGGTAATTAGGAGCTCCTTCAATATGGGGAGACAAACGTTTGTTTTGGCAACCTGGAAAATGATCACTCTTTAAGATAGTTTTCTTCCCCAGAACTGAACCTCCTCTAAACTTCATGACCTGGTCCAGCTCCTTTGATATCGACATATTATGACATGCTATCATGCACGAAAGTGGATGAAGGTGAATTTGAGCTTTCCCAAAATAAATCTGCTTCAGGTTTGCCCCTTGATATGGTTTATAACGTAATGGGTGGCCTGCTAATTCATCAAAAGGTCATACTAGGTTATCCCTTATGATACATACAAGTGCCTAATAAATTAACATCTTCACAACATATAGCATTTTTTATTCTCCGAGCAGCAGCATGCATAGCTACTTTAAAAATTGAATAAACTATTCATGGTTTCCAAAAATATAGCATTTGATAGCTTTACATTATTTCAACCCAAGCATCCTTCTGAGTTCTCCAAGGATAATGTCATACAGTTAATACTCACAACTCCCACCATCAAAGAACCTTCTTTTTATTTTTTTCCTCTCTTCATAATCACTCAGCTAGCTAAAAACTCAATAATAGTATTATTAGTATATTAGATGTTACATAGCCACAACATTCAGCTTTTTCACTTTTTCAGGAGACCCTCTAAATTCTCCAATTTCAGACAAGCCAAAAGGTCCAATCAAGTTCTCACCTCTCCACACCTAAAACCAATAAAAAATGGGAATTACCCATCCATAATATCCAATTTCAATATAAGAAGCTCCAAAGCAATAATCAGAAACCAATAGGTGATAAGATAAGTGCTTTCTGAAATTGTTTCAGCCAAGACCGGGTAAGTGCTTTTTGAAATTGTTTCAGCCAAGACCAATTCAGATAGAAATTTAATTCAGTTGACAGAGTGAGAGATCTAACATAGTTGCAAATAAACAAACATGGGATAACAAATGAAACAGTAGAGAAATATTTAAATATTAAAACAAAACATTAGATTAAACTGCACAAAGTCTAACAACAAATACCTAGGTGAGAAGAACTATAAGACATTCAAATAAATAATAAATAAAACTTATATAAAAGTTCATTAAAAGTTGTACAAATATATCTCTGTGCAAGAGTGAAGAAGAGATTGCTAGGCGCTAAACAGTGGCAGAGGTTCCATCACCTAAGGACAATCTGAGAGGCAAAAGTGCTTGTGTCACACACACAAGACATACATTTATGCAAAATCCTTTTTCCCCCTTTGTGACTATACCTTGAGTGATATATCACGCGAAGATGCCATGCATTCATGAGTTAGATATGCGTGAAAAACTGGATGCCAATTAAATACCATAAATGTAAGCCATTAACATCAAATTTCAACATAACACATTTCCACATATTGTCTAACACTAAATTAGACAAAATAAATAAATAAAAAGATGCAAACAACATTATAAAGCAGTACCGTTGCATCAGTAAGTGTCAAGAGACTACCAAAAAACACAATGATTGAAAAGCACAGAACAAAATAACTTGCTACACAGAGTTTATTCATCATCCTTATTTTGACAAGTAATGCTATTAGCATATCGTGCGTTAAACATATAAATGATCTATGTTCACAGGATTGATTTAACAAAACCACACATAATTTATCCTATTTTTAGGAAAACCACCGTACATTTTCCAAATTAAATAAAACCACCCATTGACCCCAGGCACATAGCTGCATGATGCAATGAAAAGGGCAGATTTTTTTACTACTGGACCTCAATTCCAGATGTATTCCCACAATTTACGACCTCCACAGACATGCGCAAGCTGAGCAGACACTAGTTAAGTAGTTATACTGTTACACACTTCTTGTCCCCAGTAGTCCATTAGAAGCTCTGTTAGGTCACCGATTAATGAGCAAAGTGTTCTCATTTATTGAAATCGTCACAAAACTGTTGGTTACAAACCCACCCCCTATTTAGGCCATTTTGCACAAAGCGACCCTATATTCTGAAAACTGCATTTAACCACCCTTTATCCATGTTTTATTTGCAATTCACCACCCATGCCCATTTTATCCATACTAAAACTTTAACAAAAAGAGTGAAATGTGCAAAATGCCTCTTATTAATACATATTTCACATTTATATTCTTGTTCGTGATTTTGCTTTATGATTCAATAAAGTTATACTGGGTTGGGCCCTTTGGGTTTTTGAGTCGTAAACAAAATGTGGATAAAGGGTGGTTTAATGCAATTTTTAAAATGAAGGGCAGTTTTGTACAAAATGGCTTGAGTAAGGGGTGGTTTTTTGCAATTTATGCATTAAATTAAACCCCTAAGAGCCCCCTTGTTGATCAGATGTGAAGAAAAACTGTTGGTATTCATTGAGAAAATCATTGGTTACAAATTAACCACAGGCGAAACTGAAAACAAAGTTCATAAGCCTAATTTCGTTTGAATGAACCAAAGACCAAATTCATACCCATAATTCTAACTCTTTATCGGAAAAATTCGGAAAAAGATGAAAGCTAATAGCCATAATTCTTTAATTCAGAACTTCAACTTCAAATTGGAATTGCAGACATCATAAGAATTTACACGGAACAAGACAGCATGAAAACTTACACTGAACTACAGACCAAATGTCAAGATGAACAAACAAATTACAATTCCAGGGAAGTTCAAAATGAGTTCAAATTGCAATCGGCATTATACCTCATATTCCGAAATCCGATTTCAAAAACTAGGGTTCCATCGTCCAATTCGATTCACAAACCTGTCCACGGCTCAAAAATTGCAATCGCAGGGAACAACCTAGAAGAGTTCCGATAACGAATTTCAAGCAAAAATACCAAACTCACATCTGCAGGCAACGAGAGAAGATTGCGTAAGTATCCGGCAGCTCCAAACCTGCGAGAAACCGTATCACACAAATCAGCGCAACTACGAACCTAAAAATAACATCAACAACAACAAACAAACAAACAAGAACCAAAGATGAAGAATCAACCTTCATCCACCGAGCTCCAAGCAACGAATTTAGATCCAGACAAGCAAGCAAACCTCGAATCCGAGCTGATGTACAGTGAACGGGGAAATCGCGTGCGAGTTGCTCGGGGCCGTTGATGTTATCTTCTGGATTGTTCTTCGGGGAGGAGTGCGGGGTGATGCGTTATGGATCGAGGTGGGAGGAGGGTAAGAGACATCAGAAAGAAAAGGAGGGATAAGACGACGACGTTTTGGAGAGGGATTGTTAAAATAATTTAAAGAGGGCACGTGCAACACATGTCACACCAAACGAATGGATGCGTTTCGGGCACTTTTGCATGACTGGCCCCGGAATAAATAAAGCGGTAAAAAAGCTGGCTTGATGTGAAATATATTTATAAACTAGTTGGAGAATATATTAAGGATTAGGGTTTGGAAACGAAGTATCGATATTCATTTCACCCACTCCACTCGCACAATTTTTACGGGTAAAAATTCATAAAAAGCGGATGACGAGAAATGAGTGATGGGGATGATTTAAATTATTTTTTATCAAAAAATAATATACATATAAATAAAATTAGTTCAACGGATTATATAGAATATAAATAAAAGATATTTTAGATTCTCTTAAAATACAAATAAAAATTCACATTTATAAGGTAAAAGATTTTTTCCCCTAATCTATCTCGTTAATTAAATGTCATATAATTTAATAGATAACTTATTTTCAAAAATATTTTAATATTTTTTTTACGAAATATGTAGTCAAATTTATTATGTTAGTTTGCTAAAATATATATATGCACGGATGAATTGTGACTACATATTATGGTTACATAATATTTTGATAATTTATTTTGGTCTTTAAAAATAATATAAAAAAAAAATATCAATTATTAAATAATTAATTTTGATAAAAGTAATTCTTGCCCTCAAAAAATAATCTAGATACAAATAAAACAACACTTGTCAAGTACTATATATTTATCTATTAATATTTTTGTTAAGTATGACTATGAAATATTTTTTATTTTTTTACCAATTAATTATAATATATATATAGATAAATTGTGACTTATCTATAAACTTTGATAATATATTATTTTATTAATTTTTTTCTAAAATCAACCACAAAATATATTAGTCTTATTATATTTACTGTTGACGAATGGAAACAGTCTAAAACAGAATATTTTTATACGAAAGTGGGCAAGAAAAGGATATGCTGGGCCATATTGGATTAATTTGATGCGTGTATCACGACTATAATATTATAGTCTTATTAATTTGATGCTGGGCCATTGATTAATTAATGTATTTGTAACATTGTCATGTAAGAGCACCATCACCATGTCCATCCATGTTATCGTAATGGTAAATTAACGTGTTGAATTATTTAAGTTATCATGTTAACTTTGCAATTTAATTTACACTATCTTGCTATAAATATATCTGCAACTCGATCTTTCGGTACGTACTAATTTCTAAACCTAATAAATTATAAGTATGTCATTTTCTTGCAATTTTTATTGTTGTGATATTTGATATTATATTGTTTGATTTTAATTTATAGTACTTAGTACTTACTATTAATATCATCATTTTTAGTTGATGACATATTATTATATAGGGTGGTAAGTTGTGTACCCAAAACACATCAGAATGTGCGCATGTATGGCGCACCAGATCGCGTGCATCCTGGATGTGTGTACAAAAAAATTATGGGAAAAATGTGAGCTATAAAAGAGCGGAATTAGGGTAATTATAATCTTGCACCCATCCAGGATGCGCGTAAGATTTTTGTTTTTGGTCGATCTACATGCATCTTGGATGTATAGACTTCTTTTTTCAAAAAAAAAAATCGTTACAACGGCTAGTTTCACCCATATTGCCATACAATGACCTTAGATTGAAAATCATGATTTATCCGATATTGAATATTAGTTTAGATGAAATCGTGATTTGTTCGATAGGGAATCCAGCCTAGATTAGATGAAATCATGATTTATCTGATACTGAATCTTAATTTAGATGAAATCATGATTTGTATAATATAGAATCTTATTTTAGTTGGAAAAAATTAGAAGAATAGTGGGATTGATGAGTTTTGAAAACAGTATACCACGTACTCTCATCTCTCCTTATACCCATTATCACTATACGAGCAGCCCATATGTACACCACTACTCCTATTTTATTTTTAAACTAGGGTGGGTTGAGTGGCGGCCACAGAATCCTCCGAAAGGTGGGGCGAAATTTCTAGTGTGTACTGAGATATTGACCTTAAATAAACTCCTTTACCTAAGCTACAACTTTCAACTTAGCAATGGATATTGTAGAAAAGTAACTTATATTTGCTTGGTTGCTATGGTAGTGGTTTCTCGTCGTTCATTGAAAATTCATGCATTTGTCATATTTAGGAGTGTAAACTTATCGAAATTCAATCATGCTAAATTCAAGACTTTTGCATATTAGCTAGGATTGAAAACTCATCAACTTTATAATATCTTTTGGTTACCAAAGACATGATAGAAATTGTCATTTGAATATGTAGGATACGAAAATACAAATATTGCATAAAGCTTCACAAATTCAATTCATAAATTTCATTCTCAAAATCACATACACAATAATTACAAAACAAAATTTATTCTCAAAATCACAAACTCTAATAAAAAATTCACAAAATTTATTCTCATAATGAAATCCTAATTTCACCAATTTTGTGGGGTTTAATTAGTTATAGCTAGATAATTTGTACAATATATAATAGGGAGCTCGGAAAGTGGGAGTATAATTAAATAAGGGGGTAGAAACATAGAGAGTGGGTGCAAGTTGAACAAATAAAAAAAAAACATTTTCGAGGGAGGCGAATTTTTTTTTAAAAAAAAGAGAGGCTAATTTCACAAATTTTATGGGATTTAATTAGTTATAGCTAGATGATTTGTATATAGAGGGAAAGTTGGGAAGTGGAGATATAATTAAATAAGGGGTAGAAACATAGAAAGTGGGGTGTAAGTTGAACAAAGAATAAAAAAGCTTTTTGGAAAGTTAAATTTTTTTACAAAAAAAAGGCTACTGGGAATTGAACCCCCGACCTTTTTGGTCTTATTTTACTTTCCTTCCTCCCCATGAACCAACTAAGCAGAGTAGACTAATTAATTCAATATTCATTATAGTTTTACTTATTACAACAATGTCATATATATAAATAATTTTTTTTTTCAAACCCCGGGGCGCGTGGGTCGAATGGTGGGGCGGCTGCCTACGCCCGCCCCACCCTAGGGCCGCCCCTGGGTGGGTTGTAGTAAACCACAACCCACCCTGGATGCGATGGACATTGTTTGTTCCTGGATCCTTAATACTGTGTCAGAAGACATCTATAATTCTATAGATGAGTATGATACAACATATGAGATGTGGAAGGATTTGGAAGAAAGTTATGGTCAAAAGAATGACCCACTTATCTTTCAAATCAAGAAGGGAATTTAAGATTGTGACTGAGTACTTTAAAAAATTAAAGGGATATTGTCAGCAACTAGCGTCCATGAAAAGTTCTACCAAAAAAAAAAAAGCGGCCAGGACAAGTCCAATTTGTATGCAAACGTGGGAAATGCATATGTGACTTACAAAAACATCAATAAGAAGTTGATCAAGAGTTCAATCGGATGACGTTCTTGATGGGCCAGAATGACAAGTATGACAATGGAAGGAGACAAATCCTCCTCAGCGTGACACTACCAAATGTCAGTACAGCTCGTCCTTTGCTGCTGCAAGATGATCTAAGCTCAAGGAAAGATAAATCTGTTGAGATTTCAACCAAAAGCACTGCACTCATGGCAAGTAATACTTAAGTGAGGGTAAAAAGGGAGAAATGCATTCATTGTGGAGGAAACCACAAAGCTGAGAAATGTTGGAAGATGATATATTACCCTAGTTGGCATTACAAGAGAAAAGACAAGCCACAATTGCCCCGAGTTCAGGACCAAACTCAAGATGGAAAGAAGAAGGATTTCAAGAAAACTGGTGAATCCAGAAACTCTTACAAAGCCAATGATGCTGAAACCTCACTTCAAGGGGATGGAAATGGCATGAAAATGCCACCTCTATCTGTAGACCATCAACAACTGGTGACAAAATTTATTTCTTTCATGGGAAACTCTAACTCAGCTAGCTATGAATCTCACTTGGGAGGTAAGCTTTGTCTCAATGCATCCTCACCCTCTAAACTTTGGACCATGGACAGTGGTGCCACTGATCATATGGCCTATGACATCTCTCGTTTATCAAACATGAAACCAGTGCCAAACACCTATATTCACCTTCCATATGGTAGCTAGTCTCAAGCCGATTTCACATATTGGAACCTTGCATCTAGCAAATCTTACACTTGAAAATGTGTTATGCATTCCCAATTTCAAATTTAACCTCTTATCCCTTAGTAAAATCTGCAAAGATATGAATTACAATGTTATCTTTACAACCTGATGCATGCTTTGTTTAGGCCAGAGCAAAGATGAAGATAATTGCATACGGTAAACAACTTGGTGGGCTATACTACATGGATCCAACTGTCTCACCACACTCAATTGAAACCAAATCTCAATGCTCAACAGCCTTTTTGAAGCCTCATGCATCTTTAAATCCTTTTCCAATCTTCCTTCAAAGCCGTAGTGATCACGTTCCTAATGCCACTGCTCTATGGCATCTAAGGTTGGGTCATGCACCTTTTGTCAAACTAAAATACATATCAGCTATACATTCTGATATTGAACCCAATGGAAGTCATGTTTGTTTTGTTTGCCCTATGGCAAAACAAACCAGAAACTCTTTCTCATGTAGTACATCTCATGCTAGTTGTATTTTTCAAGTTTTACATTGTGATGTTTGGGGTCCTTATGAACAAAAAACTCATAATGGTTTCAAGTATTTTTTTTACCGTTGTGGATGACAAGAGTAGAGGTGTGTGGGCTTTTCTTATGAAACACAAAAATGAAACTTTTCTACACCTGTAGAATTTGAAAAACCTTGTTGAAAACCAATTTCATGCTAGAGTGAAAATCTTGAGGAGTGACTTAGGCACTGAATTCTTCAATACTGATGTCAATACTTTCCTTCAAGGAAAAGGCATTGTTCACCAAAGTGCTTGCAAAGGTATACCTCAACAAAATGCAAGGGTGAAGACTGAAGAGAAAGCATAGATACATTCTTGAAATTGCTAGATCTCTCATGATTCAATCATCTGTACCCATGCATTTTGGGGGGGGGGGGGGATTGTTTCTCACAACCACATATATCATAAATAGGCTGCTTTAACCCCCTGAATCAGAACAAATCACCTCATGAAATTTTGTGATGGTTACCATTTCGATTGAAATCGGAGAAACTAGAATCAGCACACACATGTAACTCCTCTATCCCTCTCCGATCTGAATATACTAGTAGGCTTTCTTTTATGGGAACCATCTTTTATCGCCTCATTGTATCCTCTCTGTCTCCTATTTTCCATTGTTGATTCTATACGAACCTTGTTCAGATAATTGAAAGGAATTTAATTTTCAACAGAAAATAATTAGGGTTCATCAAAACACAATTTAATGTTTGATGCAACTCATCTAGGGTTACAATTTCATAATGCTATTCGCTGGATGGTCTTGTCTTATATATATGTGTTCGTGTGAGATTCAGATGTGCAAAGTCTTCCGGCAGATCAATGGACGAAGATGCTAGAAAGCCTCCATTAACAGAGAGTCGTTCGGGTGGCTTGGACGGCCGCGGGAAGTCGCCGCCTAGGTCTGTCTGCCAAGGGTTTAGGAAATCGCTTATGAGAGAGATTGTTGGGAGATTCGAGCGAGAGGTGGTGTCGGGGCATCGGGTATGGGTGTGTGGGGACGAGGATCAGGGCATAGGGATGTGGGTGGATGGTTCGGGTCGGTGGGGGTCAACACGGGATCTGGGTGTATGAGAGAGGGAAAAACTCTGAGGGGCCGGCGGCTCAATCTGGTGGGGGGAGATCTGGCGCTGGGGGTGGACGACCTAGGCTCAGTGCTCGCGTGCGATGCGGGAGAAGCGAGGTGGAGATCCGAGGGAGGGGTTGATGCCGGATGCTAGGGGGGGGGGGAGATATGGTGCCGAGTGATGTCATCCTCAAGCGGAAGAAGAAGGCTCCACCTTGGGAGTCGTTAAAGAAACGACGTTAATTATTTTATTAATTTGTTATTTCATGCAATTAGATAAATAAAGGTGGAATTTAATTATATCTCTTCTAGATATAATACTTGGCCACCAAGTTATTATATTTCTATCTTCTTAGGATTTATTTATCTTTGAGTTATTTCATTTATCTTAGATAGAATTAATCTATCCAAACCCCTTTCCTTTGCAAGGAAGGATTGGTTAGATCTCTTAGAACTTTACTATAAATTCATGTTACACCCTTTGAATTTAAGCAGATTGAACAGAATTGAGAAACCCCTTTATGGATTAAAGGGTTCTCGATTATCAATCCCAAAAAAAGCCTTGGTGTTCTTGTGTCCTAAAGTCTCTCGGTATATTACACTCATCATCGTTCATCACCATCACCGTTCCTCACCTTGATCTTCCTTGATTAAATTTAATTAAACACAGCCTTTGAATATTAAACACAGCCCTTGGCGACACCGGCATCTAGGCTCGCTCCCATCGAGCGCGGCATCGTCGTCCCGCACGCTCCTCGGTGCCCTCGCAGCTCTCGCGCGCTCGCACCAGCTCTCGCTCTCAACGAGTGCTGTCCCCGGCATCGCCCGCGTCTTCGGCTACCCGTGCTCGCATCCAGCGCCCTGAGGAGCCAAGCTCCTGCGCTCCCGTGGCCGCACCGGTGAACCCGGAGCCTGTTGCGTCCTCGTTTCCTTGCTTTCCCCTGTCATCACTTGTAATTGCTTTCAATTTAATACCGTAGCTTATTTAGTTACTTTTGTTTAGTTGAGTTAATTAGTTTAGAATTATGTGCTTAGTCCATCGATAGTTTTAGTAGTGTTGAAATTCTTAAGTTAAGAAACATGGTTTATTTAGTTAGTTAAATTGGTCAATTCAAGAGAAACCAAGGAGCATAAGCAAGATCGACACGGATTAGTTTAGCAATTGGCCGGCCTAGCCGATTGCTATACATCAATTGGTATCAGAGCCATTGGAGGAATTCTTTGCTTTGGAACGTGCTGCACAACAACAACGCCGACGAGAGTTGCAGAGAAGAGCTTTGCAACAACAAGCTTTAGAGCGTCAACGACAACAAGAGGCTCAAAGGCATCACCTTTGGCTTCAAAGGCAAGAAGAGACCCATCGACAACAACAACAACTCCTTGAGCGTCAACGTCAAGCCGCAATTGAGGAGGAGAAACGACAACAACTTCAAGCCGAACTAGATGTCTATTATGCCAGATTACAGGCGAAGTTCGAAGAGGAAGAGGCGCAACGTAGAGCCAACCAAGATGCCAGATTAATGGCTATATGCAAAGAGGCCGTGAAGGAGGCATGGATGGCCATGTTCAAGAAGGGCGTGAAGGAGCCTTTTGTTGAAATCGTTGCCACGGATTCAGCACAGCGCACTGAACTTGTTTCGCAGATTCCCGTTGACTCCAACATCGGAATTGAGTCAACTCAGTCTTGTTGCGAAGCTGACTCGACGAGCTTTCCAACGGTGGGTTACACGCTGTCAGACTCCTCCGGGAAGACCTCCGAATCTGTACTTAAAGTCGACTGCAGTGTTCTGCAGGACGAGCATGTTGATTCCGTTGACGAGGATGAGGTACTTGATGACGTGTCTCAAGAGTTAGTGATTGTACCTCTTGGGCATGTTCATGAAGTTCCAGTTGCTGAGATTTGTGTGTTCATTGATCCAATTCTTATTAAAGATCAAGTCCGTTCAACGATCGCGCATGAAGGTGTTGTTTTTGGGGTTCCTATACCTCGAATTCTGCTGGCACCTATTCCACTCATTCCTCCATCATCTTCTTTGAAGGTTGCTGCTCCTTCCTCGCTGATCATCACTGACTCGATTCGAGGACGAATCGAAGATAAGAGGAGGAGAATGATGCAGGTCAAGCTGGCCTTCTGTGGGTCAAATAACGATCTTGATCCAGGCAACGACTCGAGGACGAGTCGATTTCAAATGGAGGAGAATGATGTCATCCTCAAGCGGAAGAAGAAGGCTCCACCTTGGGAGTCGTTAAAGAAACGACGTTAATTATTTTATTAATTTGTTATTTCATGCAATTAGATAAATAAAGGTGGAATTTAATTATATCTCTTCTAGATATAATACTTGGCCACCAAGTTATTATATTTCTATATTCTTAGGATTTATTTATCTTTGAGTTATTTTATTTATCTTAGATAGAATTAATCTATCCAAACCCTTTTCCTTTGCAAGGAATGATTGGTTAGATCTCTTAGAACTTTACTATAAATTCATGTTACACCCTTTGAATTTAAGCAGATTGAACAGAATTGAGAAACCCCTTTATGGATTAAAGGGTTCTCGATTATCAATCCCAAAAAAAGCCTTGGTGTTCTTGTGTCCTAAAGTCTCTCGGTATATTACACTCATCATCGTTCATCACCATCACCGTTCCTCACCTTGATCTTCCTTGATTAAATTTAATTAAACACAGCCTTTGAATATTAAAC
Source organism: Persicaria tinctoria (assembly GCA_037127255.1). Classification (NCBI taxonomy): domain Eukaryota; kingdom Viridiplantae; phylum Streptophyta; class Magnoliopsida; order Caryophyllales; family Polygonaceae; genus Persicaria; species Persicaria tinctoria. Next base: position 76,218,982 of record JBANSL010000013.1, read on the forward strand.
ACAGCCCTTGGCGACACCGGCATCTAGGCTCGCTCCCATCGAGCGCGGCATCGTCGTCCCGCACGCTCCTCGGTGCCCTCGCAGCTCTCGCTCTCGCCTCGATCGCGCTCGCACCAGCTCTCGCTCTCAACGAGTGCTGTCCCCGGCATCGCCCGCGTCTTCGGCTACCCGTGCTCGCATCCAGCGCCCTGAGGAGCCAAGCTCTTGCGCTCCCGTGGCCGCACCGGTGAACCCGGAGCCTGTTGCGTCCTCGTTTCCTTGCTTTCCCCTGTCATCACTTGTAATTGCTTTCAATTTAATACCGTAGCTTATTTAGTTACTTTTGTTTAGTTGAGTTAATTAGTTTAGAATTATGTGCTTAGTCCATCGATAGTTTTAGTAGTGTTGAAATTCTTAAGTTAAGAAACATGGTTTATTTAGTTAGTTAAATTGGTCAATTCAAGAGAAATCAAGGAGCATAAGCAAGATCGACACGGATTAGTTTAGCAATTGGCCGGCCTAGCCGATTGCTATACATCACTGAGGGTGGGGGCGTGGGGTGCTGTGCTCGGGGGAAGGAGAAAGGGAAGGCATAAGCGAGGTGTAGATATGAGGGAGGGGGGAGGTGGTTCGCAATGGCCCTCTAGTGGACGTGGAGCAACCAGATGAGCAACTCTTAATTCGCGGATTGGATAAGGAGCAACCTGATGAGCATCTCTTGCAAAGAGGGCGGGACGGATTGGGCTAGCTGGTTCACAATGACCCTCTGGTCGACGTGGCAATGGAGGAACGATAGAGTGTTCAACGGCAAGGAAGTTGTGCTCGACCAGGAAGGATTCATTGACAAAAGGGCTAAGGAGTATCTCAAAGCTTGGAGAGTGCATGAAAAAAGTGAAGACTCGCCAGGTAGAGCTACTGTGATGGTGAAATGGGAGAAGCCGACTTGCGGATGGATCAAGGTGAATACCGATGGAGCTGTGAAACGTGAGGGGCTAGCCACGACTGGTGGGGTGCTCCGTGATGAGGCGGGACAATGGATCGCAAGATTCTGTCACAATATTGGCCTATGTACGGTGCTGATGGTCGAGCTTTGGGGGATTATCAGAGGTCTCCGCCTAGCTTGGAACAAGGGATTCCGCAAAGTTATGTTGGAGACGGACTCGTTGTTGGCTATGACGCTGATTAGAGGGAACATTTCATCGGGACACCCGTTATTTAGCCTGGTTCGTCAGTGTCAAGGCTTGCTCGCCAGGGATTGGGATATCCAATTCCACCATGTCTTCAGGGAAGCGAACTCGGTCGCCGACTCCCTTGTTGCTGTTGCTTTTTCTTTCCCTTTTGGATTTCAAGTTCTTGCTAGCCCGTCCGAGGGCATTTCTTTTTGTATTGAGGAAGACGCTAGGGGAAGGGTTACTCCCCGCCTCACTCGTGTGTAAACCGTTTCTTTTTCTTTTATGATTGAGAGCCTGCTCTCGTTTTTCCCACAAAAAAAAAGGAGACCGAGGACGGGGACAGGGTCGGTCAGGCGACTAGGTGTCATCGGTGGTTGCCGGAACGGATGACCGAGCGTGAGAAGAGAGAGCTTGAGGAGAGACAATGGAGAGCAATCCAGGAAGTGAAAAAAAAAAAAAAATGTCTTAATTTAAGAATTCCATTCGATTTCGATCATGAAATCAACCAAAAACAGGATCTAGATTTCATACAATTCAAACCCTAATTCTATACCGAAGACTAACCTTTGATCCATGAGCGTCCTCGCAGCGGAATGAGCGAACCTTTGATCGATTTCTTGCCCCTAAGCTTTCATATTTCTTTGTCTCCGATGGATGAAACTCCTTCCTGACTTCTCACGTCAATTTCCAACTTGCTTGGGAAAACTAGTGAACGTGCACATAAAGAATTAGAGAGCGACCTTTCACATCACGTAATCGCTCTCTTATTTATTTTCCGCAACCGTTCACCTATTTATTTTCCCTATTAAAATTCATTTATGAGATAGTCATCCATTAGTGTATTGTAGTGTATTGTAGGCCCGGTGATGGAATACATCATTACATCTGGATTTAATTATTTAACCAAGATCGATCCATGCCATCACGGTTTCGACTTCTATATTAACCGAGACCGATCCATCACGAGTCACATAAAATGTTTGTAAACATTCTAACACTCATAGAACAATTTTATCTTACCATTAGACTCACCCATTTGTAAATCGACTTGCGCTGATCGGCTCCATCCATCTTGAGTTTTTATGAAAGGAAAGAGGCGGAGACAAAGAATTGAACCCTAATCTCCTTACCATGTCTAGCTTAGTTGCTCCATACCACCAAGCCCCCGACCGGCGCATTTTTCCTCCTTTTTTTCTACTGTATTATAAAAATGCAACATTCATTGTGTCATTCCTATCGCAGTTTCTATTCATTTAAAAGGAAAAACCGTGGCGACCCGGTCCAGTTCGGAAAAGAAACCGGTCTGTGCCAACCGCAGTGGGGAAATTAATTCGTTTACCCGTACTAAACGTTCACAAGTAGTCTTCCTCCTCAGCTGCACAAATGTAAATCCCAAAAACTTAACTGACTCCGACGATTCGTGATTTCTCTCACCTCATCCCTGCATCTCTCTCTCTCTTCCTCGCTGTCACTGCTCGTCTGTGCGCGCTTAATCCTTGATGAAATCGGCACGGATTTCATCAATTGAGTCCGATCTTAATATTTGATCTCGATTCCCTCGATCTTAAAATCGCATTTTGCGTAACGCCGCCACTGTGAACAATGGTGGTCTGCAAGTGCCGGAAGGTAATTCTTGTTCCCTTACCTTTTCCTCTGTGATTTTCGGCGAATTTGCGGAGGTTTCACCTGTTTCATCCGAGATTTAGCTTAGTTCGGCTCTTGTATGTGTTCAGATCTGATCGATAGCGTCAACCTAGTGTTTTTTTAACTGCTTAGATTCATTTTCTATGAAACTTTGGGACAATGCTTCTTGATCTATGGCTTTCATGGAATCGTATTCCGGCAGATAATGACTGGCTTATTGTTGAATGCATGTGGATCGGCGTTATATTCACCTTCATAGGTTGATGGTTTTAGGATATTATCGAATTTGTCTACCTAGTACCATGAATAGGGATAGCCTCTTTTGAGCCAGTTACTGGCATACCCTGGCTGATGTATTGATGACATAAAATTTTATTAAAAATTTTTCAAGTGGGAAACTAAATTCTCTATGTTTTTGGCTTTTCAGGCAACTAAATTATACTGCTTCGTCCATAAGGTTCCTGTTTGCGGAGAGTGTATATGCTTCCCAGAACACCAGACCTGTGTGGTACTGTACTGTCGCAACTATTGTCATTATCTATTGTTCACAACGTGTATTTTACTGTGTAAAGGGAGTTTGAATTCGATAACTACAAGCTTCTTTCTATCTCGTCAAAGGATGAAAAATTGGGGGAGGTTAGATTGATATTCTTATGAAAGGGAAAAAAGTAGGGACTGATATAGAATCATGTAAGGTTATTAGGGAGTGAAGGGAAGTAGAGGTGTAAATATTTGTTTGAATGGGTATTTCTGCTGGGAATAAAGAACTGGTCTATTGACGTGTAGCCTCATTTCAAGAATATCTCTCATGTCAGCTCCTCACCAACACTCTCAGATTTCCCCTTTCCAGTGTCTGGGGAACTTTAATAAAAGCATCAATGGTCAACAACTTTGTTACTGTTGTGTTCTATATTTAACAAGTTTTGTTGTACTAGGGTTGCCTTATTTAGCATTCATGAATTCACTTGGATGAAGCTCTTACCGTCTGATTCTTCTTTACTAACAATAACATCCTGAACAACCAGGTATCCTTGCCTTAAGGGCCCACATGGACCCTTAGGAGAACATTTGAACTCTGGAAAGACTGGGATTGTGATGTCCCAAGAATTCTGCATTTTTAAATTATCGTAAACACTATCAAGTGTCAGTTCTCTGTAGGAAATTATTCTGTTAGGAGAATATATGAGTATTGCGGCTTGAGGAAGACTTTTGGGGACCAAGATTGACGCTGTCAGGACTGTGAGGGGAGAATTGTTAGTGTCAAAGTGCGGGTGACTTTGTGTAATGCTCTAGTATAAAAAAAGAGGACTAACCTCATATTAGGACGCAAGAAGTATATTTTGTATGGCATTAGATTAACCTGGTGGAAACGAATTGGCCAGGAGAATCCGATTGGATTTCTCTTTGGTTTCCCATAAGTTTGAGTGATCTCTGTGTGTTATTTGCTCCATAATTCTCAGTTCTTGCTTCCTTCTCTTTGTAATAATGCTCTAGGATTTGATATAAATAGGTGCGCACCTACTCAGAGTGGGTAATTGATGGGGAATACGATTGGCCACCTGCTTGCTGTCAATGCAAAGCTGTACTGCAGGAGGGGTTGGAACACCAAACTACTCGTCTGGGTTGTTTGCGTATGTGGTTTCACGAAATATGGCTATACAATTCTTTCACCTGTTACTTTGTCATATTATTTAGAAAATAATATGGGTTGGGTCTTGTGGTTTCATTTGTGTAGATGTCATCCATACAAGCTGCTTGATTTCACATATCAAATCGTTTCCTCAACATACAGCACCAGCAGGATATGTTTGTCCAGGCTGTTCTACTTCGGTAAGATGATTTTCTTGGAAGATTCTTTTACCTTAGCTTATTTAGTATGTTATTTGTAGTCTTCTATTTTATTTTATTCAATATACTACGGAGTATTAAATATGCAGTTTTAGTCCAAGTTCCACTAATGACAATTTTGATAATCTTTGTATAATTTATAGGTATTTTTTTCCGTAGATGTTGATTTCACATTGTTTCCAGTATATAGAATTATGCTGTTACTAAGACTGTCTAGTCTATGTTAAGACCATTGGTATTCTCCTCAATTTGTGAAAAGAAAGTGTAGATTGGTGGCTGTGTTTTTATTTCGATGCTAACATAAATGGATACACAAATGTAATTGCATTTTGGTATTGCTTCATGATAAGCCAAAGTTACTTATTACTCATTCAGAGATGATGTGTCCTATTACTGATAAGATTGATATTTTCAATCTATATTTGCCCCCCGATTAGAATGGATGATTATTGTTCTTGTAATTTTGTTTTAGTTTTTTTTTCTCCTCTCTTGCCAGATCTATTTAGAAGTTTGTCTTGTCATTTTCTCCTTTTGTTTTTCTGAAATACTTGTATTAAACTTGGGCACATGCTTCTAGATGATTAAGAACTGATGAGTAGCAATGCATCAAGCATGGAAAAATTATTATCTCAACAATAGTCAATAGGAACTCAAGGTGAATGACTTGCCTAAGAGGAGGTGAAGGAAATGATGACCAAATAGTCAAATTTGGTGCAGAAATCTTCTTCCATAAATAGGCTTCAAAAATATTTGTTTCACCAAAAGTGAAGATTATTTGAAGTTTTTCACAAAGAACTGATCCATTTCTGGCTAATGCTTTCTGGATTCAGATATGGCCCCCAAAGAGTATCAAGGATTCAGGATCTCGGCTTCATTCCAAATTGAAAGAAGCAATTATGCAAGTAAGATCCATAACTACCTTTATTTAAGTTTTCCTTCAAAATATGAAATTTTCAAATTAATTCTTGAGTCTTGATCATACTTTGCCAGATTTATTTAATGTCTAGAAGGCCTTTCATGGTATAGATTGTTGTCATTTTTTATGAGTTTCGTATAACCGTACATTTATGGCATTGCAGACTGGCATAGAGAAAAATGTGTTTGGAAATCATCCAGTGGCAGAATTTCATGGCCCCCCTCCTGCATTTGCCTCAGACCCGCTGAAGCGTGTAAGCAATGGAGGCAGGGAAGATGTGCAAAGTGAGAAAAATGTAGCAGCCAGATACTCGTCTGGAGGAGGTTCTACTAGTGCCTCAGCATCAGAGATTGTGGAGGTTGATGTTCCTTTCCAAGAGAATTCACTCACTCATGAGCCTAACTACATGAAATCAGCAAGTCCAGGAGCTGTAAGAGAATCATTCACTTTGTTTGAATAATATTGTTTTACTGCTACTCCTTTAGCTTCATCATTCAATTTAGGAAGTACCTGTCTTTCAGAACTTGTTGCATTTTTTCAACCTCCAATACTGCAGTCACAAGGTATATGTTTGTGTTTTTTTTAATAAATACTTTGTGTGATACAGCCTGGTGCAACAACAAGAAAAGGATCAATGAATGTTGAAAGACAAAATTCTGAGATCTCATATTTTGCAGACGATGAAGATGGAAACAAAAAGAAGTACACTCGGAGGGGTGAGTTAATGCTATGTAACTTCATAATTCGTATATTCGTTTATGTCAGCCCCATCTAGTAATACAATTTATACTTGTCTCACCCTTTCGGGCCAAACCATTCCATTTCCATTAAATTAATCAAAATTATGAAGTTACATAGTATCAACCTGGATCTGCCATATATATACGGGCAGTGATAATTGGTGGTATTAAATTCAATCTAATATTAATTATCTAATGAAAATGGGTACACATATGGAATGCTCTATTGTATTGTATGGTTTATTTCCTCATTCCTTCTTCCCCAGCCCCCTCTTTCTCCAGCTTCAGCGCACCCATTTCTGCTCCACCTTCAGACACCACTACCAACCCCTCTTTCAGAAACTGAATTTTTGCACACTATTCTGTGAGTAGGAGATCACAGTAGCAGTGACTGGCTGACTGCATGTGAATGGTGTAGAAGTGGCAGTGCTGATGTTTTCTGCCCCTTTTGTTCTTACTGAAAACTATGAACCTTTTTGTTGTCCACCGAACGTATTTCATTTACAGTCAAGCCCCAAAGATCAGTGTGGCGGGGTTTTAAGTGATATGGGATGGCTGGAGGTAGACATGTCACCAAGACTTGGAATGGTGACCCGTAGCTGGAATAAAGAATAGATTCACTATTGCTAATATTCGGCTGAGGAAAATGAAGATAAAGTGTTGTAGCTTTGTTGTTTTGAGGTGTGATGGTAGCTTACCTGTGCAAAAGAGATACTTAAGCATGGACTCTAAATATCAGTGGTGGGAAGATGGTTGACGAGAAGGAAAGGATAGCTGAGATGCTCCTTTTAAAAAGAGAGACAATTTTGTTGTTGTTGTTGTTTTTTTTTTGTTTTTTTTTTGCCCTGAAAAAAGAAAGACAATTACCAGGATATTATTTAGCCATGGGGCAAAATACACGGTTCTGTTTGGCCAGACGATTTTTCCTGATGGAGATTATTTTTCTCGTGAAAAGCTTCATCCATGTAGTTAGAAACTTAGATCCTTTCATGTTACTGCATTAAATTTTCAATAGAGAATGGAAGTGAGTTCCTTCCCATTTATTATCATTCAACCAAAGGATCCTAACAGCTTAGTTTTCTGGTGGAAACAGTTAGACCACTTCCAAGCACGCACTTATATAAAAAACAGTGCGTGAAAAATTATAATTGTGAATATTGATTTATTTGCTATCTGAAGATCAGTTGCTCCGTGCAGGTCCTTTCCGGCACAAATTCCTGAGGGCATTACTCCCCTTCTGGTCCAGTGCCCTGCCTACTCTACCAGTTACTGCACCTTCTCGGACAGATGACGCTTCAGAAGGTCGCCCACGGCATCATCGGTCTTCTAGGATGGACCCACGAAAGATTCTTCTTGTCATTGCAATAATGTAATGCCTGATCTTTGAACATTTTCGCGGACTATTCCAAATCTATTGCTATTATTTGATTAAAAGGATCATTTTTCCTCTTATCTAACTTGAGTATCCGCGTGACCATTGCAGGGCATGCATGGCAACAATGGGTATCCTCTACTACAGAATCGCTCAAGGTGGTCCGGGACAGCAATTGCTTGATGAAGAAAACGTCCCGTAGAAACTGAAAGGAAAAAAGACATCAAAAAGCAGTTCTTGCTTTTGGTATATCGGGTTTCTGAAACCATCAAAAGAGCAGCTACCCATGCTGGGTTTTCAATGCCTCATTCTGGATACATTGTCTCTTATCGGTGAATTTTCAACTCTTTGACCTGAGTGTCGTTCATATACTAAGAAAATCGTCCCCCCTATTTTTCGTTTTTGTCTTAAAAGCTTATAATCTCGTATCTCATGCGTCTTATATTGGATGTCCCGAATAGAATGTAGAACCAGGAAGTTTGAAGACACTAGAAATTTCGTCGCAGTTGGAGTTGTAATTATCCAAGCAACTGAAAAGTATACTATCTGTGTCCTCCTTTTCATCCTCCCTGTTATCCTGCTTGACATGTTGTGATTAGGTTTAGTTATCCTTTTTTTAGGACATTGAAAGCATGCAATGATTCATTTTTTCGGGACTCTTTGTGAATTAAGCAGTTTATGAGAGGTTTGGTAACTCCATATGTTAAACCTATTGTATTTTATATCTGGTTTCATGCAATTTTTTTAGTTTTACAAGTAAAAATTTGGAAATTCCTATGTTTTATGGCATGTGAAAAAATTCCTGTGTTGACCTTTGCTGCTTTGCACAACAAAATTGTTGTTGGTCTTGGTCCCTCCCTAAAAGCCCAAACTTGGCATATCTTATAAACTTTGCATTTACATGGCTGATTTATTTATTTTTTTTTTTTTTATACATGATTTAATTTTTTTTATAACGGTCAAATAGTCACCCTTCACTTCAATATGGCTGATTATCAAAATTGAAGGTTGACAAAAAACTCTAGAGAGAGGGGAGAGCCCCTCTCTCTAGAAACTCCAATTCAACCTGGGAATCTAAAACTCTCTTTTTTGAGAAAAACCTCCCTTGTGGAGCTGATGAACAGGGGCATTTCTTGTGAAATTCCCTTTGAAATCAAATCACTCATTGTAAATACACAATCCCAACCCCCAATTTATCTTCAATCGCCCCCATTTTTCTGTGTTTGGCTCTATTCATCATCACCATCCTCAGCCGTTGTTGGCTAATTCCAGGCAGTGTAGTCCCTCTCTCCCCGGCTCTCCTCTCTCGTTTCAGGCCTCGTCACCGGCCAATTCCGGTTCTCCGGGATGGCTTCGGCGCTGGTTTGGACCTTCGCCGGCGTTGGATCTTGGATCCCTCTTTTGCCTATTCTCCCTCTCCTCTGGCTGCGCTTTTGGTTCGGTGGGGGTCCTATCCTCCTATTGGCTTGGGCTTGGTCGGCGGTGTGGGTCGGGTTTCCTTCTCTCCGTTGCATCCTTCGGTTCGTCGTCAACGCGGGGACTTTCCTTGGCCGACGGTGCGCTTGCTTTCCTGGATTTGAGGGGTACTGGTGTTCTTCATCTGATTGCCTTGAGCCAGTGGAGTCTCAGGTCCCGATCCCTCCCTCCTTGCGCGGCAAGCATTTGTGGGAATCCCGGAATTTTCGGGATTGCTCCAGATTCGGGGTCGCTCATGTTGAGGAAAAGATTGGATGGGGATTTAGGCCTCCAAAAAATATATATATATATATATATATATATATATATATATATATATATATATATATATATATATATATATATATATATATATATATATATATATATATATATATATATATATAAATAATGCTAGATCTACCAAATTGGAGGTGGTATGGTTTTCTGGCTTTGGGGCTAGCAGTGTAAAGCAGAGCTCTTCTCTTTTGTCGATGTGCGAGAGGTCGTGGACGTGATCGAAACCTGAAGGCTCGTCAGTAGAGTCCAAATCTGAGGTTTCCACTTAGTTCCCCAGGGCTTCCCTGAGTGCCTCTACCAACTGACGGACGAGATGTCACACTTTGCTTTTGTTCTTTATTGATTAGTACTAGCCTGGGTCTGTAACTGTACTCTTGTAATTTGGTTTTTCTGGTTTGATGTTGCATTGTATCTCACTTATATTGACGATTTGTCCGTCGCCGATTTCATCGGCCTCTCGATCACCGGGTCTGTCCGGTTGATCGAATTCTTACCTGATCAAAAAAAAAAAAAATGGCTGATTTAATAGAAAAATTCACTTTACTTCACCTCGTTTTAATCATGAATATTGAAAATTTGGCAACATATAAATGAGTGCAAATCATTTTGTTTTTTCCGAAAACCATGCGCCTCATCCACAAAAATGATATTGGGTGATTGTATAGTAACTAGTTGGATCCAGCTAGGGCTGTTATTCGAGGCGAACGAGCCGAGTATTACTTGTTCATATTTAGCTCGTTTAGGAAATGAGCGAGCTCGAGCCGAGCCTAAATTTTGACTCGAGCTTAAAAATGTGCTCATATTCGGCTCGTTTAGGAAATGAGCGAGCCCGAGCCGAGCTTTTTTCGAACTTTAGGCAATTCTACTTGTTCATTATACAATAAATTTAAGAAAAGTTTAGAAATTTCATAAAATTCGAGCTATTCGAGTTTAATTCGAACGAGTCGAGCTTTGGACCGAGCTTAAAAATGTGCTCATACTCGGCTTGTTTAGAAAATGAACGAGCTCGAGTCGAGTTTTATACGAGCCGATCACGAGTAGCTTGTCTCACATAACACCCCTAGATCCAGCTCCATCCAGACCATTATCTTACCGGGGAAAAAAAATAGAATCTATTTTTTTTAATAAGTAAGAATTTAAATACCAAACAGAAATATGGTAAATCGAAAGGGCGCAAGGAGCGCTAGATTAGATAGACCGACCGTCTCCAAAGGCTAAGAAATACTCCCTCCGTCTTAAAATACATGTTTTTTTAGCCCATATAATTTTGTCAAAAATACATGTCTTTTTAGATTTACTCATTACACTTAACCTACTTTTACATCTAATCATTACTATAATTTTTACATCACCCCTACTCTCCTCCTCACAAATTAAAAATAAATAAATAAATACAAGTCTAATCATTACACTTAGGGCTCGTTTGTTTGGACGAAGGTAAAGGAAAGTAAAGGAATCATTTTGAGAGAAAGGAAAGGAAATGGAAATGATTAAACTCTAATTTTGTTTGGTTGGTTTAAAACATGAATCATTACTTTCTTCATTACCTTTTCAAGTGTTTGTTTGATTTAAAGAAAGGAAAGAAGACAATCAATAAGACCTTTGTATTTTTTATTTTTTTATCGTTTCATAAAGCTATTCCAAAATCATATAAGAAAGATGGACAAATATAGGAAGAAGATCATATGAAATCATCTATATTGTTCAATTTAAACGGTAAGTTTTACACTTGAAATAGACATTGTTTCACTCGTCAACCCACATATGAAATCCAGCCATTTAGAACCACATGGCCACTAGTACAAATCCACATATATGAAATCCGCCGGCTAATATCCATCTAGCAATATCGTCATCCCTGCTTTTCCTGGACTTGTATCCATCCGAATCCTCTCCACCATCTTTGTTGTATAAGCCTCTTCCGCGCCCACGCCTACGTCCTCGGTAGAGTCTCGGTGGGCCATCATCACGCCCACCACGTCCTGTGGAATGCATCAAGCTCATCAAATGACACACAACATCAGAGAGGCAATGCATGATAATGATGAAACTAGTCTCATAGCCGGGTACATTGCACATATTATATACTAAATAGCCCATCATATGTAAGCAATGAATATCACAATTACAAAATCACAACATATAATATACCTCCTCTAAAACTTGAGGTTGATCGCTCCCTATCAAAGGATCCTCTGTATCCCTCGTTTGCTGAAACAATAATCAATCTGGCAGGAAGACTACATTGAAATGTAACTCCCCCACCACCAATTTTAAAACCAGCAGAACAGCTATCCAAACCCCAAATGCAATTCATCTATAATAAGACTTTGAGTTACATTTCAACATTGAAAGAAAGACCATGTATTGTAGGACCATGAATACTTTTCTAAGTGCTTCAAGTTGCAAATACTCTAATCTTTCTTACCAAAGTAAAGTAATAAAACAAAAAGCTGGAAAGACACATATCACCTATACTTATTAAGATCACCTAAACTAGCATATGAGAGCACGAGTGCACAACAGTTCTATTAAATACTGAAAGCAAGATGGAAGCAAGACACGCAACCAATGAAACAAACATTCAAAGTCAGCTAGTGGCTACTAACAGCTAGAATTTGGTTCACAAGATCTTTACTTTGAATTATAAGTAAATAGGAAAAACACATATCTTTATTGCCGGTGCATTGTAACAATTAGCAGCAACACATGTTTGCAATTTTAAATTACGTACGGGTGAATTTGCATAGGTGCTTTGCTTCTCGGAAACTTGAATTGTAATTTCATGGTCGGGTAGTTACCAATGATACACAAGCCAAAAACACCATGATCTCATATGTTAATTTCATTAATTTTGTCCTCATATTGCAAATCCACATTTAGCACAAGACCTCAATATTCAAATGACATAGATTGATGAGCACTAGGAGACAGTTGCTAGCAAAAAAGAGATCTAATCCAACTTACAAGTATCAATAATGATAAATATTTAACTCACTGATGTGTACCAGAAATAGATCTTATCCATGGCATCAGTCAAATCCGAAAAACATTCTAATATCAAAAGAGCAGTTTTGCATTCTAGATTCAATCATAACTACATCGATCAAACAATGAGCTCACTAATATACTTCCATTAACGATTTTCACCCATATCGACCCGCAAATTCAAGTATAGGTTATTTAGCATATCTTGATTATTACTTACTGCTCATCAATTAATAGACAAGGAATTGCTCATCAATTAGGATATCTTTAAAACAAGACCAATAACAGATTGATCTAAAAAACAAGTTAGGTATCTGAGCCCTAAAAGTAATCAATGTTACCATCAATTTGCAAATTGCATCTAACAAACTAACTTACTAGCCAAAGTACAAATTCATTCTCAATCTGGCAAAAAAATTTCACGAATGTACGAAGAATCAGAGTGAATAAAGCATTTGCAGAATCTATAAAATGAATATGAGAGAAAGAGAGAGAGAGAGAGAGAGAGAGAGAGAGAGAGAGAGAGAGAGAGAGAGAGAGAGACTAACAAGTACGAAATCAGGGAGGCGGCGAAATCCGTGAAAAAGTTCTTCTACCACGAACGAAACCCTGATCGATCTGCAAAGCTTTGACAGTAAAGGGCCACCTCCGCACCCACAGGAACTGTCAGGAAAGGCCCATTCAATCCCTGCACCTTATTTATTAAGGACAACTCAATTTCAGATCCAAGTAAAAAATGAGGCATAATTTCTATTAGAGAACTTGAAAAAACAAGCATGATTTCTATTGATGAAATGACACCAACTATTCCATTTAGCTGAATCATTATTTCTAAAAATGACAGAACATGAATATGGTTATCTGACATTTGTATATGAGAAACAGTTTCAGTTGACAGAACCAAAAGATCCACAGATTCAGAAACAGAACCAAAAGATCCAGAGATTCAGGCATAATTCTTAGTTTTTATCTGACATTTGTATAAGCAAAGTAAATCATGCACTCAGAAACAGAACCAAAAGATCCACAAATTCAGGCAAGCATTTGAAGCAAGCATTACAAATGATTTTTTTTTAATCACAAGCATGTTAGATTTCTTGATGTATAAAAATATTTAAAAAAAATCATGGTTTTGTTCATTACTGTAACCGCAACACACACCCACAACAACACATGAAGCATGACAAGTTCAAGAGAAAAAAATGCATGTAACCTCTTTGATCACTAGAGAACTCATTCCAAAACGTAAAATTTCATCTGTCTGTCTAATCTTTGCAAGTGATCACCAAATTGCAAGAAAGTAAAGTAAGAGCTAGTCTGAAAATTAATTATCGTAAGCAGAGAGAGAACACAAAGCAAGCAGAAAATTACCAGCAAAGAAATTACCAGAAAATTGCAAGAAACTTTCGTGCAACAAATTACCAGAAAGTAGAGAGAGGACAAAAAAAACCAACAGTTGATACAATATCTATAGGCATATAGAGCCTCAACTCGTCCCTATTTGCAATTCCTTGTTCAAGCTCATGGAATTTGGAAGCTCAACTTCATATTCAGCTATCACACAAACGTAAAAAATTCCAGTTCACTACTTACAAAAAAATTCTTTTCACACGTGCAGGAGTGAATCAACGAGAGAAGATATACACATATACCTGAACTCTCAAATGGAAGAGAACCAAAAATCTCTAAGAAGCACCGAATGTGTGTAGTGGAAACTAAATAAATCCCAATTCCTCCTCTAGAGTGTAGAAAGTAGAAAATTAGGGTTTTATGAAAGGGGAAAAGTTGTCCTATGAATCTGTAAAATTGAATCACAATAATCAAAGAAAAGATAAGCATAAACACAAATTACCTATGATTTAACAAAGAGCAACCAACGAGAGAGGGAGCCAAGTGATCGAACAGGGAGAGAAGGGGCGCAACAAGAGATCGAATCCAACGAGAAATCTAAAGCCAGCAAGTGAGACATGCGAAGGGATGAATGACTAGGAGAAACGAGGGAGAAACGCCATTGGAGAGAGGAATTGAGAGATCGAAGAGCTTAACGAGCCTGAGGAAGAACGTCGCCCATCGGGATCTCGTCGTCTCAAGATAGAGAGAGAGGGTCTGGATGAGATGAAAAATCTCATTTTTCCCAGGGTAACAAATTAGGTGAATCGTTTAAGGCTCCAAAAGAAATCAATCCTTTGAGGATCATAAACAAACAAGCCCGAAGGGAAATGGGCTTTATTATTCCTTTGTTGGGTCAAAATTTAAGAAAACAAACAGGCCCTTAATTTACTTCTTAATTCCCGTGCTCCGCCCTAAAAAGACATGTATTTTGAGACGGAGGGAGCACGTGACATCACGATTACGGAGTATATGCAAAACCATAAAGGACCGCGATTTTAAAATTAAATCCGAATCCGGTTTGGCGCAGTGACGGAAATATCCAAACCAAAAAAATCTTATCATCGTTGTTTCTCTTCCTCCCTCCATCGCCGGCGACCTCTGCAAATCTCTCTATCTCTCATCAGTCTCTAAAGCAGATGAGGTTGGAAACAGCAATTGAAAAAAATGCGGCTTAACCCCCAAACAATGGCCCTCACAACGGCTAAACTCTCCGAGCTCCCGCTCCGCACCACTCTCTCCCGGCCCTCTCTCCTCCTCTTCCGCCCCTCCGCCACCACAATCCGGCCATGTTCATCCTCCGTCAGGACCTCCAAATCCAGAGGCAAGACCCCGCCCAAACCCCCTACCTCATCCTCCCCCGCCGCTCCGTGGCTCGCGAAGTGGCCCCCACTCGAGAAGCCTCCCGCTGGCTCGGCGAATTCGGGAGGAAACGATCGTAATCGCGGAGGCGCTGGAATTGCGGATGGGGGGAGAGTGCAGGACCCGATTGAGAAGATTGTGCTCAGATTGAGGAACTTAGGGTTAGGCTCTGATGAGGAGAGTGACGGCGATGTGGAAGATGAGGTTGGGATGGAGGAATTGAACGGTGAGGAGAAGCTTGGGGATTTGCTGAAGAGGGATTGGATGAGGCCTGATACAGTGCTGGCCAAGGAGGAGGAGGAGGAGGAGGGTGTGTTGCCGTGGGAGAGAGGTGATGGATGGGAAGAGGAGGCGGATGTGGGTGGGGAGAAGAAGAGGAGGACTGTGAAGGCGCCGTCGTTGGCCGACCTGACGATTGAGGATTCGGAGCTGAGGAGGCTGAGGAGGATGGGGATGATCCTGAGGGAGAGGGTCAATGTGGCGAAAGCCGGCGTCACCCAGGCTGTGTTGGAGAAGATTCATGAGAAGTGGAGGAAGGTTGAGCTGGTCAGGCTCAAGTTTCATGAGTCCTTGGCTCATGATATGAAGACTGCACACGAAATCGTCGAGGTGAGATTTCTGTGATACTTGTGGGTTGATTGTTTATAAGGAGCTGATGACGAACTTATATTGTGGCATTTCTTGAGGATGCTGTTGCGTATATATTCAATTGGATTATTATGATTGTTTCTTTAGAAGATGGCTTCAAAGTAGAGCAGTGATCGACTAGAAAAGAGCAGTTGCTCCTTTTGGTCAAGTTTGTATAGAGATCTTAGTGTCTTGATGTTTACTATGGCTGGGGCTGGGGACGACAAAGACGTTGTGTATGGCATTATAAAAATGGAAATCTTTATTTCAACCTAGAATGTTGTCATATTTGTATAGAGATCTTAGTGTCTTGATGTTTACTATGGCTGGGGCTGGGGACGACAAAGACGTTGTGTATGGCATTATAAAAATGGAAATCTTTATTTCAACCTAGAATGTTGTCATATTGCATTTTTTTGTAGTTGTATCTATGAAGTTATACTTGCAATCTTTGAATATGAATACATAAATATATATTTTTTTGATACAAATGAATACAGAAATATTGATATTGCATAGGTGTTATGGAAGATCTGAAAGAGAGAAAGTAAGAGATAGAAAGATCTCCAGGAAGAGCCCAACTGATTACTTTTTAGCCTGACCTGATGGTTAAAAGTAGGCATCCCTTCTGGTGATTTATCAACCCAGGGATGCATGATTAGGGTAGCAGAACTTCTATTATGGAGCAATAGTTAACTGTCCCAACTCCCAATAAGATCAAGGCTTCAAACCCTTGTATGTAGTCTGTTGTGAAATAATACATATTGATAGACTCGTATTGTATGGATGGTCATGCATCGCCTTTCTTTTCTTGCGTGTCTTGACTTTCTTTTAGCTATGACATGCCAAAGTTTGAAATTGTTCCCTCATGCCGGCAAACATATTTTCGGGTCATGAGTTACTCTAATAATCACAAACGTTGTAGTTTATGGAAGTTCTGTTATTCTCTTTGATGTTGTAGTTTGGTGGAATCTTTGATACTTGGTTATCTTCCTTTCTAACGTGTAGTTTCCAAGATAGATGGTATAATGCCACTACTATTGTTATTTCGTTTTCTGATAAGTTACTACTGATTTCCTTTGATGCTCAGCGCCGCAGTGGTGGGTTGGTTATATGGAGATCTGGAAGTGTTATGGTGGTTTATCGAGGAACTAACTACGAAGGGCCTGTATCTAGATTGCAAGAAGCTAACACAGGATCTGATAGGCAGTTTATCCCTGATGTATCTTCTACTACAAGAAATGCCGAAAGCGGCGAAAGGTTGAATACAGCAAGTACGTCAGTTGCTGTCACTCAACAGGATGATCGCGAGAACATGACACCAGAGGAAGTTGAGTTTGATGCTCTACTTGATGGTCTGGGTCCTCGTTTTGTTGATTGGTGGGGTACAGGAATCCTTCCCGTTGATGCTGATTTACTTCCTCAAACAATTCCGGACTTTAAGCCGCCACTTAGACTTCTTCCGGTTGGCATGCGATCTCGAGTAACAAATGAAGAGTTAACTGAGCTGCGAAAACATGCCAAATCTCTTCCTTGTCATTTTGCCCTAGGTATGACTTCTACTTATGGCGGCACTTCTGTTTGATAATCTTTATCTTTATCTGATGATAAATTTTGCCTTAATATTTTGAAGGGAGAAACCGACATCATCAAGGTTTGGCAGAAGCAATTATTAAGCTTTGGCAAACAACATTAGTAGTGAAAATTGCTGTTAAACGAGGAATCCAGAACACAAACAACAAATTAATGGCTGAGGAACTAAGGGTGCGTGCTTTTTTAATCAAGCATAAGATCTGTAATTTTGCTCTCTTTTTTATAATTTTTTTTGGCAATATTCGATACTATGCACATTAAGTACAAAGTTTGATCTTTTATTTTTTCTCATTTTACCCGCGGAAGGATTTGGACCTTTTGTTTCAAAAGGGGGGCAGGCCTTCTAATGCTTGTATCCCTTCAAATCTTGATGGGTGTTGATTTGAAATAGTATAGCGAAAAACATCAGCATCAACCACGTGCAAGGCAGCTTTTCCCTTTTGACCTTTTTAAGGGAATTTGTGCAGGGTGTCCTGAACTTTTACCGTTCCATTTTCTATCCATTGTTTTTCGAAATCCAAATGATAGCCTTGTAGTGTTGTTGCATTGTAGTAGAGGAGAGCTAGGTAGGGCCGGAAGTTTGGTGGCCTTCAGTTTAGGGCTCTAGGTTGGTAACAGTAGGTTTTAGGGTCAGATTTGTCTGATTGTTGTCATGTATAGTTTTGCGTTTTAGGTGTGTGGCTCTGTCTCTTGAGCATCTTAGGTGTTGTGGTTTGAGTGTTTCTTGTTAGCCACCTTTCTTTTATCTTTTATTTTTACTTGCTTCTGCTGTTTATCTTTTGTCTTTCGGAAACATCCTCTCAATTTTGTTCAGGGAATGGATGTGTAAACCTTGAGGCTTGTGTCCTTGACCCCAGACCCTGCTGGCCTGCTTCCGACGGGATATGCTGGGTTGTCATCGTTGTTGTTGTAGCCTTGTAGCCTTGCACAAATCTCTAATATCTCCCGGTTATGTCATGCCCCATTAGCATTGAGTTCCATTCCTAGTTTTTTTTTCTTTCTATATGATGTCTTCTGTTGTAATTGCTTGGGTGAAATAATGCATTATCTTTGCTAGATACTGGCACAGCAAAATTTCGTTATAATTCTTCACTGTGCAGAATTTGACAGGAGGTGTTTTGCTGATGAGAAACAAGTTTTACATTGTCATGTACCGTGGAAAAGATTTTCTGCCGTCAAGTGTGGCCGTAGCTTTGGCAGAAAGAGAGGAGCTCACTAAACAAATCCAAGATGCGGAAGAGCTGATGCGTTGTCGGGCAGTGCAAGCAGCAGCACCAAGTCAGGACGGACAGCCATTAGCGGGTACTTTGGCAGAGTTCTATGAGGCTCAAGCCAGGTGGGGCAGAGAAATAACAGCAGAAGATCATGAAAAGATGATCAAAGAAGCTTCAAGAGCAAAGAGTCTAAAAGCTATCAAGCGAGTTGAACATAAACAAGCTCTTGTAAGCATTCTATTTCTTTCTTTACTTGAATTGAAATTTCTCTGCCTGTGAGATCTTTCCTGGATTTAGATGCCTCAATATAGAACAAAGGACAGAAATGGGCACGCCTGCACATTTAGAGGGTGAAGAAAGGATCTGAGTGGGTATTGAATCCTTTAAAGAACAGAGACAATGTTTGGAAGAACGGAAGCAATTTTAAATTGGTCCTGCTAAATCCTTGAATATCATATCACCGTAGAAATACCTTGAATAAATCTTTTTTTTTTCACTTTTTTTTTTGCATGTACATGATTTTGAATAAACCTTTTGGTGGCTCTTAGTTGTGCTTCTACAAATTTGTTCAAGTAATATGCCTTTCCCAATGAAAAGCCATCAACAAATTCTGAAGTTTTACATTTTTAATTTAGGAATAGCTCAGTTTAGATATAGATATTGCTGGCCAAGTACAAATAGCCAACAAATTACATACACCGACAGCTAAAAGAAGGAAAACCTATGCAGTGATGAATTTTGCATTGTTTGCTCTTTTTTTCCTGGTGTAATGATAATAGGAATTGTTCATGGTCCATATTGGAGCCTGCATTTTTATTAATGAAAAGTAGGGAAGAAGCTGAATTTTGGTGCCATCATAGAAGATGATTCCTATTTTTTGCATCTTTGAATTCTGGATCCATGATATATCTCTTTTGGATTGCGCAGCTGACTGCCGTCTTGTAGTAGGTTCAATTTTTTGGTTTGACATTTGAAGTTTCTCAATCCATGAGCAGGCACAAACCAAAATGCTTCGAGCAGAGAAACTATTAGCTAAAATAGAGTCATCAATGATACCTGTTGGCCCATCTGATGATCTGGAAACAATCACTGATGAGGAGAAGTTCATGTATCGTAGGGTTGGATTGCGAATGAAGGCATATTTGCCTGTTGGTGAGACATTTCTATAGCCTTGAGCTATGTTGATTAATAACCAGTGTCTCCATAAATTTGATCTTTGCTTCGTTTTATTATCTGTTGTTTTATACCCTTACCATCTTTTTCATGTGTCAGGTGTACGTGGTATCTTTGATGGTGTTATTGAAAATATGCATTTGCACTGGAAGCACAGGGAACTTGTTAAACTAATAACCAAACAGAAAAATCTTGCTTTTGCGGAAGAAACAGCAAGATTACTCGAGTACGAAAGTGGTGGAATACTAGTTGCAATAGAACCAGTGCCCAAGGGTTTTGCTCTTATTTATTACCGTGGAAAGAATTATCAGAGACCTGTCAGCCTAAGACCACGGAATCTGTTGACAAAGGCAAAAGCGTTGAAACGTGCCATAGCCTTGCAGCGTCATGAGGTTTGCTATTTTCCTAGTCATGGATCTTCCTTTTTCTGCAGCTGGCATTTTGAATGCTAATTTTGTCGGTTACAGGCACTCTGTCAGCACATAGCTGAACTGGAGAAAAACATTGAGCAAATGAAGAAGGAAATTGTAAGTGTTTCTTATCTTGTTTGTTCTCCTATGCATTGATTACCAAGATTTACTTCCTCTCGCCTTGACTTAGCACTACTCTGCAGTAGTTTCTCATTGTTATTTCACTGGATTTATATATAAACCCTGATACTGAATAATCTTTCTCACTTCATTGTCATTATTTGTAGGGAGATTTGAGCACCATTGGAGATGATAATACCCATTCCTCTAATACAGTCGCAGAATTCACTGAAGTGAGATTTCTTCACTCACTTTTACATTAGTTGTTCCTTCTTTTTTTCTGCTCCTGCCATGAATGGGTGTGGTTTAAGTCGCTTTGGAGTTGAGTTTTACCTGACACATTGATTTGCAGAGCGAGGGTGAAGAAGATGAAGATTTCGACGAGGAAGATGAGTATTTAGACAGCGAAAACGATGACGATGATTTTCTCTAGCTTCAGTGATTCACTTGTACGCCTCTTCTTCAACTTCCTCTCAGGCAAGGAAAGCGAGTGGAGAAAAGGAAGCTCACTGTAAGAACTAAGAACTAATTGACAGCTTGTGAAGCGAAGTTGGTGCTCGAGATCTTCTGGTAAACAGAGTTTTGTTGAGCAAAATGCCATGTCAAAGGTGGTCAGCTTGTCGATTAAACATGCCCGTGTTTCGAAAAAGAGCAACTGAGCTGCGGTAGCAGTAAAGCTGGTTCTTGATAGTTGATATGATGTTGATATGATCACTAAAGCTGCTTTTCTGCTCCCGTGGTCTCGTTCTTTGTATTCTTCAAAAAGTTCTTGTAAGTTCTTTGAATACATGAAAATCATAGATGAAACACAAATGGGTAAATTACGCCAATGTTCATAAATTTTGAGTTTTTTCCATTTTAATCCCTAAATCTAAATGTAACTAAATAATTTCAATCCAGCCCCTAAATTATTGAAATGATTCCACGGCCAGTTTTTCCATCCATAAAATTGTCGAATCTTTGTTGGATATTAAGGGTAAATTCCAAAAATAATTAATCTTTGTTTGGATAATAAGAGACAAACAAACTGATGCGGAAGTGCAAATAGAGATTTGACAAATTTATGACCAATACTAAGAGTAAAATATTTCAAATATTAATCTTTGTTTGTTCATTAATCTTTGTTTGAATGATAGTACGAAAAACAAAAAAAAAAACTTTGTTTGAATGAACAATTACTGTTAAAAAACAAGCTTAAGATCGTCCAACTGCATAATTTACTCAAACACAAATTTAACTGTCAAGTATGCTTTTTGCTATGGTTCGAGGGAGAATATTATGAAACCAAATCCTGAAACAAAGGGAACAAAAGTTTGATCTCAAACCCAAAATCACACACCAAATAAAATTTAGGTGGGTTCAAATCTTTACTAAATGCAATTCCAAGTACAAGAACAATTTCAGCTGTAATGAGTTGCTGGGCTACAGCATCTCCACTTTTGGTCGCGGTACCATCCTATATTGCCTTTAAGGTAGGCACTGGCAGCGCTGCACTGTCAAATTAACACCTTAATGTTAATAAAACTGTTCAAAGCACTGAACTCAAAAAAAAATATCTTCAAACACAAATCTCGTCAACCTTCGGATTAGTGCATCAAAGTTGTGTATCAAAGCAACAAATAAAGCATCTTATTTACCATATAATTCATCTGTTATATAATTAACTTGAAAGCGACTCGTAATTCAAAAATATGTTTCCTCCAAGATTTTTGGTTACATGGATTTTCTGCTACCATGAAGACTCAACCTCAGTCCTCAGAGCTACAAAGGGGATATTTAACTGCTTAAGATTCAACTAATATGAGTTGGCTTCCCAAAAAAAAACTAATACAGTATGAGTTAGCAGAGTGTAAAGGAAGTAGCAGCCAAAAAACTAATATGTTAGGATGTCTTGAAGACTTCCGAAGTGCACGACATATGCCAAAGAGTCAAAGACAAGTCCTTTATCAGGTCAAGGAGAAGATCCTAGATGGTTCACATTTCAAGGATTTGTTCTCTTTAAAGCAAAAGGCAAATCCTGATAGAATTCAAGGATAAAGTGTACCTTGCTACAAAGAAGAACAACGCTTTCAAGAAGTCTATTTGTGCGCATGCTTCTTTCGACGTCCATGGTGATGGGGATGAGTATGCGAGGGTGACTTCTTTGAACTATTGCTGCATGAAAATTGGATGGGACAAATATGATCAGATTAAAATAATAAATAAAACTGTGGGTAAATGGAAGGCTAGCACTTTTTCTCGGGGTCCGTATCATGTATCAGGCTTACCAGCACATGGCAGAGCACATCCTGGACAAAATGATCACTGGGAAGGCCAGAACAGCTGATGCCTATAACCCATGAATGAAAGAAAGCATTTTAAAACAATTCGGACTAATGTGTTTATTGACAAATCGTCAAATAAACATAGAAAGTAACTTACCAAAAACCACACTAGCTCTTTGGTTACAAGATGCTTGAATAAATCATGGTTTTCCATCTTCTCTTTGATTGTAACTTGGACCTGGATAAGATCACTAAATATAAGACTGAATGCTCTACCAAAAAAAGTACTTTAAGACAAAACAATCACTTGAGACAAAGAGAAGAACAAAATGCTTAAGTTGCTGACAATCTATTCAACCTATGCATGCGCCCTATTCTGTTAATTTTTCATGTGCTCAGTGCACAATTGTTATTATCCATTAGGAACAAAATTACAGTTCTTTACATCACTATTTCTTATTATTGCTCCATGAAAAATATGCATGCTTAATTTTTTTACCCTTTTCTTCTATCATATTATTCATCAGCTCTCTCTCCACCTTTAATAATATGAATTATCAAACATCATATCCTGTAACTCCTTGTAGTCACCCACTTTTATGAGCAGTAATTTCTTGAACAGAATCTTTTTACATCTGGCTAATCTCAAACTGCATCTCATTAGGTACTAATGTACAAAACATAGGACAAAGATTATGCAAGTAAACCCAAAAGCAAAAGTGTAAGACAATAGTCAATAGTCAAGGAAACTAGAATACCTGATGATGGTATACAGTTGCAGAAGCCAGAAACTTTCCATAAGCATCGACAGCGTTCTTAGTGTACGGCTCCAAAGCAACCCTTGCCTTCTCTACATGAGGCCTTGCTGTAGTAGCAACCTGCTCCACATATGGCTTACTGAATTTCTTGATTTCCTGTACCCATACGAAATGTATCTTAGCATACCATTACTTGATAAACACAAAAAAAAAATGTAATATTGATTTACCTGATAGTAGGGATCAGCCAACTCCTGCGCTTTAATCAGATGTGGCTTTATAGCTGTCTTAGATGCCTTGTATGCCTCAGCTGTTTTGGTACTAACTAGTTTAACATGTGGTTCAAGATACTCTACTGTCACCAACCACTGCTCTTGGATAGCTGGTGCCCAGGTCTTAACAACCCAACAAACATGAATCAAAATGTAAAACGACGAGTCGGAAAAATTACTGTTTTCAAAACGAAACAATCAACAAACAAGATTTGAAGCAAAACTGCATTCCTCTGTCATTAACTAGTAAATATATTTTTCCCAACATTGGCTGACAATTACAATAAGAGTAAAAAGGATAATATACAGCAACCAATCCTAAATTATTAAAAGGATATGTGTGTGAGCATTTAAATATCTAGCAATTAGCGATATTCATAAGATGAATGAAACCCCATTTCAAGTACTAAACAAATAAAACCAATTCCAAGGATTCCACAAATATAATTTCAAAGAATTTGAAAGCCAACTCACAGTTTTGATAGTCTCAATGTGGGGGCTAGCCCATTTTCCGAACTGATCCTTGGTCTCAACTGTCTGAAAAATAGAATGAGCAATATGTAGCCAGAAATCAGTAATTATAAATACCTAATGGCACTATAACATCTAATTGATGTAGAATGTGCAAGGAAGAAAGGACAAACAATAATCTGTAAATAAAACTCCTGTTAGTCATTATCATATCATAATAACAAAATATTAAAAGTGGATAATGCCTTGTACATATAGGGTTGGTTATGCTAGTAAGTGAATTGGAAAATAAAAGAGAAAATAAGAAAAAGAAAATGTAGAACCTTAACTTTTGAGTGTTAGAAGTCGTCAAGTCGAACGAAAAATATCACTTTGACATCTTGCATAATTAGAAAAATATATAGCTATAGCAAGACAATTCTAGTAGGATGAAAAGAGGGCTCATGAAGGAGCAGAAAGCACAGAAAGATACAAAGGGCTGCCTCAAACTGCACACAAATGAGATATCACATTGTTCAAGAAACAATATGAAAAGACAGAAGACGAAATTTCTACACTGGCTATCAAGAGAGTAATTGTGGGGAAGAAATGTCAGCGAAGTCTTGGTAGCTCACATAACCAACCCTAAAGAAAGACAAGTAGAAGAAGAGGATGAAGGCTCCCTTTCATTAAAACATCATCATTAAAACATCATCACACTTAATAGTTAAAGGTATTTCACTAGGAGTCTCATTGGCTTAGTGCTACCTCAAAACCTTTACCAACATCGAGTTTTTAAGTTACATAAATTTTGGTTCAAAATGTTTGGATCCAAGTTATAGCACTCTAAAACTCAGTTGTTATAGAATAGTAATGTAAAAAAAACAAAGACAGGAATTGGAAGAAACCTCTAAAATAAACCAATTACTCAATATCATATCAAAATAAAGATACCTAACAAGAAAAGAATTCCTACATTTCATAATAAAAGATAAATAACATTTTACGATAAAAGATACGTAGTAGTAAATAACAATATATTGGCATGGAAACCAAAATGTAATAAAAAGTCGTACAATAAACAGCTGATCTTAAGTAATGAAATACAATAACATGCAACCCTAACAATTTTTTTTAACGTGTTTCTTTTCAATCACATCACAATCATAAGAATATTATCATCAATCAAATGCATCACAAAAGCCAAGAAATGGCCAATCCATTTCAGGAGCCAAGAAAGATTACCTTCTGTGTTAATACCTCCACAGCAGGCTTTCCGTGCTCACTCCACTCCGTCATTATGAAGGTCTGTAATGGAGAATGCATGAGAAATTTAAAGAAAGATTACCAGAAGAAACACTAAACACCTTTTTCCATTTACCTGAAACTGAATAGCATGCTCAACAAGCCAAGGGGGAAGCCACGCGCTATGAACCTAAGCAAACATGATCACAACAACATAAATTAGCAAATTAAAAACCAAATGGCCATATTCATGAACTGTCATCCAAACATAAATTTTGAAGAAACAGGATGGGGGCAGGTCAACTAAGCGTAACAAATATGGGAAACATGATCCAGGTAGTAATTGTTGTTGCCCGAATCAAATTTCAAAGATATGTTAACCCTTTCTTTCAATTGTATGTGGACAATGGTGATCAGCTTCAAAGAATTAATTAATAAGTGTAGCTGATGCTGAAAGGTGGAATAAAACCTCCCAACTCAAGTCTGCTGTGAAGGAATGCATTATACGTCACATCAACTTATAACTCTATAAGGTTCCAAATTTATTTTGACGGAAGGAGTACAGAAAGCAGAACTTTGGGGGATCAGGAGGACTTATGACCTTCTGGTAGAATAACGGTGTTGCCCTGGCCAAGTTGGAAAACTATCAAGCACTACTAAAATACAACCACATTTTTCATCCCACAAAATTACATACAACATCATCTTTCCCTCTCTCCTTCCACTACTGAACTTAGAAACGTTAAGTAAGGTATCATTATTCATTTCCTACCAACTTTTTATGCTCCGTCATTGAGCCATCTAGAAGCACACAAATTATATTCCATTTTTTGGTTCACCCATTATGACTGGAAGCTTAAAGTTTTCACATTGGAGACCCTTTGCACTCCAGTTCAAGACTTAATAAAGCAAAGAAAAAGCTAGGACTACCAAACACGCACACACAAAATAGGGAGGGAAGGAGGGAGACTTAAGGACCATAATGTAGATGTTTATCAAACAATAATGTTCTGGTCAAAGATTCCTATCCCAAAAATAGATCCCCCCCACCCCCAACAATATGTTGGATTCTTTTTCATTTGTTTTTGTCTTTTTATAGTGATGCAGATTCCTACCACTGAACATGTTTCTTGAGAAAATACCTGTCTTCATTACGCATTAGGATCAAGAAACAATATCTGAAGCTAGTGAAAAATGAAACACGTTTGTTATTACAAACCTCCAACAGCTCATTAATTCTTGAGCTTGCCTCCAGTTTTGCCTTCACCACCTCTTCCTGGATTAATGTTATGATAATATTATCAATGATATGAGGCATACCGTACATATAATCCCAAAGAATCATCTTCATTGCAAAATCAAAACATACCTCAGCTACTTGAAGAGCATGCTCCAGTTTACTGATTTTCGCCTGCCGCTCATCCACCTCCTTTTGGAGCTGTAAGAAAAAATGTATAAATTCTAGATGCATGGAAGTACAAAAAATAAAACAAAATCAACATCCAAATGAACTAATGAACCAAATCCACCAATGAAATGCATGTGAAGCATTGTTAAAGGACTTAAAACAAGAGCTTCTGAAACAAAAACATTAAAACAAGAGCTTCTGAAACAAAAACAACCACTTTCAATCCAGAATTAGATCCACCTATCAGCACGTGTTTGTCAGCGATAACATGAAACTTAGGTATATATTAGACTTTATGACTCTTTGAGCAATGTAGACAATCTACAGCTACCCACTTGACAAATAAAATATCAAAATTAGTACTGTGTAGCACCTTTTGCCAATTAGCTCCAAGAAGAGTACTCTCTCTAGAAATATATTATTGACTATCATTCAGCTTCTAAAAATATATCACGAGCTAAGAGCTGATAAAAGTAACTCGACCATCTTGGATCAGGTAATGTATCAACTATCAACTATCAACAGAGTATCTACAGTAAAATAATCTCCAACCACTTCAGATTGGAAAAGTGCATTCACAAATCTCTCTTCTCCTCAAAAGACTGAAAATTATACCCTCGCATAGTGTTCCATTCCACTTTCTCAACAAAGGCAAACTCTTGATTTTAATTTCCTTAAAGCATCATTATAGCATAAATTTCACTCCCCGGTGATTGATCATATATTAAATTGAAATAAGGTTGGGGAAAATATAGAAAGGATGAACCTCAAACACACATGCAAAAGATGGTCTTATGATAGTGAAAAGAAACATATGCAAAAGAGTGTAACTCAAGGCACCTAAAGGTCGCAGGTAGGTATGCGATCTAGATTTTAAAATCTGACCCATCCTACCATGTTAGTGCTTTCAAGATATGGTCTTGCTGCCAGTTGAGGAAAAATGTTAATGACTGAGATTACAACATCCTTTAAACTCACAACATTATTTAAGCCACGGGTACTAGTTGTCAAAGCATATTGCCTATTAAGGAGTCAAGCTTCATGCGAGTAGAAAAAGAACTTACATTTTTCAGTTTCAGATTCAATTCTTGAATTTTCTTCTCAGATTCCTCAGTTTGGGTTTTCAGGCTATCTTTTCCCTTACTATGTGTTTCTAGTTCTGTCTTCAGCCTATCAACCTGCAGAACGTAGATGCAAAATTATAAAAATTAAAAACAAAAATAAAAAAGCTTGTCATAGATTGAAGGTAAATCTTTATTGGTGACCTGATTCTGTAATTCAGCAGCCTCAGCATAAGCCTTGCCCACACGCTCCTCTACATCAGAGGTGCCCTTTTTCTGTGGGGAAGAAAAAACACTTATAGGGTATCTTTGTATTCTAAACAGCATTCCAAGTGTAAAAACGTAAGTAGTTCAGCTGAATATAAAGATTTTATACACTGTCCGTGGATAAAGACAAACCTGAATGGAAACTATCTCCCTTTGCAACTGTGAAATGACATCAGATTTCTCTTGAACAACTTTCTGCAAATTTTCCACAATCACATCTTTGCTCTTCACAACTTCATCACTTTCTTCAAGGCGTTTCTCTACAGTGCGATGTAAAGGTTATATTGGTCAGCAAGAGCAGACAGTGGAAATACATTAATCACATTCAATAACATTTTCGTAGAGTTCTTAAAAGAAAAATACAGGAAAGAAAAATAGAATGCTCATGCAAATTGCATCCATCCAATTGAGTAGGAAATTTGAGCATACTACAATACTAAGTGTCTAAGTTGACAACTTTTTAGTTTAGTAAGTAGTCAAATGCACATTAAGTAGCTTACACCACATAAGAACAATCTGGAAGAGGAAAGAAAAGAGAGGTTTAGATCAGGAGTATCAGGAGTTATAATACATTGCCCCATATTCTTGTGCAACAAAAAAGAATGATTTATAAACTACGTTCAGGTTTATGAATAACTAAACTAAGGAAATACAAGCCCAAAAGGCTGTAATTTACAAACATTGTCATGTTCAACCGCATATGAGGGATCTTCTGATAGCAAATCACAGCACCAAATAAGGTAAGAGAAATGGATCTTCTCCTGATTTGCATTTTTAACAAGTTTCCTCAATCCAAAACAAGATACTAATACGTGACAAACAAATGATAATCGAACTCGATTCTATGTTTGATCCAACTTATAAAGAGCAAAAACTAAACATTTCTACAAACAGTCTACAGATATGCAGAAAAGGACAATGTTGAAAGCTACTCATTCGTACAGT
Source organism: Persicaria tinctoria (assembly GCA_037127255.1). NCBI lineage: Eukaryota > Viridiplantae > Streptophyta > Magnoliopsida > Caryophyllales > Polygonaceae > Persicaria > Persicaria tinctoria. Next base: position 76,247,954 of record JBANSL010000013.1, read on the forward strand.
GACTTAGAGTCATCAATCGATCCAAAAAGAGGAATCATCATGATCCAAGCAAACGACATGACGAAGCACAAACTCAAAAGAAAAATGAGGCATAAAAAGACAGATAACCTAGCCGCTGGATCTCGAACTTCAACTCAGCTAATCCGGCAGCACCAGCAGTCGAATCAGCTCCATCCGATCGAGTCCCTTCCTCCTGCGCACCAACACCAAATCCGCCAAAAACCAGGGCGGAAAACAGCGCCGCCCAAAGCAACAAAGTCACCACCTTCGCGGCCGCCATTGAGGACCGAAATCGAAGAATCAAGAAAGAAAAACCGGGAGGGAGTTCTCTCTCAATCTCCCAATCTCCCTCTCTCGATCTCGAACTCAATCGAAGTCGCGGATGCCAAAAAAACTGAACAATAATAACAATTTTTCGAGTTTGGATCGGCAAAATGGAGGAGTCGGGGATGAATTTAGGGTTTGGGATTCAAATCTGCATCTGATTGACAGGTAATTGAAATACTAGATTGAGTGGGAGGGGTGTGGAGATTGAAAAAGGGGAGGTTGTTTTTGACCAGTTGGGTCGCTTTCGGATCGGAGTAGGTGGGAAATTGAATCCTCACAACGAATGGGAAATCAAATGGAAATATGGGAGGCCTGTTTGTTTATTGACGGGCAACAGTTTTGTAGGTGGGAACGATATTTTTTCAAAAATAAAATATACAAATATAAATTTGTGTGTATATACTCTAAGTTCAATGTCTATATGATTTTTGTCTACCGACTCGTCAGCCTCTCGGGAATCAGACTTGTCCGATCTCAAATTTTTACTATGTTTTTAAATGATGATTAAAAATAAAATATGATTTTTTTAATTATTTTTTATAATTTTATATTGTACTTATAACTAATAAGTAGGAAATATTTTATAGAGTTTCTTGTGTTGAAAATTTAAATGAGTTAAAATAAGGAAGAAAGTATATATAATTAAACCATAAGTCTTGAGTCTATATATATAATACTATCGCATTAAGTAAATGGATTTTAACCAATATTTTTAGTCACATTTAGGATAAATGTTAATTTAAGTGATTTTATTTTAAAATAATAATGAGATTAATATAAAAATAATAATATTATTAATTGTGATTCTTACTTGAATTAATGCCTATGCAATTAATTGTAACGAATTTTATTTACTGGAATAATTTTATTTTAATTTATAAACGAAAAACAGTTCATACGTACGTAAATATAATATGACTAGTACATGATATAGAATGAATCTATATATTACATTTGTTAATGATTATTTTTTTTCATTTTTATGAGAGTTAGGTTCTTGTAAGGTAGTTCGGTGGCCGGTGGGTGTTATTCAATTAATACAATGCTTTTAATTTCCTCATGAAATCTGGCTAAAATAGTGGAATGTGAATTTTGAATGATAGGTAATAATTTTTGGCACAAACTTTGTACTGTTCTAACAATAAAAAGCATGTGTAAGATTAATTATTTAATTTGTACGGAGTATAATTTTAAACAATTTTTTGCCTTTTAAATCTATGGTAAAAATCTCAACCAAAACGTTTTATGTGTAATGGTAGTTTCAAAATTCATACAATTTTTTTTGGGTAAATTGGGTAAATATGCCTTTTAAAATATCAAATTAGGTAATTAACCTCTCCTCAAATTTTATTAGGTGGGAATAATATTTCTTAATATATATACACACACACTAATAAATATTATATATATACTCTAAGCTCAATTTTTAATTTGTTTACTATTGAGTCTACTTTTAAATGGTGACAAAAACTAAAATATCATTTTTTTAATCATCTTTTATAACTTTATATTGTACTAATATTTGTAAAGTTGTAATTGTTGAAAACTATTTTGTTTCTATTAGTTCATGTGTCCAATCAAACCGTGACCAGATGGATTTTTAGATTCTATTAAGTCGGAAAAAATGGTTATTTGTGATTTGTCCGATTGTGCGATCCATTTTGGTGATTGTCCGGATAATGCGACCAATATTTCCATCAATGTTGTTTATCATTTGTAGTGAATGAATACAATACTCCATATAAGCACTTCCTCCAAATGGTTGCAGAGAGAGCACGACATGGGAACCACTGCTCCTTTTTCTGCTAGTCTATTTGTCATTGTGGTTCCATTCATAAGCTATTTTCACATGAAGTTTTTTTTTTCATGGCTCACACTTCACTTAAGTTTTATTTTCTAGATTTGAAATAAAGTTTGAAAATAAAGTGATATAAAGATATATTTATCTTCTCATATAAATGATACTCCGTATGATCGAAGATATAAAATCCTTTAACGTTTTTCTTTATCAAAATGTAGTGAATGATAGAAAATGATAGAGTGTGACAGGATGAAATCCGTTAAATTGCACAACAAACCCTTATCTATTTTAGAAAATATTTATAAATTGAACCAAGAGGAAAATGAAAACCCTAAATGAGTTCATCCAAAATAACCAAGTGTTATGTGAATCATCCAATCCCAAAACCATCCAATTAAATTCGAATTGATATCGATTAGTTCGATAAAAATTGATTAGTTGAATAGAGATTCAATCAATATCTCGTAGAACAAGCAGCAAAGAAATGAAATTTAACGAAACCCTTGGGTAAAGAAATTAACCTTTCATTTGATTGATAGTATTCCATTGATTAGATCTAACTGTCAGAGCGAATAATCCCTATACATATAATCTAACACTAACAACACATTACAAACCAAACAAGGTGCTCATGGTATGTCATATAAACTGTACTTGACCAAACGGCTCACCTTAGCCGGTCCTATCATTTCATAGGCGGCGAACCAAAATCTAAAGGACCCGATAAATATTACTCTGTAAAAAATAAAAATTGTGTATAACTTCATAAAAATTTCATATTATTTTTATATTTGAATTATTTTTTAAATTTAAGAAAATAAAAGTACGTAGGTCAATGAATAAAAAATAATATAATTAAAAATATAATTGTAGTGAAAACTAGTTATTTTTGTTTGGTATCCAGTATAATAGGTCCACAAGTACGTAAGTTGTTGTGTAGAGGAATATTAAAAAATTGTCTAACAATACTAAATATAGTTTTTGTTCTAAGATTACACATATGTGACCTCCTATGAGATCACTTATATATGAAGTAAAACAATTTTTTTTTATAAATAAAAATAAAAGGGTAATTAGATACATCAAGCATATATGAATAGAAAGAGTTATATATGTAAACAATATAACTTTATTTGTCACATAAAAATGTGTTTAATATTGTGTTGAAAAGGGAAAAGTACAAATAATCGCGTTTTAATTAAATGGATATAGACTCCTTTATAAAAACATAAAAAATGCAAAATTTAATAGATATAGGGCCTCTTTATAAAAACATAAAAAATGCAAATAGAGAGATTTGAACTCTACACGTTTAGGAATCCAAATCCAAATTTTATTATACCATTGAGCTAAACTCGTATTTTATTTTGTTATATTTTAAAAAAATACATATATATAACATATATTTTCAATGGGCCCTAGGCGTTCGCACCTCTTGCCCATGCCCTTGGGCCGGCATTGACCTTAACATCTCGATCGAACTTCTCGACAATGACTTTGATAAGATGGTCCCGATTTAGTGTAGTTGGATGGTGTAATCAACAAGTAGGCGATGGCGAATAATCGAGACTTGGGCAACAAAAGCGTCTAGGAGTAACGACATCGGGATGCTCGAGTGACATCCAATAAGTGGGCAAAAGAGACGAATTTGAACAAAGGTCGCAGGTGGTGAGGCGAAGATGATGAAAGGTGGTGGCTCGTGACCGAGTTTGACTCATGAAGAGGGAGAGAGAAGTGATCGAACGGGAGGACGGGAGAGAGAAGTGATCGAACGGGTGGTTGGGGTCGACATCTCGACGATCCATTCACAAGGGTTTTAGATTGATTAACAGCGAAAAGACATGGAATTATGAAAAGAACTTGTTGTGCAATTTAGTAAAATTTGTCTTGTTAATAGTCGTTTCAACGTCTTGCCAATAGCCCTTATGATGGATGGAGATAAAATCCTCCCGGGTTTTAACAGTATGAAGATATATAATTTTCTAAGGTTTTTGAATAAAGTGATATGAAGATATAATCTTCTCATATCATTTTTTTTATTAAACAGTCAAAAGAAATTTAAAAATTAAATTGGATGGATCAAATTGAATACAGACGGCGCATCGAGAAGCAACCTGGGACACGGGGGGGGGGGGGATCTTTCGGAATGTTGTCGAAGAGTTTGTGCGTGCTTTTGCGGTTCGATGTGGGCGCTGTGGGGCTCTAGAAGTCGAGTGAAAGGCGGCCTTTTATGGCCTGAGGATTGCTAGAGATATGGGAATAACCAAACTGTTTCTTGAGCTAGACTGTGCACATGATTGTAAGATTCTGAACCGAGAGGATACAACCTACGCCCACCACAATCTTGCTCTGCAATGTGAGAAGCCGTTAAGACCATTTCCAACGATTTCCCTAAAATTTCCCCAAAATAGGGAAACAAAATACATATTCTTTAAATTATTTTTGCTTTAACTCCAACAACTTCCCTATTTCGAAGATTTGAAGAATCATTTAGTTTGGAGAATGCCGCAGATTTAGAGAATCATATCTATTTTTTCTGCTGCTTCTCCATTTTGGAGGATGTGATGGAGAATCTGTTGGACTAAAAAATACCTTAAAATTCTCCAAAATTCCTAAAATGGTGAAACGGTTGGAGATGCTCTAAAGGAGTCACACTAGGAGGTGATATGACAAATTCGCCGCCAAACGAACAAGGAAGCGGATGCGCTAGCAAACAAGGGGATTGAACTGAGTGGACAACTGTTGGTTTTCGAAACTATGCTAGATTGTATTCAAGTTTCCCTACCTAAACCCATGCAATTTTCTCATTGATCTAAAAAAAGAAATTAAATTTTTTTTTTAATAAGGTAATCTATCGAGTCATATGAACCCGCTGACCCGTGGCTTTGGCAGGTTAGAGTATGGGTTGCAAATTGCAATATTCAATCTTTGACCCGACGGGTCTGACCCATTACCAATGAGGTCTCCAAGTTGCAGAAGTATGAGAAGGAACGAAATCTACATAATCATTTTATAGTCGGATGATGTCAAGTGTAAACTGGATACTTGTTCACTGTCAGGGAGATTTTTTGTCAGGGAGATTTTTTTGTTCCCACTTTTAGTTAGTTAGATGTCTTAAATTTGTTCAATTGTGTGCAAACAGCTAAACATTCTTGTGTTGAAATTGGATATGCAGATTGCAACTCATGAATTCCATTGGAATGAGAATTTGAGTTCTCCTTCAATGAAGGTGAATAAGAGACAACTACAAGCACGAATAGTTAAATCCAAACACACCCGAGACAAGAGAAGCATTCAGAGTAAGGCATCAACTAGACTATAATCTACATTTCATACAGGTGAGTATGGTGATCCAAATTGACGAAATGAAGATCTGAAGCCACAAGTCAAACACTATAAACCTCGCGCTCTCACGCTCTACAATGAGTTGAAGCTGAATCTCGAAGAAGTTGGGCTAATGTGACCAGAGCTGGGAGAGCGATTTCCCCTTTTGACATTCCGTGACGCAGTTCACTACCAGATTTTTTATCTGATCATGGACTTCATCCGCTGACAAGCTAGCGTCAATAATCTGGTTAAAGAGTTGTAGAATACGTGAAAGAAAGAGAGTTAGCTAAATACAAAGCAGCAACAGACATAACAATTAAAGAAAGAGATGAACGTGAGATAGAAGCAACAGACAGAACAGCTAAAGAAAGAGATGAAAGCACGGACCTTCCATGAAGCATCATCGTGGAGGAGCTTATATTTCTCTGCAACTTTCCTTTGAAAGTCAAGGTGCTCATATCGCTCACCTCCATAGCCGCCTCTTTCTGCAGCTTTCTGCGCTCCAGAATAAACAATTTGTTATGTAGTTTCTCAGGGATAGTAAACGTATGATGTTCCAGTTTATGCATTGAGACTTCGGATCCATGTTGTTTAATGAAATATAACTAGTTGTACGAGGGTGATTCAAATGTTTTAGTAAACATTGTTTTCAATAACCACATAACCCCACACCTTTCACTACATTTATAACTAGAAAGATTAACATATTTCAATAAAAATAAAGATTTGTCTTTAACCTAGGACAATATGCTTCTTTTAGGTCAAGGTTGATTTTCTAAACTGTCTGTTTACTCCTACCTTAAAAGAGGAATACAAATGAAATCATTCAGGGATCAGGACAAACCTCTGGTGGTATGTCAAGGTATAAAACCACATCTGGAGCAAGAAGTCCTATTTCCGGTGCCTGGAAGAAAGATCAAACTGTTGATAGTTTTGTATTGCTAATTGTCAACAAATCCAAATTACTTTGATTGTACAACTCGGCATTCCAGGATAAACTTGTTTTCTTTCATAAAGGTAAACATACTTTTGTATGCAACATCCAAAATGAAAGAAAACCAATGACAACAATGTCTACTGAAACGGACTTAAATCAATACTCACATCATAAGATTTTACTATCAACAATAGAACCACCTTTCATTAATATAAACTTTACATTACACCAGTTGAGTTTTACCTCAAAGTGATGCTTCTAACAACATAAACTTAGCCGAGTAGAGAGAAGTATTACCTTACACCAGTCAAGATTAAGTCCTTTAGCAGCTGAAAAGGCTACCCCTGAATAAGAATAACGATCTACTATTAGAGTTGTTCCAGCTTTCAGCTTCTCTTCCATTAATGATCTGCCTAAGGCAAAAAAAAAATATTAATAAATCTTAAACTGCCGGACATGAAGAACTGTGAACTATAATATTGAATGTACAAGGGATACTTTCATAGTTTCATAAATAATAGAGTCTAACCATATTCTCATACTAAAGCTCCTAAAAAGTTCAGAAAAAGGGGGAACAAAACAAAAGAGAAAACAATCAATACAATGTGTCATGTTTTTACAGACAAGAACCAAATTGTGGACAAACATTTGCAGGAAAAACTTTCAAGTAAACCATCAATCTTATAACCTAGATATTTCCAGATCTATCATCTCTGGGAAGCAGCAAATTGCTTGATATCAATTCCTAGCAGAAAACACAAGCTCAATATCTGCATATTAAAGACTTAAAACCTTTCAGCTAGGGCACTTGAGCATAATCCACATAAGATACTAGTTTACAGCTAGAATTGTTTCAAATGCCAAGATTCCATAATAGCATTTGTAGATTTGTCAATGGAACACAGACACACACAGACACGAAGCATAACAATTGATAATATTGGATTCAAACAAACCTCTTCTCCCAACGGTTAGAGCTAAACAACAGGTGAATGGTGTGATCATCAAATTGTGAGTTGTTTGAAAGGTATGAAGAAATCATTAAGCCAACAGTGGTACTCCTGTCCGGAAACCTCCATAGCTCAGAAGAAATTCCTAGCCCTTCCAAATGAGCAACCAGCTTGCTCGCTTGGGAACTCTTCCCACTCCGATCTAACCCTTCCAAGACAACCAGAGCACCTCGTTGTTCTTTTTCCTTATCATTATTCTCCATCTTAATCGAGCAAGACTTCAAAGGCTGCATATTGCAGTTTGACATTTTTTTCACTCCACGCGATACTACAGGGAATCTGCAATGAAAATCAAGCACAATATCAATAGATCATTATGAGATTCAAACGTTGATAATTTATCAGGACACTTGGGAAAGCACGGAAAAAGAAATGTGAAATTCAGCTTAAAGAAGAGAAAGGAGCTAACATCATTTTGGAGGATACTAAAGAGCGGGTTTGGAGCATATTCCTTACCTTGCAAAAAATAAAAGAACAGTTTTGCAAAACAGTGAGGAGCTTTTTCTTTTGAAAGAAACCATGTTAGCATAGTATCAATTTATTTATCCTAAATTACAGTCATGATGAAACGATCCAAGAACCTTTTCATTTGCTAAGTCCATTGTTTATTTTTTAAATCAGATTGGACTGCATATTCATGAAAATGGCTTAAAAGCGGAAATTGTTCGGAGATAAAATTGATATAAAAAAACCCAAACTCTAGTTGATTATATATTATACAATAGTAATTACACAGAGAATTCTTTTTTCATAAACTCAACTAATATACCTTTTAACATGCGGAAACTCAACTCATGAATCAAACACTCAGTGCTGGTCTATAACATTGATTTCAAGTATTAAAAGATATTACAAAAATACATAGGCAACACTCGAGCAAAAAAGGAAATTCCAATTTCAGCCTGATATCTTATTCAGGAAAAGTATTAAGTGCAATAAATACAGAAATATAAGCAAGAAGTAGCCAGAAAAAAAGAACAAGCAAGAGCAAGCTGAGGTGTTGATTCCTTTACCTACCAGTAAAAGCCAGAAAATCGGGCTTCTCAGCTTGAATCAGCCGCCGAATGAAACTCGTCGTGTTGAGATCTGAGCAGTGATTGAACTGAGACCTCAATAAGTCTCTACACTTGGTCCCGATTTTGTTACCAAAATGCATATAAACTGCTTGATCAAGAAGAAACATCCAAATTCAAAGTCCAATAAGCTTCACTTAATTAAACAAGCTTTGTCGGAACACATACATAACATAGAAGATGCAAAGTGCAACCTAATCTCCATCAAAAATAAAGAAGTGAGCGATGATGCAATGGCTTCTCCATTATGTTGTGTACTCTGAATGATCCTAAAAGAATGAAAAGTACAAGTATTGGGATAAGTTAAGTATGCTAGAACAACCTCAAAGAGTCTATATCATTAAATTTTCAAGATAGTCTTTTAATGCTATACAAGCGCACTTGTGCTTGATCTGAAAAATCTATGTTTGTTGAGTAACTACTTTTGCAGGTAAGTCTCTGCAGGTTGCTGATTTTTCATAGCTTACACTTATCACCCTAGGTTCCTAGTGTAATATCGCTTAAAGTAGGGTCTAGGATGGTGCATATAGTCTGTTTTAAAATTTTGATTTTGTGATATCATAAGAAGATTTTAGGTTCGATCATGCCATAGGCTTTCTAACATAATAAAAGAGTTTAAAGCTACTTGCTATGTATGAGAATATGTTCCTATTTATATCTTAATTCATGTTTCTTCTACTTAAAACTTGTGCAAGGAAGAAATATTAAGCCTTATGACTTGACTTTCTCGATTCGATCTGTCAGTAGGCATGCAGCAAAGATTTAGACTTTGATCTGGCTGAGTCATTGCTGGGAAAGATTTCTGAATGTCGTGGTATTGATTTCTTGCATCATGTAATGCATTGGAATTGATTTCTTTTAAGGTGATTTTCCTTTATTACATGATGCAAGAAATCAATACCCCAACATTCAGAAATCTTTCCCAACGGTGACTGCCAGATCAAAGTCTAACTCTTTGCTACAGCCTATTGACAAATCTGCAATCTTTTACTTGATTTTTGTCATAAAAAAAAGACTAAGTCATAGCTCATCACATCAATTTTCAAAGTCTAACTAATAATTATAAACAACATCAAAACTACCTCAACTACAATCAACAATGATAAACATGTCTTCTAAAAGAACGAGTCAATCTCCTTGAGCATATATATGTAGATAAGCTTGAGGGGTATATTTTAGATTCAGTTCAATACAACTCAGATGACTCTATGACACCTTGCATACCACTTACAGTTCATTGCAACGTCAGCAATAGTGAAAATTTCCCATCCCCATCAAATTCAAGATTAGAAATTAAAATCAACACTTGCACGAATGTTACAGGGCTATGGTCAGAATGCAGATGGATAGTATTTCCAATTAGATTGAGAATAAGGGAAATCACAAGACTCTCACAAGACTGTATGAGTCATCTTTTTATGTTCAACACGAATATTTTTGAAACCCCTGTGATGAGAAACAGCACAGAAAGGGCAACACAAACATAGAGCAAAATTAGCTTCTGAGTCTGCTGCCTTAATTTGTTGAATTGGTAATTGTCAAACATTTGCATCTTAACCAAAACTCAGTAAACATAAAAATGCGAGGCACAACAGAATTTCACATGATGAGCATCAACAGAATCGCAACAACACAAGAAAAGATAAATATAAAATATGAGAAATAGATGAGATTGGTTACCATAATTGAAAAGGATAGCAAAGTAGCCGCTGTGGAGAGGTGGGAGGCGACAACAGCTGCTGAGGAGGAGGAGAGTGGATCTCCTCTTCAGGAGCCAGCCGCTGACAACGGGATTGCGAGTGTTCCTCTACAGAGGCGTCAACACTAAACGAAAGAAGCGCTGAAAATAATTTTTTTACTGGTATTTTTTAGGGTTTCCAAAGTGGGTTATTTTTTTTATTTTTTTTTATTATTTTTTTTTTGATAAGGAAATAATTCGAGGCCGGACAGGCCCGGACCTCGAGAGGCCGACAAAGTCGGCAGACGGCAAACCGTCTAAACATACAACAGTGAAATAGAAAATAAAACATAAAATACAATAAAAGAGCACACAAAGAAAACCCGGAAAAACCCAAGACAAATCAAACCAGCGGACACATCATCGGGAGAACGGAAGTCGTCGCGGAGAAGTGGATAGCGAGCGCATGGGACAGCTCTTGCTGACACGATGTCTCGCCGCCGGAAAGACGGAAAACAGCAATCCAATTAAGGCAAAGGCGACACCTGGGGAAGTGTGGATCACACGACGTTCCCCCCACTTGGATGAAGGATCTTCGGAGACCACAACACCACCAACACGATCACGTCGATCAACCAGGGCCGCAGAACTGCTCCTCTACCGAAACTAACCACGACCAACAGACGGCCACCAAAACACACGAGTAAATGAAAGCACAGCCGCAAGGAGGACGGAACTTGGGTTAAAGGGGCTGAATTTGGGAAACCATTTAATTCGGGTATATATATAAATATATATATATAACTACATATAATATAGCAATACTGCATGTATATAGCTATACCACTCCAATATTTTCTTTTTCCTTTTTATAATTAAAAGTTATTGAAGCCTCAAACTTGCACAGTACAACCAAAGAGATCCCGAGAAATCCGGGATTATGCCTCGTAGCGTCGTGCCGGACAAGGATAAGCAGGGAAGAGGACAAGTGACGGCCAGGACGATCCCCGGCGAAGGAGGCAAACGGCTGACAGCCGGCCGAAACTCAGACGGCGCCAGACCCGGGCGAACGCTGCGAGGACCAGTCCAAGGATGGGGGAAACGATAGCAGCAGTGAAAGTGAAAGGGGGCCAGGGGAGGACCGAAGCCAGCCCTATCAACACCACCGATCGAAACTAAGACCCTACAGACAGAAATCGCCGACGGTTAGAGGGAGAGGCGGATCTGAGAACCCGATAACCCAAACCAACCCCACCGTGATCGATTAAGGAGAGTAAAGATGGAAGAGCGGAGCAAGCACGAGAACGAAGGCGAAAACGGCCGGATTGGCCGCCCGACACGCACAAGCCGCCCCAGATGAAGGAGAAGCGGGTAATGAGAGCGAGCAGTGACGGAAAATCGCTGACGGATGTACAAAGGGCCTAAGCCAGAGATCGGGGTACCGCACCAGGAGAACAGGGGGGTACGAGCCCCAAGTAGGGCTGTCGGAGCTAATTAGTGGCAACCGGAGCCAATAAGCGGCGGTCGAAGCAAGGATTTGGGCTCACCCGACGGGAGAAGACCGTAGGTGAGCAGAAGGATGTGAGTCCTTGGTGTTTCCGGTGGTTATAAGGTTCGAGGAGGCGAGGCTCCCGAAGTAAGAGGTGGGGCTCCCGAAGGAGATTTAGGCTCCCGGAGGAGATTTAGGCTCCCGAAGGAGGTTTGAGCTCCCGGAGGAGGTGCTGGCTGCTCTCGGAGGAGGCAATGCTGCTCTCGGAGGAGGTGCTGGAAGAGGATTCCAAAGTGGGTTATACCACCCCCTAAAAATTTGTTTTTATTAAATTTTCATTTTTTCAATTAAGTAAAAATTCGAACTCAGATGAGACCGAAGTTCGAGAGAACGACAACTGACAGACAGCAGATTGTCAAATATATAACATAAATAAATACATAAAAAGGTGCAAAAGACCAGTACAAACCACGAAAGTTGAATCAAAGCAGATCTAAAACTAGCAGGTTGAGGATGTAGACTATAGACGAAGGGAAGCACCATCGAGGAATAGCACTAGGGGTGGGCACAAATCCCGCAAATTCTGTCATGCCCCGCATCCCGTCTTGATCCCGATGGGATTTCGAAAAAAAAAAATTCAATCCCGTCCCGCAAAAATTACGCGGGATGGAGAGTTCGAATCCCGCAAACCCCGTCCAGTCCCGCATATATATAAAATTATATATATTTTAAATATATAAGATATATTTATATTACACATTAACATTAAAACATAAAATTTAACATAATAATAAAAACATAAAAACATAAAATTATATAAGAAATAAGTAGTTTGGTTTGGTCTTACACTTACCTACTGTTATTGGATTGTTGGCCTTTTGGGTTGGTAGAATGGTAGCTCTCGAGTACATTTGCCTACTGTTTTGTTTAGCATGACTTTAATTTGTACCCCATTTGCAACTTTATACTTGTTATTTTTGAATTGTATTTAATCTTTTTTTATGAGGGACAAATCCCGTCTCGTCCCAAGAGGGATAAGTCCCCAAATTTATTTTTTATTTTTAAAAATTTTCGATTTGGGATAGCAATAATTGCTACACTCACGACAACGATCGAGACGCTAGGTGGAGGTACTTCGCCAACAACGTCGGCGAATGGAGGTCCAGAGTGAAGGACGATGGCCAAGGTGGAGGGTGACCCAACGCTAGACCAGCAACAGGGTCGCATAGTAGCGCAGGCGAGCGGGAGGGAAGCACCGAGGGACCCATAATGAAAACGATCCTGAAGCGAGGACGCCGGAGACAAGCCGGAAAGACCGAGCCCATGACCAAAGAGCCCAACTTGAAGACAAAGAACGACTGGAATCGGAGATTGAAGACGAACACGAAGCACGATCGAACACATCATCCAGCGATAGCCAAGGAGGAGCCTAAACCCCAAATTGGAGGTCGAAATCAAGAGAATGACTTCTGGCATCCCAAGATTGGCCTAAAATCGGACCAACCAAAGGAAGAAGAAGATCATTTAGGAACGAATGATTCGAAGATAAGGTTTTAAATTGGGAATTTCTCTGACGCGTTCTTTGGCTCCCGATGAGGTTTCCCCAGGAATCTTCTTTTGGCAATAAATTTTCATAATATATCGTTCAAAACCAATCAAAACAGTATAAGGCATGCGTTTTTCTGGAAAAATTACAAAAACACCAAAAACAGTATAAGGCATGCTTTTCTGGAAATCTGGCATAAAGACCAAAACCAGTAGCAACCATGTCTTTTTTTCTAGGAAAAATGATACTCCCTCCGTTTAGTTTTTATTGACGTTTTCAGATCCCAGCACGCAAATTAACAAAATACTTCAAGTACAATGCATTCCATAATTAATTCAATTTTTAGTACATTGATGACTCTTGTCTACCTTTAATTTAATGTCCCACCCCACATTTTTATTTTTTATTTCAAAATAATTCCACTATGCATCTCTCTTTACCTTGATATTTGAGATCACATCCCACAAAGCAAATGAGTTTGTACCGTAGAGAGTTAACGACAATTAATTAGCTAAACCCATATTAACCTCAAAACGTCAATTAATATCAAACAGAGGGAGTAGTTACTTAGCTTATGCTTTTCTTGAAAAATGACACAAAGACCAAAAAAGTAGTAACCATGTCTTTTTCTGGAAAATTGTCAGCTAGTGCTTTTCTGGAAAACGCACACAAAACAAAAACAGTAGCAACCATGTATTTTTTTCTAGGAAAATGATAGTTACTTAGCTGATGCTTTTCTTGAAAAATGACAAATACCAAAAACAGTAGCAACCATGTCTTATTCTGGAAAAATGTCAGTTATTTAGCTGATGCTTTTATGGAAAAATGACACAAAGACAATTAAATCCAAACAGTGGCAACTATGTGTTTTTGTTTTCTTTTGTAGTGTGGAAGTGAAAGTGACAACTCACTATATAATCATAGCTTGAAAAATTGAAATAAATAAACTATTTTACTACTCTAACATCACTTGAATTATGTTTTTTGTTATTAAGAAAACCCAAAAATGATTATATTTATGCTTACAAATATATATAAAAGACTTTGAATAACTACTATATTGACAAACTCAAGCCTATTTAATTGAATTTAATAAAAAAAAATTAAAATAAAGTTACAGTATATATTTTTATAGACATTTTGTAGCACAAAAATGTGTAGAGTTTAAATTGAGTTGACATACTCATTTACTCGATTAGGTGGGAGTTTTGTATTGGGTGTATAACATATTTTATATGAATAAATATACAAATTTTGCTTAGCTATGTTTATTGATACTTATTTATGACAAGTCCAGCCATATGTTCGGTGATTCTTATCTATATATACTTTGTAGTCAGGACAAGGAAGCACACATCAACCTTCAATCCATGACAAGTGCAAGTTAATTAACTAGAATGGCAATTGAGAAGTCGTGGCAAAAGGATCAATCTTAGTCGTAGATCCAAAAGCAGTTGTGCATGGATACGTCATTGGACCGGATTGTTATAGAGTTTCCATCGAAGAAGTGTTAGTGAAAAATGCTGAATTTTATCGCTATGAGCCCGAATTTACAAACCTCGCGGATTCAATTGGTAGCACAATAGCTTGGCCGAGCAAATACATTGTCATTGACGGATGAGTATGAGAAAACATGCATGTTTCAGCTACTCGGGTAACTATGTATTTGCCTATTGTCTTCGTATATGTCATTGTGATGACTCTAGTATGGAAATTGCTATAATCTGGGAAATGATTTTAGTACATAGTTTAGTCTTGTTTTAGTTTGAAATCTTTTTTTTTTTTGCCAAATCTATTCCTTGGTTCAGTTTGAGTAGTTGGATTAGTTTTGTTTTAGTTTGAGATCATTTTTTTTTTGTTTTTGAAAGTATTCATTGGTTCAGTTTGAGTAGTTGGATTAATTTTAGTTCAGTTTTAACATCTCTTTGTATGAGTTTTAATAGTCGGCCTACACAATTTGTTCGTGGCTCTTTTAAAGCTCAGGAAAATGAAACACATGGAGATGACAAATTTTGTTCTATGTGCTGGAATTGACCCAACTCAGGGATTTAGGGTTCGTTTGGTTAGCTCTCTACTTCCCGGGAAGTTCAAAATCCCAGGAAATGTGAGTCAATACATGTGTTTGATATGTTTTTTAAAAATGAGAAAACCAAGGAATTTCAATTCCTAAAAATTTCAATTCCCGTAAAATGGTGGAATTTAACTTACCATGTAGGGTGTAGGTAAGATCTACCTTCTCCATTCTTTTTTTCCAAATCTCCTATAAAATTTATTTTTTATAAACAAAATCTCCAATTTGCCCATATAGATTTTTTTTGATCTTAGTCCAGTTCGATCGACTCAGTCGCTCTACATCTGGATCGGGCACTGTATGGCCCATTTAAGGGGTTGACCCTCCCACTCACAAGCGACTCCATGTTTCCAAGGGAATTCGAACTTCGAACCTCTTGGCATGGGATGTAGCCCCACAACCACTACACCAACTTGTGATTGGTTGCCCATATAGATTTTGATTTTAAACAAAAAGCAAAATGTTACAAGAGTAATTTTAAATAAATTACTATGAAAATTCCATGTTTAACCAAACAAAACATAGGAATTGAATTGATGGGAAATTATTTCTAACCAAACATATTTTTACATTTCCCATGAAGTAGAATTCATGGGAATTACATATTCCGGGAAGTTACTTCCTGAGAAGTCTACTTCCCACGTTTAACCAAACGAGGCCTTAGAGTGATCATTATGAGGATGAATAATATATCTTTGTGTAGGCGTAATGGTTGAATATTTTTTGTGTGTTATTTTGTCAACTCTTTCCTTGCCAAATGTATGTGGTCCTGTCCATTTCATGTTCTATGCATTCTTTCTTTTAGGGGCTTAATACCTTTAAATACTATTTTGTATCCTTTTCAATGGCGATTTTTTTGTGTAGCTTAATAATGTTCATTCTCTCTCGCAAGTTAATATAATAGCATCATCCTTATTTTGGGTGTGCAAGCTCCTAAATTTGCCGAAGTTCGACCTCATTTAATTTCTCTCTCGTAGCTTAGGAACCGGTTTTGTATTACCCTTCTCAGATAAGTGTGTAACTCTTCATCCAGGTTAATTGGATTTTAGTTAAAAATGGATATATCTAAGCCCCTGAATTAGAAGTGTGGGGCTCATTTTGTACAGTGTCAAGACTTTGCTAATGGATGTATTTTGTAAGAATCTTCATATTTTCTTTGTGATTGTGTATGTGGTTTGTGGTTTGGTATTAGTGTATATGACGTTGTCTTGAATTTTGGGCAATTTGAAAGGCAGCAAAATGGGTTATATAGCAGCCAAATTGTGGCATTTATTTATAATATTAAAAAAAATCAGTACGTTTTGATGGCATTTTAGAACACCATGAAAACCTACCGATTTTGGTAACATGAATAAATTCTATGGCATTTTTTAAACATCATATAAACTATTTTCTATGGCATTTTTTAAACGTCATAGAAACTGTTTTCTATGGCGTTTGAAAATCGCCATGGAAACTATTATCATGACATTTTCAAAACGCCAGAAAATTATTTTTCTTCATGTGGAATTTTTTTTAATGACATTTAAAAAACGCCATAAATTTTTTTTTTCCAATTATATATCCTATATTATGACGTTTAAAAAACGCCATGGAAAACACATTTCATGTCGTTTACAAAAACGCCATAGAATTTCGACAACAAAGCACGACGTCACCTTAGACAACTTTTGGGGATGGCGTTTAAAAACGTCATGGAAACATTTCAATGACATTTTTCAAACGTCGTCGAAGACTATGTTTGTAGTAGTGATTAAAGCACATCTCTCATCCCTAGAAGGCTATTCCACGCCCACGAGTTATCAACTTTGGGTATTCTGTCCTACATTGTGCCTGCTCTAATTAACTTTTGGTTGATCCAACGCGTCCAAATACAAGGCTTGCCAGTAACAATGTCTCCAAGTAGTTTAGAGCACTCACATTGGGGTGTTTTAAAGATGAAAATAAGGAACTTATCAATAAAATAATAAAGGACGAATGTATTTTGGTAAGGAATGATTTGATGGGTTCATTACTAAGAAACCCTTAAACACCCAATAAAGAAAGAAGGTTGGAAACATGAGTGAGAGGGGAGGAAAGAGAAAGAGAGAGGTTTAGGGTAAGTGGTGGGGCTATTTTCAATTTTATATTATTTGTTTATAATAAAATGGGTTGTAGGGATGTGAGTTAAAAATTAAGTTGGGTTTCTTAAGGAGAGAGAAAAATAAAAATGAGAGTTAAGGAACCGAATCGGGTTCCATGGATGCGGATGCTCTTAGAGCATCTCCAACAATTTCTCCATTTTGGAGATTTTGGAATTTTTGGAGAATTTTAAGGTTTTTTTTTTTTCTAACAGATTCTCCATCACATTCCCCAAAATGGAGAAGTAGCAGAAAAAATGGAGATGATTCCCTAAGTCTGCAATATTCTTCAAATTAAAAGATTCTCCAAATCTTCGAATGGGGAAGCTTTTGGAGTTAAAGTAAAAATAATTTGAAGAATATGGATTTTATTTCCCCGTTTTAGGGAAATTTTAGAAAAGATATGATGTTGGAGATGGTCTTAGAGAGGACACTCTTGTTCCAAGATAGCACCTCCCTAACTCCCACACCCTCTTCTATGGGCTTCGTCACCTCATCTCATCGAAAAAGATATCGTCTTCCCCACTCCGAGCCATTCCACAAAAAATTCATGCACATTCTATCAAGTTCATCAACAATTCCTTTAGGGATAAGGCAGGTTTGGCTCCAGAAAGAGTATATACCTCCCATGACCGCCCTGATTAGCTGGAGCCTATCTGTATAAGATAATGTTTTGGAAGCCCAAGAGTGTAACAACTTTCTAACTTACCTGCGGTGAGATCCCCATACTCAGGAATTGCTATTATTTTTTAGTGCAATGGCCGACCCAGGTACTTTACATGAAGAGTGCCAACTCCAAAATCGAGCTACTGGACAATATCTTATAATAACGAAGAAGAGACACCGACCAATAAGAGAGTGCTCTTCTCATTGTTTGCTTTCAACCTTGATACAACGAAGAATCTCTCTAGGCAATCTCGGATGATAGTCATTGATGCTATGTCTGCCTCACAAAACAAAAGAAGGTCGTTCGCGAATGCAAGGCTGACCAGCTTCATATTTTTGCATTTGGGATGCTACTTAAATTATGGATTTAAGGCGGCTTGCAGAAACATTTTATTCAAGACTTCCATACAAAGAAAAAATAAATAAGAAGCGAGCAGGTCACCCTGGCGTAGGCCTCTCCCCATATAAAGAGCCCTTCTGGAGTCCCATTTATGAGCACCGAGAAAGTCATCGTGCCATACACTCCATGATGACCTTGATAAGCTTTTCTGGGAATCGAAAGTATCTTAAAGTAGCATGTACAAATTCACAGCTCACAAAGTCGTAGGCTTTCTATAGGTCAACCTTGATCATGCACCTTGGAGAGATGCGATTGGTTCCATAGCCTCGAACAATTTCTAATGCTATCACATATTATGTGTTAGTGATCGCTCTGGGACAAAGGCTCCCTAGCTTTTAGAAATTAGCTCACCCGGTATGGTTTTATATCTTGCTCACAACAATCTTGCTAACCACCTTCAAGACGATGTTACAACATGAAATTGAGCGCATGTCTTTCACACTTGATGGGTTGCTAACTTTCGGAATGAGAGAGATGAATGTGGCATTTAGTTGTTTCAGCAGTTGCCCATTTATGAAAATCTCCCAGATGGCCTCATCGACATCCTCTCCCACTATCTTATAGCAGCTCTTAAAGAAATGACTCCCAAATCCGTCAGGACCCGCAACCTTATTGTTTCCTATCGACCACATGACTGCCTTGATATCCTCCTTTGTGGGTGGTCTAATCAGTGTCTCAAACACAGCATCACTGTTGATGTTTCCTTGCAATTTCTACGGGAACTCTCAACCTTCGATTTGGCTGAGAGAAGCCTCTCAAACGAGCTCTGCACATGTTGTCTGATTGCCAGTTCTTCCTCAAGCTGTCCCCCCTCATCATTCTGAATTGTCATCAGAGCATTGACAAGTCGTTGTTCTTTGACACTCCTGTGAAGAAGGGAGAAGTCTCCTCACCCATTTGGATCGAGTGCAATTTAACTTTTTGTTCAATCATACTTAACAACCTCCCTATATTCAACCGAAGTTTTTCTTCAACTTGCCATGTCAGTTCCACAAGGCCCTCATTATCTTTCTCCTGCTGCATTCTGATTTGAAGTATATGAAGAATTTTCTGATCAGGTTCAATCTGGCTCTTAAGTTCGGGGAAGCATTCCTCCTCCCAACTTTTCAATGCTTCCTTGATGGATTTCAGCCTTGCCTTGCCTTGCACTGCAAAAAGTACTGACATTTATCTTTTAAAAAATATATGTGATTTTATTTGTTAATGAATATATTTGTTAATTATTACAATATTTTTTTAGAGAGTTCCTAGCGCAGTGCACGTGCATTACGCACGGGATTTGTAAAATATATTATATATTTTAGAAGATATTATCATAATTTCGTGTGGTAACCCTGGGGTTTAAAGTAATACGCGTGGTAAACAAAGGTTTCAAATATTTCGCGAGGTAACCCTGTACTTTGTAATTTTTTTGCACCATACCCATTTTCTGACTTTTGGGTAGATTGTTCATTTTAAAACTTTTTGGGCAAAATAATTAAAATTTGAACATTTCTATATGAAAAGAATAAGGTTGAAGAAGAAGTTCCATCGCCTCCACCATTGCAGCAACTCCTTCCCCCACTGTGCCCCTGCCACTTTCATCCTTGTTAGGGATTTAGTGGCAATAATAACGAGCGCGTAGCGGAAAGAACGGAATAACGAATAGAGAGAAATAAGGCAAGATAGAACACACAAATTTTTAACGTGGGAAACCCGAGTACCGGGAGGAAAACCCACGAGCGGCAAGAGCCAACAAATCCACTATCAAATAAGAAAGAGTACAACGAACCTTTTTGGAAATACAAGGGGTAATAGACAAAACTCTCTCTTTACAATATAATGGAATAGAATGTGTATGTACGATGAAGCCTTTGTGTGAAGGCTTGGATAGACTAATGTGGATGGAGCTTGAATGATGTGGAATGATTCAAGGTAATGATCCACCAAGAGACTCTGTTTGAGTCTCTATTTATAAGCATCATGCTTGGGTAGAAATGGATGGATAAGGCTTGAGAAGACTCTAGATTTCTCCAATTTGGATGAAGATTAAGGAAACCTCTAGAGAGTTGGAGAGGAGAGGCAAGGAATGGAGAAGCTTCTAGAAAAGCTTAATTCATCTATGGCCCAAATCCAAACTTAACCATACTTGACCCATTTTAATCAAGCCCACTTGAGGACGTGGGTGCAACACAACAAACTCCGCCTTGTATCAACATCCGAAAGAGCTCATGCCGCATAAAGTCCGGAGGGAATTCAGAACGAAGTGTTTTAGCAATCTTGGGGCGTAGAAAGAAACATAAAGACTTTGTATAAAGTCATCAATAACGGTCAGCAAATACGAACACCTATTAAGATAAATAAAACGAGAAGAACTTCATCAAAGAGAATGATCATGATCCAAAACATCGATAGGTGTAGACGAACTTCGGCAAGGTTGGCCTTTTTTGAATTCCAAAGATAGAATGCTCACAAATGTTGATCATCAAAATGCTAGCTGCTGGAAAGACCTCTCCTTGAGAACAATGCATGCATGTTCTTTTCACGAAAGTGGCCAAAACTCATATGCCACAATCGAGTATCATCATAACGAGAGGTAAAAGATTCTCAAGATCAACAATAGAAAAGAACTCATGGAGATGAGTATAAATAGAGGTGCCTTCAACCAAACAAAGAGTATAGAGACACTTCTTCATGACAAAACTCTTCGTCATATAAAGTAATCCAAGATCCAACCACAAACCAACAACTTGGTCTTCAACTTCCATCCAAAGCTTGAGAAGGGCCTTCAACTGAATTCTTCAATAGTAATTCCCAAAACGATCTTAAGACGCTCTGATACCACTTGTTATAGATTTAGTGACAATAATAACGAGCGCGCAATGAAAAGAACGGAATCACGAATAGAGAGAAATAAGACAAGATAAAACACACAAATTTTTAACGTGGGAAACCCGAGTACCGGGAGGAAAACCCACGAGCGGCAAGAGCCAACAAATCCACTATCAAATAAGAAAGAGTACAACGAACCTTTTTGGAAATACAAGGGGTAATAGACAAAACTCTCTCTTTACAATATAATGGAATAGAATGTGTATGTACGATGAAGCCTTTGTGTGGAGGCTTGGATAGACTAATGTGGATGGAGCTTGAATGGTGTGGGATAATTCAAGGTAATGATCCACCAAGAGACTAAGCTTGAGTCTCTATTTATAGGCATCATGCTTGGGTAAAGAGTTGAGAGGAGAGGTAAGGAATGGAGAAGCTTCTATAAAAGCTTAATCCATCTATGGTCCAAATCCAAACTTAACCATACTTGACCCATTTTAATCAAGCCCACTTGAGGATGTGGGTGCAACACAACAATCCTCAATGATCCCTACACCGTCCCCAAGCTAGCTACCTCCTTCGTC
Source organism: Persicaria tinctoria (assembly GCA_037127255.1). NCBI lineage: Eukaryota > Viridiplantae > Streptophyta > Magnoliopsida > Caryophyllales > Polygonaceae > Persicaria > Persicaria tinctoria. Next base: position 76,269,791 of record JBANSL010000013.1, read on the forward strand.
ACCGGTCCCGCCATTGACGTTCATTTCTCTCTTCCTGTCGTCCTTTTCATCTAGATTTGAAAAGGGATAAAAATATGAAATTGAACCCTAAATCTGAAATTCAAGCTGGTATGGTTTGAATTGGGTATTGAGAATGATGATTTTGAATAAAAAGACTTAAAAATCTATCAAAGCCCCCATCTTTATTGAATGTTTTGAATAAATTTGAGAAAATGGAGAATTTATGTAGGGAGAAGGTTGAAGGTTGAAGATGGGATTCAAAATTAACACTAAGCACTTGCCCCTCTTCTTCCAATCTGATTTTGGTGAATCACAATATCACCAGGTAAGATATTTACCATTTTTTTTAAAAGAAAATTTAGGTCCTTACTTTTACTGAAATCGAACTAAAATATTGCAGTAGTGACTTTACACTAGAAAATTTAGGTTCTTTGAAACAATTTGCGCCGGCCCACCCCATCTCTGCCTTCAAATCCTTGTCTAGAAATCGTCATCAAAAGCGGCTCCAATCCCCTTTACAATTAGCGGTGCAGGCCCGCAGCAGTGTTGGTAGCAGAGGCTGCGGTGGAGGTGGTCGGCCCGCAGCAATGTTGGCGGCGGCGAAGGCACAGTGGTGGAGTGGGGGGCTGTCACGGTGGAGGCGATGGAACCTCTTCCTCGACCTTATTCTTTTCATATAGAAATGTTAAAATTTAAATTTTTTAGCCCAAAAAATTTTAAAATTAACAATTTTACTCAAAAATCAGAAAATGGGTATGACGCAAAAAAATGACAAAGTACAGGGTTACCTCGTGAAATATTTGAAATATTTGTTTACTACGCGAATTAAGCTAAACCATAGGGTTACCTCGCGAAATTTCCCTTATCTAAATTATATATAGAGAGTATATATTATGATAATATGAAAAAGTCTATAGCAATATAATATTAACTCCAAACATCCAAATAATCCTAAAAATAAATCAAATCCAAACATCCAAATGCTAAATCTACTAAACTGGTTCCGCTCCCTCAATTCACATATTTTTTTAGAGAGTTATTTACTTTTTTTTTTTTTTTTTGAACCGGAAAGAATTTGGCTGTTGACAACATCAGCTAGCCAAGGGCATCCTTACGGATGATACTGCACAGGACAGTGTCAGGGGGAAAGGTCAAGCCAGAGAATCCAAAATTAAGATGAGATAGTCTGTCAACGGCTTGATTACCTTCCCGAAAGACATGTGAGACCTCAAATTCTGGAATCATATTCAGTGCGTATAGAGAATCGGATAGAAGAATCTCTATATCGCCACTACAGGACATACCTGCCTTGAGGCTTTTGATAATACTAAGATTATCACCTTCAATGCAGATACGCGGGATTTTTAATTCTACAGCTTTGAGCACACCTTTCCACAAGCCAAAGCATTCAGATCCAATAGCTGAAGCAAGTGGGGAGGAGCCTGATTCAACATATCTAGTACAACCCTGCCAATCCCTGATAATATATCCATAAGTTCCTAGATTGTCAGAAGTAAAGGCTCCATCAAAGTTCAGTTTGCACCAGTTTCCTCTTGGTTTTTTCCATTTTATGTTTCTTTCCCTGGTTTTTGTTGGATTGGACATTTTGACTCCTGTTTCCTTATCCATGCTTATATCATCCATTTTAGTCTTTTCCCAGTTAGTTAATTGCTTTTTTATGAATGCTGCTATTGTTTTTGGGTTGGCTTTGATGCCATCAAAAAGCGCCTTGTTTCTGAAATATCATAAGCACCACCAGCCAGTGGCAAGGCATGAAAGTTCCGGTTTACTCAAAGAAGCATGTAGAGCGCATAGTACGTCGGTTATGTTGTAAGTGCTGTCGTAGGCTCTTTCGAGAGTGTTGTAGATTTTAGGGAATAGATGTTGCAGTGTAGTTGCTGTAGTTGGGCAATGGAATAATAGATGGTCGATATCTTCAAAATTAATTCCACACGAAGGACAATCAGTGGGTATTCCCGCACCACGGCATGCTAGTTTAGCGGATGTTGGTAGGCCATTTTTGGAAATGCGCCATAAGAAATCGTTGATTTTTGGAGATACATCCAACTTCCATATCCAAAGGGTCTCCGAAGCCGTATGGTTTTTGGTTTTGTTGATTAGTTCCATGACAGAGGCCGTTGAGAACCATCCGTTTTTACTAGGAGCCCAATATAGTCGATCTTGCTGGATATGTTTTGGGATAGGTGATCGTGTTATGTTAGTCAACATTTCTCTACTGATTTGGTTGTTGAAGGTGGCATGAAGTTTACTTATGTCCCATGTTCGATTTTCCAGAATAAAGTTTCCAACAGAAATGTTCGTGTCGATTGAATCTGTGGCTATAGCATGTGCCAGTAGGGGGGAGTCCCCAATCCATTGATCTTTCCAGAAATTTATGGATTTTCCGTTGGCTATTCCCCATCGTAGTCCTGATTTAAAGAGGGGAATTAGAGAGTTATTTATTCTTTTCAAATTTGTTACAACGTCTAACTTCTTGTTTTTATTTTTTATGAGAGTATAGCCTTTTTTTGGATAACGAGAATAACTGACCTTTAGTGGTAAATCCCAAGTGTGACCCAATCAATAACACGCACCGAGTAAACCGACTTACACTAACCGGTTAGACACTTAGACCCAATGGTAAGAAGTAAGATGAACCTTAATTTTTTTCTCAAAGAGAAAGGGCGGAGACAGAGATTGAACTCGAAACCTCCTATTAACCTCCTTATTCATTGAATAACTTGAATTTATAGTCTTTTTTTTTAAACTATTGATACCATTTTTAAATGGTTGTTTTGGGGTTTAAAATTAATAAAGGAAGACTTGTGTTTGTTTAGGCAATCTTTCTTTTAGGAGGTTCACCTAACATTGATAGGAGGTATATTTTAGCATTTCTTTTAAAATTATTGTAGAGAAAAGTAGTGTAGTCAAAATTGATAAAGTTGTTTGTATCGTTACATTTTTTTTTTGCTAAGAAATTTGAAGTTTGAATTCTCATTTTAAAGTCAGTTTCATTCGATTAAGATGTATAGCAATTAATTAAGACTTATCGAACTGAACTAAAATTAAAAAGAAACAAAAGGAGAAAGGAGAAAAGTAGTTGAATTCTTTTAAATTATTGAGAAAGAGCAATCAATGGAAACAAAAGTAGATGGTGAATATAATTAGGACTATGGACCAATTTGACTGAGCAATATCATATTCAATGTGATTCGATATTTGTTAGTTGCGGTATCCAATTTTAAAGCAATGGAAATTGTACGTGTATCCCATGCTTATATTTGGTAGAAATTTATTCAAAATATATTTTGATTTTTGAAATATAAATGTGTTTTGGGCAAGATGAAATCAAGCTAATGGGCTACCTAAATTAAATTTAAAACCACTATATATGAAAAAAAAAAAAAAACCCATCTATAAACTTGATTTTCATTCAAATAATCATCCAAAACAAAACCCCTTTTAAATGTCAAAAAATGTTTGAACAATTCACATTGTCACTCTCAACTTGAACATTTTGGTAAATGTATACATCCATACTTAACATTACAATGAACATAGAGCTAAATTATTTTAGAATAAATCATAGTATATTTTAGTGTAATTGTCACCAACCAGGCCCCAAATTCAACCATCTATGATCAAGGAATTCTCAAATACAAAACTAAAACAAGTTCATCAGTCACTCCCTGGCCGGGCTTTCGTTTATGTGTCATTTCTTGCATAAGCTGGACAATCAAGACGAGAGGCCCTCACTGTCGGCGAAATCTGGGAAAGTTACACATTTGTAAACCTTACACTTTGTGCACAATATGTATCCAACCTGCATAGAACCAGTAAGAAGCTCACACAAACCCTCTTGCATAAACCAATTCCCTAAACCATTACAATCTCTAGTGTGCGAGCTCCTGATCGATTCTTTTATGAAACGGAATTTCCAATTCTGTCGAAATCTTTTGATCTTCATCAATGTGATTCTTGTATATACATATAAAACCAACATCCAAGTACCAAATCCCTCCAGACCCTGCTCTGAGCGGGATAGATCAGAAATGTTGTGGAAAGAAGCATATGAACTATGAAGGGTTGCAATCACAGATAAGTTATTTTTGAAGGATCTTCAATCTGAATTTCAGCAGCAAAAGAGGAACAAAGCAATTTATTGTCCACTAGACACTACTGGATTTTATCAAGTTTAGGACTCTTGGTGAGAAATTGATCAATGTTGAAAGAGGGAATATTGAGGCATTCCAGAAGACAATTGAAAGCAAATACTTACAGCGCGGCATGATGGGCATCTCCGATATATTCTGTTGCTTTCAGACTTCACATTGGTCTTTTGCCCTTGACAGAAATCGCAAACCAGCCATCCCACTCCATTGCAGGAATCACACATGATCCCTTCAGTGGCCTGTTACAAGAAAGCACCTGTTTAGAAGCAACAAACCAAGTGCTAAAGGAAACAAGAAGCTTGAATCTAGCAACACCAGTATCATAACTGTACAGACAGACAAGAACTACTGCTTCACATAGGCACACAAAATTGGTGCACATACTCACTAAAACACCACTTCTACTTTCCAGTTTCCAAATACACATAACAAGCTCTAACCTATTGGGGATGGGTCAATATGGACCACCAAGGCACCAACTCTATAAGTAAGGTGAAGAGTTAGTTTTGCAAACCGAATTTTAAGAAAGGGTTAAACTCACTTTCGTGACGAGAGATGGTCTTGATGCACTCCTGATGCAATTGACTCGAACTAGTGACCTCAAGGAAAGCCTTTGACTTTTTAAGGGTCTTTTACTAGTTGAGTCATCCAGAGATGGTTAGACTGTAATATTTTGAATGAAACTAAATTGAAAACTAAAATGCACCTAATCAGGGTAAAGTGAATTGTCAGCCTATAGAACACTAAAATGCACCATACCACATTTGATTCAGGGCCAAATGAATTGTCAGCCTTGTCAGGACCCATAATCATTCAAAAGCATCAATCTTTTTTCTTGTCACCTTTGGAACAACCAATTTGTTTGAAACAAAATCTTGAACAAGAGAGAAGAATGAATTTGAAAACCTGTTCCTGGGATTGTTGAATTGGAAGGGCTGAGCAAGAGAGGGGCTTCCACATAACTCCCCTCTTCATAGGTGAGGAAGAAGGCAATCCCTTGAGCAAGCTGAAGTTAGCAGGAGGTAAAGAGACCGCCATTGAAGCTGTGGAAAAAGCTTTCTAGGTGGTCAATTCACCAGATTGAATGAAACCCCTTCCCTCCAATTCCAAGCCATACAAAAATTTGCAGCAAATTGTTGATGAATGATGATCTCTTCTTGTCCATTGCTATGTGATAAAAAAAAAACACAACATGATGACGAAAATAGACACCCAAACCTCCTCGAATTACAACATTGCCACCCTCTGATTTTCAACTCCCAAAGCACAGATCCAGATCTCCTCTCTCTTTCTCTGATTGCGGAACTCAGGATTCACAAGACCTTGTGCGTCGAATGGTAAGAGATGAAGCTTGTTTTGGTTTCTTTTGAATGTAGATAGGGCGATTTCAGCTGTCGAAAACCTAGATCTTTTTGCTGTTTCTGACAAGTTTTGAGCTTCCACCATGAATCGGATCATGTATGCAGTGATTAATTTTCCTATTTGCGAAATCTCTACTCATCACCTTGATCCGTAGTTTTCCGCTACTCCAATTCCATCATTCAGATTTTGCCCATGTATCTTTTTACATTGTGATCTTTGGCATTTCTCTGTGTGCAGAATTAGAAGGGGATAATAGGTTTCTTAATTTGTGGAATCGAATGAACTGAATGCGAATTGGTTCTGAACAATTAGGGCATTCAAATGGTTTTGAATAGTTAAGCTGATGCAATTTTTTTAGGGATTGCAGTTGCACCACATTATACAGTATAGAGACTACATATGAAATTCTCTTTCTAATGCTTTTCGAATCGTTTGAATACGATGGAATGTTGTGATGTGTTGGAGCCTTTGTCCCACATCGAAAAACACGAGAACCCGAGCCTTGCATATAAGTTAGTGGGCCACTCCTCCTATTGCCAATTGGTTTTAGGATGGAACCCCGCTGGTCTTGTGTGCTCGGCTCGGGTGCGCATATGCGCTCGGGCGTGTGGACCCCCCACGGTTATATGACCCACCGAGATTTAACATGGTATCAGAGCGGTGCGGTCCGGGACCCTGGTCTATTACTGGGCTAGCCGGCCTTAAGGCAAGACGTCAAGTGCAACTGGCATATATAGCGGGGCCAGGCAGTTGCACTTGAGGGGGCGTGTTGTGATGTGTTGGAGCCTTTGTCCCACATCGAAAAACACGAGAACCCGAGCCTTGCATATAAGTTAGTGGGCCACTCCTCCTATTGCCAATTGGTTTTAGGATGGAACCCCGCTGGTCTTGTGTGCTCGGCTCGGGTGCGCATATGCGCTCGGGCGTGTGGACCCCCCACGGTTATATGACCCACCGAGATTTAACACCCATGTATCTTTTTACATTGTGATCTTTGGCATTTCTCTGTGTGCAGAATTAGAAGGGGATAATAGGTTTCTTAATTTGTGGAATCGAATGAACTGAATGCGAATTGGTTCTGAACAATTAGGGCATTCAAATGGTTTTGAATAGTTAAGCTGATGCAATTTTTTTAGGGATTGCAGTTGCACCACATTATACAGTATAGAGACTACATATGAAATTCTCTTTCTAATGCTTTTCGAATCGTTTGAATACGATGGAATGTTGGTTGGTTGATGTTTATTTCGGTTGATCATTGCATATCACTGTCCAAGGCCATCAAGAATTGCTCAAATGACTTGCAGATTTCGTGTATCTGAGCCATATTCCGGTGCTTCTTGACTCATTTTGAAACATGATGCATAACTTAGCACGTCGTAGTGTCTGAAATCCGATAAAAGTAAGACTATATATTGAATTCCTCTTCATTGATGCTGCATTTCCGATTTATTTCTCTTCATTGATGCTGCCTTGGTTATGAATAATCTCTTTGGATTTCTGATCGGTGTCGTTTAACATGACTTGCTATTTGAACCGGGCTAGCTTGAGTAGATACTCCAGAACTAATGCTGTTCAAAGCACGAATCCGAGAACAAAAACTTGTTTGGTGTCTATAAAATTGGTTATGGTAAGGACTAATGTTTGCTTCTGCTACATTACAGTTGCAGGCAGATCTAAGATGTACAGCCTCACTGCAAGTATCCATGGATCAAGTTCAGCCAGTATCCTTGTAAGTTGTGCTGAAGAAACTGCAAACTGGAGATACAATTCGCCCGTCCCTCCCTATACCGAGTTTCCCACTCTGAAATGATATGATGAAACCAGCTCTCTTCCTGTTTTGCTCCCTTTTACTTGTCTCCAAATTGCATTTATCTGTCTCCCTTGCAAACCCAAACACAAGCCCATGTGGCTCATCTCCTCCCAACCTACAGAGCCTCCAACCTGACAAGCTAACTGTTGTGATCAATGGCTACTCTGAGTCCCGAATCCCGCTTCTTCGCTCCATCACCGCCTCCTATGCTGCCTCTCCGCTTGTCTCCTCCGTCCTTGTCGTATGGGGTAACCCATCCACCTCAACAGAAACCCTCAACCAGCTCTCACACAACCTCTCAATCATCTACTCTGCGGGCGCAGAGATCACCCTACTCCCTGAGCAATCCACCAGCTTGAACACAAGATTCCTCCCCCGCAGCGACTTGATCCATACACGAGCTGTCTTGATCTGTGATGATGACGTGGAGGTGAGCCTCAAGTCCTTAGAGTTCGCATTCCGGATATGGCAGCAGAGCCCGCACCGCCTGATTGGATTCTTCGCACGATCACACGAGCTTGATCTGCTCCGCAGGACATGGATATACACCATCCATCCCGACAAGTACTCGATTGTGCTGACCAAGTTCATGATCCTGAGCACAGCCTACCTGCACCTATACAGCTGCGGGAACGAAACACAAGATGAGTTTGGCATGGCGAGGAGAGTGGTGGACAGGATGCACAACTGTGAGGACATTCTGATGAACTTCGTGGCAGCAGATGCAGCTGGGGAGGGGCCTCTGCTGGTGGGGGCGGAGAGGCTAAGAGACTGGGGAGACGCGAGGAACGAAGGGGAAGGAGAGGATGAGGTCGGGCTGAGTAGCGCGAAGAGGGGACGAGGCGAGCACAGGAAGAGGAGAGGGGAGTGTATAAGGGAGTTTCATAAGGTGTTAGGGAGGATGCCTCTGAGATATAGCTATGGGAAGGTGGTTGATCAAGTGGGCGAGCAAGGTCTCTGTAAGAAGATGGGGAAGCTGGTTCCTTGTGATGAGCAGGTGGAATAACTACCTAGTTGTTCTGTTCGCTTAAGGTCGTGTTTGGCGATAGATGTAGGTGTGATACTGATAGGGACAAGGCAAAACATGTTGATGATGTGTGATGCCAAACACACCCTTACTGTATGCTTTAGATGTGATACTGATAGGAATAACCTTACAGCTTGAGAATGAAAATCATCGTTATTGTGAAACAGATACATTTGTTATGAAACACACCCTTTACTGTATGCCAAGATTTTGCTTTCAAAAACAAAATTAGTCCTTTTATTCCTTCTGTACATTCATATCAAAATGAAAACTATCATTAACCATGACAAATTCGATATTATCACAAAAGAAGGAAAGAAAGGATTCAAGAGTGATATGCACTAAAAAAAAAACTGAGAAAGATGTAAGAGTCCATCACAAATCAAACAAAAATACCAAATGATTCAACTTGTCCTATTTCCGAATATGGAGGGATGAAGACATATACGGCAGCAAAACGCAGGTTCGAATCCAAATTTTTACATTTTTGCCTTTTTTTTTTGGGTTTTAAAAACATCAGACAGAAGCTCTCTTTTGGCCACAGCAGCACAGACGCACAGAGAGAGACGCGAGGCCGAAGCCCGAAAGCGAAACGCGATAGAGAGAGCCGAGTCCCCGAGCCGCCGCCGCCTCAAGATCCACCTCCGGCCGGGCCGCACAGGCTGCACAGCAGAACCGCCTTTGTTCTTCTTTGATCTAGAGCTTCAAGGTTAGTAGTTTTGTTCCTTTTTAAGTTCAATGGGTTGAGACGAGAATCAATTTAGATTAGAATTTGTGGATGTGAGAATCAATTTGGGGAAATTTATATCAGGGTTTGTGATTAGAATTTGTGGTTTTGATAAATAAAATTGTGAATTTGTGCTTTGGCTTTGGAGTTGTGGTTTATGCTTGCAACAATTGTTGCCCACTTCTACATCATACTCACCACTCTAGTTCTCAATCGGAAACACAAAATAATGTAAAATAAAAAAAACACAAAACCTGAATCCAAATGAGTTGGATTTAACCTGTTAAAATTGGTCCAATGAATAAGGTGGCCTAAAACTACTAGGATAGGTTTGTGTAATATTTTTAACCTATAACTAGAAACTATAACTATAAATTACCCAAACCCAAATGCCATTACAATAGTCAAGGTCTATTCATTATGATTTGATCACATATCTGCATTATCCCATTACTGAATATGTTACAAGAAAGAGTCCTGTAATGTGTAAACAAACAATGTTGAGTGGTATCATCATGCCTCATAAATTTGTAGCAGAATACATCGAATACACCTTCTCCAAATATATAGTATCAATGCTTCTGTGATGAATTAAATTTGTGAATTTGTGGTTTGTGATATGAAATTATTGTTTGTGGATTTGTTTTGTTCTTTGCAAAATTTCCAGATAGAAATTATGTATTCTTATGGATTGTGTACTTATGTAAAGTCTCTTTTCTCGAAAAAAAATTTAGCCCCCCTAAACAAAATTCTGGATCCGCCACTGATCTCTTGGCTTTAACTTCGTACTCCATTAGAGTTACATGTGCTCTTAATCTTCATAAACATGGTATCTAAATCCAGACATTTGGAACTTCCATTTGATTATTGCTCACTTTGTGAAGCTGCAGTTGCACTGAAAATGAATAGGCAAGGCACATTGTTTCTAAGATTTTTGGTTTCATTATATGATGGTGTATAAATTTAGTTATTCATTGACACCAACTCTGGAATATACTGGATCGAAAAGAACAGCCACATTTTTTCAAATGCCCCAATATCAAAATAGGAACACCTTGTGTCTTGTGTGGGATACTAGGATCGGTCTATTGATCGATAGTGTTGAGTATGTACCAATATAATAGCCGCTTGTGTAGGTTTTGATTATTCTAGTTTTATGAATCAGTTTGGTGGCTATAATTTCGAATCTTAAACACTTTGCCGTCCGTCTAGTAATTGTTATGCATGAAAGCTTTGAATTATGCTTTGTTAATATGACTCTAGGTGTAAATTTGCCTTGTAGCATTCTTTGATTGGGCTTTATTTGCATCCCTCCCCCTTGACTTTTAGTAGACTGGATTTTGATTGAAATTTTGGAATTGAAAGTAAAGGTTTGGGATGTACGGAGGTTTACCATTCAGACCTTGTGGTGTCTACGGACTTCAAAGGCACAGACTTGAAATAGAGAGGTCTAGAGGGATGAATACCACAAATTTCTTTTACATCATAATTGGATTAAGTTATCATCAGATGGGGTAGATTTTACTCAGGTAAAAAAGTGATTTAGGTCTATTTCAGGTCAAAATGGATAAAGTTATATATATATATATATATATATATATATATATATATATATATATATATATATATATATATATATATATATATGTTTGGGTTTAATTCTGCCACCTCTAGTTTCCATTGCTTATTCTGTTATAAATTTGTATGCTTATGAGTTAGTTTGCCCGTATTTCTTCCAAAAGCATCGTTTACATATTCACACGTGCCTTCCTTTATTTCATTTTGCAGGTTCTCAAAATTTTGAGGGGTGATGATGTCAAAAAAATTTAAGCTTCTGATTTGAATGTGATAAATCAGTAAAACCTTCACTCTCCTGTCTATACAGCTGGATGAGGATCCAGGACCAGCTGCATTATCTGTCGCCAGACACGCACCAGGGCAAACAAGAATTAGATCCAACTATCCTTGTTTTGTGAAAGCTTGCCCATGAAGTGGACATGCACATTGCTGATGCTAAGGGTTCTTTGGGCCGATTTGGCTGTAGGGTTATTCAGACCCTCTCACAGTTTGGTCGGCTGTCAAGGCAATTTTCTAGTCAGTGCTCTGATGGTAGCTATACTAGGAATGGTTTCGGACCGATTGAGGAATTGCTGGGGGAAAACCAAGAGTACCTGGTATTGGATGGGTTTGAGGCCAATAAGGATGAACCTAATGATGGAAAGAACATCTCCACTAGGAGGAGATTTTTAGAGAATAGTTGGAGAGATGCCGAAAGAGCATTTCAAATTTTGAGGCAAGAAGGCCCTGGATTTGATGTGAAATTGGCTTTGAATGAGTTGAAGATTAGGGTTTCAGGCCTTTTTGTTAGGGAAGTCCTGTTGAAGATTTTGAGGACTGCGAACTCTGCAGACAAGGCCTGGTGTGCCAAGCTAGGGTACAAGTTCTTCATGTGGTCTAGCCAGCAAGAAGGCTATTTACCCATAGTGAACTCATATCATCTGCTAATGCAAATCTTTGCAGAGGCTAAAGAGTATAAAGCAATGTGTAGATTGGCTGATGAGATGACACATAAGGGTTGTCCAACCACCGCCAGGACGCTTAACATCCTGCTATGTTCTTGCGGCGAGGCTGGATTGGCAAGAAAACTCGTGGAGAAGTTTATCATGTCAAAGACTTTCAACTATAGGCCATTCCAGCATGCTTATAATGCTATCTTGCATACCCTCCTTGCTATGAACCACTTCAAGTTGATAGAATGGGTGTTTGAGCAGATGCTAGCTGAGGGCCACTCACCTGACGTTTTGACTTACAACATAATATTATGTGCAAAATTTAAGCTGGGTAAAATGGATCAGTTCCATAGATTGCTTGATGAAATGGGTAAAAATGGGTATTCCCCAGATTTTCATACTTTTAACATACTCCTGCATATCCTCGGGAAGGCAGATAAGCCGCTTGCTGTGCTTAATCTTTTGAATCACATGAAGGAGGTGGGTTTGAACCCTAGTGTCCTTCACTTCACCACACTGATTGATGGTCTAAGCCGAGCTGGGAACTTGGATGCATGTAGATACTTCTTTGACGAGATGATTAAGGGTGGGGCTGAGCCCGACATTGTTTGTTACACTGTTATGATATCCGCATATACCTCTGCAGGGGACCTTGAGAAAGCTCAGCAGTTGTTCGAGGAGATGACTGTGAAGGGTCAGCTTCCCAATATGTTTACATACAATTCCATGATCCGTGGGCTGTGTATGGATGGAAAATTCGACGAGGCTTGCTCTATGCTGAAGGAAATGGAAGAAAGGGGATGTAAACCAAACTTTCTTGTGTATAATACATTAGTAAGTAACCTACGGAGCGCTGGGAAGCTTTCTGAGGCTCATGATGTAATAAGGCACATGATGGAAAAAGGGCATTACACTCATCTCCTGTCAAAGTTCAAAAGATACAGGGGTTTGTAAAATCAAAGAGTTCATTACTTGTCTATGATCCAAAATCACTGGGCTTCTGCTATCTTTGCTCAGCACCAAACCGAAATTGACGCCCACAACAGATATTGCTCAACTGGGAACGGTATGACAGGTTCTGATGAATCTTATGGTTTTCATTCCTCCCTTGCAATTTTGTCAGCACATGATTGTTCACTTAGGTAGGCATTTACAATCATTTTTGTACAAGCTAGGGATGATGTTTATTGTAATGCTAGCGAATACTGGGATAGAATCATATTCAAAGACATTGTTTGGGTGTCGATAAAGCTTCTTCTTTATTGATTGATCTTCTTTTTGCCTCAGTACAACAATGGCATTCAAGCATGGCATGATGGTATTCATGCTTCTTTTACTTCAAATGCTTTTCAGTTACCAATTTTACATATATACTTCAAAGGGTTAATTTCTCACTCGGCTTTAAAGGTGCAAAGGCTATAAAACTGGCCAAATTGTTGCATACATATTACATGTTATCCCTAGCAAATCCATGACCAAAGGGGAAACCTAGGCCAGCGTCGTCTAGTGAGCCTACAATTGAGCTGTTCAAATGAACATCAAGTGAAGGATCATTAAAAAAAACTACTAGTTTGAAGATACTCGGCGTGTCATGCTGATAAGGTCATCAAATTCAAACAAACTACACGTCAGTTGTTCTGATTTCATAATCAGGCTTTACAGTTGAAGCTGTTGATTTCGAAACATAATACATATCCAAAGAAAGAAAAGACTTGATATTCTGTTAATACGACAGTGATAGAAGCACAAGCACAAGTTCTCTTCTCTAATATATTATACTGAAACATTCAAATTACAATCTTCAACCTCAGCTCTAGAAAGCGGAATCTAAGAAAGAATAAGTTAGCCACAAGGAAACTGAAACGACGAGCAAAAAAATACATCCTATCTGCAGAGAATTGGCCCTTATTGAAACATCTTTCCAAATGTGCGGATGCAAAGAGGAGGTGCTGCCTGCTATCAGCTGCAACTGCAATACGACCATTTCTAGGAGTATTTTTTTGGCAATCATCAACAGTTTAGGCTGCGCCTAACCAAAGACAAAGTACATCACATCAGATTCTAATCCATAAGCTTGACCAAACATAAAAAGATTTTTATCCATAGGCATTGACATATGTTTCTTTTGGATCTAATCAATACCAAACAATTGAGCAGAAAAGCCGACTTCTTACTGATTATGCAAGCAAGGATGATATCCGACAAGACGAATGAGATACTTGAGTATGTTGAAACAAGGACTCGGGTTTCTACACAAGTACAGTATAAAGCAAAAATATCTGGAATGATTCAAATTGCAGGACCTCAAGTTATTTCTCACTCTTATACATATCATTCAAATGAGTGGAATACAACAATGAAAAAGATCAAACTAGGGTTTCTCCGAGTCTACTTGAAACAATCCAGTCAATGAATCAAATCAAAACCACAATAAGTGTTACTGCAACTCTTTTTCCCAGACCCATGAAAGATCACTAGTCAATATTTTTTCACAGATGAAAATCACTAAATTACAAGCTATTCCCCATATTGAGATACAATTTGTTCATTGTATATACATAACTCACCACAAATAGAAGGGCAAACAGAAGGCCGGTATGCTCTCAGTGTTCTAGTAATTTAATCTTGTCAAGACAATTCTGCATCTGCAGGTTTATCTCTTTGGTGAGAGGATCGCCTACAGCAAGCTTATATTGCTCAAATTTCGCTTCTTCACACTTCAAAGTTGCATCTCTACAGGCTCGGATGCTTCCTGCAAAGACAGGCATTAAGATCAAGTGATCAACAATCTAGAAGATCTGATATCATTGTTATAATCAAGACATTACATTTTATTTTAATATGAACTCACCACTTAAGTTGAGCAAATTAAACAACACGGGGCAATTTCCAATGCTTCTGACCATCGTAACTGAAGACCAAATCATCTGGAACTCCTTCCTTGAAGATCTGATGACGCACACCTTCGTAATGGGATTAACGTACTTAACTAAAGAAACAACATACTCTCAGATTCTGGACGAAGGAAAAAGGAAGAAATGGATAGCTCAAAAAATACAGAAACACAAGCTTACTATGAAAGGATCCAAGAGAAGAAGCCAGGCCACACTCGCCAAAATTCACAAGTATGCTGTCTTTAATAGCCTTGGAGACGTTAGATTGGGTAATGATAATAGGATCATCCACTGTGAGATCCTTGTTTGGGTCCAGGAAAATCTCCATTACCATATATCTATTTTTGAAGCTCACCATGCTTTCTCAATTCTCACCGGTGGCAGAGCCAGGAATATCCTGAAAACTCGAAAAGACAATAAACTACTTTGCAAATCACGTCACCTCTAACAACATCATCTTCAACCACATCAATTCTTAGTTTGAATAAAAAAAATCTCAATTTTTTCTCCTATAATAAATAATTCACATTTCACAAGCCACAAAATGCCAATCATAGGTTGACGGAGTTGATTCTCAAATTTAACAAACCCTAACTATCCCTAAACAAAAATTCAACTTCAATTTGAAAATCTAAGATCTAAGATTCTAACTTTCAAGTATTTCAAATTGAATTGAAAATCTAATTCATAATGCATAAACTTTGACATAGGAAAGTGGAAATTTACCTAAGAATTGAAATTTGCCCTAAATCAGTGAATACCGGAAGAAGTTGGCCACTGGTGTCTGTCGAGGTTGAAGGCGGCCAGCCGGAGTCTTGATAGTCGGCGTCGCCGCGCCCGGTGATAGCTGGACGAGGAGGTGGAGTTGTGGAGAGCGGGCGAGGAGGGCCTGGAGGCTGGATTCGCCTCACTGCGTAAAAAAAAAATAAACAGTAAAAAAAGAGGCTTTAAAATCTTTAAATACCCCTTTATGTTATTCCCAAAAAATATAAAAAGAACAATTAGAGAGGCGAACCCGAGACCTTGTACCAACAACTAGACCGTAATACCAACTGAGATAGTCGATCATCTTAGTTAATTATTTAAGCACAATAAAATATTTTAATTTATTATAAATTAACTCTCGAAATATAAAAAAAAACATATACTACCTCCGTTAAAAAATAAGCGGCATTTGACTTTTTGACACATTTTTAAGGAGTTAAAAACTATATAAAGTTTTTAATTGATTTTTTTTCATAATTTTATACATATTAGTTATAAGTTTAAAATTATTTTAAAAAAAAAATTATATAGTTTTTAGCTCTTTAACGTATCGAAAAGTCAAACGACACTTATTAATAAACAGAGGGAGAGAGTAACTTTTTCCCCGGGGTGCTCTACCACACTCCGGAGCATCCCAGCTTTGCCACTGATTCTCACTCCCTAGAATATCAACCATAGATAATGCAATAAACATCTACTGAGAAGCAAGACTCCATGACCCTTCATTAGTCCAAGATAGAATATATTCACTTCTATCATAGATATAATAAGAGTTTTACTTTTGTACGCGTGGTTTAAGGATCTAAAAAGTATATAAAATATTAATTTATTTTTTTATTTAAAAAATAAATTAATATTAAACACTAAACTACGTGTACAAAAGTTCATGATGCACAATTTGTGAGGACAAGTACTCGATTGTGCTGACCAAGTTCATGATCCTGAGCACAGCCATTCTGATGAACTTTGTGGCAGCGGGTGCGGCTGGGGAGGGGCCTCTGCTGGTGGGGGCAGAGAGGTTAAAGGACTGGGGAGACGCGAGGAACGAAGGGGAAGGAGAGGATGAGGTCGGGCTGAGTAGCGCGAAGAGGGGACGAGGCAAGCACAGGAACAGGAGAGGGGAGTGTATAAGGGAGTTTCATAGGGTATTGGGGAGGATGCCTCTGAGGTATAGCTATGGGAAGGTGGTTAATCAAGTGGGCGAGCAAGGTCTGTGTAAGAAGATGGGGAAGCTGGTTCCTTGTGATGAGCAGGTGGAATAACGCACTACTGCACTAGTTGTTCTGTTCGCTTAAGGTCGTGTTTGGCGATCATGTTACTAAAGGGTGAAAACTAAAAGATGTAGGTGTGATACTGATAGGGACAAGGCAGAACATGTTGATGATGTGTGATGCCAAACACACCCTACTGTAGGCTTTAGATGTGATACTGATAGGAATAACCTTACACAGCTTGAGAATGAAAATCATCGTTATTGTGAAACACATACATTTGTTATGAAACACACCCTTTACCTTTTTTCTTTTTTGATAAGGTAATAATTCGAGGGTCAGACAAACCTGACACCTCGAGAGGCCGACGTCGGCTGACGGCGAACCGTAAAAAATGAAACACACCCTTTACTATATGCCAAGATTTTGCTTTCAAAAACAAAATTAGTCCTTTTATTCCTTCTGTATATTCATATCAATGTTGTACACTTGTGCATGAATTATATACATTTACACATTCACAGAAGACATAGCGACAAGGCATCATACAGTTTAGAGGCAAGCAGATCAAAGCAGGTACCAGTTCTGTCAAGTGACGTAAGCGAGATCTGAGCAGTCTGAACCACATTTGTCTCTGTATCTCTGCAATTCAAGGAGAAATATACAAGACATAGAAGCATAATCGACAGTAGGCAGTAGGCAAACTATTTACCAAGACCACTACGGTTCCGCACTTGGAAAGAAAGGGCTTGACAAAATAAGAACACTATTTCAAAATTACAATGAGAAGCTTTGCTTCACTTTCAATCTAGTGGTTCTTTCTCTCTCGAGTGCATGAAAGCAAAAATAAATGACAATAAAAAAATAAAAAAAAAGGCACGAGGGTAAAACAGCATCCTCTATTATCTATGAACAACAACTTTATTTATAGTGGATCATTATAACTCCTAAGTTGAATCCGAATGCCACAGCACATAAAGTCACTCCATGAAAAAGAAATCGGGCTCAGAAAGGCAAAGCATTCACAAACAAAAGACTTACATAAGGTCATACATTGAGCTTGATCTTTTTTGTGTTTCCGGAGAAATTCTCTAGACCTTATATCTGCCTGCAATTTTAGCAACGCAAGAAAGAAGTCCGAGTTAATGTCTTTGATAACGAATTCTGTAAAACCGAAAGAGAATATGTCTTCTAATGAATGATGACTAAACTGCAGCAACCTCAATATGTATATAAACCACACAATATCTGAGGTCTTGTTCTGCTGAGTGCTGAGTATAGTAGAAAAGGGTATATTTAATCATCTCATAGTCAACTTAAGTTATACACAAAAACTACATCAAGATGATTTTCGGGATAAAAGGCTTTAAAAAAAGCAAGTCAAATCAAAGTGAACAAAAAAGTCTTCTTCATAATGCTTGCAAGGGAAAAAGAATAGGAGAAAAGTAAAGAAGACTGCAGGTTGTAGCAGTCTAGCAGTCAATAGTCATGACAAAATGAAAACTATCATTAACCGTGACAAATTTGATATTATCACAAAAGAAGGAAAGAAAGCATTCAAGAGTACACAACACATTTGATATCCACTGAAAACTGAGAAAGATGTAAGAGTCCATCACGGATCAAAAAAAAAAATGCAAAATGCTTCAACTTGCCCTATTTCTGCACACGATAATCAGATATCATAATATGCAAGGATGAAGACATATACGGCAGTAAAATACAGCTTGCTATTAACTTTCAATATATCCAACCCTTGACAATGACAAATTGCTGAGACATTTATCATGATTCAAATGAGCAAGAAGCACCTGGCGTACAGGTTCAGGTACACGGTATTTGCAAGTCATCTTAACCATTTTGATGGCAGTGGTCAGTGATATTCGATGACCAACTGAAATGAATATTGGCTTTGACACACCTGCAGTTGACCTCATGGCCTGTAGATCAAAAACACTTTTAAGAAGACAAACACAACCTCACAGAATCAAAGAGCATGGGGAATTATATAAAATGTATCAACTCAGTGTAGGAGACTTTTACTGACAGTGGCCCCAAAATTGGTCACCAGTTTCAAATTCAAAATGTTCATACAAGCATATTTGAACTCCTCCCAAACACTAGAAAACAAAATTTGATACAAAATATAACGCTATTGAGTTCACACTATCCTATCTATAACAAAGGAACGTGTCATGTCTTGTTTTGGCCCTGCAAAGGAACGTGTCATGTCTTGTTTTGGCCCTGCAAGCTTTATCAAGCACGTATCACTGGGACCTAATTTTTACAGAAAGGTGTTGTATGATTAAGATCATATTTTTCAGAACAATGCCATTCATGGTTTGAATATACTTCTTTCCCTAATTAGGCCAACTTTTATTATCTTACCAACTATAACTTCAACACTTCTGTGTAGTTTCCCCCTTTCCAGGGTATCTTGAGCATTTAATTATTTTTTTCTAAGTCACTTAAAATTTTGATTCAAGGGAGAAGCAAGTGGAGTTAATATGGCACACACCAAGTATGAAAAATTATGCATCAAGTGTAATATACTAATATGAATATCAACACGTCCTTTTCCACCATCCCCTTCTACCAGACCCAGCACCTAGTAATCACTCAGAGGGCAGAATGTTCCTTCGTGTTGCAAGATGCAACTGGTGATGTGTAATTCAAAATAAATTATCCAGATGTTGACCTATTAAGTCGATGTGGGTTAAGGAAAGATCAGAAATTTAGTGCATCAGCTAAGACAAAGAAAAAAAAATAGCTGAAGCACACCACTGCATCTATACTTATTGAGTTAGTGATGACCTCTCTAGAATATGCTCGTACAATCAATCTATATTCTTGGAAATTAGTTCCTGCCTTGAGAATAGTTTCATTGCTTCAAAACAGTGATCAGGATGAAGACAACTTTGAGAAGATGGCAGCTCATATTTATCTCTTACCGCTCCCAAGGTGCACCCTGAGTTTCCAATTAAATCAGCACACTCCTTCTGTTGATCATCCTCCAAGACTTTCCGCACTCCAGAGATGTTAAGACCATCTACATGATGTAGCTGTCAAAAATAGCACACTGTTAGTAATACAAGGAAAATTTCAAGTAAAGCGAAAAAGTAACCTATAAAGCCACAATTGGAAGATAAGATTGTTTAACATTTACAGTACAGTCACTAATATTTCTTATCTTACATTTTTACCTATACCAATTGTAGGAAGATCAGCTAGAACCCCAAGATGGCAAGCCAATCCAAAACCTGAAGATGTTGAAAAATTTTAGGTATCTATCACCTTCCCTACATTAATAACATAGAAATGATTTAACAAACATTTACAGAAACAGGACCAGACATTTTGAGATTCACAATGGCATTTAATATGAAAAAAAGGTGATGTTGCAGATAAATAAACAGGACATGTTTTCTGAAATAGGTTGATCACCTTTGAACAAGCATAAAGAATACAACTTTGGGGAGTTGATAAGAATTTATCTATTCAAAAAAATTGACTTGAATGAACCTATATTGCAAGCTAAATTGGCTAAAGGGATAGGTCATTTTATTACAGAAAAAATAATATGCTCAGAAAGTAACAAGTTTCCAACTTGTGAACACTCTGTCTACTCCCTCCCTCCGCTCCCTAAATAAGCTCAGAAACGTCTTGGCAGAATTATTTCTTGATTTTATAACCAGGAAAAAAAATATTGACTCCTTTGCCCCTTTCTTCCTCCCTGCCATCAGGAACTCAGCACCTTAATATTTTCCTTCCCGTCTTAGAAGGAGTAACGCTATTACTTATTGCATCTTAGATGTAAAATTAAGAACAGGTAAACCTAGGCTGTAAATACTTGCCTCGAGGATGAAGTAATCCATTTCCATCAACCATCAATAGGTGCCAATATTTGACAAGGAAAAAATCAAAAGGAGAATATTAGAAATTAGAAATCTCACCACCATATAAAGAAATTGAACCAAAATAAAGGTTGATGAACATCGCAAACAATTTCATATTTTTTCCATTTATCATTACATAAATCTACATTATTGTATTTTATGATATTCTTTGGAAAGCACTTTCAATTATAATCAGTTCCCGTGATAAGTACAGAAACTAAGGAAATGTTATTTCAATCTCAATAGATTAGGAGATTATATTTCAGAAGTTTAGACCAATTTCATTTCCATTTTATTTTTTGCAAACTAGTGAGTAGTGTCTATGATTCAATCATTGTCCATCATCTGCACTTCTATTTCTCCTTGTAACTCTAATTTCTCATTCAAAGAGTGAACCAGGAACCGGTACCTGAGGATAAAACGGATGATCTACCTCCTTCATTTTATTCAAAATATCCAAAAGTAATGGTGCCTGCAAATTTGAAAGAAACAGATTCACAAACTAGAAAATGACATTATCCAGGAACTGAAATCTGTGGTTTCAAATTCAATATTACAATTTCACAAACGCGATCAAAAAACAAACCTCACGGAAAGCAAGGAAACCAGGTATATAGGGGACGTCGAGCGTAGAGAGAGAGAAATCATCATAAACAACACTGAGAGTGCGAAGATCGAGAACAACAACGGTAGCACAAGCAATCGAAGGATCTTCCTTGGAGAAACTAACGTCAACGCCTCCGATATACCTCAACTCCTCCATTCTCGCATCTCCGCCTCCTTCGAAAGGCAAATTCCACGCGAAATCATCTTCGGTGACCAGGCGCTCCTTGAGGGAGTCCTGAACCCTAAATTGGGGCAAAACGAAGCAGTTGAAGGCGGAAGTTTAGAGAGAAAGAGAGAATGCAAACTGCAAAGACAAGATACCGAATCCACTGGTGTTGGTGATGCTCCAACGACGAGGAAGGGCTATCTTGGGCTCCTCCATGACGATGGCGATCTTCTTCCGAGTGCTCCATTTCCATGTGGTGAAAGTGCAGTCTCAGAGGTTTTTGAAATTGTCAACTTATAAATGTGTTCCATTAACCTCTCACTAGTGACACGGTCTGGGACCTCGTGTACGGGCACTTGCTGGTTGATGTTCGATATGAGGCAGGAGTCGCTTCAGCGGCGTTGTGTTGGGAGTTAGGCTAACTCCAATGGCATGGTGCAAATGTTCAAATATGCACATTTTGATACAAATTGTACTCCAATGGTTACTTTTGAGTGTGTAAAATGTGCACATTTGCACACAAAGTGCTCAGATATAAGCACACCACCCCCCCATGTGCAAAAACTTTTTACCACTTTTCAATAAAGTCAAGTCATTTCTATTGGTTGTTTTTTATTATTTTCTTTTCCGTTTTAATTTAATCATATTTATTTAGAGATAGGTGTGTATAAAATGCACATTTAACCATTGGAGTAAAACATCAAAAAGTGATGTGCATTTTTAAGCACCTTGTGCAAATATGTACATTTACACACTTAACCATTGGAGTTAGTCTTAAGGTGATGACCCTTCGGATGTCCAGGCAGGCTGACCCGGTTAAGTTTAGGGAGCTTGTCGCTAGTCGAGGACTTGACGGTGAGGAAGGGTATGTTGGCCATCTCGCTACACAACTGGTTTGGGGCTGAAGCTGCTCTCCTGATGAGCCTAAAGCAGGGCGAAACAAGTAGTGTCGGTCGCATAAGGCCGGTCCCTCGGGGATAGGGGCGCCGCACGAGCTTCGTGGGTGCCGCCCCGTGACACTAGTTAGTACTCACCTGACCCACTAATTAAGCATGAAATTTTAATTAGATTTTAAAAATAATTTAATACGTATTTGCTAATAAGCATGAAATTTTTAAAAGAATAATAAAATTTTAATATTTTATATAGTTTTTTTATCATCCTATAAAGATGTGTCTAAATAATAAATGATATGTTTTGCCGAACGGATGGAGTATTATTTTTGTTATAAAATATGGTATTTATTATTCTTACACGTTTTTATAATGATAAAAAAACAATATAAAATACTCTCTCAGTCTTGAAATATTTGTCATTTTACCGTTTAGCATATTTTTTTAGGATAATAAAACTATATTAAATATTGAAATTTTTAAAATTAATTTTTAAAAATGATTTCATACTTTTCATTAATTTATATGAAATTATTGAAAAAAATTAATAAAACATATTTTATGTAATTTTTATCATCGTCAAAAAAAATGTTGAATAGTAAAAAGACAAACATTTTGAGACGGGAAGAGTGTCAACTTTTTAAATATATTTTACATCTTGAAAAAAAAACGTGTGTTCATAGTAAACGACGTATTTTATATCATTTTTCAAAATGATAAAAACTACATAAAATATCTATTTTTTTGTAATAGTTTAATTAATCTAAAAAACGTATGTAAATAGTAAACAACATATTTTTCAAAATGGAAGTAGTATTAGTTTGGGTATTGTTGATGTTTTTAAATATTCTGATTTGTTTAAATGATTAATATGTGTTGTAGAAAAGTGAACATATTTTAGTAAAACTTGTGTAATTTACTAAAAACTCATGTTAAATCAATTGGAGTATTTTTTATGTATTAAATAAAAAGTATATAATGATTTTGCCAAAAAAGTTTTTGTATGGAAAAAAAGTTTTTTTTAAAAGGAAAGAGATTCGAATCATTAGGTAACAAGATGTCTAAGTCCTGGTCTTTAGGACCTCATCTGAAAGAATGCCTTCGGATATCGCTTTTGCACAACCGAATTCTTACCTAATAAAAAAAAAAAAAAACCAAGATGTCTAAGTGTCTAATGAATTGAGAGGACAAAACAACGGTGGCCAAGCATACCATAAAGTTTGTAATAAATACAATCAAACAACAAGATAAAAATCAACAAAGAAGAAAACATTGAATAAAAGGGAGAACTGAGACGCACTCCCCTAAGTTGTAAGCGCACTCAACACACATGCATCCAGGATGTGTGTGTTGATGTTGTTTTTTTTTAAAAAAAATGGAATAAGTAATGGATTCGAATTAAAAAACCCTATTAAAAACGAAAACAACCCACACACATCCATGTTGCTTGTAAAACTAGATGTTACAACAGCCAATTCCTTTTTTACCAAAAAAAGATCTAGGCGCATCCTAAATACGTGTAGTTGTGTAGACTTTTTTTAGCTCAGTTCCAAACATTTTATAGCTCTTTTTTTTTACACAAACACTCGCACGCATCGAGGATGGACATGGCTTGAGTGCCCCGTACACGAGCGCACCCTAGATACGTTTTGAGTGCGCCACTTACCACCCATAAAAATATACGGAGTATTATTGTTTCTATAATTTAACACCCCAAAAACACGTCGAACTTTGTATTATTCCTGAAGTGAATAAACTTAAAAGACTAATACAACAATATCAACCCGATGCGTCCGTTGAAGACCAGGGTCTGAGGATTCTAAGTGCACGTATCCATATCAAACAAACCCAAAATAGGTGCATTAGATCCACGCATAGGCAATATAATACACATTGACCCCTTTTTGGCATCTTCTGCCTTCTTCTTCAGTGCTCTAATCCAAGTTATATCCTCCAACCCACATTCCATATCGGGTATCAAGGGAACCTGCAACCTTAGATGACAAACCCAATTGCCCTGATTCGACATCTCAACAATAATGAAGGGTAAGAACAGGGGGCATTTCTCATTCCCAAAGGGCTGATACAAGTACAATGTTGGGGAGGAAAAGAGGAACAGTTGTTCTCATACACAGTGCAACGCGAATTTAAGTTTATTAAGTGAAAATTCGGTAGTTACATGTTTTTGCTCTTCAGTGACTTTCCCATTTCACAAGCAAGAAAGAGGGGTTGGGTACAGGGGTCAGGGGCAATGCATTCACAAGCTCAGTGAGGTGGAGGCAGGTTCTTCCAAGTACTCGGATCAAATACCTCTTGTAGTATGCTGCTTGACGTGAGTCCCCAACAGCTCAATGTCGACCTTCACATGCTACTTACTCGTAGCCTTGCCCAAAGAAGTGAAGTTCAACCTGAAACAATGACATGGACACCAGAACTCAAATACACGTAACAGGTGGGCATCGGAGGATGTAGTCAGAAAGGGAGGACAGATATTTACCGGATAATTGGCTTTTTCTGGGGTGGAGAAGGATTGATAGGCAGTGGCATCGCAAGTTCAGGAGGCTGCAGAGGAACAATAGAGATCTTATAAGGTTCATTTTTATGCAAATGGTATACAATTGGAAAAATGCCTCAAGAACCAAGGAAGTGGAAGTAGCAACTACGTACCGACAAAGATATATGTATAAACAACAATAATCTACTTGAAAATTTTAAAAACAGATCAACCAAAAGCTACAAAGAAAGGAAGTTAGTACTAAGTCATGGCAAGAACACAAAAGCCACACTAACAGTTCAGACGAAGAATGTCAAGACTCATGACGAAAAACATTCAGGAGGCACCGAATGATCTAATATTCAAATGAGAAGCAATATTCCTTGCTCCTTATTCTTTGCAGTATAGTTCTTTAGCAAAAACTCTAGTTACCATGAATAGCAACAAAGCCCAAAACAGAAGTAACATAGCATATCTCTCACTGAGGTAAATAAGACTCGTATGCACTACCTTTTCTATTCTTTTCATTTTAGCTCGGACTTTGATGCTACTTTTAGAATTGCTGATTTACCAAGAAAAATAAATTCAACAAAATAAGGGAATGGTGTCAACCTGAAGCTCTTCTAAGCCTGTACTGGCATATGAAGTTGAGCAGGAAGTGGGTTTACTGATGGTTTCTGGAACTGCCAACTGTTTAGAAGGGGAAGATTCGGATTCCATTTTCACGCTCTTGTAAACCTGTACTTCATTTCCGTAATCAACATCAGCCTCATGTTCATCTGTTTCAGTTAACGCTTGGTGTTCGCTGTACAGACCTGACATGATCTTGTCGATTGCAAGCTTCTCATCTTCCTTGGAGATTGACAAACCAGCAGGAGCAGGCAATGGCCCAGAAGGGGTATTTTTTGGTAAAATTCCACAAAACTCAACATTCTTCACATCAGATATCTCATCAGTAACTTCCTCTTTTATTCTCTCACCCAATCCATATCCATTTGCATCATTAGCATTCATCGAAGAAGCTGCCATAGCAGCGGTACCACCATAATCAATGGCACTGGAAGATGCCGTAGGAGCAGATATCATGTTTTTCATGTCAATCCCATTATTATCAATGTCTCTCTTTCTCTTGCCTCCACTGTCTGTCCCTTCAAAACTAGCATTACTTTCAGATGATAAACCTTCTTCAGACTGGTTACAACTTTTCTGTTCCATAGATCGCCGACTTTCTTGTGATGTTCTAGTTGTGCGTACAGGTCTAACACCTCCAGGAAATACAAAGGCAGGTATGCTTCTGCGTTTTACATGGGTCACATGGATAAACATACCAGATCTCCACTCAGAATATGAGAAAACTGCTTGCTTGAATTCCTCCACGGTCAATCTTATATCAAACTGCTCACCTTCTGCAGCTGGAACCCCTTGTTTCCTCTGTAAACCCATGAAGTAACAAGAATGGAAAGGCTTGGATTTATCATGAAATTCAACAGGATGAGGATGGCACTGGAGCATGTTATATGTGTACCTCTCTATCTGGATTCGCATAAGAGAGGAGATGTTAGTTTCAGCAAGATAATTATGTCATGATTAGTACTAGTATTACCTTTAGAGTAAGCTGACGTAGACGAGACTCTACCCAACCTTTCCAGCTTCTCAAATCATCAGCATTCTCTGCACTGATATCTATCTGTAAGTAATTTTTGTATGCCTCAAAGAATGGATATGGCTCAAACAGTTCGTCCCAATCAGCTTTGTTAGCTTCCATAGCCTGAAAGTACAAGCACTTGTTCAATCAAATCAAGTCTACAGCAAAAGCAATAAAGTATATCCTTAACAAACTCGTTTTTTACAAATCAAAACAGACAAAAGACTTGTATTACAGGAACCATGCAAGATTTCAT
The DNA here is from genome assembly GCA_037127255.1 of Persicaria tinctoria. Classification (NCBI taxonomy): domain Eukaryota; kingdom Viridiplantae; phylum Streptophyta; class Magnoliopsida; order Caryophyllales; family Polygonaceae; genus Persicaria; species Persicaria tinctoria. The sequence continues at coordinate 76,296,228 of JBANSL010000013.1, forward strand.
TAACTCTGTTTGCGAAAAGCAATAGCTAATAGATAGATGCTAGTGTCACTAACGCAATCATACCTCACAAATTTCACTTCCTCTCTGGAACTCTTCAGTCATAATTCTCAATGTACTTGCGGAGACATTGTAACTAGAGTTCATGCAAGGATATGCAGGAGTTATAATAGGCATCAAATGAAATCTGTCCCTAGAATTCCTTCTTGGATCCCAAACTTGAAGGCCAAGAGATCCCTCTTCAATCTCACAAAGCAAAACAGGATTTGGCCACCGCCACTGAGTGTACACTCTAAAGAACCGGGAAACCAACATGCTGGGTGATGCATTAGGGTATAGCTGGCATATACGAGCAACAAGCAATGCCCAATTTATGCCACCAAGAAATCCTGAAACCTGACCACAAAACAAGGGGATAAAAGCTATTCCTGAAACACAATAAGGACAACTATCTGGCAAAGAACTGGTCCTGATTAGAGTAAGAGGTCGCACATACATTTGAATATACACCGCGACGTTTAGCCCAATATCTCATACATCTCAGTGTTGTTCGAAAGTTCTGCTCCACAACAAAGTAGTAAATTACAATAGCATTGTGAAAATAAATCAACTATGAAATTCATATAAGCTATCTCTATACTCTAGATTCTTCAATAGAAAAAAAGTTTTTTTTCCTTTTATTTTTCAGCTGAAAAATCAAATATTACTTGAGATTAACAAAAATATCTTAGATGTTGGGTTTTGCAAAACCTGCACATTAGGCACCAATCGCAATATTTGATCAGTAACTCTACAGCCATTAAGGCTGCGAACAGTCTGCTCATCTGCATTGTGCAGTATTGATTCTTGACATACATCCAAGTCCTGCACCAAAATTAGAAGTTCATATCAAAAAAATTGACAACAGCATCATTATAAGCATCTGAAATAGAATTGGAAAACGATCATTTAAGCATTCAGATTAACAAAGAGAATATGAATGCAACATATAAAGCACCCACTGCACGTTTCTAAACTGTTTCCTAAAAGCATCCCTCAACAAAATAATAGTATCTTTCAAATGCAAGTGGTTAGGCTGCACTAAACATTCAATCTAAAGGAAAACTAAGCAACCAAAGAGTATTCAATAGAAAATAAGGAGCTGAAAAATGTTTTATAACACAGACAAAGAGATTTTGCTCAAAGCATCCTTCAACAAAATAATCCTTCAGTGAACAATCATTATTAGGCTGCCCAAGCCCATTTAGTCCACAAGAAAACTAAATATCCCAAGACTCTTCAAATTGGAAACAATCAGTAAGAAATTAGACAGTGCGAGTGAGATCAGAATTCCGCATTACATTGATGCGAAACTGCTAAAACAATTCAAAATTTTACACAATTAACACAAAATAAGGCTATTTATTCTGTAAGAAGTCACTCAGTATCACTATCTACTTGCTTATGAAAGAAGAAAGGATGAAGCATCAGATACAGCCCATACAAGTGTACAATATTGCTAAACTAAATTCAGATCATATAATAGTGTACACTCCAGCTGCATGTGAAGAAGGAAAGAATGAAGAATGCAAGTGTAAATATCGCAGAATCAAACTGGCTATGAAAAAGTACAAAAGGCGAAGACAAAACTTAGTCAGTCCATCTTTACCTCAGGAATTAGCCAAAGTGCCAGCTTTGCATAAAGAAGGTCAATGGAAACACCACTGAACTTGAATTTCATAACTGGTACATGAGCATCCTTAACACCCACCAGTTCTGACACCTCAGGCATCTCAGATAGCATCTTACCCAGTTCACCAAAAAAATCCTCCTACATTGAGCCATTAAACACAAACTGAGAACCAATGTATTAGGCAAATAAGCATCAGCACTTAGTACTAGTAGGATAAAATCTTACTTCTCTTGTAGCATGTTTGGGCCCCACACACAGTGTGTCAATATCTGCTCCTGGGCCATGAACCTAAGGTATAAAAAACATCAAAAGTATAATTAAACCACATCAACTTCTAAATTTATTTTAAAGTACATATGCAATCAACAGTCCAAATTAGATCAAGATTTGCATTGTTCTACAGTTGGTACTTCAGTGCTATACAGAATATATGTCATCATAAAATTTGTTTTCCAAGTGTGTTGCACTAGTAATACTTGAAAACACAAACATCTAAGGCCAGGACTAAAAGATTTGGGGAATGATTATTATAATTTCTTATAGAATGCCCCTAGTTAGACATGAGAACAATTAGTTTAAAAACCCATCTGCATCAGCTATATGCATCACTTGCACTTAATAAATACCATATAATTAACATTCATCCTTTGGCACGTCATAATCACTTCTCATTCCATGAAAAAATAGGTGAAATGAAGGGGAAGAACTGCTTCTCAAATGAGCCAAACCACAATCAACTACAAAGTAAAGCCCTCCACTCACATTGTATTGTATCTCATCTTCTCTCAAATTCATAGTTCTACCAATATAGTAGCATCACAAATATATGTATGCATCAGGAACAATTGTTAAGAGTCATCAACCTGTTTGCTACTGTCAATAAAAATGTGTAAATCAAGAAACAACCACAACAAATGTGATACTATCAGAAAAGGAAGAATAAAAACACAACTGATTGTCCATACCCCAAGTCTGTAAGAACCAAATGTGAAGATTTTAGCATTTGCCTCTTGCACCATGTGTTCATTAAAACCCCTAGCCCGGCTGACCTTTTTCACCCAGGCCTTTACAATCTGTCACATGAAATAATCAATACAAAAAAAGGAACCAGTGAAGAATAAATAAGCATCAAGCCTAACACAGTAACACATCAGCTGATAAGAAACATCAGCAAAACAAATACAAGTTGACCTGATCTAGCCGTCCCAGCACTTCTTCCCTGCTAACAGCCTCCTCCTGACTCTCATACAGTCCAGCAGCTGTCAAGTACTGAACATTCACAATTTCTCACTTCAGCAAGTCTCCATTTAGCATCATAAGTAAAACAACAAAACCAACCCAATAGAAAAAACAAAACAACCTTTTCCAGTTCCTGGCTTCGAATCACATCATCCTCTGACGGCCCACCCCATGAGATAGGGTCTGTGATTCCCAGTCGCTGCCCATTAGTCTGACGATTACCTTCCCTAGTAGCCATTGATTCCGTGGTGTTGGCTGATGATAACTCTTTAGCTTCCCAAGGTACAATTTCCACTTTCCCACCCAATTTTTTTTCCCTGGTGATGTGGTTTGCCACTACAGCACTTGTTTTACTCCAATAATTTAGGGCCCGTTAGGTAAAAATGCAGCTACCGATTTGGTATTCGGAATCGGTCTGGACAATTACGGGCATGAAACTTACCTGATAATTATTGTTTGGTATGCTCCTAGAAAGTATGAGCCATACCTCATACCTAAAGTTTGGCAAAAATTCAAAATCTGAATGAGGAATCAATCAATTCCAACACTCGACCCAAAAAAAAAATCAAAACACAGGAGGAAACTTCGTGCAGAGTTCTAAGAGCACTGCGCCACTCTCCACGGTATCATATTCATCCAATTCCAACACTTGCTCCAACAGAGCAATTCACCAGCAGTTTTCGAAGCTTACATCCCAGAAATTCCAATAAACCGATTCCATCAACAAAAAAACAAAAATTAACAACAACAAAACCCCCCTAGATCTAAAAAATTCTGTAATTTAATCTCGGCAATTTCAACAGCAAAACCTAAAATCCAAAAGCAAAGTTGGACTAAACGAAACAATCACAAACCCTAGATCTGCAGAAGAAGAAAAATTAAAGAAAACGAATCTACAGCTTCATCCCCTCACTCAAAAGGACCTCTGAACCGGTGCGGGCGATGATGATGAAGATGACAACGACGATGACGAAGACAAAGACGGGGCTCCGACCTAGCGAGAACGCGGGAGACAGAGAACCGAAGCTCTGAGGCAGCAAAGAAGATTATCGAGAGATATAGAGAGAGCAACAACGAAGTGAAACCCTAGAGAGGAAAAGGAAGACGATGAAGATTGAAGAGGAAGTGGAAATGAGATATTTTGATACCACTGCAAGATATCAGGTCTGACTACATAGCCTCATCAGTATGACTTACGAAGAAGCATTGGGCATAAATAGGTTTAGTTTGGATTATAGGGTGTGTTTTTTCAACATTATTTACTAATATTTAGTGTATAAATAAAAATATTTTGAATTTAAAATTAAATATCATATAAATTGTGCTAATCCAATTTTGATTTATGCGTGAAGTTTATAATTATATTTTAAGATTAATATAATTAATTAATACAAGTTATGAGATATTTTATTTTAAATTTACGCTATTTTAAATACATTATAAATTGTACTAATCAAACACTTTAAAAGCTTAATGTATGATTGGTTATTACTTTTTTTTTTATATTAGGCAAAAAGGGGCAGAAATCCCACCAGGGACGCCACCCTAATCATCCTTTCGGATAATGTTACAGAAGTCCCTATTAAAAGGGATATTGGACATAGTACAAATATCCGTAGACTTAGCTAAAAAATCAGCAGCTACATTTGCTTCTCTAAAGCAATGTCTAAATTCAATAAACTCAAAGTTAGGCATCAAGCTTCTGATGAATTCCACTTCCCGGAAGATTTCCCATCTTGCTCTTGAACTATCATTAATGCTCCTGGTCACTTCCAAACAATCCCCTTCAATCACAATTCTTCTTAGGCCTTTTATTATGGCTAACTTGAGACCTGCACAAAACGCAGCAGCTTCTGTTTGTATGGCAGAGCTACATGGAACTTGATGTTGAAAAATATCCAGAACACATCCTCCACTATCCCTAAGTATCCCACCCACTTGGCAAAGGCCAGTGGGTTTAGTATGATTAGTTATTACTTTTTGTAATATGTTTAAACTTACATAAATTTAAAATGGTAAAGTATCTCAAATAAATACTTATTGCTCTCTTTGTTTTTTAATATATGACTTTTATTATTCATGTACGTTTCTTAAGACGATAAAAATTATATAAAATATTAAATTTATATATACATATATAATTTCATAATTATTAATACTCATACTTATTAGTAATGAGTGTGAAATTATATATAAAAAATTAATATTTTATATAATTTTTATTATTATAAGAAAATGTGCATACATAGTAAAATTCACATAATTTTTTTAAAAAAAGAGGTAGTATTATATAAATTATATAATCACGTTATAAATTTAATATAATTGATTGATACGATTTATTATATATTTAATTTACAATTTATATTGTTTTAAACACATTGTAAAAAGTGTGAGGTAAACATGGTTCATGTGTTTATAATTATAATTGTATTATAATTAAAATGTAGTGGAATCACATACCCATAGTTATTGAAACCACGGGTTTTTACTGTTTTTTTCTAATATGTGTCCATTATACAAAAAAAAAAGGAAAAGATATTCTAGGTTTAATGACATAAGAGTTAATGTATTGAAACTAGACCTGTCAAAACACAACCCGACCCGATTACTCGACCCGAATAATCTGAAAATTTTCCGACCCGAACCCGGAAATTTTGAGTCGAATTTTTTTTTTCGACCCGAACCCGAAAAACCCGAAATTTTTCGGGTAATCTGGGTTTTGACCCGGTAATTTTGACCCGATTGACCCGGTGACCTGGTTGATTTATAATTATATATAATTAATTTTTTATATATATAATTAAAATTTATCACAAAATTATCAAATATTTATTTTTTAATTTAAAAAAGAAAAAATTGACAAACCCGAAATCGACCCGAAATGACCCAAAACCCGGTCAAACCCGGGTTCGAGTCAGCCCGAAAATACCCGAAACCCGTTTTATCCGGGACCCGTTTTACCCGAAACCCGAAGTGATCCGACTCGAACCCGACCCGAATGACCCGTTTGACAGGTCTAATTGAAACTATGAAAAACACGAGAGAAGATGTAACCCTTACAAGAGGTCAATGACTCAAATCCCATTATTTACACCTTTGTGTAATAGTGGGTGCTCAAGCCTTCATTGGCTTGGTGAGCATGCCTAGTGGCTTGCCGCCTAGCTTAACTTGTTCGCGACCTTTGCAGACTATGACTCAAACCCGTGGAGATTAGTCGACAACCTCGGAACCCCCACGTAACAAAATAAAATAAAATTGAAAAGCACGAGAGAACTTTCAAAATATATGCCCTCAAACGATCCTTTTTTTTTTAATGTAAGAATTCGAGATAGAACGGGTTGATTTTTGATAGGCCGACAAATCGACAGAAGAAAAATCGTCAAACTGACATACAGTAGACAACCAGAAAGAGGCACAACACCCCGGCAACACACACAATACAGCATGACGAATCAAAACAAAACCTAAAACTAGCAAGTTGAGGACGCAAACTAAGAACGAAACCAAGCACCACCATGCAGTAGCATCGTTGGCCGGCAATACATCAAGAATCTCTTATGGCATTGAAGACGAACCTCGAAAGAAAACGAGGCAAAAGAGTTTATCAAAATTATTATTTTTATTGTTACTAATTAATTGAAAGTCTAATCGATACTCTCAAGATTTTTTCACACCCTTTTGGGATTTGGGTTTCACCCTTTCCTGGAAGTGGGTACGTAATGTTTTTTTTTTTTAATTCATTGTCCTTGGCGTGCAAGGTAAAATTGCAACCTTTCACGCCAAACATCGTGACACCATCTTAGAGCGTCATTGCGAACGAGAACTCGTAGTTCTAAGTCTTCCTCCATATCCTCGTCAACAAGAATACTATAAGCCCTAGTGTTTAAACACTTGGGGTTGGATTGTTTTTGGATTCCCATTGATTATAATTATAATTAAATTATAAGTTTAAACATTTTTAAAATATTTTATTTGTATCAGATTCGGGTCTTTCTTGCCTCAAATTGTCAAGCCACTTCGAAATCCCGACCTTTCTTGCCTCAAATGGTCAAGCCACTTTGAAATCCCGACCTTGAACTAGTTTAGACTAATTTTAGAATTTGCGTGCTTTGCGTCGAATTCTTCCATTACTTTCTCAACAAGATCATCTTCATCTAACATCACCTCATCTAGTTGCGTTCATAATAGAAAGGCTCTCAGCACTTTTTTTACTAGATAGTTGTCGTTGTCTACACATCAATTGCGGTAAACAACATGCTAGGTGAACCATTCCGGAATGGCTCACCGGAAAGGACTTGTAGGTAGTACTCATAGGTCTCCATTTCGAACCCCGGAATGACCGCTCTTTATTTACCAATTCAAGGTAAACAACATGCTAGGAAAGAACTATGTATGTATTTTACAATTCATTTGTCATTTCACCTTTTAAAAAAGGAAATTAAGTAGTATAGAACATATATAATTCCCTCAACCAAAATATTTGCATCAAATTTGCAATGTCAATCCCAACGATCTCCTTTTTTTCAAATGTTGAATAAGATATAAATAAGCTATTACATAAAACCAAATTATTACTTTAAAAAACCAAATTATTATTTTTAAAAAAAAGATAGGGGGCATTTATCAAGCATTTGGTCTTTAGAAAACAAATCTAATATTCGGGGAGTTTTATATGAGTTGTAATTTTATGGGTGGTTATGTGAAAATTGAAGACTAATTAAAATCCGAAAAATACTACTCTCTCCAATCCAAAATAAATGCCGTTTTAGACTTTTGAATTTAATCCAAAATAAGTATCGTTTTATGTTTTTTAGTCAACTTAATGTATGATGTAGATTGATTAATGGATATTGTTATTGAAAATTATATTTGTTAACTATTTTTTCTTTCAAACTCTCTATTTATTAGTTGAAAGAGTTTGTAAGGATTTAATAAATGATAAGATTTAAAAAATTGTTGTAGAATAGGAAGAACAACTAAACAAGGGAGTAGAGAGAGACAAAGAAGAGAGAACAATCAGATCTGTATCTCCTTTTAGAAGAGATTACAAGCCTTTATATAGGCAAAGGTGGGAGGTTTTGAGGAGGTGAAACATCTATTCTTAATGACTTTATAACACTCCCCCTTGGATGTGCACCTCTAACATTACAATATGTCTCGTTAAAAACCTCGCCTAGAAAACCCAATGGGACAAAAACTAGGACTAAGGAAAAAAGAGTACAGATGTCGCTTGATACGCTTTGGTGATACTGCCTCGTTAAAAACCTTGTCAGGAAAACCCAGTGGGACAAAACCTGATCAAAGGGAAAAAGAGTGCAGTGCATATATTATCCCCCTTAAATCAACAACTTTCTCATTCTGATAAGCACTTCAAACTTTTTGATAATGTTGGCTTCACGAGTTGCATGATCGAGTCTGAATATTATCTTCGATGTGTGCAAGTATGCCTTCATGTATCACACTCGGCTTCGATGTAACAGACTTCCTTATCTTTGGCGATGAGCTGCTTTCAATGCACATATATAAGGTACCTCAGGACCTAGTGTGCTTTTCATTGTTTGATACGGGGGATCTGATGTAAAGATGGTGTATAAGTTGCCTCATTAAAAACCTTACCTTGGAAAAACCCAGTGGGATAAAAACCAAGATTAAGGAAAAGAGTACAACGTTGTGTATAGTACTTCAGGACTCAATACACTATGTCACCACTTACACAATACTTCAAGTACTATAAGCACTCTTTGGCTTAATCGTGTACATATGACGAGACTTTCATATTGATGCTTCGGGCATTTCAAATTAATCGATCATTTTCACTTATATTCTTTTACTAATGATCAATTTGAGTATACAACTACTATGCCCGTCAATTACGGTTAGAGTCGGTTCGTCGACAACCAGAGATTATATCCACTGCTGGTGAATGTATTTTCATATCATCCACTCTAGACTTTTATGCAATCAATCTTGCTTTATATCTCACAGCTTCATTTCGCTTATTTCGGTTTTGTATAAACGCCCACTTAAAACCAATGATGTTATACATTCCGATGTTGGAACTACGGGTCCAATAGCATCATGCTTGAATAATACATCTTTGCATGAATTCCTTCTTTCTATCTCTTTTACCATCATTTCGATGTTTCCATGAGCTCTTTCTACCTCCGGGGAATCCTAAAGTGAGAGCCTAGTGATCTTCAACACTTCTGATGTATTTGAGACTCACTTGGTTTTGTTGGTTTTCAGAGTTACTTCTGGAACCTCCAAATGAGCTAGCTAGTGCAATATATGTGACTTAGTCACTTTCTTGGCCTTAGTAAATGCATTTGATGGCTTTATGCTAAACCATATAATAATGATCATTTGGTGTACATAAGTGTTGAACTTCTAGTTCACTTTCATTCATCCGCGGATCCCAAATGATAGAGAAGTTGCTTTCAGGCAATCTCTTTCTTAATACATAGTCTCATTTCCTCTCCCCCTAAACACCGAGCATTTGATCACCTTTATAAAGCTCGAGGTATTTGATATCATTAGGGACTCAAACCCCATGTATCATTCAACTTCTTTGTGGTCTTTTAGTTAAATGTGGAGGAGGCCTCGGAACATATACTCTCTTCTGGAGATAATTTGGGAGAAGTTATCGTGTCAAATTCGAAATGCAAACTGCATGGGCCCATTTGACTAACGACTCTTCTAGGTCGTTGTGAGCTAATATATGCTTCTTAAACATTCTCTACCTTTTAATATGACCAATGTGTTAAGGCATCTATATTGGAATAACATTGGTCCATATGCCTCTGTTTTATGTTCGTAGTTGTCTCATTGAACTCGATCAACAGACATAAGAGACTTTGCATTTACTCTTTATTATAGACGGTCTTGTTATTATTTTGCCAAGAGAACAAGCCGTTTGTGGTCACCCTTATTGAGGATCTTCCGGTCCTAGGATCTTCTAGTCCTTTTGGTGGGAATTCATGTAAAAATTCAATGATCTTGCAAATCATCGTTTTACTTGAGCGACCAAATGCCACAAAGAATAAGATTTTATCATCAACTAACTTCCGGTTAGTGACAACATAAGTTTCAATGGTAAAACATTCTAACCATTGAACTTTGTACATGGTGATCCATTTATTTAATTAGATGCCGTTAACTGGGTATTTTCAGAACTTCTGTTGGTGTCATACTACAAGTATGAAACTAATGATCAACTACGTGTATTCATTAGATACACTTTATCCTTATTCCTAATGTTCTTCGGGACATTAGAATTAACCGTACAAAGATGACCTAGTTATAAGCCACAACAATAACTTTGGTTGTGCGCTTAACCATTACCTCTTTTACACCTTCTACAGGAAGGGCATGCTTCGGGTCATGCTTAGAGGATTGTCAGGAAGTGGCCTTGTAAACCAGATCATGTTTTGTGGTTATTTATATTGGTTATACTAACCAAATACAAATAGTTCTAAATATGTCATAACCCATATTCCATGTACTTCTTCAAGAGTACAAATGTTTAAAATAAGATCTTATACTCTTTTAGAGTTTATAAGAATATGAAATTAGAGTCTTCAAGCTCTTATGCATGCTTTGATGAAAACTCACAATATGGTGCATTAAGGGAAATAATAATAATAAAACTATGTAAAAGATAATAGTAAACAGTAAAACATATTAAGAAACATGAATATCAACAACAAATAATCTTAAATAAGTAAATAAAATTCATGTCAATTTCGAGTGACAAGAAAATTTTAACATGGATCTTCGAGACCTTTTTATCACCCGTTGATTTGTTTCTCTGGATATACGAATCATCACTACAAGGATGACGTTTACCAGTTTATCCCTACGAGGGTGTGATTTGTCTTATTCCACTACTTCGGGAAATGAGTCTCATTTACTTCAGGAAATGAGTTTGTTCATTTACTTTAGGAAATGAGTCCGTTCATTTACTTCAGGAAATGATTTTGTTCATTTACCTCATTTACTTCGGAAAATGAGTCTGTTCATTTACTTCATTTACTTCGATCAAGAGATGGAGAATAAAAATATAATATATACAAATAAAACAAAATAAAAGGCTAATGAAAATATTTGGTTCATCGCTTAAGGGATGATATTAATCGGTCTATCTTAATTCTCAAAGATACGACTTGTTCATTCACCTACTTCGGGAGATGAGAATATTAATCTCTTTCGAGAGATGTGCCCGTTCATCTACTTCGGGAGATGTGATGGTTTCGTTCATCTACTACGGGAGATGAGAGAAAACAAATATAGTTTAAATAAATAAAATAACATAACATACATATGAATTAAATAAACATAAATAATCAATGGAATTTCATCACTACGGGAATGAAATTTATCGGCTCGATCATCTCTGCAGGGATGAGATTTATTAATCATCGCTACGAGGATGGGATTTATCGATCACGATCAAGTATTTACCAATTTCCTGATTTGATATTAGTTTATATCCACTTCGAGGGATAAAACCTACCGCTTCGGGGGTGGTATAATTTATATCCACGCATCTTCTTCGGGGATGTATTCATCTGCTTCACAAGGGTAAAATATGCAACCCTGGAAGTTTTAAGCCGCTTTTTGTAATTATATAAAACATATTGGCAAATCCGAGATTTTTTAAAAACTCTGGGTTGGTTTTGTAATTTTTTCTTTAAACCTGCAATTTTCACGCATCGTCCTCTTCGATGATCAGATGGCCGCGGCGGCGCACAAATACCAGGCGGTGTTCTTCTATCTCCGGCTTCGATCTCAACGGAGGCAGCAGACCATCGGGCAACGATCGCCGCAAACCTCACGCGACCACACCCCGGGTGCCACCGATTGCCGAGAGCAGGTCGGCGGATTGAGCGATTCGGTTAGTTTCAATCTTCATCGGCAGGGAGCCAATCGGGAGGCAGATCAATTGTAACTGTGGGGAAAAACAGATTCACACACATCAAAGAATAAAGATGGAAAAACAAACCGAAAAAATCAATCATAAAATTCAATCAAGACGATCGACTCCTCGCTGTGTTGATAGAAAGCGGCGCTTCTGTTCCGACTTCCGATCGCCAGCCCAAAATTGCAACAGATTGCTTCGTCTTCCTGTCTCCGATCACCAGCCCAGGCGCTGCGATTGAGCACAATCGATCGACTCGCACTGTCAAGGACATCTCCGATGTCGACCAGGTTAGGGGGCCGATCAAATTTCGGATTTTCGGCTACAACCGTGCAAGCGACGTCAACGCCAAGGAGTTGTGTGACTTCGTGCTGATAACGTGGTGTAGAATAGGAAGAACAACTAAACAAGGAGTAGAGAAAGACAAAGAAGAGAGAACAATCAGATCTGTATCTCCTTTTAGAAGAGATTACAAGCCTTTATATAGGCAAAGGTGGTCTTGTGTTGTGACTCACCTTCAACAATGAGCAAGTGAGTTTCATCACGATTATTCTTCAAGGATAGCCTCAGTTTAAAGATGCAACAGAATCGAACAAGCGATTTGACCAGCAAATCAATTAGCCCTTCCAGACCCATCACACAACAAGAGCAAGCATGAAGATCCGAAACAAACAAACAAACAGTAGCAAAAACAGAAGCTAAACATCAGCACATTACATTACCCCTTACTATGAACGTTTTCTAGACTCGTCCTTGAAACAGGGCACCTTGAAAGCTTTGAGAGAGCACATTACCCCTTACTATGCCTGCCCTTTAAACCTACTATGTTAGCAAAAAGCCACCCCGTCTTACTATTCATACAAAAAAGACACATTTGCCTATTCGGCTATCTAATTCTTACAACCGAGCTGTCAATGTAGCCTAATACATTATACCACAGCTCTTTCTTTGCATCACAATGACACCAGATCGCACTGCCAAAATGACTCCTTCTCCATCGAACCACTGAGGTTGAGCCTACTCCTTGCTGCACCCCTGCATTTTGCTTGGGAGGTATAAGAAATCAGGAACCGTCAGATCAATCGAGTAACATATAATCCAATACATGGACTCACAATCACATTGGAAGAGATGTACCCTTCCATCGCAATTTTACAAGATCCATAAGAAAAATATATACCCTGGTCGAACACTATTTAGCCTATTTTAGGGAACGAAAAAATTTACGAGATAACAACCGAGAATAGTTTATCGAAACTATTTAGCCTATTTTAGGGAACGAAAAAATTTACGAGATAACAACCGAGAATAGTTTATCGGGCATCACAACCTTATGGAATCGATATTGAACAAGTGACACGGTTTCTTCAACATGTTATAGCTTCCTGCACAGGATTCTCAAACCAAGATAGCGCTTTACTATTGAAACTTATCATCCCACTCGTAGGAGGGGAAGTATATATCAGATATGGAGCGAATATATCGTCTGTTGTGCATTGGAAGTATAAGATTCTACCAATTCTACAAAATACTTGCATAATGCTATGTGCTATTCAAGCAATTTTTAATATGCTGTAAGAGTTCAGGACTGTTATATTAGAGACAAGTTATGTTTAACATCTTAGTAATGGTACTCTAAGTCATAATCCAATTATCAACTAATTAATCCAGATAGGAAGATTTAAGAGCCTGTATATTTTCAAAGTACTTCAACTATCAAAAACATGACAAAGTCAAGTATGTTTAACATGTAAGTAATGATAATCAAAGGCCATTCTTACCTTATTTAAAGAGAACCAAGCTTTCGATGTAGTGATACACTTCACTGATAACTTTTTTGTTCTTTCTCTGCAGGATTTTTTCCTCTTTGGTTTCAAGATTGAAGGAAGATACCAAACCAGCATCATGTGCCAAATAACCGTTGGTAGCGAGTTGATTCTAGGATAAAAATGCATAAAATAATATATTTTCATAATTTATAGAAAATTATTTAAACCACAATCTATCTATCTATATATTTTAGTTGATTGACAAAAATATAAATAAAAAACATTTCATAGTCATACTTACCAAAAATATTTCCTTCCGCATCAATAAATCACGGTTCTTCTTGAGGTATAAAAACCTGGGCATCAGGACACCCAAGCCCAATTTGTAAACTTTAGTCCAACACATGGACTTGCTTTCAAACACCCACATGGTTAAGTTATCAATCCTTGTATCGTAAATAAACAATGCCAGCGAAGAACATCCATTGCGGAAAAAGCTGATATACACCTTACGACAACCAGTATCATCTGGCACGCGTACTGTATGAAACACCTCATTGCTCATATCAAAAGAACCCAATTCCCAATGCCTCGTGTTCGAACGATAAACAAGAAAATATAAGATGCCCTGTAGACACACTGTCAGTTTGCTAGAGCCAAACACCCAATCAAAATTAAAGCCTTCCTTGCCTAAATCAAAGCCTTCCTTGCCTTGAAATGGAATTATCTTCCATGAATTAGCTGCAAGCGTATACACTGCAACCAAGGGCGGTTGATTGTGATTTACGCAAATAGTTTTAACATACTTATAATCCTTAACAAAAGGATCATAACCGAGTCCAATCTCGCTTTCCGGGAACAGGATATCATGAGATTTTTCTATTTCAGGCAATGCTGGAATGTCATGAAACTTCCTAATAGATGGATTCCAGATTTTTAAGCGGTTGCCCTCACTCCTCAGCACGACCAAACCATCGCATGAACACATGATAGTCGTGTCGACTACAGAACACCTTCTCCGTCTAAAACTTACCAGAGTAAGAAGTGTTCCAGAATTGGTTTCAAAGGTGTCGCTGCACCTTACAACACAGTCTTGTGAGACACCTTGAACAACGAGCAGGTCTTCATCATGGTTATTCTTGAACTTTTGGAGATGTAAGCGTTGGAAATCAGGACATTTGATCAAGGATAGCCACGATTTTGAGACGCAGCAGAATCGGAGAAGTGATTTGACAGGGAGCCTCGAGAGAATTTCACGACATAATTCCTCTGGAAGATCGTACTTTGGCAGTGATTCGGCAAAATTTTGGAAATCCATGTCCTGTAATGTTGAAAAATTATAATCAGGAATCAGAATTTCAAACAATGTAACAAAGCATGAACAATATAGTACATGAAGTTGGTTGAAGAATCCAAAATCCATCTCGATACACCAAATTGTACCAAACGCCCCATACCTGAACTTGAAACAGGAATTATCATTCCGCTAATGGAGCAAACTATTAAATAACTCTAGTTGAAAGTTAAGGGGAAAAAACGGGGTTTTCTAAATTCAGAAAGATGCCTAATTTGAAGTAGCACAAACAGATAAAAGGGGTTGAGAATTTGGCGGTAGCAGATAGGGTTGAACTAAAACTGTTTAACGCACCCAAATTGGAATTAACCCTAGAACCGGGAAAGTGAAGAAATTGAGAGTGAGAGTTTACAGTCTTACAATTAATCGATAGAATCCGTCAGCTTCTACGGTACAGGTACAATGGATGAGCACGATCCGGAGAAACCCTCAAATGCCGGAAGGGAGAACAAATCAGAGATCGTACCGTTATAGTTTACATTTGGGCTCCCACCTAGCGAGGACGAGGGAGACAGAGAACCGAAGCTCTGAAGCAGCAAAGAAGATTATAGAGAGAGATAGAGAGAGCAACAACGAAGTGAAACCCTAGAGAGGAAAACGAAGACGATGAAGAGTGAAGAGGAAGTGCAGATGAGATATTTTGGTAGCAGTGCAAGATTTCGGGTCTGACAGTCTACAGAGCTTGAAGAAGCATTGGGCATATAAATACTACCGGAGTACAGTAATAGGTTTAGTTTGGAATTTAGGGTGGGTTTGTTTAACATTATTTATTATTTATAGGGTAAATTGCAAAAAAATAAATAACACGAACTTTAGAGTTGACTGCGTTCGGTGGCACCAACTTTCAAAAATTCTATAATAATCACCAACTTTGAAGTAAGATTATAGTTAGTACTAGTAGCACAACCATTTTGTTTACAAAAAAAATCACATTTTTCCATTGTTTTTTAAACCCACTCACAATTTTCTTCTTTTTAAAAAAAATAAAATAATTTTCATGTTTATAAATTCAATTTCAATTTTTCAAAAAACATCATTTTTTTAAAAATATAATTGTGCTATTAATTGATGACACTCATTTTTCATTTTAAAGACATTACTTATTATTTAATTTATGGAGAAAATAAAATTAGCTCTTTTTTTAACCGCGTGTAAATAATAAGTGTATTGTTTTAAGAAAAAAAGGGAAAAAGTAGTATTTTATAAAATAAATTATATTTTTTAAAATTAAAAATGAAAATGGATTATTTTTTAAGATGAAATATGGGCATTTTTAAAAAAATTGAAAATTGGATGAATTTTTTTTCCTACAAAGAATGTTAACAAGAGGTGATATTTCAAAAAAAATATACATGTGCCACGTACTTATTGCAACCATAACCAAAGTTGGTGATTGTTTTTAAAATTTTGAAAGTTCATGCCATTAAACGCAACTACCCATAAAATTCATGCTATTTTTCACAATTTGGCCTTATTTATATTGTGTAAAATAGTTTGAATTTAAAATTAAATGTCATATAAATTGTGTTAACCCGATTTGGATTTATGTGTAGAGTTTATAATCATTTTAAATGCATTATAAATTGTGCTAATCAAACACTTTAAAAGCTTAATGTATGTTTTTGTAATATGTTTAACCTTACATAAATTTAAAATGTTAAATTATGTCAACTAAATACTTATTACTCTTTTTTTTAATATATGACTTTTATTATTTATGTACTCTTAAGATGATAAAAACTATATAAATGATTAACTTCATACTTATTAATACTCATACTTGTTAGTAATGACTAATGAATGTGAAATTATCTAAAAAAAAGGGTAGAATAATTGACTAAAATTTGACGGCATGGTACATATTTATATATAGAATTTGATCTAAAATGTAGAATAATTGACTAAATATTGAAAAGATTATTTGATCTAAAAAGATAAGTTTTATAACTAATTAAGAAACAAGGTTGAATAGTCAATTTGATCTAAAAGGCAGAATAATAACACTAATTTGGAAGCGTTTTTTTTTTAAAAATTAAAATTAGTTTAGCTTTTTTAAATTAGATTCATAGGGTCGTTTTTTTTTTTGGTAGAGAAAGACCATTTATAAAAATAAGTGGGGTCGTTAACTGAGATCACAAAATTATATTCCGTATTGGCTTATTAATTGACATATTAAAAAGATAACACCATATTAACTCGAAATATGACATGTATGCAAATTGCGCCATAATTTAATTCAGAATATAACATGTATGCGAATCGCAAAAGAAGCAGTTTCAGACCTTTGTTTTAGTACAGATATATAGATATTTTTCTTTGAAAGACGTAATTCATTTTTATATCTCAATGTGTAAAAATAATCTACTAAAAACTTGTTAGTGGGTCAGATGATCTTTCTACATGCTGTAATATAAGTTATGTTAATCAAGAATTTACTACTATCAAATGGGATAAACTAACTGGAATGCATGTGAAGTTAAATGTTGATGGCTTACCGGTGGCAGTGATGCTATTTGAAGCTGAATCTTCATCAGACTTGTAAAAACGTGTACGACGAACACAAGGAGTAAGAATTTCGCAGTTAAATATACTGAAGAAGGAGATGCCCTTCCAATATTAAACTTATCAAATCTAATACAAATATTGACCTTCTATCATTATCAAATGTTAGTATCCGACTGTTGTTAACAAAAACAAATATTGTTGCCGATAAAGTTGTAAGATTTCTACCCAGTGCTGCAATTTTCAGCACTTTCAAGGTGTTTCTTTAAATCGATATGAATGGAATAGTAAGGGTGTTTCTTTAAATCGATATGAATGGTATAGTAAGAGCTGATAAGGAGTTCATAATGTACATTATACAAATGTGTAATTATGTGCGGTATGGACGGAGATTCTCAAATATCGTAGAAGAAAATCTGACATACATTAACATGGTAGAGAGTACATTACAAATGAAGGGTCAGTTTCACATTGACCGCATCCTAGAAGATAAAGGATTAGTGTGTTCACTCCTTCCTCTATAAGTTAGGCATTAGAGAGGTAAGAGATGTAAGATAGGAACTTGAAGCTTTGATGGGGGAAACATTTTTATCGAAACTAGGAACCTAGGTAACCTAACATTAGGAATAATTAGATGTCATCTGATGGATGAGTTGAGACGATCTCGGAAGCAGAGCATGCTATGAGTCCATGGCGACGGCTTCTTGACGAGGGTGAAGTGGAAGGGGCGTAATATGGGCAGTGATTGTTGGGATGAGGGGTACGCTGAGTAACGCCTTCACCTTGGGCGGTCCTGTGTTGGCGATTCCAAGTACCTTCCTCACCTCATTCGCTAGTTCAATCACCATGTCATCATCATGCCCTGAAGAAAGAAACAAAAAGCTTCTTCAGACGCAAGGTTTGACCGATGCTTCAAATGGAAAGCCATAACACCGGAATGAACAATGGTGTTTTAGAAAGGCAGGATCGCTTACCAATAGCATGCATAGCCTTCTCAAGCAAGAAAAGATAGTCTCTGTTATTACCGCATGGACCGAAAGCAGTTGCAATTTGCCTGCATTGAGAAATAACATGTAAGAATATGATTCATCTCAATCAACAACAGACCATTTCACATCAGGATGGGGGATATTTTACTTCCATTACCTAGACATTTCATCTATTGGT
This sequence comes from Persicaria tinctoria, assembly GCA_037127255.1. Classification (NCBI taxonomy): domain Eukaryota; kingdom Viridiplantae; phylum Streptophyta; class Magnoliopsida; order Caryophyllales; family Polygonaceae; genus Persicaria; species Persicaria tinctoria. The sequence continues at coordinate 76,314,848 of JBANSL010000013.1, forward strand.
GCTGGGCCTAGATAGTACTTGTTAGATATCTTGTCTGGAGTGGACATGAATCTGTACAAAACACCCAAAAAAGGAAAGATCAGCCACTGAATGCAATCTTCAATGCGAAAAAAGCAAGACAGGATCTACAAGCATGGAGTTTTCTAGGACAACTTACACAATCACTTCCGTTATTGTCGGCTCTATGTCTTCCCCTTCCTAAAACGAGTAAAGGACCGAGTAAGGACAAAAGTGTAAGCAAAGATAAGGCCTAAAATAAAGGGGGGAAAAGAGCTAACAGTTGAGGATAACATGTCTTGAGAAGTTACCTTGTAGAAGTCAACATGAATTTTGTGATCATACTCACACTCTCTACGCTCCAAGTACTGCAGCATAATCCCAAATGACAAATTAGCATTTCGCAAGGGGGAGGGCCAACTATAGACCCAAGTCCCACTAGGTCATGTCAAAGATCTTATACAACTTACGAAATAGTATTACTGTATTATCATGTTAGTAATTATGGTGCAGAATAGTGTTAATCCAAATGATACATGCATAGCAGCTTTCTAAACAAGGTACATTAGGATAACGATGAAAGTCAAAATCAAATACCTCCATTGCTGCCTTTTCAATTTCAGGGCCTCCTCGCACGCAATATGCAGCACCCCACTGGGGAAAAATGAAAAAGGCACAAGTCAAACACTGAGGAATGAATACAGGTCAAAACAATAATGTATAAATGGACAAGTAAATACTTCATGACGATATGGCGCAATCATCTGCATGAAGATGCCTAGATTTTGATCAAAATATTGACAGAAGGAAATATAAGAAATAAGATCGCACTTACACAAATGGAACCTGGATTATTTTCCAAAGTGCAAGTCCTTGCAGGGTGTTCAGGTGTACCACGGTGATCAATACACGCTGGCAAAGCAACAGACATCCAAATTCACTATAAGAATCCTTAAGTTGAAGAAATTCCATTGGGTTTGTGGTAAAGACACTGTTGTTCTAGACAATTATTTACATTCAACAAATTTCGATTTAAGAAGATCAATACAACTTACCAAGATCAAAAGTTCGCCTATAATCCTTGATGTAGCCAATCACCTTTTCATCATATTTGAAACCGGGATTCCACACCAATGAACCATAGCCAAAAATCCAGAACACCATGATTGTGGGTTCGCTGGGAAAAAATGCAATCAAATTTCAGAAGGACAATATCAGCACTCACAATCATAAAGACAAGATATGAAAATCAGGATATAAGAAATCCAAAAAGAGCAAGCTATCAGAATAAACAACTTATCATTGCCAGTCAAATAGCCAATGAAACAATCTTAAATAGGGCAAGCTGACAAAGTCCAAGTTGACAAAAGTGGCCCAATGGGAATTTAGGAGTCAAAAACACTTCCAGCAGCCCCTTTTCAATTTGAATTAAACACCGTGTACAAATATAATTATAAAGTACCATAATACTATTAAACTACTGCTATAGAAATCTGTTGCAGTTTTTTTCAGTCAAACAAAGAAGCCTTAAGAAGAAGGACTCCCAGCATTTGAAAGCTTCCAACTGGAAACAACTAATTCCCCAACAAGGCCAACTAGTCAACAACCCTTGGTACTCCAAGAAACACTTCCACACTCTTGACAATTTGATTTAATCGTCGCATACATGTATAATTACAATAATATTATACTACTGCTACAGAAATCTGTTTTAGTTTTTCCAGTCAAAAAAAGAAACCGCAAGAAGAAGCACTCCCAGGATTTGAAGCCTTCCAACTAGAAAAAACTAATCCCACTAGAAGGCCAACTAAAAAACAAAAGCTTGCCCCTTTGTACTCCAAAAAAGTTCAATAGAAGCAAATGTCAAGAGCAGATTTCAGAAATATTTCTTTTACAAGACATCATGGAGAATAAAAAGATACTTTTTCAAGTCTATACAGGATTTTAGGGTCCATAACTCACAAGGCAGCAACTTAATTGAAAAAAAAAAATTCAACTGGAGCAGGAGCAACCAATCAAACCAATTTTGTGGGTGGTAATTGGGCGAATCTTATCAACTCTTAGTTTGGTAGGAACAGATAAGATGATGCATCAAGATACTAGCATTAATCATCATACAAAGTCACAACATTTCAGATTTTTGCCGATTCGAAAAAAAAATTCACATTTTGCAACATCATAAACTTAATTTATTACACACCAATCCTATCACCACTACCTTTACTTCAATCAACACCTAACTTAGAGTTACAAGAGGAGCATCAATTTTATAAATGCCGATGAACCTACAATCCAAATTCCAGATGATTGACAAATTGATCAGATAATAATCGGAAAAAAAAGCCTTCGATCTACCAACTGTACTAAGAACAAGTCAGCTCCGCCGATCCTTGTTATAAATCAAATCATGCCTCCAGAATCTAGTCGAATCCGATTATCCATCAACATTATCAAACAAAGAAACAGCAACAAGGAAAGGAAAACGCAACAACGAAACAAGCAGAGCTAAAGCTTACGATTGAGGAGGATGAGATTGAGCCGCAGAAGAAGGGGATGCGCGAGCGAAGTGGTTTCCGAACGGATTCGAAGGAGATGGAGACGGAAATCGAACCCGGAGACCTGCGGAAACCCTAAATTTGGCAACAATGTGGAATAATCTCTCTCCTCCGAGGGGCGGTTTCGCTGCTACTCCTCGGGTAAAGGGCGAGTCTCCATGTGAGGAGGCGCAGAACTATTTATACCAAAATCAGGATTAAATTTCTTTTTTAAATTAAAAAGGAATAGTTGGTGGTGGTGGGGCCCACTTTATCAATGAGGTTACAGGCGTGCAACGTATGCAAGCTTTGGCTATTTCATGACTCATTCCATTCCATTACATACACATTTGCATTATCCATGTTGTTTTATTAAATTTTTAATACGTTTTTATACTTTCCCGTCTCTCAAAATTTGTTGTTTCACTTTTGACCCGTTTTTTAAGATGAGAAAAATTATAATATAAAATATAGTTTATTTTATTATTTTTTAAAATAATTTCATATAGTATTTAATACAAATATCTAAATTAACTAAAATTTTGATATTTTATAAAGTTTTTAATTTCTTAAAAAAAGGTCAAAAGGTCAAATAACAACTATTTTGATACGGAGGGAGCAATATATATCCGTATATTATTCAATATTCGTAAAACAATTTTTCTATTTTATGTTCCAAAGGCATATAATATGAGAAAAGGTATAAGATAAGAGTCCTAATTTGCAATTACATTTCAAATTTTAATAAGTGTAGCTTATTTTTTAATTAGATTTATATGGTCTGCTATTTTTTTTAGTAGAAAATCTTTCTTGATTTAGGTTTTTATCACATTCCTTTGAGACATTTTATAGGAAAACCGTTGTTAAAATATTATCGAATTGACCTATAAAGTCAAGATTTCAAAATAAAACATTTGGACTTTTATCAAAAAATAAAAACATTTGACATGCCATAAGAAAACTATAAATGAGTGAGAAAGGCATGTAGATGGGTTTTCAAATGCATGACTGCATGAGAGATACTTATGTATCATGTCACATAGCCCATGAATGAAGATGTCCTTTAATTTGTGGAGATCAAATTGCCAAATTGAGCAATCCTACCAGGTTCATTGAACCTGGACATATAAACCCGCCTCGTTATCTGTAGTAGTAGAATCTTCCGCCAGTAATTCGGCAGATTTTGTGTGGAAAATGGACTTGGCTCATGTGGTAGTCGGTGGGGTTGGGTGAAACCTAGGTTCAATGAATCTAGACATATTATTTGCCAACCCAAAGCCAGCCATATTTTTGGTTGGTAGATTCCGTTTTTATACCCATTTTGAATTTGATTCTTCAACCCTATAGGTTGACCTAAAATTGACCAATTACAAATTTACTTTTGTGATATTTGGTGAATTATTCACCAGTCTTGTAGCGTACAGACGTTGCACTCCGTTCTAATTAATACACATTCAGACGAATCAGTGTTTTGATCAATCCTGCAATAACTATGCCATTTTTTTGAAAAATAAAGATATTGATATAAAACAATATTTTTAATGTAATTTATAGATTAAGTATTAGATCATCTCCAATAGATTTCTAATTCCATTTTCCAAAATAGGGAAGTAAAAAAAAAAAAAATAGGGTGACACTATATACACCGCAAATCCGGATTAAGGACGTGCACGTCCTTAAGGACGTGCAAATCCTTAAAGACGTGCAAGTCTAGGACTGTGCACGTTCACTATTTCAGTCTTGCACGTCCTTAACAACGTGCTAGCACGTCCTTAAGGACGTGCAATACTTGCACGTTGTTAAGGACGTGCAAACCCTTGTTAGGGTTTTGCGTTTAGGGTTTAGGGTTAGGGTTTAGGTTTTCCGACGGTTTTGTAATATTAATAATAAAATTGAAGTGTTTAGCTAGTGGATTTGAAGTATATGTCAATAAAATGTCTTGCAGTATGTTTCACAAAGTATGGCAAGAAGCCACTTCCTTGGAAAGGAAAACATTGGGATTCACCTTAATCTTAGCGAAGATGGAAGATCTTGGAAAGTGAAACACTTACACAATGATAACATTTATTTCAGTAATATTTTAGGGTTGCACTTGCATATTAGTTTATATTCATAAGTTTAATAAAGTTGTGGAATACAATCTAGGAAAATAGTAAAGGACGGCCGACATCGGCACGCAAGGCTCTAAATATCTCAATCTGTGCTTGAAACGGAGCATCCCATCCTTCGACGCTCGGATGATGATGTTCGACCCATTCTAGTGGAGGCGGCGGAAGAGGAGCGTTAGGACGCAACCAGATCTATGAGAACAAAAATTTAGAGTTAGAATATTGACATATGTATGAAAAGCAGGAATAGGTAATAAAAAAGACGTTTCAAGTCGTACCGCGGCAAAATGGTCTTGGTTTCCGATGCAGGCTACACCAACAGTTGCTGATTGGGGAGGGTTGTTAGCAGATGTCGGCGAGATCATGGGGAGACATGTGAACGGATGATGCCAAGCTAGGACGACGAGAGGAATCTGATATACCGTCGCAAATACTAAACCCATGATGGGTAGCTCTATCCACCGTCTCCTATCACCATGTGTGGCTCCGGCCCATCTCTGGTAGTCGACGAACTGCTGAAATGGGTACTCTCCCGTATAACAACCAGCGTACAGATCGGCGTGATCCTCCAAGTGATTGCATAGTAACGTTTTGAGTTCCGGGAAAGCAGTCTCGCCGATCGGTGATGTCAAAGCCGCCAAAGCACGGTAGCCACAATGACCATCTGCAGCAGTGTCCCTCACCGTCTCAATATGACCGAACATGAAGGGATCAACGTTGTTTCGACCCCAGTTGAACCCTCCGAACACATCATCACGTCCACGTCGAGCTGAGGTCGCTTGTGGACGAGGCCGAGCAGCATTTCGAGCAGCACGCGCTTCTTCTCTCTCAAACCTTTCCCTTACCTCCTCGTATGGCAACGGGTTGGTTCTGCAGGCATTCCTCGACCCCCGAGGCCTCCCCTTCCTTCGGACGCTTGCTGATAAGGGTGGGTGCAGCTCATCCTCGCATACATCGTTGGAAGTCGTGTATGCAGAGGACAGCTCATACGGAAGTGGGGTGTCGTCGAGGTCAGTCCATGTCAAATCCATCCAGAACGGGTGGATGTCCTCGGCGGGTATCGGAGTGCCGGAGTTGACGTATGCCTGAATCTCATGGACACAAGGGATCCCGTAACAAACCCTCCAATGTCGGTCCGTGCATACCGGAGGAACCTTTTGGTTCACGACGTCCTGCCACATCTTGTACAGATAATCGAAGCACTTTTTGAATATATTGAAGTATATATTTTAATGTTAATTAAATTTATTTATATTTATTTGAATCTATTTTAATATATTCAAGTATTTATTTCTATGTATTATATTCTATCAAATTACAATTATATTCTCTTCTATCAAACTATATACTATAAAAAACATTTTAATATATAAATAAATCAAAAAATCTATTTTCAATTATATTCTATTAAACAATATATATTATCTATCAAACTATATTTTCAATCATATTCTATCAAACTATATTTTATCAAACTATATTCTATCTAACTATATTCTATTAATTAAACAATATATATTATCTATCAAACTATATTTTCAAAAAATCTATTTTCAATTATATTCTATCAAACTATATTCTATTAAACATTTTAATATATATACTATAAAAAAACTATCAAACTCTAAAAATAAATCAAAAAAATAATAATTCAAATAACATACCGGTGGAGTCGGAACCGGGGACACCTCAATGGTCCGACGCTTCCGCGGCGGCAATAGATCGACGTCCGCCTTACCACCACCAACATCGCCGCCAATCGCCGCCCCACCACCACCAATCTCCTCCACCGCCAAATTCGCCAGCACCACCAGCCCGGGAGCCACCGGAGCCACCGCCTCCACCTCCATCGCCGTCGCCTCAGCCTCCGCCTCCGACTCCAAGGCCGCCACCGGAGCTACCGCCTCCACCTCCACCTCCATCGCCGTCGTCGCCTCCGCCTCCAGGGCCGCCACCGCCGCCTCCAGGTCTCCCTCTCTTTCTCTCTCCATCTCTCTCGGTCTCTCTCTCTCTCTCTCTGGGTCGCTCTCTCTCTCTCTGGGTCGCAAGCTCCGGCTCTCTCTCTCTCTCTCTCTCTCTCTCTCTCTCTCTCTCTCTCTCTCTCTCTCTCTCTCTCTCGGATGGACTCGCAAGCTCCGGCTCTCTCTCGCTCGATTGCAGACGAAGACGAAGACGATGAAGAAAGACGAAGAGGCACGTCCTCTTCGTCTTTAAAGGACGTGCAACACGTCTTTAAGAACGTGCCCTATTGCACGTCCGGGTTTTAAAAAAAATAAAATGGGTGCACCCCACTTGCACGTCCTTAAGGACGTGGGGATTTGCGGTGTATATAGCCGAAACGAAAAAATATCTAGAGGCTTTACTAAATCTACAATATTCTTCAAAACTAAATATTCTCAAAAACATAAAAATGGTGAAGTGGTTGGGGTTGAAGCAAAAATAATTTTAAAAAATATTTATTTTTGTTTCCCCATTTTTGAAAAAATTGTTGGGGATGGTCTTAATGATTAAATCAAAATTTGAATATAAAAAATATAATGGAATTCTAGTTTTTATCCTATGTTTTAAGGGTATAGGTTAAAGTGTTAAACCCCTATATTATGAAAGATTGTCCACACATTTTAAAAATAGATTTCTTAACGTTTGTATATTGAGATTTAAGAAATCTTTTCCAATATGATTTCGTAATCTATGCCTTTAAAGCATATGTTACAAACACTGGAAGGATTCCCAACAATTGACAATAATAAACTAATGGCAATGGGGAGAAAGGGTTTGGAAAAAACACCAAAGAGAGAGGATCTAAACTGGAGCCGTAGCTGGTCTCCAAGTCGAGAGAGGCCCTCGGGAAAACATAATCTAAATAGATAGATTATGACCTACATAACTTTCTATAAATTATGACAGTATATTATTTTATTAATTTTATTCTATAATTAACCACAATACAGTACACAAAACACTAGTATATGTATACAGTATATAGATAGAAAAATATATCAACTGAATATTGTTTATCAAAAAGAAGGATAAACTTGATGTTGATATTCGGACAATTTGTATGGGCCCATATATTATTCTCGGCCCACATAAACTGGGCCAACACCAATAAGCAAGCAGAGTAACAAAACAAGAAACATCTTTGACAGTTGCTACCAGTCACTCTTCTGCACCTTTGATGGCGTACTTGGAGTCTTCAGGAGATGACTTCTTCCCCATCTTTGTTTGCTTTCCCTCTGATCTGACTTCAGGAGATGCAATCTTGTGTACAAGCACTCAAGTCTGAAAAGGCAAGGAACAACTTAAAATTAAAGTGTTGTTGGATGATCAAACTTTGCAAACCCTTTCTGAGCAGTCCTTTCTCAATGCATTTGAATTATGCTCAAGTAATGTGGGAAACATACCTCAGCTCAATATGATTTGAGCAAGTGCTGCAACATTTCAATATCCAGCATCAACAGACTGACAAGACCCTTTAATTTTGTTGCATGATCCACTGGATTTATCCCCAAGATTCTCAGAAGATGACACAATGAGCTTAAATATCTCCTCCTGCAAGACATTAGTACAAAGAGGATATACATGGTACTTAAAACAGAGATAAAACTAACTTTTGAGGATATATAATATGAGGAGTGGTTAAAAGAGAACTTTTATCTGATCATCGTCACAAGGGGTGTCTGGATTTATAATCCTTGTTATCTCTCTAATGCAGTTAGCAACAGAAACTTTCACATCAGGATCCAATTGATCCAATAGTTTATTTGCAACTAATGCCTTAATGGAAGAAGAATGTGCATCCAGCATCGTCCTAGATTGTGACTGTTTAGCTCTTCCCAGGAAACGTCCAAGTTCCTAGGAAAATAAATCCATTGATGCAGGGCTTAACAAGAAATCCATCAGAGGTTAGTTCTGTGATATGGAGGGTAGCTATGCTTGATAAGATGGGATGGCGTGTCATGACTGAACCTGATAGTTCCTTTGCTTGAAAGTTGGGCAGTGTCTTATGGTCTTGACGATCTTTTTGACTCTTTTGATAGTTCAACTCAGCACCTTGGAAAAAGATGGTTGGATGAAAAATCAGTGCACCAAATATTCCAGAGTTTACAAAGGATAGTTAAACAGAGTTTTGAGCAGCTGCAGAGAAAGAAACCAAACCTTTTGTTTGGGAATCACAGACAATTACTTAAATCCTTGTTGGGGGCAATAGGCGGGCACTCATCCTTTTGGCCTTGCTGAACATATATATCGTTTGATAGTCGATCACATTCTTAAACAGATTATTAAAAAATGAACTTCTTTGGGAGAGGATTGTTACCTCAATTTCTCTTCTCAATAATTTTATTTGCAGAGTAGCCGACATGCAGTCAGTTCACCACCTTGGAAAAAGATGGTTGAATGAAAAATCACTTTGTACGTCGAAATCTGAATTGAAATGAACTGCAGATACAAAATACCAGTAATTGTTCAGTAGTGTTGATGCACTTTAACCGGGACCAAGCAAATAAGCAATTCAACATAACTAGTTGTTGTTACCTTACTTAGCTTGTGTGCTATATTAATGTGGGTTTCTTTTATTGGTTCGAAGCTTTCTTTTGTTTCATTTGCAGAGAATTGCTATCTTCTTGGCTTCTGGTGCTTCATACCTGCGACAAGAAATGAAAATTAAATATTTGTTGACTTTGAAGATATGTATTCTACTTTATCACATAGAAGCTACTCACCAATTAAGGCTGTCGGATTTGTAACTGGCCAAGGGCTAGCTGGTGTAGAAGGCAATAAGGGAGCTCCTCTGGAGATGGAAACTCTTTAATAATTAGTTGACTGAGATTGGGGAGGGAATCCCAATCCACACACCTTTTCTCTTGTTGTATTCCCCACAACTCCACCTCTTTTGGCAATCCCCATATTTTGAATTTCCGGAGGGCATACAGATGTGCAATGCGCAAACTCTTTAGCTGTTCGCAGTATGTAATCTCAAGAGACGCGAGAGATATGACATTGCACTTGCTGATTTGTAAATCTTCTAGAAATGGCGATACTAGTAGGCTCAAATTCTCAAAGCTATGACATCCATTAATGCAACATTTTTTGAGAGATGAAAGTGCTTGAGCCGGAAAACTCACTAACCCTTGGCAATCCCAAATAACCAGCTCTTCTACAGATGATGGACTAGTAGTGGTGGACACCCATTGTTGCAGCAACCCATAATCCACTTTGTTGATATATAGCCTCCGAACACATGGACATAGCGGGAAGGACGACAACTCTTCGCATATTGAAATCTGTAGTTCAGAAAGAAGAGGGAAAGAGAGAGAGACAGATCATGTGATGCACTTGTGGCTGATGATGTTGTTGTGGCCTCTACTTCCTTCCTCGACCATCCCTTCAATTTCGGCAACTCATCCATTTTAAGTAGTTCCAAAAGAGGGAAAAACAAGGAATTATTAGTAATATAACCTGCTGCTACCACCGTTGTACATTCAAGGTCCACCTCTTCCCCTTCTTTTTTTCATCTCCATCCCAATTGTCTATGTAGCTATCAAAACTGATTTCCAAACGTCCTTTCAGCTGCAATCCAGACAGCTGATCAAGCCCACTTGTTTGAACCCCCTCAATAGCTTTCCCTACCTTAAAATCACTCAACTTCTGTAAACAAGTCAGCTCCCCCATCCCTGGTGGCATATGCTTCAAATTACAAAGGACTATATTCAAATGCCTCATATTGATCAATTTTCTGAAACTATCAGGTAACACTTTCAGTTTGTCACACCATCCGAGGTCTAGTGTAAGCAAATTCAATAGATTCGTCAAGGAATCGGGAAGACTTTCAAACGGGCTACAGGATAGGTTAAGATATCTTAAATGTTTTAGCTCGCCGATATAGCTCGAAACAGTATGAATTTTCCACGCAAACACTTTCCATATGTGTATTGTCGATCTTCATCCTCAACCCGCTGAGGTAAAAATAATAATGAACGTAGTTGGTTGGTATTTAACACATGTGAAGTATTTACGTCTACTTCAGGACCAATACTGACATGCCTTGCCCTCTTGTTCAACTGAGTGGTTGGCTTGGTTAACGTGATAATTTCCTCTCTTGCTATACATTGCGCTATGAGCATGAATTAAATCATGCATTTTTAATGAGAAACCCACCTTTTCAAAAAAAGACCTCCTGTGCAAGTCCATGAAGTATGAGTAACCCGCCTGCTCAACCGTCTCTAGTTCATGCATGGGTTTAATGTATCCCTGTGCAATCCAAAGATATATTAATTCATCCCTGTCAAAAACATGATCTTTCGGGAAGAAGGAACAATAAGCAAAGCAAGGCTTCAAGTTGACTAGTAGGTGGTCATAGCTCAACTTTAGGGTCTGCATAACTGAATCATCACCACTCAGCTCTATTCTTGACAGCTCAATATCTATAAACGACTTCCATTCTTCGATGGTATCTTTTGTGTAAAGAAGGTTGCCTACACTCTTTATGGCTAGAGGAACATTTGCACACTTCTTCACAATCTCTCTTCCGAGTTTAGCCCACATTGGATCTTTCTCTTGTTCTGGAGTAAACGCTATTGTTCTAAAAAGATCCCAAGACTCATTCTCTGATAACCCCTCTAATTTATGAGCTTCTAATGCACCCACAGCCTTTGAAACCGATTGGGATCTTGTAGTGACAATTATCTTGCTCCCCTTTGCACCACCGTTTAACAACCTTATTCGCTTTATCCACCTACTATGATCATCATCCCACACATCATCTAGCACGAGCAAAAATTTCACACCCTTGACCGATTTCCTAATTTCGGACTGAAGCTGGCTGAGAGTAAAATCACCATATTTTTTCTTACATATAGATTGAAAGACTTTCCCAATGACTTCTTTATCATCAGATGTATCAGAAATGCATGCAAACCACCTGTTTTTAAAATTCTTCTTAACCTCTTCATCATTGTAAACTAGCTGGGCGAGTGTCGTTTTCCCCATACCCCCTATCCCAACTATTGCAATAACTGAAACATCTTGATTTGACTTATCATCCAAGAGGAATTCAAAAATGACTTTCTTGTCTTCATCTCTACCAACGACAGCCCTGGAGTCTACAAAAGACCCTGGATCTCGTCCTTGCCTTGCACCGCTAATTGGTTCCTCATGTTGACCAGTCACAAAATTAAACTCAGACATATCAGTAGAGATCTCAAGTAACCTCTTCCTGATATCCTTAACTCTATTTGCAATAGAGTTTCTAGAGACAATCGGGTTTAAGTTAGAGCAAGAAGCTCGTACCTTTTTAAAGAGCTTGTCTTCCTTGATTATCTGCTGCTTAAGCATTTGATTGGTAGCAACCTCATCAAAGAGATCATCAGCATCGTACAACACGTCCTTGAGCCTCTCAACCCAATCCTTGATAGCAGCAGAGCTTTCTTATTTCTTCTCAGCATCAAGAAGCGCGGCTTTGATCGTGTGGATGCTCTTTTGAAGCTTATGGAGCTCATCCTTTGCCTCCCAGATGGAACAACCCTTTTCATATGCCTTCTCAAAAGCAGGGGTTGCAATGGTGGAGAGGAGCTTGGAAGCAAGGCTGAACATTCTATGGCTGGATATGGATCAACCCTTTTCATATGCCTTCTCAAAAGCAGGGGTTGCAATGGACCCCTCTTCTCTTGGAGGAGGTCTTGATCGATATTAATGTAATAACCTCTGGCATTTAACTTCTAAGGGTTTGAAGCTGAATTAAGCAAAGACTTTTCAAATAAGGCCTGCCAATAAGCACATTTCTTGTTCCTAGCACACCCGTTCTCAACTGCCCATGCTGCTCATGAATTCCTGGGGAATATTTGCAAATTACATGGCATTCCGAAGGAGATTGTGTCGGTTATTCACTGAAGATGTCGACAACTCACCCAACTCAAAGAAACCATTTGAAAAACAATCATAACTTTTCCGCGAGTATCGGATTGAAACATATAATATAGGTCTATTAATTTTTAGCCGAGGTAAATCACAATGTTATTCGATGATTAGTGCCCCCAACGACCTCCTAGCTGATACATTCAACACTTAACACCTCTTTGACTGCATCTCGATCACATTCCAAACTTGCAATTCTAATTCTAATGATCTGTTAAAGCAGCTCCAAATGTATCATTCACTACACATCTGAACACCCCCCCTCCCCCCTCCTTAAAATGGCAATGCAGTTAGCCTCCACCACGCATACGAACTGAAAGATCGACAGTATCATTGTTGTGGATGTCATATTCCGCGAGCCAACTTCCAGGAGATAGATACTTTCCTTTAAAGATTAGCTTCATGTCATTAGCAGGAAAGCACTCTATATCCTGGAGCTTTGACTTGACACTGTCTATGGTGTCATAGCTCCCCACCTCCATGGCTATCGTCTTCCCCGACATCGTCTTCACAAAGATCTGCAGGTCTCCCCTGAGACACAGCACTAGGAGCAAGGTGGATCCCTTTCGGATTTTATAGTGAGACAGGGTCATGTAGTCATCTTTCAAATGCTCACTCCCGAAAATTAGCCTATAGTGGTGAGGCGGAATGCCCTCTTTGTCCTGAATTCTCGTCTTCACCTTTTCAACTGTGTCGGATTTTTTCACCATAAGGTTGAAGGTCTTGCCCGCTAGGGTCTTCACAAAGATCTTAAAAAAGCCCTTGGAAAGGAGCGATAAGTCGATAGTCGATTCATTCACAATGTTGTAGTCAGCCAAGGTCCTGAAATCTTCTAAGTCCCTCTCCCCAAACATTAGACACTGCCGGTCAGGTGGGATCCCTTCCTTGTCCCAAACCATCGTCTTGACATTTTCAATGGTTTCTGAACTTTTGACCTCAAGGGCGATCATCTTGCCAGTGTCCGTCTCCACATAGATATGCATACTGCCCCTAAGACGGGGCACCAGGTGGATGGTGGATCCCTTGCGGATGTTATAGCTGGACAGGGTCCTGTCATCTTCCAAACGAGTATTATCAAAAACAAGCCATGTCTGATCAAGTGCAATGCCCACCATCTCCTTAACTTTTGCCTTAATGCTTTCAACTGTGTCGGAGCTTTCCACCTCAAGTTGGATGCATCTAAGCATGTAGCACATATGATACATGAAGGTCCTCACTGTGATTTCCATCCCACCCTCTCAGACAGTGGATTCCTTATTCCAATTGAGGGCTAAAGGTCGACCTGGGCAGTTTTCAAGCAAAAATTAACCTTTGTGTTGTCAACATCGATCAGTGATGATTGTACCGGTGAGCAACTAGATAGTCAACAAGCACAAAATCAATCAAGTTATAGAAATCTACAAGGAATGCTCAAAAGTCACTCAAAATTAAAGCCATTAGAATGGAATTACATGTGAGTGTGACAGTAATGGCTGAGATGAACAAAAGCAAAGTTCACTCATTTTCAGGCATCAAAAATCAGAATTCCGCTGCTCTAAATGAAAAGGGACAAATCAACAACGGAACCAACAAATGATGAAGCTAAGAGACGACAATCAAGATATAGACAAAAATCACTCAAAATGTTCACCCTAAATTCTTGCAATCGTGGACTTGAAAAGAAACACCAAACGAATAAAATAAGAACTGATTCAGATACTGCAAAGGTCCGTAAACAGAATAAAACTAGTTATCGAGGAGTTGAAGAAGACCAGAAAGACGATTAAGAGTGGTCGTATAGGTACTCGCCTGAAAAGATCCGTAAACAACTGAATGTTGGACACGAGAGAGAGAGAGAGGGGCCGGGCAGAGTAAACCCTAGAAGATCAATTGAAAGCGAATTTGTTCCAGTGTAAAAGATCTTCAACAGTTGTTCTAAAACATCTCTAAATAAAAAGGGTATTTGCAAAATTAACCCGAAAACCTGGTTGGGTTGCACTCCCTGTCCCCTATCCATATTATTTGCAAAAAGTTAGCCCAAACCCTTTAAAATTTGCAGCCCAGCCGGTTACAATAGGGAGAGAGACCGGTTGCATTGATAGAGGAGAGAGGGAGACGTGTGGGGGGAGTTAATTGACAAAAGCCTGTCAACTCAACTGTCGACAGTTGCTCCATCTCTCTCTCACACAGAAAATAAAAAACGGAAGGAAGAAGATGAAGGAGTTCGAAGAAGAACAAGAGCAAGTCTGCAGAGGAGAAGAAGAGGCGGACATCAAACAGGCCACACACCCCGAAAATGGATATATTGGTTGTAGTTAGATGAGAAAATTGGGGGAATGGGGGGATTGACGAAATTGGAGGAATTGGAGATTTTGGGGGAATTGGGGAACGGCTATGTGGAATACGAAATACCAGGAGTAGGGCGACTTGGATATGTTTAATCTTGCGATACCTTTGAACATTTAATGGATTTGCCGACACTTTGATTTCTGTCATGTTTGTAGTAGTCAGATGTCATGTTTATAACTCAACCTGTCATGTTTGTAGTAGTCAGGCGAGGCATGGTTTGCGTAGTGTTGATCAACGGAATTTCGTATTGTCGATGCGCGACTGACATTTGTTGCCCATCACTATCACCCATCTAAAACCCTTTCTCTCTGTGCCTCTCTCCACCTTTCTCCATTGAAGAGCTTTTTTATTCTTTGATTTCTGTCTTCTATCTCTCTACCTTCAAGGGTGACAGGATCTCCATGGGAGCTCGAATTCGGCATGCGCCGCTGGTGTGAATCGTCGCCGGAGCACCGCTTTGGTGTCTTCGTCCTTCACCTTAATGTTTTCCTGGTTCTAGTGTGGCCCTCCCCCCTAAACCCAGGCGGTAAAAAGAGAGAGGATAGAGGGGATAAGACAGAGACAAAGATAGAGGGGGGAAGAGTGACGGTAAGGGGGAATTAATATAATTTGAATTAAATCTTAAGTTTCAGAGAAAAACCATCGAACCATTAATATAATTTGAATTAAATCTTAAGTTTCAGAGAAAAACCATAGAAGGAGAAGCAAGTGATCGAGCTTGGGTTTATTTGCAGTTTGGCGTGTAAGCAATTAGTTTTAACTGGACACCAAAAGCAAAACGATATGCCACCTATTGGAACCGACTGGACAAGAGTTATCGGAGAAACAGATTCACCATCGACTTCGGATAGAAAATGGGTAAGTTTGCTTTCGATAAAAAAAATCAGAGAGAGAGAGAAAGTATGTAGAGGAGATAGAGGACATGAGAGAGAGAGAGGAGTGAAAAAGAAAAGTAAATTTGCAGATGAGGAGAGAGATTAGTGAGGATAAGACATAGAGAGAAAAGTAAAAGAAAGTCTGCAGTGGAGAGAGAGAGAGTATGTGAAAAAAAGAAAAGTAAAGTTGCAGAGGAGAGAGAGAGATCAGTGGGGATAGGACAGAGAGAGATGGAAGGGTCATCTCTCCTCTACAACTTTACTTTTGATGTTTCACTTCAAAGAAGAAGAAATTGGGTGTGAGTTTATTTGTAGGTTGACATGTAAGCAGTTAGTTTTAACTGGACACCCAAAGCAAAACGACATGACA
The DNA here is from genome assembly GCA_037127255.1 of Persicaria tinctoria. Lineage (NCBI taxonomy): Eukaryota > Viridiplantae > Streptophyta > Magnoliopsida > Caryophyllales > Polygonaceae > Persicaria > Persicaria tinctoria. The sequence continues at coordinate 76,330,974 of JBANSL010000013.1, forward strand.
CATATTGGAATCGGCTGGACATGAGTTATTTGAGAAAGAAATTCACCATCGACTTCAGATAGAAAATGGGTAAATTTGCTTCAGATTTGAGGGAAACACCTCTCGCATAACCTTTATCGAAAGCAAACTTGCCCATTTTCTATCCGAAGTCGATGGAGAATCTGTTTCTCCGATAAATCTTGTCCAATCGATTCCAATATGTGTTATGTCATTTTGCTTTGGGTGTCCAGTTAAAACTAACTGTTGACACGTCAACCTGCAAATAAACCCCCGCCCAATTGTTTCTTCGAAGTGAAAGAGTAACAGTATATTTTTATACCCCCTGACTAACACTCTACTGATCTCTCTCTCCTCTCATACTTCACTTTTCTTTTTCACCCCTCTGTCTCTCTCTCTTTCTCTCTCTCTCCCCCCTTCCTTTTCTTTCCCTCTCTGAGGTGTCAGAGCGGGCCCCCACACAATGTACAACTGCCCCCCACCTTCCATATCTGTTACCGCCTGGCCAGGTTTCCCGGATAACCGATTTCACCCAATTATAAACCGGGCTGGGTTAACCTTGCAATACTTTAGGTTTTTTGGGTTAGTTTGTGCATTTCCCTCAAATAAAAACACTTTTTTTTTTATTTAAAGCGCGCAAATTTAATTTAATTTAATTGTAGTTATCCTTAAATTTTGTGCAAATAGTGAAACAATTGCGAAACAATTTAATACGAGTCAAGGATCTCCTACATGCTACAACTCACGGTCAGTGCCGGTCCTAATATTTTAGTGGCCCAGGGCGGAGAAAATATTGAGGCCCTACATATTCTAAATAATTCAATTATCAATTTTTTTAATAATCGATGTAAATTTTAGAAAACCTTAAATAAAATTAGATACAAGAAATAACCATTGATATTGAAATTAATAATTTTTTTTATGAATATTCATCTTTTTTACTCTAATCCTTAAGCAAGAAAAAAAATAATTGTATAAAATCACCCTCGGCAAACTATTCATATCTTTTCTTGTCATTAAATTTAAGCTATTAAATCATCTTTTTATTTTTAAATATTTAAATCAACTAGAACAATAGAAAATTTTGAAATGAAAATAGGATTCGTAGGTCTAATTCCCGCTAGAAAATCACATCTTGTGTTTGCTAGCTTGTTGATAAAAAATATATATATATATATATATATATATATATATATATATATATATATATATATATATGTATATCAGTATATATAAAAATACATACATGAAAAAAAATTACATGATTTTGTAATGGGGTATCAACTACTATCAAATATGGATTATTCAAAAAAGAAAAAGAATTTTGGAAACAGAACATACAAAAAAGGAGTAAAAAGTCTTGGACCCACACACTATTCTTTTACGCTTAGCTGATTTTCAATTTTTCATGGTCTTTTATTGGGCATTTGGGCCAATTATTTTTTTTGGACAATTTGTATACATATAGACAAATTTGGATTGGCCCCTTATAAGATTGGGCCCTGGGCAGTAGCCCATGCTGGCCCTGCCCTTGGGCCGGGTCTGCTTACGGTGTACCATTAAACTAGTTCACGATGCGGTTTTCTTACGATTAAAATAAATTTAATATAAATACTCGTTCAAAGAGGTAATTAATTTATTTCAACACTTTTGAATTGTTACACAATTTAAATAAAATTACATTGTTTCTCATTAATATATTGAAAGTATTATCAAACTTTTATATAATTATTATCAAAATCTTACAAAATTGGGTAAAATCTTTTCAAAATATATCTATGTCTAAAAACTTATGAAAACTATTATCTTAGAATTGATTAAGGTGGAGATAAATTTTTTTTTTTGATTGGTTATTACTATTAAGGTAAGGAGAAGATGTCATATGTTACATACGACTTATCATTTATTATATATCTATTATATATTATATATATCTTCTAAACTTGGTTACATATGTTACATAAGTAAAATCTTATCTTATATAAAAGGTAAAATATTATCTTATATAGTATTTAAAATTCATTAATATCTTCTAAACATATATCCATATCTAATCAAACTGGGTCAAATTTTATCTTATGAATATATAGATATATTGATTAAATAGATTTAGAATAAAATTTTATCTTATACATATATTAATTATTACATCTTATCTTAAATAATAGTACTTAAAGTTGGTTAATATCTTCTAAAAATATATCCATATCTAATCAAATTGGGTCATAATTTATCTTATGCATATATAGATATATTGATTAAATAGATTTCGAATAAAATTCTATCTTATACATATATAGATATATTAATTTATTGAATAGATATATCTAATTTTATCTTGTACATATATTAATTATTTCTTTCAAAAAAATGCGATTGGTTAATACGACTACTTTTAAGGAGAAGCCGCCGGACGGCTTCTCCTTTATTTTATATATAAATACCCGTTCAAAGAGTTAATAAATTTATTTCAACACTTTTGAATTGTTATACAATTTAAATAAAATTCCCATTGATTCTCATTAATATATTGAAAGTATTATCAAACTTTTATATAATTATTATCAAAATCTTACAAAATTGGATAAAATCTTTCCAAAATATATCTATGTCTAAGGACTTATGAAAACTATTATCTTAAAATTGATTAAGGTGGAGATAATATTTTTTTTGTCCAGGGAGATAAATTTTTGAGGAAATGGTAGTAGATAACACAAAAATTTAAGTTGGCAAAACTAGGACTACCCCTTGAAATATTGCACAACTAGCACATTTTTGCCCAAATTTGCACAAAAGTGCAGGTTAAAATTCTCCCCTATAACCGGCTATCCCCTTCTTTTTACACGAAAAAAAAAGGAAAATAAAAGAGGGAGAGGGGGCATCATTGAGCTGCCGGCGGGAGGGAGAAAAAAGGGGGAAATTATTAAATGTAATCAATCACACTCCTCTCTCTCCATTTTGGTGGTTTCAAAAACGGAAAAGCAAAGAGAGAGAGACCAGAGCGAGAGAGACGAAAAGCAAAGGAGAGAGGGCATCCACCTCCACCATCGCCGGATTTGGAAGAGGAGAGGCCGGAGATTACTGAGCACCTACGAACGCCGACGAAAGAGTACACATGTACGCCCCACCCGGTCTTCCTCTTCTCCTTTTGCTGGTACTGTGCGCGGTTGTGGGTTGGGGAAGTAGTTGCTACATGGGTTAGGGCAATGTTGTCAATGGTGGCCTGAATGGTGGGTCGTGGTGGCATGGGTGGTTTTCGGGTATGGAAAGGGGAAATCGATGGTTAGGGTTTCGAATTGGGTGACAGGGGTTTCGAATTGGGTGACAGAGGTTTCCAATTCGGAGAGAAGGGGTTAGGGCAATGGTCGGGGAAGTATGGAAAGGGGAAATCGGTGGTTAGGGTTTCGATTTGGGTGACAAGGGTTTCGAATTTTGTTGTGGTACTAGTTGGAAAAGGAGAAATGACGAAATGTGAAAATTGGGATATGTGGATGTCGTAGGTGGGCGATTGAAGGAGGATTGAAGTTTTTGTTATGTTTGATTTCAAATTTGATAGTATGAAATTCATAAGGGGTGACATGAGTTTCAAATTGAGTGACAGGGGTATCTAATTGAATGAGAATGGATTGAATATTTGTTTTTGTACTTTGATAAGGGGAAGTTTTTGGTGGTCGATTTAAGAAGGATAGGAGAAATTGACATGGGATTTGAATTAAGGTATTGGTTGTGTTTGATTTGGAAATTGTTTAGTGATAGGGGTGTAGTGACATGGGTTTGTCTGTCTGTTGACTGAGGATTTAGCATTTTGTGACAAAGGGATATGAATATAAGTGGAAAACTGATTTTGTTCGTCTGACCGAAATTGCAGGAAACAAATGGTGCGGACAAGGAATTTGAGGCCCAATAAGCGGGAGCCGCAATACGCAGTCCCGGAAGATAAGCACTTCTGGGCACATGTGAACCAGGGATCAAAATTGTCGATGCTAACCAACATCGACGACTACCTCGACCCCTATGACTGGGAGAAGCTCCTTGACAACCAGCTGAGTGGGGTTGTCCAGTTGGCGCACCGCGTCAAATTCTCGTCACAACTGGTGCATTATGTACTACAACGCCAGGTTGAGACTGAGAAGAAGTGGGAGACCTGGTACATGATAAAGGGGAAGCTCCGGAGGTTCTCGATCAAGGAGTTTGCCATAGTTACCGGGCTGCGGTGTAGTCTACCAAGAGGGGCTGAGATGTTTGACGACGACAAAGCTATGAAGGACTTTTTCTCAAATGAAAGGATGACGGTGGGGGAGCTGGAGAAGGAATTGAAGAACTCACTGTTGGCGGAGCGGAGCCCGTGAAAAAGATTTAAGCTCGTGCTTCTCTTCATTGTGGAAGGAGTGTTACTGTTGGTGGAGAATGTCGATCGGTTCTTGCCATTCCCAATTTCCCATGGGGGAGGGTCATTTATGAGGCCACACACGTATCGCTGAACGGCGCGGTAAAGCACCGGTTGGCTGACTTGAAGCCGGAAAATTGCAACAAGCGCAACGGTTATGGGCAGATGGATTATCCGCTTTCCTTTCAAGTAACCTTCTCGACCACACCCATATTAATGTACAATGATAAGTTTGTAATTCATATGCTGAAAAGTTTCTAATTTGAGTGCGGATGCCTTGTAGATTTGGTTGTTCGAATCGATGCCGAGTTGGAGGCTCATGTTTGCGTCGAAGGTGTCGCACAAGGCTTTCCCTCATTGCCTGAGATGGACCCTCAAAGATGACTACCTCTCTTATGCGGAGATATTCGGTCGCAATGTAGCTGAGAGAGAGGAGGCCATTGAAATTAAGAAGAACCTAGTACTCATACCGGAGGAGACTGAGATGGAGTTGATGGATGGATGTGTCTACTGGGATGAGGAGTCCGACCCCTTTTTCGATGACATAGTGGCACCCCTGCTGCGCCATTTTCAAGCATCTGGTGGGAGCTCCCCAAAGGTTGTCCCAACTACGCGAAGAGAAGCCGATGAGAAGGACGGCTGGGTGGACCACGTGGCCAAAACACTTGAAGTAGTTATGGAGAGGCTCGCGACAATGTCAAGTTGGATGGAGAAGATGGAGGGGAAGGTACGTAATTGAATCTCATATATTCGTTTTGTGGAGATTATGGAGAACTGTGGTGACAAGAGTAAATGAACTCTTGACACGTGAAATTTGACAGGTGACACGTAGTTTTTGATATTGAACGAATCTTCTATGAATTTGAGTAGGGCTTAGTCTGATATGAATTAAATGTGTTGGTTGTGAAGTGAATTTGGTGACCTTAGTCTGATAACTGGGATAAGTTGTTGGTTTGGAACTTAATTTGAAAGAATCGTATATGCATATGTTGGGTACTACCTCCGTCTCAAAATACTTGTCCTTTTACTTTTTGACACGCTTTTTAAGAAGCAAATTTTTTTTATAAAATATTAATTTTTTTCATAATTTTTTAAAATAATCTTATAGATAATTATATTAAGTATGAAATTATTTTTGTAAATTAATAAAATCATTGATATTTTATATAATGTTTATCGTTCTTAAAAAACGTGTCCAAACTAAAACAACAAGTATTTTGATACGGAGGGAGTATTAATTACATTTGAAAGGTGCCACGTAATAAAATGCTATTGTTGACCTGCAGTGAAATTGTTGGAGGTGGGCGTGACTTAACTGCGGGTTGGTAAAGGGAAGGGGACGGCCGGGCAAAAAACAACCCTGGGTGGGAGCACTTCATTTCAAATTGATGCAGATACGGAACGGGATGGGTTCGATGAAAAGGACGATGGACAGAAAGACCAAGTTGTCGATCAGAAAGAACGGGATGAGTTGCATGAAAGCTATGACAATATAAGTTTGTTTTTGCGTGACATGCGTTGCGATGTTGAGTCTGACTGGAAATCAGGGATCCACTTTCACACGTGAAATTAGTTTTCAGGTCGTACTTGACGATTTGGTTAAGTCAATTGCACCTGAAGGCGGGGAGAAGACCCTTGATAGACAAGGTGTTAAGGTAAGTTGCTGGTAACCGTCACATGAATTTATCAATTCATGGCGTCAGAGAGAATTTAGTTGTATGAAATGATGTATTATGTTAAGTGACACCGTTGTATGACATGATGGGAGTAATTTGAAGTTTCATTTGACCTTGGTGGACAAGGTCGTAATTTTCTTTTTCAGCTAAGCATGGATTACACTTCAAGTCAGTAAAGAAGAAATAAGGATTATAGCAATGTACTATATGAATAAAGATTATAGCAATCACTATAACAGTTAGAAGAAGTTCTTTCAGTGGATTTAATTTCCTTTATAAATTTCCATGTAAAGTTCTTTTTCTGTTAAACTGCACCTTCTATTAGAGAGAGAGAACAATAGAGTGTAGCAGAATGAATGTATCCGTAGAATTTCAACCGAGGTGAAGGTCTTATTAATTTCATTGCTTGACGGTCAACAAGGCGGTAATTTTTCAAGTTTCACGTTTCATTTGGTTCCAACTGCTTTGTTTTATCTTGATAGATAAATGCTAGCGATGATCGATCGATCAGCATCCACAATTGAAACAAAGATCCCTGATGCAGTTCAGATGAACTCTGTAATTATGGCAGACTCAAAACCAAAGTGTTTGGTAAGGTGCAAGCTTAATTATAATCTTATCCATCTAATGGTAAGCTTTATAAGGAACAACCGTAATCTTATATTCTTTGTAGGTAATTGATGAGATTGATGAAGCTCTTAGTGATGGAAAGGGTGCTATAGATGTTATTCTAAAATTGGTAAGAGAGGACAATGAATGTATTTCTTTTCGTTGCCTTTTTTCTGTTAGGATCAGACATTAGAAAAGCTTAACGGTCGGAGGTTCTATAATTGTATGCAGATTGCGGCTGATAGGAATTCCGAGTCTAGTAAGGATGTTTCCTCTAAAGAGCAACAGTTTGGAAGGAAATCATCAAGAAGAGGACGCAAAGCAGTTTCACTGTGAAGACCTGTATGATTATATTATCTATGTTAAAACTTCTAAAACATTTTGAAACTAGTTGTAAGTGGGTTTTCAATATAAAATTGCGAGTTGATGGGACGATAAATAGACACAAAGCTTTGGTTATCAAAGTTTGTACCTAGAAAGCAGGGGTTGACTTCACTGAGACTTTCCCTGGCAATCAAGATGACTACTGTTCGAGCTTTAATCTCTGTTGCTTTGAAGAGAAATTGGCCAGTTTTTCAGCTCGACGTGAATAACACCTTTCTTCATGGCGATCTTCATGAGGATGTCTACATGAAGCCTTCCCCTTGTCTTGCTATTCCGGACACTTTGATGGTTTGCAAGCTGAACAAGTCCTTGTATGGACTCAAGCAAGCGTCTAGACAATGGTATGTGAAATTGTTTGAATCTCTTCATTCTCAGGGTTATGTTCACTCTCAAAATGATCACTCTTTGTTCACCAAGAGATCGGGTTCTTCGGTTGTTCATCTTTCTATCTACGTAGACGACATTCTCCTTACAGGGAACGATCTTGATGCTATGAGTGATTTGAAGAGATTTCTGGACACCCAGTTCAAGATCAAAGATCTGGGTGATTTGCCCAATCAAACAGAAGCCATTCATTACTATCATCATCTTTCAGCGAATGAAAGCATTTCAATTGTTGAGAATATATCTTGCTTGCAAAATGCAAGCAAGCAGAGCAACAAAACAAGAAACATCTTTGCCACTTGCCAATCTTGTTCCCGCTCTTATGCACCATTGATTGCGTACTCGGAGACTTCAGGAGATGACTTCTTTCTTTCCCATCTTTGTTTGCTTTCCCTTTAACTTCAGAAGATGCAATCTTCCAATGTGGTATTCTCCTGCCCGGGTACAAAGATATGAGTTGAGCTTCCATGGATAAAGGTAGCTTCCCGCATTCATCTCCATCCCAATTGTCTACGAACCTATCAAAACCGATTGTCAAAAGTCCTCTCAGCTGCAATCCAGGCAGCTGATCAATCCCACTTCTTTGAACCCCCTCAATAGCTTTCCCTACCTTAAAATCACTCAAATTGTTGAGCTTCCCTGGATACAGGTGGCATATGCATCAACCGATAACACTGATCTATTTTCAAATGCCTAAGATTGATCAATTTTCTGAAACTTTCAGGTAACGCATTCAGTCTGTTACACCTACTGTAATGTCTAGATTAATCCAGATGCATGTAAAACCAAGAGTCATGGTGTAGCTTGTACTATAGACAAATGTATAGATAATCATAGGTCTTAGGTAGCTCGAGAGAGATTGAAGATGGAGATGAAGAAGCCATGGGAACCTCCACTGCTCTGGCGCCAAGTTTTGAATGTTTCTGAAGGTGATGATCTTAACAAGATCATAGCCCGATCCATTACTGTTCAAGGCCCAGCCCATCTTTCTCACATCCGGTCCATGGTGTTTGAAAAGGGTTCCAACGGCTTGAATTGTCCAAACGCTGCGTTTGGATTAATGAAAGCTTCACTATAAGAGCTCTCTTCCAAACCCTAAGTGACTCGGCTTGCTCATCACTGTTGCTTCCGCCCACAAGAGAAAGAGAGAGAGAGTGTGAGAAAAACCCTAGGCGGCGATTCCGATCCTCCGAGGTGATTTCCTCCATTGGAAGCTTGAATCCTCAAGTTCCATGTGAGAGCTTTGGAGATCCAGCAAGAAGAAGGAAGAAGACGATGCCTCATCCTTGGTTGCTGACCTTTCGAGTGCTGTCTTCATCAACCTCCAGTCTCTTCGTCTCCTGATGAAGTGAAAGGGAGTATCTGTTCCTATCTTCGCGTTTCTCCTTATCTATTTCACTCTCGAGCTGCTAGATCTAGGGTTGTCTTGCTTGTTTATCTGTACTCGTGTATCCATGACTCGTATTCGATCATACTTAGTGGATTAGTGGGTTTGAGTCTCTCCCTCTTGAGGCTCCGCAGAGTAGGGAAACCGAACTGCGTAATCATCTTTCGTGTCCTTCTTCTCTATCTGTTGCGCTCTATATTTTGGATTCTTGCTTGCGTTTAGGTTAGAATCGAAAATCAGTTTTCACAAAGTGGTATCAGAGCTTGATTGTCCCTTTTCTTCCTTTGTCTCGTCTCTGTAGACGAGGGAAATAGATCTGGGGGCGTGGACATTGGGCAGGCCGTATAAAGTGTCCACCGGCCAGGCGCCGTTCCTCTCCCGTCCGACGTACCACACTTGTTTTTCCAAAACTGCAAGTTTTCAAACGTTTTCTCTGTGCTTCTGTGTTGGTATTTATCATCTGTTGCTTGATTGCTAATTTCAAGTTTTTCATTTGAACCAACTAACTCAGTTTTATCTCCTCTGTTTCAGGTACCATGGCAGAATCATACGTGAAAATCAAGCCATTTGATGGCAAGATAGACTTTGCTATGTGGCAGGTCAAGATGAAAGCCATCTTGATCAAGGAGAAATGCTGGAGAGCTGTATCACCAGCTACTCCACCTGCATCCCCTTCGGGAGACCCTTCAGTACAATCTACCCCAACTGTGACTCCACCTGTAGCACCACCAGTTTCTCCAGAAATGTCTGAACAAGCCCATGCTGAGATCATGTTGAGGCTTACTGACGATGTGGCCAGACAGGTAGTCAAGGTAGATGACCCCAGGGCCCTTTGGTTAGCCCTGGAGGATTTATTTCTGGTTAAATCCCTGCCAAGTCGCATCTCTCTACTGTGTAGGCTCTTTACTTTTAAAATGGACACATCTATTTCTCTTATTGATAATCTAGACAAGTTTTTAAAAATGACACAAGAGCTAGAGAGATGTGATGACAGCATTAAGGATTCTCACCAAGCCATTTTGTTATTAAACTCATTGCCCTCACAATTTGATCACTTTAAGGATGTCATTCAATTCTCTAGAGAGCCTCTCACTAAGGAACGCATAGTGGAGACTATCACTGAGAAAAATGAAATGCTCAAAGTGTTCAAATCCAAACATGGTGTCAAACCTGACACCTCTGAGAAATCTGAGGTTATGTTTGCAAAAACAAACAAACCAAAGGGCAATAGGTCTAAGAACAAAAAGAAAAAGGAAGATAAGAATTCAAATGCTCCTAATCCTGAATCCAGTCCCAAAGTACCCAAGGATTCCAAGTGCAATTATTGTGGTCATCTTGGACACTTGATAAAGGATTGTAGGAAGAAAAAGAGAGCTGATGAAAACAAACTTAAGAATTCCATGTCTGCTTCTCTTCTTGAATCTGACTTTGGCAATAATTATCCTAATGAACTCTTTATGTGCAGCCTTGAGGATGGACACCAATCATCTTGGATACTAGACTCAGGCTGCACCATGCATGCCACCCCTATCAAAACTTGTTTTGATAAACTTGATCAGAGTAGGAGTGGGGTGGTCCAACTTGGAGATCACCACACTCTTGCCATCAAGGGGGTTGGGGATGTATCTCTGAAGATGTTTGATGGGAAAATTATTACCTTAAAAGATGTTGGCTGGGTCCCTGAGTTAAGGAGGAGTCTCATGTCTGAATCTGTGTTTGATTGCTTAAATTATGATATCATAACTCGTGGTGGCATTAAAATGGTCATTCTTAATGGTAATTGCATTGTCAAAACTGTTAGGAAAAATGGTCTTTATCATGTCATCACCCCTGACTCTGAATGCAATCTTACTTCTAAGACTCCTACCATGACATCTGATATCACTAAACTTTGGCATCTTAGGCTGGGTCATATTGGAAACAAGGGTTTGCATTATCTATTCAAGCATGGTTTATTATCTGAAAAGCCTACTGACCTCTCTTTCTATGAGAATTGTGTGTTTGGCAAAGCTACTAAGCAAGTGTTCAACAGATCAACATACACAACCTCCAAGCCTCTAGAATACATACATTCTGACTTATGGGGGCCAGCTCAGGTTGACACCATTGGTGGCAAGAGATACTTTGTATCCTTTATAGACCACTTCTCCAGAAAAGTCTGGATCACTCTTCTGCGCACCAAGGATGAGGCTTTCACAGCTTTCAAGACTTGGAAAACAAGAGTAGAGGTTCAAACTGGCAGCAAGATTAAATGCTTGAGAATAGACAATGGCCTGGAGTTTTGCAATGCAGCCTTTGATGAATTTTGCAGAGAGAATGGCATCAAAAGGCAACTCACAGTGCCTGGCACCCCTCAGCAGAATGGTACTGCTGAGAGGATGAACAGGACACTGTTAGAGAGGGCCATGTGTCTTCTCTTCACTGCTGGAATGAAACATAGCCTCTGGGGTGAAGCTATAGTCACTGCTGTCTACCTTATTAACAGATCTTCATCATCTGTCATAGGATTCAAGACTCCACAAGAGATGTGGATAGGGAAAAAGCCATCTCTGTCCTATCTGAAACCATTTGGCTGCACAGCTTACCCACAAATCTCCCAAGGAAAGCTACAACCTCGAGCTCTAAAAGGTGTAATGTTAGGCTATCCAGAAGGAGTTAAAGGCTACACGATTCTCCTCATCCAACCAGGGGCTACAAAGTGATTGTAGCTAGGAATGTCACCTTCAATGAGCAAGAATTTCACTTCAAGAAAGTTCTGGCTCCCAGAGATGACAACATGGGAGAATCACCACCAACTGGGAAGTTCTTTGTACCTGATCAACAACTCAGAAATGAAGAGGATGATGATGATGAATTTGATGTTGGTCACATACCAACATCAAGTTCTAGTCCCTCTAGCACCCCAATTCAGCAATCTCAACAATTAGGAGGAGGAAATGAAGATGGTCATCAACAGGGAGTCCCTTCAAACTCAAACTCTACACCTCCCAATCTCAATTCTGACTCTTTTAATTCTTCTCCCTCTGCATCTAATGATATTTACTTAAATGATAGTCTTGTTGCTTCTGTGAATGACATGTTTTCTGATTCTGTGAATGACATGCCTGCATCTCCTATGATAAATGCCTCTGCTGCATCTGTTAATGACTATCAATTGGTTAGAGATAGATCACCTAGAACTATCATACCTAATAGGAGGTACACTGATGACTGGGATATTGTTGAGTTTGCTTATATTGCTTCTGAGATTATAAAGTTTAACCCACCTGAAACTTTTGAAGAAGCTGTCAAATCTGCTGAGTCTAGCAAATGGTTTAAGGCCATGCAGGAAGAAATTCAATCTATGATGATTAATAAAACCTGGACATTGGTCCCAAAACCTTCTGATGCTAAACTTATTGATTGTAAATGGATTTTCAAAGTTAAAGAAGGGGTTAAATCTGGAGAATCACCTAAGTACAAAGCTAGGCTAGTGGCAAAAGGCTTTAATCAAAGAGAAGGAATAGACTACACAGATATCTTTGCTCCTGTGGTTATGTATAAAACCTTAAGATTATTGCTTGCCATTGCCACTGTGTTTAACTGGGAACTTGAGCAAATGGATGTGAAAACTGCCTTTTTGCATGGAGACTTAGATGAGACCATTTATATGAGGCAACCAAAAGGCTTTATAGATAAAAAGAAATCTGATTTTGTCTGCCTTCTGAAAAAATCCATCTATGGTTTAAAACAATCACCAAGACAATGGAACATTAAATTTGACAAATGCATGAGTTCTCTTGGATTCTTAAGAAGTGAATATGATCCCTGCTTATACAGTAAAGGTGTCGGTTCTAGATCTCCCTTATTCATACTGCTATATGTGGATGATATTCTTCTTGTCTGTTCCTCTATGATCATGATTGCGGATGTTAAAAGAAGCCTGATGAAGCACTTTGGCATGAAAGATCTAGGACAAGCTAGAAAAATTCTGGGAATTATGATCACTAGAGATAGATCCAACAGAAAACTCATGTTGTCTCAGGTTGATTATATTGAAAAGGTCTTGCATAAGTTCAACATGTCTGGTTCCAAGTTTTCACCCATACCCTTAGGAGGGCACTTAGATCTTACAAAAGATCACTGTCCAAAAACTGAGCATGATAAGAAACTCATGGCCAATGTTCCCTATGATGTTGCAGTAGGGTCTGTCATGTATGCAATGTTGTGTACTAGACCTGATCTGGCTTTTGCTATAAGTGTGTTAAGCAGATTCATGTCTAATCCTGCAATGTCTCATTGGAATGCTATGAAATATCTTCTAAGATATCTTCTAGGCACTAATCATCTTGGTCTTGTCTATTCAGCCTATCAACCAGCAACTGACTTACAAGGATATGTAGACTCAGACCATGCCAGCAATAAGGACACCAGGAAATCCACTACTGCCTACTACTTTACCTGGGCAGGAAACTGCATCTCTTGGAAATCCCAACAACAATCAGTTGTGGCTCTCTCTTCCACTGAAGCTGAGTATATAGCAGCCACTGAAGCTGCAAAAGAGGCCATCTGGCTCAAAGGCATTTTGGGGGAAATTTTCAAGAAAGATTTCACACCTGTAATCAATATGGACAGCCAAAGTGCAATCTATTTGTGTAAAGATCCTATGTACCATGAGAGGACCAAGCATATCGATGTAAGGTTCCACTTCATCAGACACAGGGTTGAAGACAAAGCACTGGCGGTTAAGAAGATCAAAGGAGAACAAAATCCAGCAGATTTTGGAACTAAGATAGTTCCTGCTAACAAATTCACCTATTGCAGGAATTATCTTCATATCTTTGATGTCCATTAATTTGCAGGTACATGAGCCGAGGACGGACGGATTGAAGACTCAAACCTGCTGTGTCCCTATTTAAATGATCGAGTACCTTACATGGTGGCTGGATTAGGAGGGCATATTGTAATGTCTAGATTAATCCAGATGCATGTAAAACCAAGAGTCATGGTGTAGCTTGTACTATAGACAAATGTATAGATAATCATAGGTCTCAGGTAGCTCGAGAGAGATTGAAGATGGAGATGAAGAAGCCATGGGAACCTCCACTGCTCTGGCGCCAAGTTTTGAATGTTTCTGAAGGTGATGATCTTAACAAGATCATAGCCCGGTCCATTACTGTTCAAGGCCCATCCCATCTTTCTCACATCCGGTCCATGGTGTTTGAAAAGGGTTCCAACGGCTTGAATTGTCCAAACGCTGCGTTTGGATTAATGAAAGCTTCACTATAAGAGCTCTCTTCCAAACCCTAAGTGACTCGGCTTGCTCATCACTGTTGCTTCAGCCCACAAGAGAAAGAGAGAGAGAGTGTGAGAAAAACCCTAGGCGGCGATTCCGATCCTCCGAGGTGATTTCCTCCATTGGAAGCTTGAATCCTCAAGTTCCATGTGAGAGCTTTGGAGATCCAGCAAGAAGAAGGAAGAAGACGACGCCTCATCCTTGGTTGCTGACCTTTCGAGTGCTGTCTTCATCAACCTCCAGTCTCTTCGTCTCCTGATGAAGTGAAAGGGAGTATCTGTTCCTATCTTCGCGTTTCTCCTTATCTGTTTCACTCTCGAGCTGCTAGATCTAGGGTTGTCTTGCTTGTTTATCTGTACTCGTGTATCCATGACTCGTATTCGATCATACTTAGTGGATTAGCGGGTTTGAGTCTCTCCCTCTTGAGGCTCCGCAGAGTAGGGAAACCGAACTGCGTAATCATCTCTCGTGTCCTTCTTCTCTATCTGTTGCGCTCTATATTTTGGATTCATGCTTGCGTTTAGGTTAGAATCGAAAATCAGTTTTCACACCTACTGATGTCCACTGTAAGCAAATTCAATAGATTCGCCAAGGAGTCGGGAAGACATTCGAATAGATAATAGGACAGATTAAGATATCTCAAGCAGATTCAAACTCATTATTTATTAATTTTTATGCCATTTTTATCAATTAAGTTAGTATAGCTTCACAATAAAATTAGAAATTTCGAAATGTAATAACAAGAATCACACATAGGCATAACTAAGTCAAATAAATGTTTGAGCATGATCGAATAATTCTGTTAAAGCAGGCTCCAAATGTATGATTCACTTCACATCTGAACCCCCTCCTAAAATGGCAATTCAATTAGTCAGGTAATTTAAAGGCAGTTAGCCTCCGCCACGAAGACTACGGAGAAGATCGAGAGTATCATTGTTGTGGATGTCATATTGCGCAAGCAAACTTTCAGGAGGAGATAGTCGCTTCCCGTTAAAGAATAGCACCATGTCATTAGCAGGAAAGCCCTCTATATTCTGGAGCTTTGACTTTACACTGTCAATGGTGTCAACGCTCCCCACCTCCATGGCTATCATCTTCCCCGTCAACGTCTTCACAAAGATCTGCAGGTCTCCCCCGAGACACATCACTAGGAGCAAGGTGGATCCCTTTTGGATTTTATAGTGAGCCATCGTGTAGCCATCTTTCAAATGCTCACTCCCGAAAATGAGCCTATAGTGGTGAGGCGGAATGCCCTCTTTGTCCTGAATTCTCATCTTCACCTTTTCAATTGTGTCGGATTTTTTCACCAAAAGGCTGAAGGTCTTGCATGCGAGGGTCTTCACAAAGATCTGAACAAAGCCCTTGGAAAGGAGCAATAAGTCGATAGACGATTCATTCACAATGTTGTAGTCAGCCAGGGTCCTGAAATCTTTCAAGAGCCTCTCACCAAACACTAGACACTGCCGGTCAGGTGGGATCCCTTCCTTGTCCCAAACCATCGTCTTGACATTTTCTATGGTTTCCGAACTTTTGACCTCAAGGGTGATCATCTTGCCAGTGTTCGTCTCCACATAGATCTGCATACGACCCCTAAGACGAGGCACCAGGTGGATGGTGGATCCCTTGCGGATGTTATAGCTGGACAGGGTCCTGTCATCTTCCAAACGAGTATTGTCAAAAACGAGGCATGTCTGATCAAGTGCAATGTCCACCATCTCCTTAACTTTAGCCTTAATGCTTTCAACTGTGTCGGAGCTTTCGACCTCAAGTTGGATGCATCTAAGCATGTAGCACATATTGTAGAATAGCGGAATTGATGTAAAGTCCTCCTCGAGGGTTTCCATTCATTGATATAACATATATATAGGTTACACAGGTATTGGGCCTTAACGGGCTTTTAGCCCACTATACAATATGAAACCTATGTAATCTATCAAACCCCCGCAGTCGAAACGGGAGGTGTCCGTACAGTGAGACTGGAACGAAAATCAATGAACAATTGTCTAGGTAAACCCTTGGTGAATATATCAGCGTACTGATAGGAGGACGGGACATGTAGAACGCGGACATGTCCAATGGCAACCTTGTCCCTGACGAAGTGAAGATCAAGCTCAATGTGCTTCGTGCGTTGATGCTGGACTGGGTTGCTAGCCAGGTAGACGGCGGAGACGTTATCAGTGTAGACCAGAGTGGCCTTCTGCAAGGGGCATCGGAGCTCAAGCAGGAGATTGCGGAGCCAAGAGCACTCGGAGACGACGTTGGCAACGCCCCTGTACTCGGCTTCAGCGCTGGAGCGAGACACGACAGACTGACGCTTAGCTGACCAGGACACAAGAGTGTCATTGAGGAAGACACAGTAACCAGACGTGGAGCGACGGGTGTCCGGACAACCACCCCAATCCGCATCCGTGTAAGCCACAAGGTCAAGCTTAGAGGAAGGAGTGATGGTGGTGCCGAGCTCAAGTGTGCCGCTGATGTACCGAATGATCCGCTTCAAAGCCTGAAAGTGAGGTTCCCTAGGGGCATGCATGAACAAGCAGATCTGCTGAACGGCATAACTGATATCAGGCCTGGTGAAAGTGAGATACTGAAGAGCACCAGCGAGGCTCCTATATAATGTCGGATCGTCAACCAGAGGACCAGAATTAGCACTGAGCTTGTTGGATGTATCGACTGGGGTGGCGACGGGATTACAGTTGACCATCTTAGCCCGAGCAACAATCTCAGCAGCATACTTACTCTGTGAGAGAAAGAGACCAGACGCATGCCGCTGAACAGCAACTCCCAAGAAGTAAGACAGCAGACCCAGATCAGACATGGCGAATTCCGCACTCAACCTCGAGATGATGGACGTTCGAAGAGCATCAGAAGAGGCGGTGAGAATGATGTCGTCGACATAGAGCAGCAGGAAAGCCAAGTCCGAGCCTCTACGATAGATAAACAGAGACGTATCCGATCGGCTGCCAGTGAAACCCAAGCGAAGCAGATGAGAGGCAAACCGCTGAAACCATGCCCGTGGGGCCTGTTTCAGACCATACAGAGAGCGCTTGAGGAGACAGACATGCTTTGGACGCTCAGCATCAGCAAACCCCGGAGGCTGAAACATGTAAACCGTCTCATTCAGATGACCATGCAGGAAGGCGTTCTTGACATCCAGCTGATGGATGCCCCAGTTGCGCGACAGTGCCAGACTCAGGACCACTCGGATAGTGGCAGGCTTGACCACAGGGCTGAAGGTCTCATCACAATCAATACCTACCTGTTGAGATCTACCGTTAACCACCAGACGGGCCTTGTAGCGCTCCAATGTCCCATCAGAGCGGAACTTGTGACGGAAGAGCCACATACAGCGAATGACGTTCGCCTCAGGAGGGCGAGGCACAAGAACCCAAGTACCATTCTTCGTAAGGGCCCTGTATTCGTCGAGCATAGCCGCCTGCCAATTCGGGTCTAGGAGGGCTGTTTTGTGGGAGGTGGGAACGGGGGAGAGGGAGGTCTGGGCGGAGGCAGAGGGTGAAAGGGAGTCGGGAAAGATGGGGGCAGGAGAGGCGAAGGACGCGGGCGCGCCAGCATGGGGCGCGGGCGCGCCAGCATGGGGCGCGGGCGCGCCAACCTGGAGCCGTGTACTGAGCGCCGCCAGGGGCGTGGGTGCTGCAAAGTGGGTTGCGGCGGGCGCCGCGCGTAGGGGAGGCGCTGATGTAGGTGGAGGGGAGGTGGGGTGTATAGCGGGGTGATGGTCGGCGGTCATGGAGACGATATGTCGGGGCCGAAAGACACCAGAGACGCTGCGGGTGTGAGGTCTGGTGATGGATGGTGGTGGGGGAGGTGGGGGAGGGGGAGACGTAGGAGCACCGGGAGAGCTCTGGGGAAGAATGAAGTGAGGGAAAGGCGACTCAGACTCCGTGGACGACACAGGGGGTGTGGGAGACGCGAAGGGAAATCGCGACTCATCAAAGGTGACATGACGAGAGAGAATGATCTTGTGAGTCTTGATATCGAGGCAAATGTAACCGCGATGATCAGACGGGTAGCCAAGAAAGACACAAGGGGTGGAACGAGGGTGAAGCTTGTGGGGGGCAGTGGATGACTGATTAGGGAAGCATAAGCAACCAAAGGTACGAAGGTGATCATACCTAGGCTCGGCGTAATAAAGAGTCTGAGCCGGCGAGCGATTTTGTAGGGTAGTGGAAGGGAGAATGTTTAGGAGATAACATGTGGTGGATAAGGCATGAGGCCAATAGGGAAGGGGAATAGATGCGTGGAAGAAGAGAGAGCGCATCATGTTGGTGATGGTTCTGATGATTCTTTCTGCTTTGCCATTCTGCTGAGAAGTATAGGGGCAAGACAAGCGATATGAGATCCCATTTGCGGCAAAGAAGGAGTGAAAGTCTCTGTTGTCAAACTCACGACCATTGTCACACTGGAAACATTTGATGGACATGTGGAATTGTGTTTTGATGTAGGTATGGAATCTGGCAAAAATAGGAAACACTTGGGACTTGAAATGCAACGGGAAGACCCATAAGTAATGAGTGTAATCATCCAGAAACAAGAGGTAGTACTTGTGACCCTCCTTGCTAGGCACGGGAGAGGTCCAAATGTCGCTGTGAATGATATCAAATGGAGCAAGGGTAGAGGTCAAAGACCGTTGAAACGACAGTCTGGCATGTTTGCCTAGTTGGCAGGAAGAACATAAACCAGAGCGTGGGTCTTTAGTACATGTGACAAGGTTCTGGGAACGAAGGACATCTAGAACGGCAGCGCTGGGATGGCCCAGGCGTGCATGCCAGAGGCTGGACGACGATGCCGAGAGGGCGACCGGACACGATTGACGGGACGCAGAAGGTGGTGTGACAGGGTAGAGCTCCCCGGTGCTGTTACATCGCATGCGAGTAACCCCCGTAGTAAGATCGTTCACAGAGAAACCATAGGGATCAAACGTAAGGGAAACGTTGTTGTCAGTAGTGAACCGACGGACAGAGATAAGGTTTTTGACAATCTTTGGGGCAATAAGGACATTGTTGAGGTGTAGTGGGTGGGTTGGGGTCTGTAAATTGGCGTGGCCAATACCCGAAGTAGCAAGACGACCACCATTTCCGACGATAATAGAGGGGGCAGGACCCTTAAAAGAAATAGAGGAGAGGTTACCTGAGGAGTTCGTCATGTGAGAGGTGGCACCAGTGTCCATGTACCAAGAAGAATCTGAAGATGTCTGCTGCGTAGAGGAGAAGGCGTGATGCAGAGCTGGCGGAACATAGCCTGGATCAGGCGATGTCAGACAGGCGTGAGGGCCGACATGTCGAGAGGTAGAGTATGGGTGCATGGGGACGACGCGGGAGGGTGACCTGGCGCGGGCGCGTCGGGGCTGGCGCGGGCGCGTTGAACCTGGCTCGGGCGCGCCTGGGGACGACGCTGGCCGAGAGAGGGAGGGGGAAGGGTGGCGGTGCAGGGGATCCGAGGATGGTGGATCCGGCGACGGTGGCCTTGGAGAGGGAGAAGGCGGCGGTGTCGCTGTGCGAGGGGGTGTCGAGAGCAGGGGCCGAAGAGACGGCGGGGAGGAGGAAGGTCGGAGGAAGAGGGAGGATCAATTTAGGGTTCCGTTAGGAAGAAAAGGCTGTGATACCATGTAGAATAGCGGAATTGATGTAAAATCCTCCTCGAGGGTTTCCATTCATTGATATAACATATATATAGGTTACACAGGTATTGGGCCTTAACGGGCTTTTAGCCCACTATACAATATGAAACCTATGTAATCTATCACATATGATACATGAAGGTCCTCACTGTGATTTCCATCCCACCTCTCAGACGGTGGATTCCTTATTCCAATTGAGGGCTAAAAGGTCGACCTGAGTTGTTTTCAAGTAAAAATTAAGCTGTGTGTTCTAAATCAAAAGGGACAAATCAACAACGGAAGTTACGGAACCAACAAATGATGAAGCTAAGAGACCAAAATAACAGAAAACCTTGCAGTCGTGGACTTGAAAGAAACACCAAAATAACAGAAAACCAGAAAGACGATTAAGATTTAAGAGTGGTCGAATAGGGACTCGCCTGAAAAGATCAGTAAACAGCTTAATGTTGGAGAAGAGAGAGCGGCCGGGAAGAGTAAAACCTAGAAGATCAATTGAAGGGGAATTTGTTCTAGTGTATAAGATCTTCAATCTAATAATAATAACTAGTACGACTCCTTTTTTTAAAACTAAAAGATTATGTATAAAAGTATTAATAAATAAATTTGATTAAGCCCAATAGTTATATTAGATTGAATTCAATGTTTTGAATTAATCCCAATAGTTAGTAAAATTAAAGAAAAAAGAATTAAAGGAAAAAGAAGAAAAAATGAGAATTAAAGAAAATCAAAGAAAAATGATAAAATAAAAATGATTAGTTAAGACTCCTAAAATATTTCTCAGAGTGACACATCATCCTAAACTCTTCTAAATTAAGAGTTTATATAGATAAAAAAACTTCAACCGTTGTTATAAAACATCTCTAAATATAAATACTTTTTATTTTATTTAAAGCAAATTTAATTTAATTTAATCGTAGTTATCCTTAAATATTTTGCAAATAGTGAAACAATTGCGAAACAATTTCATACGAGGCAGGATCTCCTACATATCTACCTATTTCAGATATATATAATTTTACTTTAAAAATATATATATTTACATTCTAGGTATTTACATATTTATAAACTTAAATTGGAAAAAATCATGTTTAAAAAAAATATAAAATTTATTTTCTAATATAATTGATCTTTTATTCATATAATTTTTTTAAAATGAAGTTTTTTATGATAAAAGTTTATAAAAATGTAAATACATATGAACGAACTACTGAAATCCGTTGGGACTCACGATCGGAGGTCGTGCGCCCTTGCGCAAATAGCGTAGCACATAAGCCGAGCGGAGTAACCCTAATATACTAAGACTTCTTTGTTCATATTGTCGATGTGAAACTCTTTTTGGTCTCTTCACACATTTCATCTCTCAACACGAACTAGATCTGACTTGAAATGCGTCTCCCTCAATTTGGGAGCGTTTTCTTTGTCTCCATCAGTTTGCCTTGACCATGATGGCGATATTATCTTGAGAATAGATTTGAAGCCTGTATTTGTTTTCTGAAACTATCAGGTAACGCCTTCAGTTCCCCCATCCCAGGTGGCATATGCTTCAACTTTATACACATGTCTATATTCAAATGTCTCATATTGATCAATTTTCTGAAACGATCAGGTAACGACTTCGGTCTTTTACACCAACCGATGTCCAGTGTAAGCAAATTCAATAGATTCGTCAATGAATCGGGAAGACTTTCAAACAGGTTATGGGAGAGGTTAAGATATCTTAAGTGTATTAGTTTGCCAATACAGCTCGAAACAATACGAATTCTCAACCCTGACAAACTCCATGCACGCAAACACTTTCTGTATGCGAATTGTTGATCTTCATCCTCAACCCGCGGGGGTAAAACTAATAATGAACATAGTTGGTTGGCATCTAACACATGTGAAGTATCTACGTCTACGTTAGGACCAACGTCACTGACATGTCGTGCCCTGTTGTTCAACCGAGTGGTTGACTTGGTTAGCATGATAATTTCCTCTCCTGCTACACATTGCGCTAGATCATGAATTAAATCATGCATTTTGTATGTTCTGTCCAACTTTGCCATTTCAAAAAAAGACCTCCTGTGCAAGTCCATGAAGTATAAGTAACCCGCCTGCTCAACTGTCTCCATTTCATGAACAAGCTTAATGTATCCCTGTGCAATCCAAAGATATATTAAGTCATCCATATCAAAAACATGATCTTTCGGAAACAAGGAACAATATGCAAAGCAAGGCTTCAAGTTGAATGGTAGGTGGTCATAGCTCAACTTTAGAGTTTGCATAACCACTTATCCGTTGGTGATTTGAAGAATAAAATTACAGTGCTGAAACCACTGATTTGTTTGCCACAAAAAGCTTACTATATGTACCCTGCTGAGGATGGATTCATATATAGGCGTTTTGGAAGTATACTTCCAAAAAAAAACAGTTTTGGGCGACAAAACAAAAAATATAGGGTGACAAAAAAAATTTAACCATAAAAGCCGAGGAAAAATTGATCTTTTGTGATTTTTATTGAAAGATGATATACTGAAATATTTAATTTACAATAACTGCACTCCCTGCAAATTAACACCAAAGTACTAAAAAAAACTTCAAAGTGGTGACAAACTTGTAATCCATATATGTGTTCATAGGCAGTGTATCTTCAAAGTATCCCTTTTGCCTTGAACAAAAACTTGTATCCGTTGTAGGTGGTGGGAGACTACTTTCATCTTGAAATCTCCAGACTGAACATTACACCCCAATTTCACAGCAAATTGGGCATTACAAATTAACGCATAACTTGAAACCTCTATGTCTTTGTCATATTTGGTTCCCATTGATTGTGTATTTGGCGCCCCATGCAATGCTGAGACAGTAATGAGAAACATATTGATTGTGTATTTGGCACCCAAAGCTCCATTCACAACATGGAAGACTTCTTTTTAAAAGTTTCTTTGCTTGAAAATCAGGCAGTGGCTGACTCTTTTGATAGTTCAACTCAGTCAGTCTGTTCAACTAAGCACCTTGGAAAAAAAGATGGCTGGATGAAAAATCCCTGCACCAAACGTTCAGAGTTTACAAAGGATAGGTATATAGAGTTTTGAGTAGCTGAAGATAAAGAAACCAAACCTTTTGTTTGGGAATCACAGGCAATCACTTAAATCCTTGTTGGGGCTCTAGGCGTTCAATCTTCATACCGCCTAGTCGAATCTTTAATTGCTTGCTCCCATTCAGATATTCTTCAATCTTTAATCGCTTCCGTTCAGATATTTTGCTTGCTTAGCTTAATTGCTCAATATGCTCTTGATGATGCTTTTGCCTTGCTGAACATATCGTTTGATAGTCGATCACATTCTCCCTCCTAAAACGTGAAAAGTGACTAAACTTACACCAACCTAAGAATTGCTTTGGGAAAAGATTGTTACCTCAATTTCTCTTCTCAATAATTTTTTTGCAGAGTAGACAGTCAGTTCACCCCCTTGGGAAAATATGGTTGAATGAAAAATCACTTTGTACATCAAAATCTGAATTGACATGAACTGTAGATACGAAATACCAGTAGTGTTGTGGCATACCTTGCTTAGCTTGTGTGCCTTATTAATGTGGCTTTCTTTTATTACTTTGAAGCTTTCTTGGCTTGTGGTGCTTCTAAATGTTTTATCCATCCATTTAAATCATCCCTGAAACAAGAACTGAAAATTAAATATTTGGTGGCTTTGGAGATATGTATTCTACTATATCACATAGAAGCTACTCACCAATTAGGCTCTCGGATTTGTAATTGGCCAAGGGTTTGCCGGTGTCGAAGGTAATCGGGGAGCTCCATTGGAGATGGAAGCCCTTTAGTAATTACTTCACTGAGATTGGGGAGGGAATCCCAATCCACACACCAGCTTTTTTGTTGTTGTATTCCCCACAACTTCAGCTCTTTTGGGCATCCCCACATTTTGAATTCCCGGAGGGCATTGAGACGTGCAATGCCCAGACTCTTCAGTTGTTGGCAGTTTGTAATCCTAAGAGATGCGAGAGATGGAAGTGCTTCAACCTCAACACTTGTAAGCCCATCGCACTCGTTGATTTCTAAAGCTTTGAGGAGTGGCGAATGCGATACTAGTAGGCTCAAATTCTCCAAGCTATGACATTTATTAATGCGACATATTTTGAGAGATGAAAGTGCTTCAACCGGGAAACTCAGTAGCCGTTGGCAATCAACAATAGACAACTCGTCTAGAGATGATGGACTAGCGCTAGTACTAGTACTAGTGGTGGACAACAATTGTTGCAGCAATCCCTCATCCACATTCTTGATCCATAGGCTTTGAACACTTGGACATAGCGGGAAGGATGACAACTCTTCACAGCCTCCAATACTTAGATTAGAAAGAAGAGGGAAGGAGAGAGACGGATCATGAGATGCACTTCTGGCTGATGATGCTGTTTTGGCCTCTACTTTCTCCCTCGACCATCCCTTCAGTTTCGGCAACTCATACATTTGAAGTTGTTCCAAAAGAGGGAAAAACAAGGAATTATTAGTAATATGACTTGCTTCTACCGTTACACATTCGGGGTCCACCTCTTCCTCTTCAATGTATTCTAACTCCTCCAATCCGTTAAGCCATAGAAACTTGAGATTAGGAAGGCACCTCAAGGGTGGGAGATATTTTACTTTGGGGCATCCGAACAGATATAGAAATGCAAGGTTAGGTATGAAGGGGTGATTGGACCAATGTGGTATTCTCTTGCCCGGGTACCAAAATTTGCTTAGATCTTCCAAGGATACGGGTAGCTTGCAGCATTCATCTCCACTCCAATTGTCTATGTCCTCATAAAAAATGATTCTCAAACGTCCTCTCAGCTGCAATCCAGCCAGCTCCATAACCCCACTTGTTTGACCCCCCTCAATAGTTTTCCCTACCTTAAAATAACTCAACTTCTGTAAGTGTTGGAATGTGGTTGTCCCACATCGGTAATCTAGAGAATACTTGAACAACATATAAGGTTGAAGGGTTAATCCTCTCATTGCCAATTGGTTTTGAGATGGAACCCCGTTCGGGTTTATATGTTGTTCGTGTCTCCTGTATGTGGGCCCGCACAAACGATCTCCCCCTCCAGCGTCTTGACCCCATCGGGCCCAGCTGAGTTAACAGTAAGCAAGTCAGCTCCCCCATCCCTGATGGCATATGCGACAACTTCCAACATCCATCTATATTCAAATGCCTCAGATTGATCAATTTTCTGAACCTATCAGGTAACGCCTTCAGTTCCTCACACCATCTGATATCTAGTGACTAGTATAAGATATCTCAAGTGTTTTAACTCGCCAATACAGCTCGAGACAGTATGAATTCCCAACCTTGGAAAACTCAATGCACGCAAACACTTTCCGTATGCGAATTGTCGATCTTCATCCTCAACCTGCCGAGATAAAAATAATAATGAGCGTAGTCGGTTGGTATTTAATATATGTGAAGTATCTACGTCAGAACCAAGACTGACATGTCGGGCCCTCTTGTTCAACTGAGTAGTTGTCTTGGTTAGCGCAATAATTTCCTCTCCTGCTACACATTGCGCTAAATCATGAATTAAATCATGCATTTTGTATTCTTTTTCAAAAAAAGACCTCTTATACAAGTCCATGAAGTATGAGTAGCCCGCTTGCTCAACTGTTTGCATTTCATGAATGGGCTTAATGAATCCCTGTGCAATCCAAAGATATATTAAGTCATCCACGTTAAAAACATGATCTTTTGGAAACAAGGAACAATAAGCAAAGCAAGGCTTCAAGTCGACCGGTAGGTGGTCATAGCTCAACTTTAGGGTTTGCATAACCACTAAATCATCACTCAGCTCTACTTTTGACATCTCAATATCTTTAAACGACTTCCATTCTTCAATCGTATGTTTTGTGTAAAGAAGACTCCCTACACTCCTTATGGCTAGAAGAACATTTGCACACTTCTTCACAATCTCTCTTCCGAGTTGGACCCACATCGGGTCTTTCTCTTGTTCTGGAGTAAAGGCTACTGATTTGAAAAGATCCCAAGACTCATTATCTGATAACCCTTCTAACTCATGAGGTTCTAATACACCCACGGCCCTTGCAACCGATCGGGATCTTGTAGTGACAATTATCTTGCCCCCCTTTGCACCACCGTTTAACAACCGCATTCGCTTTATCCACCTACCATGATCATCATCCCACACATCATCTAGCACGAGCAAAAATTTCACACCCTTGACAGACTCCCTAATTTTATACTGTAGCTGGCTGAGAGTATAATCACCATACTTTTTGTCACGTATAGATTGAAAGACTTTCCCAATGACTTCTTTATCATCAGATGTATCAGAAATGCATGCACTGTTTTCAAAATTCTTCATAACCTCCTCATCATTGTAAACTAGCTGGTCGAGTGTCGTTTTTCCCATACCCCCTATCCCAACTATTGCA
This sequence comes from Persicaria tinctoria, assembly GCA_037127255.1. NCBI lineage: Eukaryota > Viridiplantae > Streptophyta > Magnoliopsida > Caryophyllales > Polygonaceae > Persicaria > Persicaria tinctoria. The sequence continues at coordinate 76,357,129 of JBANSL010000013.1, forward strand.
ATAACTGAAACATCTTGATTTGACTTATCATCCAAGAGCAATTCAAAAATGGCTTTCCTGTCTTCATCTCTACCAACGACATCCTTGGAGTCTACAAAAGACCCTGGATCTTGTCCTTGCCTTGCACTGCTAATTGGTTCCTCACGTTGACGACTCACAAAATTAAATCTAGCCATATCAGTAGAGATCTCAAGCATGGTTTTTAGGATCGGGATCCTAGTGTGGGATCGAGACAAGGGTGTAGGATCGGATCGTAATATCGTAAGATCCTAGACAAAATTAAAAATAAAATAAAATAATAAAATAAAAATAAATTATCCTAAACAAATACCTTAATTTTAAAATAAACTAAGCTTTTCCTCCAATAAACAAATCATGTAACTAAAATAGTCCAATAATAAGCATTTAACATTCACAATTTGTCAAGAATAATGTCTGAAAAGGTGACAAACAGACAAGGATAATGTCTTAAAATACGACAAACATATAAGAGATAAATCACACATTCAAATATCCAATGACATCTCTAGTTTCAAATGTCATCATCGCAATTAACCACATCATGAATAATTTTCAGGCGCTCGGACGTGGATTTGTCGAGTTGAGTAACGAAACAAAAGGCTTAGGGTTTCAATTCAACGTCTTCACTCTTCTGCCTTCAATTTCTAAGGATATGGGCTACCAAAAAAATAAAAAATAAAGAGGTCCATCGTATCTAGAAGGCCCAATATTCAAATAAAACAAACACAATTACACAAATATGATTTTTACTAGGATCGATAGATCCTAGGTGGATCCTACCGATCCTACACAATCCCATAGGATCCTAGGTGGATCCTAGCACGAAGGAGTTTATATGCCTGATCCGGATCAAAACCTTGCCTAGAATCGTAGGATCGTTGGATCGTAGGATTCGGATCGGGATCCTAATAACCATGATCTCAAGTAACATCTTCTTGATATCCTTAACTCTATTTGCAATAGAGTTTCCAGAGACAGTCGGGTTTAACTTAGAGCAAGAAGCTTGTACCTTTTTAAAGAGCTTGTCTTCCTTGATTATCTGCTGCTTAAGCATCTGATCGGTGGCAACCTCATCGAAGAGATCATCAGCATCTGCTAGAATACATGACAAAGGCTAATAATATTTTATACTAAGTATAATGTAAATATCTTGTGCTTGAGATGTTTGACACGTGGTTCTCTAGAATTACTCATCTCTAGGTATAATGCTTTTAAATAGTACATGTTCCTGTATTCAGAACACAAGAGGGAAAGTATTACAGAGAGCTTGAGTGATGGCCTTTTGATATCCTTCTGTTTTTCTTCCATGGTATCCGAGCCAGACAAGGACTAATCGTCCAAACAACCACCAGATCCATGGCTTCTTCTACTCCCCCACCAACTCAATCCCCTCCCACAAACCTCCCTTCCTTTTCCAGCTTCATAAAATTGGATGGTACCAATTACCCTCTCTGGCGGAAGCAACTCTCTTCCTACCTTAAAGCACAAGGCCTTTTTGGTCTCGCCGACGGCACCCAAGCCTTGCCCGCTACTACCGACCCCTCTTATGCTGAATGGGTACGAAAGGATCAATGGGTTGTCGCCATTGTCTCTGCTTCCTTATCAGAGACTGTCCTTGCACAGGTGACTGACTGTGAAACCGCCTCTGAAATCTGGTCTCAACTCGAGCACACCTTCTCTGCCACCTCAAGCGCTAACCTTGTCCTAACCCGTCTCCAGCTTGCGACGCTCAAGAAAGGTGACGACCCAGTTCTCACCTACTTCAACCGTGCCAAGCGCCTAACTACTTCCCTTGCAGCAGCCGGCCACCCCATATCAAACGACGACTTCGTCGTTTCCCTCTTTGCCGGTCTCGGCCCTGACTACGAATCAGTGGTCACTTCCCTCTCTACTCAGACCAAACTTCCATCTCCAACTGATGTCCTATCCCATCTTCTCAATCACGAATCCCGCCTCTCTGCTCACACCATCATTACTACTCCCCTCTCCGTCAATGCTGCTGCTACGACCAACCCAAACTCCACTAGTCCTACTGCCAATTTTTTCCTCCAAGCAAGACACTCCTAACAACCGCGGCCGCCCACCCACGAGAGGTTTCTCCTCCAATCGGGGTCGCCGCGGCTCCTCCCGGGGCGCTTACAATGGAGGTCGCCATAACTCCAACACCATGTTTAACGGCGATCTCGACCCCCGCCCACGCTGCCAGATTTGCGCGAAGTCAGGTCACGAGGCACTCTCTTGTTGGAACAGATTCAATCAGGCCTTTCAGCGCCCACCGCCATCCTCCGTCCAGGCCAACTACACTGCCTCTTCCCCATGGTACCTCGACACTGCAGCGTCTCACCATTTCACTCCTGACTTCTCCCGCCTCTCATTGAGCTCTGCCCCTTATCATGGCCCCGACGAGGTGATGATCGGAGATGGTTCTGGTCAGCCAATCACACACTACGGTTCCTCTTTTATCTCTACTCCTCATCGTCAATTTCTTCTCAAAAATCTATTACACGCTCCATCTCTCTCGAAAAACTTGATCTCTGTCCACAAATTCTGTGTTGATAATCATGTTTATTTTGAATTTCATCCTTTCATGTTTTTAATGAAGGATTTGGTGAGCAAGGAAACCCTTCTCCAAGGACCCGTTAAGGATGGCCTCTATGTTCTACCCAACTCGCCGCCACCGACACCACCACAAGCCCTCTCCACTTCTACCTCCACAACCGCTTGGCATCTCCGTTTCGGACACCCGTCTCAGGCCACCACAAGAAAGCTTCTACAGCAGTTGCAATTACCCTTTTGTCATAACCCTAGTTCTTTTCCATGCTCAGCTTGTGATCGGGCTAAGACCCACAATTTGCCACACCCGCCCACTTTAACTCAATCAGTTGGGCCTTTTGATTTGGTGTTTATGGATGTTTGGGGCCCAGCCCACCACATCTCCACCCGGGGAAACAGATTCTACCTTTCCATTTTGGATGACTACTCCAAATATTTATGGATATTTCCCTTGAATGCTAAGTCCTCTGTTGTCAACGTTGTTTCCGCTTTTATCTCATTTGTCAAAAATTTCTTCTCTGCAACCATAAAATGTATACAAACTGATGGAGGAACTGAGTTCAAACCTCTAATTCCTATCCTCTCAAAATTGGGCATTGTTCACCGTTTAACATGCCCCTATTCTCATGAGCAAAACGGTAGCATCGAAAACCGCCATCGTCACATTGTTAATGTTGGCCTCGCTCTCCTTGCTCACTCCTCACTCCCTTTCACATACTGGGATCACGCTTTTGAGACGGCGGTTTACTTGATTAACCGCCTACCATCATCTGCCCTTCAACAATCATCCCCATATACCACTCTCCACCAAAAGGAACCCGACTATCACTTTCTTCGGGTATTCGGATGCCTTTGTTTTCCGAATTTACGTCCTTACAACAACCACAAATTGTCATTCCGCTCCTCCCCTTGTGTATTTCTTGGTTACGCTACCCAATATCGCGGATATATTTGCCAAGACTTGTCCACAAACCGTATTTATATTAGCAGGGATGTTCGATTCCATGAATCCACTTTTCCCTTTGCTAGGCCTCAAATCCCACTCTCATTGGGCCCCTCCCACACACCAGCAACAATTTCTTTTCCAGACCCATCCTTTTGTGATCCTCCTGGGCCCACTAACACCACCTCAACCCAATCCCTAGCCCATCAACCCAATTCATCACCAAGCCTCACTCCCTCCTCATCTGTTGAGACGTCATCTTCCTCAACCCCACCGCCACCGCCTCCCCCTCCTCGCCCCTCACACCCGATGACCACACGATCTCAAACCCAATCCATGCGCCCCCTCACTAGAACTGATGGCACTGTACCATGGCCATCCTCCCAACCAAATTGTTCTCTCACCACTCTTCCCGTTCCCGATGAACCCAAGAACTTCACAGAGGCCTCCCAATTCCCTGAATGGAGACGTGCCATGACCGAGGAATTTCAAGCCCTCCTTGCTACCAACACTTGGGAACTAGTTCCACCTCAATCTTCTTCCAATATTTTGGGCGTCAAATGGGTCTTCAAATCAAAATATCGTGCCGATGGCACACTTGAGAGGCGAAAAGCACGCCTTGTAGCCAAGGGCTATCACCAAACTCCGGGCCTTGACTTTCAAGAGACCTTTACCCCTGTTGTCAAGCCCTCTACCATCCGCCTTGTTCTCTCCCTAGCGGCGATGTCTCGGTGGTCGGTTCGACAGTTGGACATCCAAAACGCGTTCTTACATGGAGATCTTCAGGAGAGGGTTTTCGTGCAACAGCCCCCTGGCTTCATTCACCCACAGTATCCCCAACATCTTTGTCTTCTCCGCAAGTCCCTTTACGGACTTAAACAAGCCCCCCGTGCTTGGTTCTCAAAACTCTCCTCTGCCCTACTTCAATTTGGTTTCACTACCTCCCAGGCAGATTCGTCATTATTCATTTTCAAATCCGGCAAACACATTGCTTATGTCCTTGTCTACGTCGACGACATCGTCGTGGTCGCTTCTTCTGATGCCCTGTCTTTCCGATTTGTAAGTGCTTTGTCCTCCCTCTTTCCGGTCAAAGATCTCGGTCCTCTCCACTATTTCTTGGGCATTCAAGTCCATCGAGACTCCAATGGATTCCACCTATCCCAATCAAAATACATTGATAACCTCCTTCTACACCTAAATATGCAGTCATGTAAACCTGTCAATACACCCATGGCTCCACACGTTGATCTTTATTCTCCCTCACCGGCATTCCATGATCCCTCCCTCTATCGGAGTGTGATTGGAAGCCTCCAGTATCTCTCCTTTACTCGTCCGGACATTGCCTTCCCAGTCAACAAATTGTGCCAATTTATGCACTCTCCCTCCGATTCCCATTGGCAGGCTATGAAACGCCTCCTCCGGTACCTCCAAGGCAGCCGTGACCTTCACCTTCATTTGACTTCCAATCCAGCTTACTCCTTGTCTGCATACTCGGATTCCGATTGGGCAAACGACATTCAGGATCGTCGATCCACTGCAGCCCATTGCATCTTCCTTGGCTCCTCCCTCATATCATGGTCTTCGAAGAAACAACCCACCGTCTCCCGCTCCTCCACCGAAGCGGAGTATCGTTCCCTCGGGACTGCTACTTGTGAATTGTTGTGGTTGCAGGCCCTCCTGGCTGATCTCGGCATTTATCTTCCCAGTGCTCCCCGTCTATGGTGTGATAACCTGGGAGCTACCTACCTCGCTGCTAATCCCGTCCTTCACCAGCGGTCGAAACACATTGATCTTGACTTCCACTTTGTGCGGGAGCGTGTTGCCAACAAAACACTTCAGGTCGCCTTCATTTCTACAAAGGACCAGCTTGCCGACGCCCTTACTAAAGCCCTACCAGCGCCAAGATTTTTACAACTGCGATCTCAACTTGCCCTGAGCCAATTTCGATCGAGGGGGGATGCTAGAATACATGACAAAGGCTAATAATATTTTATACTAAGTATAATGTAAATATCTTGTGCTTGAGATGTTTGACACGTGGTTCTCTAGAATTACTCATCTCTAGGTATAATGCTTTTAAATAGTACATGTTCCTGTATTCAGAATACAAGAGGGAAAGTATTACAGAGAGCTTGAGTGATGGCCTTTTGATATCCTTCTGTTTTTCTTCCAGCATCGTACAACACGTCCTTGAGCCTCTCAACCCAATCCTTGACAGCAGCAGAGCTTTCTTGCTTCTTCTCAGCATCAAGAAGCACGGCTTTGATCGTCTGGATGCTCTTATGAAGCTTACGGAGCTCATCTTTTGCCTCCCAGATGGAACAACCCTTTTCATATGCCTTCTCAAAGGCAGGGCTTTCTTGAACATTCTATGGGTGGAGATGGATCAGATGAGATCTGAAGGTGTTGGAGAAAGAAGAAGTGTTTTGTTTTGGTGGTAATGAAATTTGAGAGCAGACAGTGGGCTGATTTGTATGTACACTAGAAGTCTCAGCCTTTGAATTTTTGGTTGATGTGATAAGGGAGCCAATTAATTAAATGGAGCCCTCTTCTCTTGGAGGAGGTCTTGATCGATATTAATGTAATAAACTAATTTGAAGGGTTTGAAGCTGAATTAACCAAAGACTTTTCAAAGGCCTACCAAAATACAAGGGAAAAGATATCATATTGGTGGCGGTTGATAGGTTTACGCAATAAGCACATTTATTGTTTCTAGCACACCCGTTCTCAATTGCCCATGCTGCTCATGAATTCCTGGGGAATATTTGCAAATTACATGGCATTCCGAAGGAGATTGTGTCGGATATTCACTGAAGATGTCGACAACTTATCATTCTCAAACGGATGGTCAGACTGAGAGGGTGAATAAGCTGAATGGTGGTACAGCACAAGTTACCATATGATACGACCCTAAAAATGTCTCCATTTCAGGTCTTGTATGGGTGATCGACACCCCAGCTGGTTGAAGGAGAGGGAGCACATGCTGTCGGTATTGAAAGAAGGTTTAGTCTAGGCACAAGGAAGTTAAATAATGATTAAAAATAAATAAAAGAAAAAATAAATTAACAAATTTTGTTATAATATACTGTATCTGAATAAACTGAACAAGTAATATTTCTTCTGTTAAGACACCATTGTGATCACATCTCTTCGCTTGGTTAAGGTGCTAACCCTTAGTCAATTTAACAAGCATTATAGAGAAACTCTCTGCTCACAAAAACCTATGTTTCAGAAATTCCTCCAACCGCTGAAACATTACTGAGATGGATATATCCTACAACAATGATCATTGCAGTTGCATATTTCAAGAACAATTTAGATTAAGGGAACATTTCTCTTTTCATTCAGGCTCTCTGGGCTAGTGAAATACAAAATGACACCTCAATAGATGAAGAATTGGTTCCAGTTGAGCGGCTTTGGGTGCACAAATTCATTCACCCAACTCCTCAGTTACGAACACACAAATCGTGAGGTATTTCATATACCTGGAAATGTATTTTCAAAGCACCGACACCAACAGCTACTGTTCGAACCTTGCACCTTATTATTGAATTCCAATTGTTAAGTTCTGATTACCGCATTTCTTTTTGCAGGTTCTTTTATGGTTGAAACAATGGGATTCTACTGTATTTGGAACTCACATTAGAAATACATCAGACGACGTTGAAACAATGGTTGAAACTGCACCTTCTGTTGGAGAGAGGACAACATACTATAGCAGAATGAATGTATCTGTAGAATGAATGTGCGGAGTGAAAGATCGAGAGTATCATTGTTGTGGATGTCATATTGCGCGAGCCAACTTTCAGAAGGAGATAGATACTTTCCTTTAAAGATTAGCTTCATGTCATTAGCAGGAAAGCACTCTATATTCTGTAGCTTTGACTTGACACTGCCTATGGTGTCATAGCTCCCCACCTCCATGGCTATCGTCTTCCCCGACATCGTCTTCACAAAGATCTGCAGGTCTCCCCTGAGACACAGCACTAGGAGCAAGGTGGATCGCTTTCGGATTTTATAGTGAGCCAGGATCATGTAGTCATCTTTCAAGTTATAGAGAAATCTACAAGGAATGCTCAAAAGTCACTCAAAATTAAAGCCATTAGAATGGAATTACATGTGACACTGTGACAGTAATGGCTGGGATCAACAAAAGCAAATTAAGCAATACAAAGTTAAATCATTTTCAGGCATAAAAAATCAGAATTCCGCTGCTCTAAATGAAAAGGGACAAATCAACAACGGAACCAACAAATGATGAAGTCGTGGACTTGAAAGAAACACCAAATGCATAAAATAACAGAAAACCAGAAAGACGATTAAGATTGAAGAGGGGTCGTATAGGGACTCGCCTGAAAAGATCCTTAAACAGCTTAATGTTGGACAAGAGAGAGAGGCCGGGCAGAGTAAAACCTAGAAGATCAATTGAAGGGGAATTTGTTCTAGTGTATAAGATCTTCAATCTAATAATAATAATAAATAAATAAATAACTTCAACCGTTGTTGGACTCAGTGGCGGCCGCAGGATTTCCTAGAGGGGGGGCGGAATTTTTTATCGAAATATATAATAAAGAAATTTTTAAAAAATATATTGAAAATAAACCATAAATTATGGTATAAATATGATATTTTATTACAAAAATTCATAAAATAATTTAATAATTTATATATATATGTGTGTGTGGGCAGGATGAAGATTTTTTTTAAAATTATTGAATGAAAATTATAAATTTTTTAATGAATTTTTCATTGGTAAATGGAAAAAAAATTATAGGATTGAAAAGTATGATAAAAAAACTCATAAATTGTGGTTTAAATATGATATTGATAGTAAAAACAATTTATAGAAGAATTATTTAAAATATATAGGTAACATAATGAATAATCTAATGAAAATATTAAAAGAAAAATATAACAAAAAAAGTAAGGAATAAAAAGAGTGCAGTTTTGTAAGTATTGAGACTTGAACCCATGACCTCTGACTTCCCTTACCCTTCCTTCCATCCATCCTTTTACCAACTAAGCTAGACAATCTTTGTGTTTACTTTCACATTTTTTTATTTTTTTACCTTATTTTTTTATTTTTATTTTAAAATAGTACGAAACTCCGTCGCCGGAGGGGGCGGCCGCCCCCCCCCCCCCCCCCCCGCGCCCCCTGCGGCCGCCCCTGGTTGGACTCATCTACAGAAATAGCAGTCTTGTAGGTGGACGGAGCATCATCCTCCACCTCCTCGGCCACCTGCAAGACCTTCCCCCAACAAACTAGTATCAGAGCCGGGTTCGACGGGTGGGCCGGTTGCACCCAAGATTGAGATGGACTCCACATCTGTATCGATGACGGGTTAGTCGAACCCGTTGCGTGGGGGTCTCGATTCCAACCGGGCTAGACTTGTGATGGATTCGCAAGTGAGAGGGAGATTTGTTGGGACACTTGTGAATCCCACATCGGAAGTGGGAGAAATCTGAACACAACATATAAGTGGACGGGCTACTCCGCCTAACGCCAATTGGTTTTGGGATGGTGCCCCGGTTCGACTTATATGTTAGGCTTTCTGGTCGGGCCAACGGTTTTAAAACATCTCTAAATAAAAATACTCTCAACCTCTATAGTCCGGGGGTGTCCTAAATATTTGGATTATATACTCTTTTAAGTTTTTTTTTTTTAAAAAAAAACATAATTGTAATTTTTAAACATATATGCAATCATCAGGTGATTAGATGCTTAACTTTTCTTGGTTTAAAAGAGCGGTTGTTATACGCACCCAAAAATTTACTATATTCACCCTAAATTTCGTTTATTTATTTTTCACTATAATTCTTGCGCCTCTTATGGCGTAGATCTGTGTCTCTTATGGCGTAGGGTATTTTTATTTTTTGATACCCTGCCCCTTTTGAGTCACAACCCTGTGGATCAAAAGGCGCAGGGTTTTTAATTTTTTAAAAAAATAAAACTACCATACTCCTCTTGAGTAACAGGGGTGTGAATCAAGAGGCGCATCATATTAATATTTTTCGAAAAATAAATTAGCAAGCTTTTTGGAAAAGTAATTATGTGATTTTGTAAGTATTTTTTTTATTTTAATTATAAATATATAATTTAAAATATGATGTACAAATGGATAATTATTTTAAAAAATTTTGATTGTATACTTAATAAATTAAGATAAAAAGAATTGCATTATGTAAATTAAAAAAGAATTATATATGGAAACATTCAAACTTTTGTCAAATATATTTAAAAAGAATCATATATGACAAAAATTTAATTTTATTTAAATGTGTGAATATATTTAATTAGATTAATGTAGATTATTAATATGGAGTATATTGGTATCAATTGGGCAACTATAGTAAAGGAAATAAAATTTATAAAAATAAAACCGATGCATAGCGTCATATGTGGCGCGTTGTGATTGATCCTGGGAAAAAAAAATCACAAGTGTTGTGTTGTGGTTGATATTAGGGGAAAAAATAATAAAATAATATGATGTCATATTTATAGAAAGTTATATAAGTCACAATCTATCTATATATATTTTAGTTAATTAATTGATAAAAATATAAATAAAAAATATTTCACAGTCTTACTTACCAAAAATATTAATAGATAAATATGTAGTAGTTGATAGATGCTATTTTTTTATGTGGATAGAATTATTTATATCATAATTGATTATTTAATCATTGTTATTATATATATATATTTAGGCCAAAATAAATTATTAAAATATTATGTAGCCATAATATGTAGCCACAATTCATCTGTGGATAAATATTTTAGTAAACTAACGTAAAAAAATGTACTACATATTTAATAAAAAAATATTAAAATATTTTTAAAAATCAACTATCAATTATATTGCATGAGATTTTATTAACAAATGATTCGAAAAAAATATTTATATATAATATGTCGACCTAATTTTAGAAAAAAATATTATTTTTTGATGGAAAAATTTATTTATATTTAGATTTTTTTTTATTTATTATAATATATCTAGACTATTTATAATATTGTATTAATATATTCTCCATGCACGGGACGAGACCTACACTAGTATCTATATACATATACTAAAACCGATGCATAGCGTCCTATGTGGCGCGTTGTGGTTGATTCCGGGGACAAAAATCCTATGTGGCGCATTGTAGTTGATTCTACTATGTGGCGCATTGTAGTTGATTCTAGAGGAAAATTTTAATAAAATAATATGTTATCATAGTTTATAGAAAGTTATATAAGCCACGATCTCTTTATATATAATTATATTTTAGTTAATTGACATAAATATAAATAAAAAATACTTCATAGTCATAGTTACCAAAATATTAATAGATAAATATGTAGTATTTGATAAGTGCTATATATTTTATTTATATATAGATTATTTTTTGGTGGAAAAAATTAATCCATGGATATATAATTTAGTAAACTAATGTAATAAATCTATACTATATATTTAATAAAAAAAACATTAAAATCTTTTTAAAAAGCAGTTATCTATTAAATTATATGAGATTCAATTAATGGTAGGTTAGAAAAAAAAAAATTAACTTATAAATGGGAATTTTATGAGAGATTCTAAATAAAAGATATTTAGATTTTTTATACTCCGTCGAACTAATTTTATTTATATCTATATTAATTTTTGGTGGAAAATTGATTTATATTTAGATTATTATTTATTTATTTATTGGAAACTATCTAAATTATTTATAATATTGTATTAATGTATTCTCCGTAAATGGACGGGACTTACACTAGTATATATACATATAAAATGAGAAGCAATTATGCCACATGTCATCAATTTATGCCAAGTTATTTTAGGTTAGTCTATTTTCATAATAATCTATATAATTAAGGTAAATCAATTAGTCTGTCAATTAATGCTCTTTATTTTATATATTTAATTATCTATTCATATATCTCATTCTATCTATGTATATTTACCCATTGAAATTTACTATTATATATATATACATAAAAAAATTCAAAAACATGATTATATCCATCAAAATATAAAGATCTTATTTAATTATCCAAAGTAAGATATTTGTTTAATAATTATAGATTAAAGTTTTCCTTTAACATCTCATTTGAAAAATTACATGATTTTTATTTTATCACCTTCCTTTCTATATCTACCTAACTTTGAACCTAATTAGTTTTTGAGGAAATAAAATAATAAGTAGCGTCTTTTCCTTTTTCTTTTCTTTTTGAATTAATATAATTCATTTATCTATGCAAATTGAATTATATATAAGTATATAACCCATAATCTTACAGTCATGTACTCATGTGTCGTCTCCTTATGTAAAGATATTTTGGGTCATTTTTTTCAATTAATTATACTCCATTTTCTAATCAGTGGTTCAATTAAAAATGTTGAATTAATATTAATGCTAATATATAATTTTAATGAAAGGTAATTTTGATGGGTGACATCATCACATTATTATAATTTTTCCCTTAATTCATTCTATATTTTCTAACCACTGGGTTTAAGTGATTTTTATATCTATACAAACTCTTAAAACAAAATAGTTTTTTCAATTGAATTTATAATTCATATATTTATCCAATATCTTGTTGGCAATGTTCTAAAAGGCGCTAGGCGGCCGCTAGGCGGCGGGTGGCCGCCTAGCCGCCTAGGCACTAGGCGGGTGTCTAGGCGGCGCCTAGGCGGACTTAGAACAAACTTGATTATTTCCTTATATTTTGACTTATAACACTTGTCAATAATTCATATAATGTAATAATAATCCATAATATCACTCATAAACCCAAATTTGTAGTAGTTAACTAACACTAAAGTAAATAGACGCAAAAGTACATGTCTGACTAACAACTCTAAACCTCCTAAAATCCAAAACTATAAGTTTGACTGAAAAGCAAATGCATCCCGTCATGGGGATAAAAAAAACCCTAAGTCAACTAATCATATGCTTAGAAGCTCAAATTGAATAATCGTTGCACTAGGCGGTGCCTAGGCGGCGCCTAGGCGGGACCAGGCGGCGCCTAGGCGGGACCAGGCGGCGCCTAGGCGGGACTAGGCGGTTTCTGGACGAATTTCCGCCCAAAGGTCCGCATAGGCTTAAAAATTCCCAGGTCCTGTGTCGCCTAGCGCCTAGGCGGCACCCAGGCGGCGCCTATGCGTGATTTTTAGAACACTGCTTGTTGGGTGTTATTCATTTTGAACCATTCAATTGATGCATAATCCAACAAGGCCATTTTAAAGCATATATCCTTACCAATATTCGTTAAACTATTGTAACAAAAGAAATCTTACTTGTTGTATATAATAAGTTTGTTTTAAATCAAAATACATAATTTTATGATGAAAATAAGTATTTTTGTTCAAGAAAGCCCTTATCGAAAAACTTTTTATTTAACTAAGAGTTGTCGTGATTGTTAGTGTGAGTTTTTATGCATAATGGAAAGGGTTCGATTCTCTTTAGGTACACTACTTTTATATTTTTTTGAAATTGTATTAGTTTCATACCTTCTTTCCATATACAATATTAGATAAAAAAAAAACTCAATACCTTCTAAAATATTATTCAATTTAATAATATCCTTACCAATATTTGTAACAAAAATAAATCTTATTTATTGTATGTAATAAGTTTAATACACACCTTTTGTTATATGTACGTATAAATTTATAAGAAAATGACTATAGTGTAATATAAGTATGAACATTGGCTATTTTTCCAAAATGACTATAGATTTTTACCTAAATAATAATAGTAACAAAAACAAAAATGATGTTTCAAAAACAAAATATTGTTAGATAAAACTCAATACTTTCATACCTTCGATTCTTTCCATATACTTTTTTATAAAATAATTTTTTGTTTTTCTAACAAACTTATGTACATTAAAAGAAATTTAAAATTAATTCTTATAATATCTTTTCAGTGTAACTTCTTAGTATTTTGTTCATGCTAACTAACTCGATGATGATAGTTAAAGGAGAATACATTAATGTACATTCAAGATCTTTTAATTTGTTATAATAATTGAAATAAATTTGGCATTGACACCCAATTTATAAATTAGTTTATTCAAACATACACGAATCTATGTTAAATTCGAGGACATATATGGAGAATTTCAACTTAGCTAATGAATATATTATATATTATGAAATGTTTAAGATACATTATGAAATGTTTAGGTAACGAATATATTATGAAATATTGAAGATAAAATATTATGAAATGTTTAGAGTTAAAAATTTATAAATCGTGATTTAACTTAGCTAATGAATATATTATGAAAATGTTAAGATAGAATATTATCTAATGTTATTATGAAACGTTTAAGATAAGATATTATGAAATGAATATATATATATATATATATATATATATATATATATATATATATATATATATATATATATATGAAGTGTTATTAGATATTTTTATATAATTTTACCCAATTATATTCATTCTAAATAATAATTGAAAGAACATAAAAAATTTATATAATATAAAAAAATTATATAATATAAAAAATATTGTTATTATTAATTAAAAGGGAAAAATATTAGTTTGTGAAGTTTTTACTCATCGGGAGTCATAGACATACCCCTTATAAGTCAAAGAGCTGCTCCTCAAAAGTCATAGGCATGCTCCTCTTGAGTCATAGCCCTACGCCTTTAGAGGCGCACAGATTTACAAATAAAAGGACGATTTTCTTTTTGTGGTGCTAATAGTAAAATCTTGGGGTGTAAAATAAAAGAGATTCATATTATAGGTTCCAGTTGACGTAATAGCTAGCCCTAATTAAAATCAACAAAGAATGGGTTTATACAATACAATGATTTTAGGGAGAGATACGAATCTGTCAAAACAAATATATATAGAAATTATTATAATATATTAGAGCATAATTTTAGATAATTTAATTGTTATTTGTTAAGATATTTTGGATAAAAATTAATTAGATATATAGATATATATATCCATATATAATTCAGTATACATAATTGAAAAATATTTATTGTAGTTGATATTTTAAGATAGAGAAGATAATCTGATCGAGGGAGTGTTAAATTTCCTAAAATATAGTCTATCTTTTCTCTATATATACACATACACTATATTCTTGTCCTTCTAAGTTGTAACTAGTTTGATAATTACTCCTTTTCAACTCCAGCTCCTTAATATATTCTATAGGGTCCGTTTTCAAAACCTAGAAATATCAATCAATGGCTTCTCCTCATTCTCAGAAGATGATTAACATGAAGAGCTCGGATGGAGAGGCCTTCGAAGTGAAGGAGTCAGTGGTGGTGCAGTCCCAAACGATCAAGAACATGATCGAGGACGGGTGCGTCGATAACGTCATCCCACTCCCCAACGTCACCGGCAAGACCCTAGCTATGGTGATCGAGTACTTGAATAAGCATGAAAATCAGGGCACCGCCGACGAAGTCGACAATCTTAAAAATTGGGATGCGGAATTCGTGAAGGTGGACCAGCAGAGTCTATTCAATCTCATCCTCGCATCGAACTACTTGAACATCAAGACCCTGTTGGACCTCACCTGCTAGACTGTCGCTGACATGATCAAGGGAAAAAGTCCGGAGGATATTCGAAAGATATTCAACATTAAGAATGACTTCACTCCGGAGGAAGAGGAGGAGATTCGCCGAGAGAACCAGTGGGCTTTCGAGTGACCTCTTATACTATAAGATATAGATTGTGCAATATTTTTATTTTATGCAATTTTAGTGCTGTTTAATTTAGTAACTCAATCCCAAAGTTTAGTTTTCGTTGCTTAATTCATTCGATCTGTTTCAAGCACTATGCCATGTCGCAATTCAGGTAACGGACATAAGTTGTTGCCTAAATGGCTATCACGTTACCTGAACATTCAGGCAACGAACATGTCGTCGCCTGAATGGTGGTTGCTACAAGCTCGTTCCCCCAATACTCAGGCAACGAACAACCATTTGTTCGTTGCCCGAGACGGTTCAGGCAACGATTCAACCATTCGTTGCCTGAATATGGTCAACGGGTTGGGAACCGGACTGATCCATTCAGGTGACGAGAGAAGTTCGTCGCCTGAATAATAGGGACATTGTCAGAAAATTTCAAATATTCAAGTGACGAAAATGTTCGTTGCCTGAACTATAAAGACATTTGTATGAGTGTTGTTCCAACAACCGTATTTATCAATGTTCGTTGCCTGATTCTTAAGGCGCAACATTTTAAGTTCGTTGCCTGAATGCCATCTTGGTAATAAAAAATGTCATTTAGAAGCTCTTGTTGCTCCCTGTTGTCAAGCATTCATTCACATTTCACCCAAATAACACTAATTCACAAAACCAAAAGTTCACACTTCACCATTCCACAAAGCATGCATAATACCGAAGTTCTTACACAATTCACAAACCCAACAGATCAAATAGAAGTCTAGCAACCATAGAAACTTGACAAATCTAGTAGTTCACAATTCCCAAAAAGCATTTCACGATTCACAACCCTATTTGTTCATACGCAAACTTGACAGATCTAGCAACCATAGAAACCTTGTTCATGGATTGTTTGGAGAATCATTCACTTGGTGGCTGACTCTGGTGGCTGACTTGTTCGCCCAAAGGGATGCCTTGTTTGCCTGTGAGTAGGTCATGCACAAGGGCCTCTAATGCAGCAACGCGCGACAAAGCTACCCTTGCATTCTCCGTAGCCTTTGCAGCCTCCTCTTGAGCCTTTGCAGACTTCTCCTCCAGCTGTCTCCTCTCTTCTGCCATAGAAGCAGCCCATGGGCCTCCCCTCTTCTTTGGGGGTCGATTTTAATTCCCTCCCATACCTAGAGCAGTAGTAAAAGAAAGAGTTAACAACAATTTCTACATAAGTGATCATACAAACTTCATTAGGAAGTCTCAATTTCAAAACGAGTTAAAGTTGATTAGCATATCAAGTAGCATTAATATCAATATATACCATGTTAATAAGTAATAACATTTCTAACAAAGAGCTCGATCCAAATAATAAAAGATTGAATATTAATCAAAAGTAAATTATTCAATCCTAAAGTTCTCAAAAAAAAATTATTCAATCCTAACAACATCGATAACCATCTCAAGAAAAGGCAACTTTAGCTGAAGAAGATAAGAGGAAAGTGAAATACACTCTTTCTAGAACAAGTGCATATAAAAAAATCACCCTTAATTTCAAAACAAGTGCTTAATTTCAGAACAAGTGCATATAACATCGATTACCATCTCAATTTCACTTTCAGAAAATTACCATATGATTTACAGAACAAGTGCATATAACATAGATGTTGATAGCATTACTTACAAGCAAGTACTGCCGGCCATAGTGAATCAAGTGGTAGCATGTTCAATACCTTAGCCACCCAACATGCTTTTCAAACTCTATTAATCCTAATAATAAAATCCTGCAACATCAAGATTGCAACAGAGGGACTATTAGAGAAGAAGGCAATAAACCAGAAATCAAATAAGTTGAGCATTCAAACTGGGTATTAAAAGGGAATTTAATATGATTACAGGAGCAATGGAATTACATTCTCTGTTGAAACAGTGTTTCAACAGAGAATGTAATTCCCTCTTGATATATATATATATATATATATATATATATATATATATATATATATATATATATATATATATATATATATATATATATATATATATATATATATCTTGATATGAATCTCAATCTCAAATATCGATTTCAACATTTATCTCAATCTCAAATCTCAACCTTTAACTCAAACTCAAATCTCGATCTTAATCTCAATATCAAATATTGATTTTAACCTCAATCTCAAATATTGATCTTAACCTCAATCTCAGTCTCAAATCTCAATCTTGGTCTCAATCTCAAATCTCAATCGTCAATCTCCAATCTCAAATCTCAACTTCATTCTCAAACCTCGAATATATCAACGTCCATATTGGTCTCAAATCTCAATCTACAATCTTCAATCTCAGATCTCGAACTCAGTCTCAATTAACCTCAAATATCAATGTCCATATTGGTCTCAGATCTCAAATCCTAGTCTTGGTCTCAATCTCAATCTCAAACCTCGATCTTGATCTTAATCTTAATCTCAATATCAATATCAAATCTCGATCTTGATCTTAATATTGATCTAGATCTTAATATCAATATCAAATTTCAAATCACCATCTCAATCTCAAAATTGATATTAGCCTCAATATCAAATATTGATCTTAATCTCGATCTCAATCTCAAATCTCAATCGCCAATCTCAAATCTCAAATCTCAACATCAATCTCAAACCTCAAATATCAACATCCATATTGGTCCCAAATCCCAAATCTCAAATATGAAATCTCAAATGACAAATCCCAAATATTAATCTTTGTCTCAATCTCCAATCTCAAATCTCGATCTCGATCTCAAACCTCAAATATCAATGTCGATATTGGTCTCAGATCTCAAATCCTAGTATTGGTCTCAATGTCAATCTCAAACCTCGATCTTGATCTTAATCTTAATCTCAATATCAATATCAAATCTCGATCTTGATCTTAATATCAATATCAAATTTCAAATCACCATCTCAATCTCAAAATTGATATTAACCTCAACCTCAAATATTGATCTTAACCTCAATCTCAATCTCAATCATCAATCTCCAATCTCCAATCTCAAATCTCAAATCTCGATTTCGATCTCAAACCTCAAATATCAATGTCCATATTGGTCTCAAACCTCAAATCTCAATCTTAATCTCAAATCTTGATCCCAACCTCAATCTCAATCTCAAATATCAAATTTGGTCTCAAATTGAATTCTCGATCTCAATGACAATCTCAAATCTCGATCTCAACCTTTAACTCAATCTCAAATCTCATTCTCGTCTCAATTTCAAACCTCGATCTTGATCTTAATCTCAATTCCAATCTCAATCTCAATATAAATATCAAATCTTGATCTCTATCTTAACTTAATATTGATCTCAATATCAAATCTTGATCTTAATCTCAAATCTCGATCTCAGTCTCAAACATAAAATTGGAAATTCATACTTAACTTATATAAAAAAAATCTAAATATAAAAACCAAAATCTCAATCTAAAACAAATACATATATAATAATATTTATATTATTTTCAATTATATTTTTAATTAAATCATTTTATAAAACTCTAACAACTAAATATTTCTTTAAAAAATTGTTCATTCATTACATAACGAATATCATTAATTTCCACCATTAATAATGTATAAAGTAATTCAAAATAATAACCTTAACTTGTTTGAAAAGAGTATCATTACCATAGGTGATTAGTATTAAACTCAAATCAAGACGTGATATGAGTGGTCAAAATAATTCGTAAACTATTAAATGCTATTTCAACATTCATAATACTTCAATAATAAAATTATAAGGTTGTGATTTTATTAAAAGATAAGGAAAAAAATGAGACCAATATTTATATTTTCAATCTCAATATAATTCTAATTCTCTTTCTCAATCAAATTCAAATTTAGGAGAAATTTTTATTAAAAGATAAGGAAAACGTTTGTTGCCTCAAACACAATTTCAAATGTCACAGGTGGGACCCTTAATTTAAGCAACAAACATAGATATTTGTTCGTCGCCAGAGTAAAGTGCAGGCTAGCTAGCTTCTATGTTCAGGCAACGTACTTTACATTTGTTCGTTGCTTGAATCTTAACATTGTCATACATGCGTTAGAAGATTCTTGTAATCAAATTCCAGCAACGAACATTGGAAACTTGTTCGTTGCCTAAATACTCCCTAATTTTGGTCAACGTTCGACATTTTTTTAGGTGACCATTTACAATATGTTCGTTGCCTGAGTAGCATTCCAGCAACGAACATTTCCATTATGTTCGTTGCCTGAATACTATCTATTTTTTATCCCCCTTGACATTTGTTTATGTAACCATTTTCAATATGTTCGTTGCCCGAGTGGATTCAGGCGACGAACATTGTTCTATGTTCGTTGCTTCAACCTCATCCAAAATAGGAGTCGCCTTGGGAATGTTTGGGGCGGCGATACGGACTTTAATTTGTCCGTTGCCCGAACCTGTTTCTAGCAACGAATCTAAGCATGTTCGTTGCCTAACTTGCGCCATGGCATAGTGAAGTTAGTATTGTTGAAATTATTTCAGTTATATATAAGTCGTTGGTACTGCATTGGAGTCTATTTATTTTTGGCCATATATTTGTAAAGGTTTCATTCATTGGCAAAGTGGTGTTCCAATGGCATAAAAAGATAATAAAACATGCATCAACGTACAATACTAACTTGAAAGGGGTTTTGGAGATGGGTGGCCGGAGGGGGTGGAAGGATTTTGGCCAAAAATAATACTCAATCCGTTCAACAAAACTTGACGTTTTACTATTCATGCACGTTTTTTTAGAAGCTAAAAACTATATAAAATATCGACTTTTTAAATAATTTTTTTTAACAATTTCGTAGTTATTATTAATAAGTACAAACTTGTTAAAAAAATTTAAAAAAAAATGAATATTTTATATAGTTTTTATCATTCTAAAAAAGCGTGCGTGAATAGTAAACGACAAGTTTTGTTGAACGGAGGGAGTACAAACTTTGAAATTGACCGTTTCATATACGAACTATCGCCCTATTAACCGAAAATAATACATATGTGTATTCCGGTGAACTTTCCGACCAAATACGCCACGTGAACTTAAGATATCATTCTTAAATAGATTATTAAAAAAATGAAATGCTTTGGGAAACGATTGTTAATTACCTCAATAATTTCTCTTCTCAATAATTTTAGTTGCAGAGTAGCTGACATGCAGTCAGTTCACCACCTTGGGAAAATACGGTTGAATGAAAAATCACTTTGTACATCAAAATCTGAATTGAAATGAACTGTAGATACAAAATACCAGTAATTGTTCAGTAGTGTTGATGCACTTTAACCGGGACCAAGCAAATAAGCAATTCAAGATGGTGTTGGTGGCATACCTTGTGTGCAATATTAATGTGGGTTTCTTTTATTACTTTGAAGCTTTCTTTCCTTTAATTTGCAGAGAATTGCTATCTTCTTGGTTTGTGGTGCTTCTAAATATTCTACTCATCCATTGCTTTTTCAATCATTCCTGAAGAAAGAAATGAAAATTAAGTATTTGTTGGTGTCGAAGATATGAATTCTACTATATCACATAGAAGCTACTCACCAATTATGTCGGATTTGTAATTGGCCAATGGCTTGCTGGTGTCGAAGGCAATTGGGGAGCTCCTCTGGAGATGGAAGCTCACCAATAACTACTACACTGAGATTGGGGAGGGAATCCCAATCCACACACCTATTCTCTTGTTGTATTCCCCACAACTCCAGCTCTTTTGGGCATTCCCGCATTTTGAATCTACGGAGGGCATTAAGACGTGCAATGCGCACACTCTTCAGTTGTTGGCAGAATTGAATCTCAAGAGATGTGAGAGATGGAAGTGCGTCAATCTCAACACTCGTAAGCCCATTGCAATTTCTGATTTCTAAAGTTTTGAGAAGCGGCAATACTAGTAGGCTCAAATTGTCCAAGCTATGACAATTAACAATAGACAAGTCTTCTAGAGATGATGGACTAGGGCTATTACTAGTACTAGTGTTGGACAACCATTGTTGTATGAACCCATCACCCACATTATATATCATTAGACTCGGAACACATGGACATAGCGGGAAGGACGACAACTCTTCACAATTTCCAATATGTAGTCGAGAAAGAAGAGGGAAGGAGAGAGACAGATCAAGAGATGCACTTCTGGCTGATGATGTTGTTGTGGCCTCTACTTTCTTCCTCGACCATCTCTTAAGTTTCGGCAACCCCCAAATTCTAAGTAGTTCCAAAAGAGGGAAAAACAAGGAACTATTAGTAATATAACTTGCTGCTACCGTTGTACATTCGGGGTCTACCTCTTCCTCTTCGATGTATTCTAACTCCTCCATTCCTCTAAGTTGTAGAGACTTGAGATTAGGAAGGCACCTCAAGGGTGGGAGATATTTTACTTTGTGACATTCATACAGCCATAGACTTGTAAGGTTAGGTATGAAGGAAGGGTGATTGGACCAATGTGGTATTCTCCTGCCCGGGTAATAATCTATGCTTAGCTCTTCCAAGGATACAGGTAGCTTCCAGCATTCATCTCCATCCCAATTGTCTATGTACTCATCAAATCTGATTTCCAAACGTCCTTTCAGCTGCAATCCAGACAGCTGATCAAGCCCACTTTTATGAACCCCCTCAATAGCTTTCCCTACCTTAAAATCACTCAACTCCTGTAAAAAAGTCAGCTCCCCCATCCCTGGTGGCATATATGTCAACTTCCTACATGTCTCTATATTCAAACGCCTCAGATTGATCAATTTTTTGAAACTATTAGGTAACGCTTTCAGTTTGTTACACCATTCGATGTCTAGTGTAAGCAAATTCAACAAATTCGTCAAGGAATCGGGAAGACTTTCGAACGGGTTACGAGACAAGTTAAGATATCTTAAGTGTTTTAGCTCGCCAATACAGCTCGAAACAGTATGAATTCTCAGCCTTGACAAACTCAATGCACGCAAGCACTTTCCGTATGTGAATTGTTGATCTTCATCCTCAACCCATCTAGGTAAAAATAATAATGAACGTAGTCGGTTGATATCTAACATATGTGAACATGAAGCATCTATGTCAGGACCAATACTGACATGTCGTGCCCTCTTGTTCAACTGAGTGGTTGGCTTGGTTAGTGCGATAATTTCCTCTCCTGCTACGCATTGCGCTAGATCATGAATTAAATCATGCATTTTGCATTCTTTTTCGAATTTCGCATCAAAGTATACTCCCTTTTCAAAAAAAGACCTCCTGTGCAAGTCCATGAAGTATGAGTAACCCGCCTGCTCAACTGTCTCCAATTCATGAATGGGCTTAATGTATCCCTGTGCAATCCAAAGATATATTAAGTCGTCCATCTTAAAAATATGACCTTTTGGAAACAAGGAACAATAAGCAAAGCATGGCTTCAAGTTGACCGGTAGGTGGTCATAGCTCAACTTTAGGGTCTGCATAACTGATTCACCACCCAACTCTACTTTTGATAGCTGAATATCTTTAAACGACTTCCATTCTTCAATGGTATCTTTTGTGTAAAGAAGGCTGCCTACACTTCTTATGGCTAGAGGAACATTTGCACACTTCTTGACAATCTCTCTTCCGAGTTTAACCCACATATGGTCGTTCTCTTGTTCTGGAGTAAAGGCTACTATTTTGAAAAGATTCCAAGACTCATTCTCTGATAGCCCCTTTAACTCATGAGGTTCTAATGCACCCACAGCCCTTGCAACCGATCGTGATCTTGTAGTGACAATTATCTTGCTCCCCTTTGCACCACCATTTAACAGCCTCATTCGCTTTGTCCACTTACCATGATCATCATCCCACACATCATCTAGCACGAGGAAAAATTTCACACCCTTTACCGACTCTCTAATTTTGGTCTGTAGCTGACTGAGAGTAAAATCATCATACTTATTGTCGCATATAGATTGAAAGACTTTCCCAATGACTTCTTTATCATCAGATGTATCAGAAATGCATGCAAACCACCTTTTTCAAAATTCTTCTTAAACTCCTCATCATTGTAAACTAGCTGGGCGAGTGTCGTTTTTCCCATACCTCCTATCCCAACTATTGCAATAACTGAAACATCTCGATCTGACTTATTATCCAAGAGAAATTCAAAAATGACTTTCTTGTCTTCATCTCTACCAATGACATCCTTGGAGTCTACAAAAGACCCTGGATCTCGTCCTTGCCTTGCACCACTTATCACCTCCTCGAGTTGACCAGTCACAAAATTAAACTCAGCCATATCAGTAGAGATTTCAAGTAACCTCTTCCTGATATCCTTAACTCTATCTGCAATGGAGTTTCTAGAGACGATCGGGTTTAACTTAGAGCAAGAAGCTCGTACCTTTTTAAATAACTTGTCTTCCTTGATTATCTGCTTCTTAAGCATCTCATCAGTAGCAACCTCATCGAAGAGATCATCAGCATCGTACAACACGTCCTTGAGCCTCTCAACCCAATTTTTGACAGCGGCAGAGCTTTCTTGCTTCTTCTCAGCATCAAGAAGCACGTCTTTGATTGTCTCAATGCTCTCCTCAAGCTTGCGGAGCTCATCCTTTGCATCCCAGATGGAACAACCCTTGTCATATGCCTTCTGAAAGGCGGGGGTTGCAATAGTTAAGAGGAGCTTGGAAGCAAGGCTGAACATTACTCCGTATATGGCTGGAGAATGGAGATGGATCAGATCTGAAAAGTGTTTTGTTTTGGTGGTAATGAAATTTGAGAGCAGACGTTTAACAATGGGCTCTGATTTGTAAAATGTACACTCAAAACTCAATAATGCATACTTTAATTCTCAACCTTTGAAAAAGTTGATCAATAATGGCGTCTAATCAGTTCCACGTTGGATCGTGTCATGATGTTAGTATCAATGAAGTATTGACTATTGAGGCAAACCAAGTGGAATCAAAAGTATTGACTTTTGAGACAAACGACAAACTATGAGGAATCAATTCCATTTTATTATTATTTGTAACTCTATCCCCAATTTTTTTTTTAAAGGCGGGTATTGGGTGTGAAGTGTAGCTGCTGATGCTACCTTAACGGCTGAACCTTGCTGATTAATGCAAAAGTCATTGGCGGGCGGCGGCTAACCCTTGATTTCAGCTGGGGAATCCCCAAAACCCTATTACATCATTGAGACCTTATATAGTAAGGTAGGCACATGCACATCAGCACATGTATAGCACACGACACTACAGACTACACTTGTTATTAGACAATATATTGGTCATAAACAAAACATAATAAACCTAGAGAAATAAGGAAAAATAAGGAGATATTCTCCATATCCCCCTTCAAGTTGGACTTGATGGAAAACCAACAAGTCCTAACTTGGAAGATAAGTGAAGATGCTGCTTTTCACCCAAAGGTTTTGTCATAAGATCAACAAGTTGAATTCCAGTCCGAATGTGTTGTGGAAGCACAAATCCTTCTTCAAGCCTCTCTCGTACATAATGACAATCAATTCTCAAATGTTTAGTCCTCTCATGTCAAACCGGGTTTTCAACAATATGTAATGCATCCCTGTTATCACAGAACATGGGAATAGGTCTAGGAACTCTGATATTCAGTGCTTGCAAAATTCCATCAATCCAAACAAGCTCACTGGTTGTCATAGACATGCTTCTATATTATGCTCCAGTAGACAATTTAGACACTGTATGCTGTTTTTTTGTCTTCCAGGATACAAGTGATCTTCCCAAAAACATAGTGTATCTAGTAAGGGATCGATCAATAAACTGGCATGCTCCCCAATCGGCATCACAATACCTTGTGATGGTGAATAAAGACTGGCTAGAGTAATGTAATCCCATAGATAGAGTTCCTTTCAAATACCTCACAACATGTAAGGCTGCTTCATAGTGAGGCACTCGTGGTTGAGTCATAAATTGACTAAGATGTTGCACTGCATAACCTATATCAGGCCTTGTTAAAGTGAGAAACAAAAGTTTCCCAATCAGTCTCCTGTAAGACTCCTCATCTTGTAACATGTCCCCTGAATCTGTGGAGAGTTTTAATCCTCTTGGAAGAGGAAATGGAGTTGGCCTACAGTCAGTAAGCTTGCAATCTCTTAAAATATTCACCACATATTTTCGTTGATATAGAAGGATACCACTGTCATCTCTGTATATTTCCAGCCCCAGAAAGTATCTTGCTTTCCCAAGATCTTTAATTGTGAAAGCATGATCAAGAGCTTGCTTAGTTTCAAGTATAACATGCTCATCATCACCAGTTAATAAGAGGTCATCTACATAAACAAGAGCTACCACTACTCCAGCTGGTACTTGTTTGACAAAGAGAGAATAATCTTCAGCAAATTATACAAAACCAAGATGCAGAAGAAACTTACTCAATTCAACATTCCATTGCCTAGAAGCTTGCTTCAAGCCATAGATTGACTTATGCGGTTTGCATAATTGCCCTGGATTTCCAAGATTGAATCTTTTAGGAGGCAACATATAGACTTCTTCATCTAAGAAGCCATGTAAAAAGGCATTATTTATATCAAGTTGGTGAAGAGGCCAACCCTTTGTTGTAGGAACTGCCAAAAGAACTCGATCTCACTGTAGTAAACTTTGAAACAGGAGAGAAGGTGTGTTTGTAGTCCTTCCCTTTGATTTGATTATAGCCATTTGCCACTAATCTAGCCTTGAACCTTTCCACAATTTCATCTGGCCTATATTTGATCTTATAGACCCATCTACTTCCAATTGCCTTCTTTCCTGGAGGTAAATCAGTAACACTCCATGTGTTATTGTCCATCAAGGCTTTTAATTCTTGATTCATGGCTTGCATCCATCTAGGATCTTGAGCAGCCTGTGCATAATAGCATGGCTCATGAACTGAGCTCATCAAGGCAAAAGTATCCAAATATTGTGAATCATTAGAGACAATTGGTCCCAAACAACTTGCCAAAAAGGACTGAGACAAGGACTTCTGAGATCCAACTGTTGGGCATACAAAATCATCTAGGCGCCTAGGCCTCACACTAGCTCGAGTGGACCTTCTTAGAGGAGGGAATTCCACTGGATCCTGAAGAAATTCTGCAAAGGTTTGTGGAGATGATTGAACTTCCTGGCTAGAGGTATCCACCACATGTTGATCATGTGTGGAATCAATAGAATCATATGCAACATAAGTCAAATTATGTGGATTAAACTGATTAGCATAATCATCAACTAGATTCACCAGTGGCAAGGAGTTATGAGACTCCAAATGATCAATCCCATTCAGTGTAACCTTATCAAGCTTGAAAGGGTATCCTCTCTGAACTTGACATCCCTACTGATGAACATAGATTTACTATCTATGTCCCACAACTTATAAGCCTTTTGTCCATGGGGATATCCCATGAACACACACCTTCTTGCTGTAGGCCCTAGCTTATCCTTGTCAATCACATAAATAGGAGCATAACAAAGGCATCCAAATACTCTCAATTCATCATACTTAGCAGGCTTATGAAACAGCTTTTCATATGGAGTTTTTCACTCCAAAACAGAACTTGGTAACTTGTTGATCAACTGTGTGGCAGTGAGCACACATTCTCCCCAGAATCTGATGGGTAAACCAGCATGGATTCTCAATGTCCGAGCTGTGTCAATCAAATGTTTGTGCTTTCTCTCAACTCTTCCATTTTGTTGAGGTGTGTAAGGCACAGATTTTTGATGGAGAATCCCTTCTTTAGCAAAAAAACTCTACACATTTCCTTTGTACAAATTCTTTACCATTGTTAGTACTGACACATTTCACATGACTCCCAAACTGATTTCTAACATAAGCAAGGAAGTCAAAGATAGTTTGGGGTACCTGCACTTTATCCTTCAAAAGGAAGGTCCATGTCACTCTAGAAAAATCATCTAGAATGGTTAGAAAATAACTGAAGCTATTATATGTAGAGGACTTATAGGGTCCCCAAAGGTCCATATGGACTAAGGCAAAAGGACTATCAGCTAAACTTTCACTTCTTGTGAATGACAATCTATGAAGTTTGGACAAATCACATGTCTCACACTGCAATTCATTCAAAACATTCTGATTAAACAACTTCAAATGTCTCAACTTTGAAATAGAACTGTGTCCCAGTCTAGCATGCACAACATCCAAGTCAACACTGACTTTGTTACAAGACTTTTGAAATAAAAACTGATTGCTAACTGCACTTCTCTCTGCATCACACTTCTTCTTGAACTGAGCAACTTGATCTTCTGACAGGATTTTGTATGATCCATGCCTTCTTTCTCCATACAGTACCACCTTCTTACTCCCAGGGTCCTGTATATAACAAGAGGTTCGAGTGAAGTAAGCAACCAAATCATGCTCATCAAGAAGCTTTCCAACAGATAAGAGTCTGTGTTTGAAGTCAGGCACAAGCAGTACATTACTCAATTTCATATTCTCGGTTAATGCCAAGCTTCCCATATCTATTACAGATTTAATGGCTCCATCAGGTAGCCCAATATGCACAGGCTTTGAAAGCATAACCTTGTTTTCAAGGTATGAAGAATCAGGGACCATATGATCACTAGCTCCAGTATCAACTATCAACAATCCATTCCACATATGAACATGATGTTGAAACAGAATTGACATTAGAGATGGCTAGTTTACCTGCAAAATTCGCAAAGGAACTCTCATGAGTAGCCTTTCCCTTCATCTTCTTCATAATTTCCTGGCAAACTGCATACACCATGGCTGTGTCTATCTGATTTGATCCTCCTCTGTCGTAAGCATTATCATCTAGTGGGTTGTTCTCGCAAGCATTGTTCACATTTCCTCCCTTGTGAGATTCAACATTCATAGCACCCCTAGTAGTTTGGCTTCCCTTCTCCTTGTCTCTCAAAGTTTTGAACTGAAATGCGGAATGAAGTAGAGAGAGATTCGAACACAAAACTTAGAGACAAAGCTTGTATTAATCGATCAAACGAAGTTTACAATCAGATTAGTAAGAAATGAAGAAAACGATAGCCTCAACTAGGAACCAGTCACCAAGGACAGAATCGGAGCTTCAAGTCTCACAAGCTCTCAGGATCTCAGTTTTTGGATGTGAAGGGAGCTCTTCCTACGCTCAAGAGCACAAGGGAAGGAAACCCTAACAGAGCTCAGGAGACAAGGGAGGTCTCAGTTGCTTCTCTCAGCTTTCTCTCTCTTTCTTACCCAACAATTAGGGTTTTGGAAACCCTTATAAAGTCGAGCAACCTCCAACGGTCATAAGTCCGAGTTCAAGGGCCGAGAGAGAGAGCTTCGTGGGCTGGACTGAGATCAGATTGGGCTTGAGCCCAATCCAATTCCATCAGTTCCTGTGTACATATTATACATACATACACATTTATCCCTAAGTACCAAAAACATAAGAATTACATAAGAGGCTTAAAGTGAGACGAGCCTAACAATTGCCCTCCTAATTCTATGTTTACACATATCGTAAAACTGCCTTGTTGAAGTGTGAACCGGGTTTATTCCTTTTCTATCATCAGCTAGATATACTCTTCTCAACATCAGTTGACATTGATCAAGTGCAAGAACTTCCTGCAAAAAATGAACTTATCAGTGGTTACGATCTTAGTACCAAAATCAGCAGGGTTGATCTTTCCATCAATCTTTTTGACAAGAAGAAGACTTTTAGCTACCAGAACACGAATGAAATGGTATCTAACGTCAATGTGCTTGGTCCTCTCATGATAGACAGGATCCTTGCACAGGTAGAGTGCACTCTGACTGTCCATGTGCATCACAGCCTTACATGGTTTCCTTTCCACCTCCTTAAGTATATTTTGCAGCCAAATTGCTTCCTTGGAAGCTTTAGTTGCAGCAATGTACTCTGCCTCTGTTGAGGAAAGAGCAACAATTGGCTGCAGCTGTGCCTTCCAAGAGATGCAATTGCCACACCAGGTATACATAAAGGAGGTGGTGGATTTCCTGTTGTCTCTGTTACCTGCGTAGTCAGAGTCCACATAACCAAATAGCTCAGAGGGAGAAGTGTGCAAACCATAGACCAGACAGATGTCCAGTGTTCCTGCAATATATCTCAAGAGAAACTTCATGGCTGTCCAGTGTTTCTCTGAAGGATTGGACATATACCTGCTGAGTACACTCACTGCAAAGGCAAGGTCAGGTCTAGTGCAAATCATTGCATACATCACAGATCCCACAACAGCATCATAAGGTACATTCCTCATATAGTCTTCCTTCTCCTTCCTTAGTGGCACCTCAGATCTTGTGAGATCAAGGTGCCCTCCTAAGGGTATAGGAGCAGGCTTGACTTTTGAGAAATTGAACCTTTCAAGGACTTTCATCAAATAGTCCTTTTGTGACAAAACAATCTGATGTTTTGCTCTATCTCTGGAAATCCTTATTCCAAGAATTTTCTGGGCAGGGCCCAGATCCTTCATGTCAAAAGATCTCCTAAGTGAAGCCTTAACATCAGAAATTTTTGCCTTAGACTTGCATATAATGAGGATATCATCAACATAAAGCAAGACATACAAGGGAGACACAGATTTAGCACCAAGCAAGTATAAACATGGATCATATTTGCTGATTTTAAAGCCAAGTTTGATCATGCATTTGTCAAATTTCTTGTTCCACTGCTTAGGGGACTGTTTTAAACCATACAAAGATTTCTTAAGCAAGCAAACATGATCAGGTTTAGATTTGTCCTCAAATCCTTTAGGTTGTCTCATATAGATTTGTTCATCTAAATCACCATGAAGGAAGGCAGTTTTAACATCCATTTGTTCAATCTCATAATCATAAACAGCAGCAACAGCAAGCAGTAATCTCAGAGTTTTATACTTAACAACAGGAGCAAAAATATCATTGTAGTCAATCCCAGGTATCTGTGTGAACCCCTTGGCTACCAACCTTGCCTTATAGCTAGGTTGGCCACCTGGATTCACACTATTTTTGAGCTTATAAACCCATTTACAGCCAATCAACCTGGCCTTGTTTGGTTTAGGAACAAGGATCCAGGTTTTGTTGGCTATCATGGAGTTTATTTCCTCTTTCATAGCAAGCAACCATTTATCAGAATTCACACATTTCACAGCATGCTCAAACAGATCAGGAGTGTAAGCATCAACAGCCTCAGCAACAACAAAAGCTAAATCAACCTCATTTTCAAAATACTTTCTATTTGGAATTCTAACCCTAGGTGATCTATCTCTTGTTAACTGATAATTGGTCAAGTCAGGAACTTCATCAAAATTTTCATGCTCATGATCAGTTTCAATAGAAGCTCCAGACAAAGAATCATCAATATCAGCAAGAGGATCAACAAATTCATCATCATCAGAAGAAGAATGGGTAGAAGAAGAAGAGGAGCTTTGATTTGAGGAGATAGAGGTAGACGAGCTTACCCCCCCTGATTGGTGAGGCAAATGATCTTCAGTACTTGAGTTTGAGCCATGAGGCTCTGGAATCTGATTATTGCTGCTACTGGATGTAGAGTCAGATGACTCATGTGGGATACCAGTGTCAAATTCATTGTCAGGAGCCCCACCTTGTGAGGTGGGGACATAAAAATGAGCTGCAGGGGTTAGTTCATGAGCAATAGAAGAATGCACAGTCTTAAAATGGAACTCAGTTTCAATGAATTTTACATCTTTGCTGACAATTACCTTGTAACCTCCAGGTTGAATCACAAGTAATTTATAACCCTTCACACCCTCAAGATACCCCAACATAACACACTTTATATACCTTGGTTGCAACTTCCCTATGCTCTGATGAGCATAGGCAGTGCATCCAAAAGGCCTTAAGTGTGTTATGTTTGGCTTGATTCCAGACCACATCTCATATGAAGTCTTGAAACAAATGGCAGCTGAGGGTGATCTGTTGATCAAATAAGCAGCAGTGGTTACAGCTTCCCCCCACAGAGATGGCTTCATGCCTGAGCTAATGAGCATACACCTGGCTTTTTCAAGCAGTGTCCTGTTCATTCTCTCTGCTGTACCATTCTGTTGGGGGGTGCCTGGAACAGTAAGATGCCTTATAATACCATGATCATTGCACAAATCATCAAATAACTTGTTACAGAACTCAAGTCCATTATCTGTTCTAAGGCATCTCAATTTAAAAGCAGTTTGACCCTCTGTTTTGTTTTTCCAAACTTTGAAAACCTCAAAAGTGTCACTTTTGGCCTTTAGTAAGTGCACCCAAACCTTCCTGGAGTGGTGATCTATTAGTGAGAGAAAGTACTTCCTCCCACCAATAGTATCAACCTGGGCAGGTCCCCATAGGTCTGCATGCACATAATCTAAAGGTCTTTTAGCAACAAAGTCTGATTTTTTAAAACATTCTTTTGCATGCTTACCAAAGATACAGCTTTCACAGTTTTTCAAATAAGAGGGTTTGCCTTCAAAGAGTCCTTGTTTAAATAGATAATGTAAACCTTTGTTCCCTATATGACCAAGTCTAGCATGCCAAATCAGAGTATCATTCATGTTCATGGATGCAACAGAAGACTCAGCAGACAAAGACATACCATGTAGAACAGGATTTCCAATGATATGATAAAGACCATGCTTCTTAACACTTTTGATGAGAATTTTACCATTCCTAGAAACAGTTCTAATTCCTCTTTTAATGTTAATATCATAGTCAAGGTCATCAAACATAGATTCAGACAACAAGTTTCTCTTCATATCAGGTACCCACCTTACCTGTTGAAGGACCCTAACAACCCCATCATGCATTTTAAAAGGAATGTTGCCTATACCTCTAATGGCAAGTTCAGAATGATCACCAAGTCTGACCATGCCACTAACAGATTCATCAAGATAATCAAAGTAATGCTTATGAGGAGTGACATGCATAGTACATCCAGAATCAAGCAACCAAGCATCAGAAGAATCATCATAGGTAACCATAAGCAACTCATCAGAATAAAACAAGCCAGAATCAAGCACAGCAGAAATACCAGTTTGCAATTTCTTTTGATCATCATCTCTTTTCTTATAACAATCAGAAATAACATGGTTATTTTTCTTGCAATAGGTACAATGCTTCTTTCCAGGTTCAGGAGTTTTTTCTTTATCCTTTTTCTTGTTTCTTTTTCTGTTTTTGTTGCCACCCTTAGTAAAAAGCACATCAGGTTTTGAATTGGGTTTTTCAGATTTTTCACCTTTAACTTTGAACACTTTGATAACCTCATTTTTTTGAGCAATAGCCTCAACAATTCTTTTCTTAGTCAAGGTCTCATTACTAAACTGTATAACATCTTTAAAAGTATCAAACTGAGATGGCAAAGCATTGAGCAGAATAACAGCTTGGTGAGTATCATCAATTTTATCATCACAACGTTCAAGCTCTTGTGTCATCCTAAGAAATATATCCAGATTATCATCCAAAGAGACAGAAGCATCCATTTTAAAATTGAAGATACGGCACAACAGAGATATTCTACTAGACAGAGTTTTAACCTGATAAAGATATTTCAAAGCTTTCCATAAAGACACAGAAGTATCACAAGTTACTACCTGTCTGGCTACCTCATCAGATATACGAATCATGATCTCACTTTCTGCAATGAGATCAAGCTCTTGTTGAGCCTCTTTGGACATGTCAGCAGGAAACTGATTAGCAACTGCTTTCCAGCACTTCTCCTTTATCAGGATAGCTTTCATCTTAACTTGCCACATGGCAAAGTCAGTTGTGCCATCAAAGGGTTTGATACGATAAGAGTTATCACCCATGAGATTAAATCAAGTACCTAAGAAAAAAAGTGAACAAATCAGTAGATATCTTAAGCAATGTGAGCACTCAAACCCTACAGCTTGAAGGCTAAGGGTTTGAATCTCTTAAACATATATCAAACGAGAGTGGGCACTCAAATCCTACAACTTCTCAGTTAAGGATTTGAATCTCAAATGTGCCCCTGATAATCCAAACCAAACAGAAACTAAGCTGCAAGCTTGGATTTATCAATCGTCACAGTTGGGAGCCAAAGGGAACTGAAAAAAGGGGAGTTGTCAGAAGAAGAGAATCTCTGACAACTTCTTACTATGCCTCTGATTTGTTCAGATCTAGGCCACAAAGGCTCAGATCCAAGCAAACAAACTCGAGACTTTTGAGTTTCTTGAAACCCTAGATCCAGAGTCCTCACACAGTCTCAAGATCTACAGATCTGAGCAAGAGGAGAGCAAAGCTCCAGAAGACTTCAATGGAATCGAGTGATTTTCGAAGAAAACTCTAAGGACTTTGCAGATCTGGAGTCGCCGAGGATGAAGATCCTCGAAAACTTCAACAATCGCAAAGTGTTTTCGGAATCGGAGCCTAAGGAGATGGGAAACTCCAGAAGCTTCAACGAATCCGAAAAACTTGCAAACCCTAACCCTAGCTCTGATACCAAATTGAAATGCGGAATGAAGTAGAGAGAGATTCGAACACAAAACTTAGAGACATAGCTTGTATTAATCGATCAAACGAAGTTTACAATCAGATTAGTAAGAAATGAAGAAAACGATAGCCTCAACTAGGAACCAGTCACCAAGGACAGAATCGGAGGTCAATCAGAGCTTCAAGTCTCACAAGCTCTCAGGATCTCAGTTTTTGGATGTGAAGGGAGCTCTTCCTACGCTCAAGAGCACAAGGGAAGGAAACCCTAACGGAGCTCAGGAGACAAGGGAGGTCTCAGTTGCTGCTCTCAGCTTTCTCTCTCTCTTACCCAACAATTAGGGTTTTGGAAACCCTTATAAAGTCGAGCAACCTCCAACGGTCATAAGTCCGAGTTCAAGGGCCGAGAGAGAGAGCTTCATGGGCTGGACTGAGATTAGATTGGGCTTGAGCCCAATCCAATTCCATCAGTTCCTGTGTACATATTATACATACATACACATTTATCCCTAAGTACCAAAAACATAAGAATTACATAAGAGGCTTAAAGTGAGACGAGCCTAACATGAACAAATCTGGATAACCATGTATCCGGAAGCATTGATATGTAGTATGCCCTCTCATATTGCAATGAGTGTAAAGTTTCTCCAGCTTCTGTAGCCTTCTGATCTCCTTCCAGTCCTTTCTATAAGTCTGATTCCCAGCTAATCCTGATATCTAATTGCTCTGACCATGCTTACTTGCAGCAAGTGCACTTGATTCCATTGAGCCTCCCCCTGTCCCTGAAGAGTCTTGAGTTCCACCTTCAACCTGCTGAAGGATGTAATAAGTCTGCTCAAGGAGGGTAAGGGATCCATGGCTAATATCTGATTCTTTCCAGCCTCATAGTTGTCATTCAGAGTCATCAAAAGCTGCATTAGATGATTCTTGGACTCAATATCAACAATTTTCTTGACCAGATTGCATGAGCACTGATAAATAGCTCCACAAGAACATTCAGGCAAGCTTTCAAGCACCTGTAATTCATCCCAATACTTCTTCAAAGTATTGTACAAGTCAGCCAAGCTCATATTTCCTTGAGACACTTCTCCAAGCTTCTTTTTGATCTTAAAAATCATGGGAGCATTAGATTGACTAAACCTCTCCACAATCTCCTCCCACAACTGCTTTGCCGAGTTAACAAACATAAAACTCTCAGCAATATTCTTGGCCATTGAATTCAACAACCAACATCTCACCATGAAATCCGCTCTAAGTAATCTAGGTAGTGAAATATAAAATGACACCTCAATAGATGAAGAATTGGTTCCAGTTGAGCGGCTTTGGATGCACAAATATGCTCCCAATTCATTCACCCAACTCCTCAGTGACGAGCACACAAATTGTGAGGTATTTCCTATACCTGGAAATGTATTTTCAAAGCACCCACACCAACGGCTATGTGCTCTTCCAACCTTGCAGGCTTGCACCTTATTATTGAATTCAAATTGTTAAGTTCTGATTACCCCATTTCTTTTTACGGGTTCTTTTAAGGTTGAAACAAGGACTTCAGAGGAAGTTCATTTGTATCCAACCAAGAAAATATCAGACCTCTAGGAGCTCAAGGGATACAACCAAGAAGTTAAAAAATGGTGAACCACCAGATCAAAAGGTTTGTCATTTGTGATGAAGTAATTTCGTTTTTCAGCTAAGCATGGATTACACTTCAAGTCAGTAAAGAAGAAATAAGGATTATAGCAATATATATGAATAAAGATTATAGCAATCACTATAACAGTTAGAATAATTTCTCTTAGTGGATTTAATGTCCTTTATAAATTTCCATGTAAAGTTCTTTTTCTGTTAAAATGCACCGTCTGTTGGAGAGAGGACAATATACTGTAGCAGAATGAATGTATCTGTAGAATTTTAACTGATGATGCATTGGGATAGTGTGCTGATTTTAATTCAATTTGCACACTCATATTGGTTATTCTTAAATTAGTTCATTGATTCCAATTGTTAGGAAACTTATTCATAAATTTGATCTATTCTCATCAAATACGGAGTTATCAAATACAGCTCACCCAACTCAAAGAAACCATTTGAAAAACAATCATAACTTTTCCGCGAGTATCGGATTGAAACATATAATATAGGTCTATTAATTTTTAGCCGAGCTAAATCACAATGTTATTCGATGATTAATGCCCAAAACACCTCCTGATACATTCAACAATTAACACCTCTTTGACTGTATCTCTCGATCACATTCCAAACTTGCAATTCTAATGATCTGTTAAAGCAGCTCCAAATGTATGATTCACTTCACATCTGAACCCCCTCCTAAAATGGCAATGCAGTTAGCCTCCACCACGCAAACGAACTGAAAGATCGAGAGTATCATTGTTGTGGATGTCATATTGCGCGAGCCAACTTTCAGGAGGAGATAGATACTTTCCTTTAAAGATTAGCTTCATGTCATTAGCAGGAAAGCACTCTATATCCTGGAGCTTTGACTTGACACTGTCTATGGTGTCATAGCTCCCCACCTCCATGGCTATCGTCTTCCCCGACACCGTCTTCACAAAGATCTGCAGGTCTCCCATGAGACACATCACTAGTAGCAAGGTGTAAAACAAAAGGGACAAATCAACAACGGAACCAACAAATGATGAAGTCAAGATATATAACAACTGATTCAGTAAAAGTGATCACCTAAAATCCGTAAAACAGCTTAATGTTGGACAAGAGAGAGCGGCCGGGCAGAGTAAAACCTAGAAGATCAATTGAAGGGGAATTTGTAGTGTATAAGATCTTCAATCTATCTAATTAAAAAAAAACACTTCAATCGTTGTTTTAAAACATCTCTAAATAAAAACACTATGGATCAAACACAGTGGTAACAAGTTGAGACCCACGTGTACAAGGTGCACGTGTACAAGGTGCTAAGTCATAGGTTCTCATTGCACTTCAATGCAGCACCTCAACTACAAGATGGACTAATCAATGAGAACCTACCCATGGAGGCGCTATAACGATGAAGAATATGTGCACAGATATTTACTTTTTGCTTGCTGCTGTGCACAACCATGGAAGGCCGCCAGAATATGACAAATACAAGATCTAAGCCCAGGACTCATGTGTGTAGGCAACCTTTTGGCCTTGTTGCTTCTCCTTTGTAATTGGTCTTTGTGTTTGTACTGAAAAAGGGGTAATTTTGTATCGATAGGCTGAATTTAGAAACAGGGTGCTCTATGTGTTATGGTGTAACCTCCTCGATGGCCGAGCCGAAGGGGAGGGTACCTCATAACATATAGAGGTGTGTGTCCGACTTCGGATAGCCGTGGCTTGAAGAGACAGGATCCACACATGGACATTGTCCCCCACCCTAATGGTCAGATGCAGGATGTGAGCCTTACTCACTTTCATGGCTACAATAGAGCTAGTCTCGGTTGTGCCTAAGGGTCGAACCTCAAAATTTGTACATATCTAATTTCTGCAATATATTTACCTTTAAAATAAAAAAAAAAAAAAAAAAAAAGTTGAGACCCAGTATGATTTGAGTTAGCTAAGAACAGGGGATCACTAAAATTGCCTTGAGGTTCTGTTGCTGTACTTGAGTTAACACTCATTTTGGCTACGACGACGACAAAAGCGAGCAAAAAAATCAAGCATGTACCTCTGATACCATGTAAAAGAGATCTTTTGATGAAAGATCTGGTAACATCTGCACCAGATTCACAAGAATCAAGCAACAAAACCTAGAAGATCAATTGAAGGGGAATTTGTTTTATTTTTTATTTTTTTATTTTTTTTTATAGTAGGCAAAAAATTGAAGGGGAATTTGTTGATCTAGTTTAGCTCGCTGCCTTTGGAGGCGCTGCCGGGAGGCTGTATATATAATCAATTGTACCTAGCTAGAAATCCATATAGCCAAGACTTAAGTGCGCTTTAAATTTAGGTAATGACCTTCAAACTTTTATGATATAAATTATTCAATAGTCAAACTAAATGCCTAAATATAGTAAAATTTGTTGAGAAATTTTTACAATTTATGAACCATAAAAAAAAAAAAAAAAAAGGGAAAATCGTCAAGGGCTTCAAGATTCCCACCTTATTCTCCCTTGTCTCATTTTCTATCTCATATAGGCACCTTCTTTCAAAAGCCTCCTAGCTAGAAGATCTTTCTCTTGCCTTGTTGCGAAATCCGTATTTGTTTTGCATCTCCTCCTCTCTTGAATGGATGCAGGGCTTCACAAGAAATCCATCAGGGGTTCAATCTAACTATGCTTGCTAAGATGGGATGGCGTGTCATGACTGAACCTGATAGTTCCTTTGCTTGAAAATCAGGCAGTGTCTTATGGTCATGTCGATCTCTTTGACTCTTTTGATAGTTCAACTCATCACCTTGGAAAAAGATGGTTGGATGAAAAATCAGTGCACCAAACATTCCAGAGTTTACAAAAGATAGATAAACAGAGTTTTGAGTAGCTGTAGACAAAGAAATCAAACCTTGTTGGAGCTCAACATGCTTCCATTAAGCTAATTTGATCAATCTGCTCTTGATGATCTTTTTGCCTTGCTGAACATTTCGTTTGATGCTCGATCACATTCTTAAACAAATTATTAAAAAATGAACCGCTTTGGGAGAGGATTGTTACCTCAACTTCTCTTCTCAATAGTTTTATTTACAGAGTAGCTGACATGCATCCAGTTCACCACCTTGGCAAAAGAGGGTTGAATGAAAAACCAAACCAGGACGAAGCAAATAACCAATTCAAGATAACTAGTTGTGGTTACAAAGCAAATAACCAATCATTGTGGCTTTCTTTTATTGGTTTGAAGCTTTCTTTCATTTCATTTGCAGAGAATTGCTATCTTCTTGGCTTGTGGTGCTTTTAAATATTTTACTCATCCATTGCTTTTTTTATTCATACCTGCGACAAGAAATGAAAATTAAATAATTGTTGGCTTTGGAGATATGTATTCTACTGTATCACATATAAGCTACTCACTCATCAGGCTGTCGGATTTGTAACTGGCCAAGGGCTTGCTGGTGTCGAAGGCAATCGGGGAGTTCCTCTGGAGATGGAAGCTCTTTAATAATTACTTCACTGAGATTGGGGAGGGATTCCCAATCCACACACCTTTTCTGTTGTTGTATTCCCCACAACTCCACCTCTTCTGGGCATCCCCACATTATGAATTTCCGGAGGGCATTGAGACGTGCAATGCGCAGGCTCTTCAGTTGTTGGCAGCCTATAATCACAAGAGATGCGAGAGATGGAAGCGCTTCAACCTCAACACTCGTAAGCCCATTACAATTGCTGATTTCTAAAACTTCGAGAAGCGGGAACATTAGTAGCCTCAGATTCTTCAAGTAATCACATTGAACAATAAACAACTCTTCCAGAGATGATGGACTAGTGGTGATCAAACATTGTTGCAGCAACCCATCATCCACATTGTTGATCTCTAGGCTCCGAACACATGGACATAGCGGGAAGGACGACAACTCTTCACATCCTCCAATACGTAGATTAGAAAGAAGAGGGAAGGAGAGAGACAGATCAGGAGATGCTCTTCTAGCTGATGATGCCTCTACTTTCCTCCTCGACCATCCCTTCAATTTTGACTCATGCATTTGAAGTTCCTCCAAAAGAGGGGAAAACAAGGAATTATTAGTAATATAACCTGCTGCTACCGTTGTATATTCGGGGTCCACCTCTTCCTCTTCAATGTATTCTAACTCCTCCAATTTGTAAAGACTCAGTTCCAAAAGATTAGGAAGGCACCTCAAAGGTGGGAGATATTTTACTTTGGAACATGGGTGCAAATATAGAATTGTAAGGTTAGGTAGGAAGGAAGGGCGATTGGACCAATGTGCTATTCTCCTGCCCGGGTAATCACGTATGATTAGAGATTCCAAGGATACAGGTAGCTTCCAGCATTCCTCTCCATCCCAATTGTCTATGTAGCTATCAAAACTAATTTCCAAACATCCTTCCAGCTGCAATCCAGACAGCTGATCAAGCCCACTTGTTTGAACCCCCTCAATAGCTTTCCCCACCTTAAAATCACTCAACTTCTGTAAACAAGTCAGCTCCCCCATCCCTGCTGGCATATACGTCACCTCATTACACGCATCTATTTTCAAATGCCTCAGATTGATCAATTTTCTGAAACTATCAGGTAACGCTTTTAGTTCTTGACACCATCCGAGGTCCAGTGTAAGCAAATTCAATAGATTCGTCAAGGAATCGGGAAGACTTTCAAACTCGTTATAGGACAGGTTAAGATATCTCAAGTGTTTTAACTCGCCAATACAGCTCGAAACAGTATGAAATGCCAACATTGACAAACTCAATGCTCGCAAACACTTTCCGTACTGGAATTGTCGATCTTCATCCTTAACCCGCCAGCTGCGTATAAATAATAATGAACGTAGTCGGTTGGTATTTAACATATGTGAAGTATCTACATCTACGTCAGGACCAATACTGACATGTCGTGCTCTCTTATTCAACTGAGTGGTTGGCTTGGTTAGCGGGATAATTTCCTCCCCTACTGCCCATTGCGCTAGATCATGAATTAAATCGTGCATTTTTAATGAGCAGTCCGTATTTTCAAAAAAAGACCTCCTGTACGAGTCCATAAAGTACGAGTAACCCGCCTGCTCAACAGTCTCCAGTTCATGAATGGGCTTAATATATCCCTGTGCAATCCAAAGATATATTAAGTCATCCACCTCAAAAACATGATCTTTTGGAAACAAGGAACAATAAGCAAAGCAAGGCTTCAAGTTGACCGATAGGTGGTCATAGCTCAATTTTAGGGTCTGCATAACTGAATCACCACTCAACTCTACTTTTGACAACTCAATATCTTTAAACGATTTCCATTCTTCGATGGTATCTTTCGTGTAAAGAAGGCTTCCTACACTCCTTACGGCTAGAGGAACATTTGCACACTTCTTCACAATCTCTCTTCCGAGGCTAACCCACATCGGGTCTTTCTCTTGTTCTGGAGTAAAGGCTACTGATTTGAAAAGATCCCAAGACTCATTATCTGATAACCCCCCAACTCATGAGGTTCTACTGCACCCACAACCCTTGCAACCGATCTGGATCTTGTAGTAACGATTATCTTGCTTCCCTTTGCACCACCGTTTAACAACCTAGTTCGGTTTATCCACCTCCCGTGATCATCATCCCACACATCATCTAGCACGAGTAAAAATTTCACACCCATGACCGACTCCCTAATTTTGGTCTGTAGCTGGCTGAGAGTAAAATCACAATATTTTTCCTTACATATAGATTGAAAGACTTTTCCAGTGACTTCTTTATCATCAGATGTATCGGAAATGCATGCAAACCATCTATTTTCAAAATTCATCTTAACCTCCTCATCATTGTAAACAAGTTGAGCGAGTGTCGTTTTTCCCATACCCCCTACCCCAACTATTGCAATGACTGAAATATCTTGATTTGACCTATCATCCAAGAGCAGTTCAAAAATGACTTTCTTGTCTTCATCTCTACCAACGACATCCTTGGAGTCCTCTATATTCTGGAGCTTTGACTTCACACTGCCTGTGGTGTCATAGCTCCACACCTCCAAGGCTATCATCTTCCCCGTCAACGTCTTCACAAAGATCTGGAGGTCTCCCCTGAGACACAGCACTAAGAGCAAGGTGGATCCCTTTCGGATTATATAGTGAGCCATCGTGTAGCCATCTTTCAAATGGTCACTCCCGAAAATGAGCCTATAGTGGTGAGGCGGAATGCCCTCTTTGTCCTGAATTCTCATCTTCACCTTTTCAACTGTGTCGGATTTTTTCACCAAAAGGCTGAAGGTCTTGCCTGCGAGGGTCTTCACCAAGATCTCAACAAAGCCCTTGGAAAGGAGCAATAGGTCGATAGTCGATTCATTCACAATGTTGTAGTCAGCCAGGGTCCTGAAATCTTCACCAAGATCTCAACAACGGAACCAACAAATGATGAAGCTAAGAGATGACAGTCAAGATATAGACTACTGGCCAAACACAAAAATCACTGAAAATGATCCCCCTAAATTCTTGCAATCGTGGACTTGAAAAGAAACACCAAATGCATAAAAATAACAACTGATTCAGATACTGGAAAGGTAACCCTTAATTTTTGCAATCGTGGAGTTGAAGAAGACAAGAAAGACGATTAAGAGTGATCGAATAGGGACTCGCCTGAAAAGATCCGTAAAACAGCTTAATGTTGGACAAGAGAAAGTGGTCGGGCAGAGTAAACCCTAGAAGATTAACTTAAGGGGAATTTGTTCTAGCGTACGTATAAAGACTTCAACCGTTGTTCTAATTTCTAAAACATCTCTAAATAAAATTAAAAATAAATTTAATTTAATTGTAGTTAAATAGTGAAAGAACTAGCTTAGTATCCCGTGCATTGCACGGACTTTTGTTTAAAAATATATATTTATATAATTTCATTCATTATTCTTGACATAAATATTACTCCATCTGTCTCGAAATTTAGGTCGTTTTAGGTATATATTCTTGTATAAAAATAAATGTCATTTTAGGTTTTCTAGGTATGAGATAGTAATGTTTTGTATCGATTTGTTTGTTTTTTACTTTCTTTATAGATTTTAATTGGTTAAAAAATGTAGTGGGTATTAAAAACCAATACCCTAAATTTTATGAAAAATTGATATTGGAATGATATATGATGTTGATTGAGGGGTGAGTGTTTTATTTAAATTTGTGTAAAACCTTAAAACGACTTAAATTTTGAGACGGATGGAGTATAAGTATAGTAAACAAATAAGCATTTCCTAACATATTGAATAATGAAAATAAAAATAAAAAGGCTAAATATAAATTTTAATAATTGGAATCAAATTGAGATAATTAAAAAATATTATAAGTATTACTAAGTAGTTAAAAAAAGAAATTATTTGGTTAAATGTACATTTACATATAACATTTTGGTTAAATGTCCAACCTAATCCCACTTTTGATAAATGTCCAATTTTTTTTGTAATCCTCGTACTACCCTTGCCTATTAAATTATACCCTCAGTTTTCTTTTTCCTATCAAACAAAGATCGAGATAAGCATCCGCGAGGACGATGTTGAAAAAGGACTCCTCGGTGGTCGTGGGAAGGCCGGAGCAAGCACACGCCTCCGAGAGGGAAGGCCATGGTCGTCGGATCTGGAAAATCAGTGGATTTGGATTATCGAGAGACAACGCTCGATCTGATGACGTCAATCCGGAGCGAGCACTTGATCTGATGAATATGATTTTATTTGATCTTATCCAGTGAATATCTAAACTAACAAACAAATCATATCTTAAGTGATTTGTTTAGCAAAATCTTCCATAAACTTAATTATATAACCATGGCTAAATTATAATTAAAAATCTAAAATTTATTGATTAAAAAGTGGTTCAAACATTATATATTTAATAAAATTGGCACATAATTAAATTTTGAGTACTAATTTAACAAAATAATCAGAAGTGAAAATATAATTTGAAAACAAAGATATACTATGTACATGGTATGTTAATTTTTCAATTAATTATGTGCACATATCTATTAATTCTAGGCCCATATTTACCACGTGTATATCGGAAATACATGTATATGATATTGCATAGGACAATAACCACAGTGGACATGGCTAAGTTACAAATCGTAGGAGTTTAGAAGATGGCAAGGAAGATTTATCGATGGATTTCAGTCATGGACCAACTTGGCGTTAATATCAATTAGTTGTAGGATTGATGGATGTAGAATAGCGGAATTGATGTAAAGTCCTCCTTGAGGGTTTCCATTCATTGATATAACATATATATAGGTTACACAGGTATTGGGTCTTAACGGGCTTTTAGCCCACTATACAATATGAAACCTATGTAATCTATCAAACCCCCGCAGTCGAAACGGGAGGTGTCCGTACAGTGAGACTGGAACGAAAATCAATGAACAACTGTCTAGGTAAACCCTTGGTGAATATATCAGCGTACTGATAAGAGGACGGGACATGTAGAACGCGGACATGTCCAATGGCAACCTTGTCCCTGACGAAGTGGAGATCAAGCTCAATGTGCTTCGTGCGTTGATGCTGGACTGGGTTGCTAGCCAGGTAGACGGCGGAGACGTTATCAGTGTAGACCAGAGTGGCCTTCTGCAAGGGGCATCGAAGCTCAAGCAGGAGATTGCGGAGCCAAGAGCACTCGGAGACAACGTTGGCAACGCCCCTGTACTCGGCTTCAGCGCTGGAGCGAGACACGACGGACTGACGCTTAGCTGACCAGGACACAAGAGTGTCATTGAGGAAGACACAGTAACCAGACGTGGAGCGACGTGTGTCTGGACAACCACCCCAATCCGCATCAGTGTAAGCCACAAGGTCAAGCTTAGAGGAAGGAGTGATGGTGGTGCCGAGCTCAAGGGTGCCGCTGATGTACCGAATGATCCGCTTCAAAGCCTGAAAGTGAGGTTCCCTAGGGGCATGCATGAACAAGCAGATCTGCTGAACGGCATAACTGATATCAGGCCTGGTGAAAGTGAGATACTGAAGAGCACCAGCGAGGCTCCTATACAATGTCGGATCGTCAACCAAAGGACCAGAATGAGCACTGAGCTTGTTGGATGTATCGACGGGATTACAGTTGACCATCTTAGCCCGAGCAACAATCTCAGCAGCATACTTACTTTGTGAGAGAAAGAGACCAGACGCATGCCGCTGAACAGCAACTCCCAAGAAGTAAGACAGCGGACCCAGATCAGACATGGCGAATTCCGCACTCAACCTCGAGATGATGGACGTTCGAAGAGCATCAGAGGAGGCGGTGAGAATGATGTCGTCGACATAGAGCAGCAGGAAAGCCAAGTCCGAGCCTCTGCGATAGATAAACAGAGACGTATCCGATCGGCTGCCAGTGAAACCCAAGCGGAGCAGATGAGAGGCAAACCGCTGGAACCATGCCCGTGGAGCCTGTTTCAGACCATACAGAGAGCGCTTGAGGAGACAGACATGCTTTGGACGCTCAGCATCAGCAAACCCCGGAGGCTGAAACGTGTAAACCGTCTCATTCAGATGACCATGCAAAAAGGCGTTCTTGACATCCAGCTGATGGATGCCCTAGTTGCGCGACAGAGCCAGACTCAGGACCACTCGAATAGTGGGAGGCTTGACCACAGGGCTGAAGG
The DNA here is from genome assembly GCA_037127255.1 of Persicaria tinctoria. Classification (NCBI taxonomy): domain Eukaryota; kingdom Viridiplantae; phylum Streptophyta; class Magnoliopsida; order Caryophyllales; family Polygonaceae; genus Persicaria; species Persicaria tinctoria. The sequence continues at coordinate 76,401,813 of JBANSL010000013.1, forward strand.
TCTCATCACAATCAATACCTGCCTGCTGAGATCTACCGTTCACCACCAGACGGGCCTTGTAGCGCTCCACTGTCCCATCAGAGCGGAACTTGTGACGGAAGAGCCACATACAGCGAATGACATTCGCCTCAGGAGGGCGAGGAACAAGAACCCAAGTACCATTCTTCGTAAGGGCCCTGTATTCGTCGAGCATAGCCGCCTGCCAATTCGGGTCGAGGAGGGCTGTTTTGTGGGAGGTGGGAACGGGGGAGAGGGAGGTCTGGGTGGAGGCAGAGGGTGAATGGGAGTCGGGAAGGATGGGGGCAGAAGAGGGTAAGCAAGGGGAGGAGGGGGCGGCGGGGGCAGATGCGGCGGGCGCCGCATGGGGTGCGACGGGCGCCGCATGGGGTGCGGCGGGCGCCGCATGGGGTGCGGCGGGCGCCGCCAGGGGCGGGTTTCTTGCGGCGGGCGCTGCAAAGTGGGTTGCGGCGGGCGCAGCATGCCATGCTGCGGCCGCCGCGCGTAGGGGAGGCGCTGATGCGGTGGCCGTCGCACGTAGGTGAGACGAGGTTTTTTGGCGGGGTGATGGGAGGTGGATAGCGGGGTGATGGGTGGTGGTCATGGATACGATCTGACGGGGTCGGAAGACACCGGAGACGCTGCGGGTGTGTGGTCTGGTGGTAGATGGTGGCGGGGGAGGTGGGGGAGACGCAGGAGCACCGGGAGAGCTCTGGGGAAGAATGAAGTGAGGGAATGGTGACTCAGACTCTGTCGACGACACAGGAGGTGTGGGAGATGCGAAGGGAAATCGCGACTCATCAAAGGTGACATGACGTGAGAGAATGATCCTGTGAGTCTTGATATCGAGGCAAATGTAACCGCGATGATCAGACGGGTAGTCAAGAAAGACACAAGGGGTAGAGCGAGGGTGAAGCTTGTGTGGGGCGGTGGATGCCTGATTAGGGAAGCACAGGCAACCAAAGGTACGAAGGTGATCATACCTAGGCTCGGCGTAATAAAGTGTCTGAGCTGGCGAGTGATTGTGTAGGGTAGTGGAAGGGAGAATGTTTAGGAGATAGCATGTGGTGGATAAGGCGTGAGGCCAATAGGGAAGGGGAATAGATGCGTGGAAGAGGAGAGAGCGCATCATGTTGGTAATGGTTCTGATGATTCGTTCTGCCTTGCCATTCTGCTGAGAAGTATAGGGGCAAGACAAGCGATATGAGATCCCATTTGCGGCAAAGAAGGAGTGAAAGTCTTTGTTGTCAAATTCACGACCATTGTCACATTGGAAACATTTGATGGACATGTGGAATTGTGTTTTGATATAGGTATGGAATCTGGCAAAAATAGGAAACACTTGGGACTTGAAATGCAACGGGAAGACCCATAAGTAATGAGTGTAATCATCCAGAAACAAGAGGTAGTACTTATGACCCTCCTTGCTAGGCACGGGAGAGGTCCAAATGTCGCTGTGAATGATATCAAAGGGAGCAAGGGTAGTGGTCAAAGACCGTTGGAACGGCAGTCTGGCATGTTTGCCTAGTTGGCAGGAAGAGCATAAACCAGAGCGTGGGTCTTTAGTACAGGCGACAAGGTTCTGGGAACGGAGGACATCTAGAACGGCAGTGCTGGGATGGCCCAGGCGTGCATGCCACAGGCTGGACGATGATGCCGAGAGGGCGACCGGATACGACTGACTGGACGCAGGAGGTGGTGTGACAGGGTAGAGCTCCCCGGTGCTGTTACATCTCATGCGAGTAACCCCCGTAGTAAGATCGTTCACAGAGAAACCATAGGGATCAAACGTAAGGGAAACATTGTTGTCAGTAGTGAACCGACGGACAGAGATAAGGTTTTTGACAATCTTTGGGGCAATAAGGACATTGTTGAGGTGTAGTGGGTGGGTTGGGGTCTGTAATTTGGCGTGCCCAATTCCCAAAGTGGCAAGACGACCACCATTTCCGACGATAATAGAGTGGGCAGGGCCCTTAAAAGAAATAGAGGAGAGGTTACCTGAGGAGTTCGTCATGTGGGAGGTGGCACCAGTGTCCATGTACCAAGAAGAGTCTGAAGATGTCGGCTGCGTAGAGGAGAATGCGTGATGCAGAGCTGGCGGAACATAGCCTGGGTCAGACGATGTCAGAGAGGCCTGAGGACTGGCATGTCGAGGGATAGGATATCTAGAGTATCCAGAGAAGGCGTGATGTTGGTGATCGTAGAGAGCCATGGTAAGAGGTTTTTTTTTTTTTTTATGCCACCTAACTTAATAAATAATTAAGTTAGGGTCAGAAACGAAAATAGGAGAACACAAGGGCTGTTTTTGGAATTTCTTCAAAAGTGATTCTTTCTTCTCCGTTGAAACATGTACAGAGACGGGGAGGAGGGCTGCGGTTGAGGTCGGGCACGGGGTCACCGAATCGGGGCTCGGTGAAGTTCGGCGGCTGCAGGTAGTGTCGGCGGGGGAGGTATCGAAGAGAAAGGGCCGGATTTGGGATTGGCGGCAGTCGAGAGAGAGGGTGTGGGGGGGGGGGGGGGGGGTGGCGGAGGTGTCCGGATCTGGGGCTCGAGGGTGGATTGGGGGTTCAGCAGGCCGGATCTAGGCTCGAGGGTGGCCGGAAACAATGGCGGGGTGCCGGATCTGGTGTGGGAGGTGGTCAGCGGTGGATGCTGCTGAAGGAGGGAGCTCGGATAGGCGGTGCAGGGGATCCGAGGAGGGCGGATCCGGCGACGGTGGCCTTGGAGAGGGAGAAGGCGGTGAGGAGGAAGGTCAGAGGAAGAGGGAGGATCAATTTAGGGTTCCGTTAGGAAGAAAAGGATGTGATACCATGTAGAATAGCGGAATTGATGTAAAGTTGACGGAGGTAAAGTCGTTGATTTCCCTTGCCAAAAATAATTCCCAAACGAACAAACTAGTATAGTATGCAAGTAAGGGGTCGAACCCTAGAGAATCAAGTATTTCTAAATATTGTGTATTTATCAATATAAAAAGAAAAGATTTTTATGAATGAAAATAAAAGAAAATAATATTGACAAAAGCAAATAAAGGATAGAAGAAAAGCGTTTCCACCTACAAGTTCTCGACTTTGGTTGGTTTTATTGATCATCGAATCCTTTTCAAGCTATTATCGTTTCCTACGAATTCCTCTCGTCTTGGTTTAAGTAGATTAAAAGTCCTACGAGTCCAATTAATCCCTTACACCTCATTGCAACCTTAACACGGTCAAGATTTAACAAAGAGATAGCAAATAGTCCCAAGAACTTGAGCATATAAATAACACCAATTAAACACGGTAAATCAATGTTTAAGATATATGTCAACTCCGTACATAATCATGCTTCAAACACGGAATCCACAATCTTATGCGTGCTACTACGGAAATAACACAAATACGAAAGTATTAAATCCTAGCATGAAATCAATATTATCAAGGTAGCTAATCAAGATAACATCAATAACATAATCAATATCACACAAAGAAGTTGAAAGAATTAAAGAGGAAAAATAACTTGAATTAGAAACTCACAAACCACCAACCAAGTCTCGAAAGTGTAGGCGGAAACTACAAAATTAGCCAAACATGGCTTACCTAAGCTTTCTTCTCTTCAATGGTGATTTCTCTACTTGGAATTAATTCCTTCCCCTAAAACTAAGCCTAGAACATCCTATTTATAAGCCTAATGTCTTCCATAAAAGGTAGATAAAGATAGATAAAAGATAGAAACTTCCTAAACAAACTAGATAAAAGATAGAACTTTCCTAAATTAATTCAGCGTCGGAATCCGCTGGCAGCGAGAAATTTCCGCTGGCAGCGAATGGCCTTGATTGAGCTTCTGTTGGATTTCCGCTACCAACTCGCTGGCACACTCGCTGGCAGCGACTTTCATGCCTTAGAATTTTCTCACAAGCTTCTCGGGTACTTCCTTTCCGCTTCCGCGAGTCACCATTTCCGCTGCCGCGAGTCATCATTTCCGCTGCCGCGAATCCGGCCGTCCGCTGGCAGCGACTCCATTCGCTGGCAGCGAGTTTCCTTTCGCTGGCAGCGAGTCATGCTGCTCCTGGACATGCTTCCGCTGACTCCAGTCGCTGGCAGCGAGATTCCATTCGCTGGCAGCGAGATGTGCTGGCTCCTGGACCTGCTCTCACTGACTCCATTCGCTGGCAGCGAGATCCCATTCGCTGGCAGCGACAGATGCCCAGAAGCTCGATTCTTCATTGTTCTTCCCTCTTTCTTTCTCTTCTCCTTTCTTCCTCTTCTTAGCTTGATTTCTTGACTTCACTTGGCCATGTTTAACAGCTTTCCCTTGCTTTCCACCATGTCGGATCTACGATTTTGCATAATTCAACCGAAATAGCGTAGATTCCGAACTTTTCCACAAAAAGTGTTTTATCTAAATTAACACTAAAACATGCATATTCTACAATGTAAATGCAACTAAATTATCCTATAATGCCCATTAGAAATGTGCATTATCAAAAGTCCTCCTTGAGGGTTTCCATTCATTGATATAACATATATATAGGTTACACAGGTATTGGGTCTTAACGGGCTTTTAGCCCACTATACAATATGAAACCTATGTAATCTATCAATGGATTTTTAATTAACCTGCTCACACATAAGTAAACACAAAGAAATTAAATTGATATCTTGCTAACATATATAGCACAACTGTGAGAAGAAATGGAATTCTCAAACAATTCACATCTCCAAACAAATTATACAAAACCCACGAACAATAAATAAACATCTCTATAAAGAAAAAATCACAATCACTGGGGAAAAACCAAAAAGATTAATTAGATATCATTCTCTGCAAGAGAAAAAAGGAACATATCATTCTCTGCAAGAGAGAAAAGAAGACAAAAACAAAACCACACTGATTTGTGTACCGATAATCATAATTGACAATCAGGAAGAAAAAACACCGGAGAGAATGAGAATATACGAAGTATGTTTGAACGAATGCAGATAACTAATACCATATATAAAATAAATGGAATCCGCATTAGCTTGCCCTTGTATTTATAAGATGAAACCAAAAGATTAATTAGATAACTTCAAATCGAATCGAATTGGAAGTATTTAGTGTTACGTTGAATGATTTCAAGTACATCTTGACTAAGGATTCCACGTAGCAACACAAAGTCGATCGATTTCACATCAATTTTCCGAGTAGTTAACCCAAGTAGAATCAATGGAATCGTAATTAATCGGATAACCTGATAAGGAAGAGGGAAGTTGTGGTGGGATTAAAATCAGGTAAATTAGGGTAGAATCAATAACCTGCATCTGCAAATTTGATTATGTTAGATTAAGATATAAAAGCAACACAGCAGCACAAAAGCAAATGAATATAAAAATGTGAACAATTGAATCAAGAAGAGTTAGGGTAGTATTTATAACAGTAGTGTACTACGATTTTGGCGATGTGAATACTTTTTTTTTAAATTTCAAATTTCAAAATTGTACCCAAATCAGATTAGTTGATCTAAAGAATTGAAAAAACAAAAACTGATTTCAAAATTCAAAATTTTAACCAAATAAAAGATCATTGATTTTAGATATCTACTTTAAATTAATAAATAATTGGAAATAAAAATAAAAATTGACTAATCTGATTAATAACAATATGAAACCTAGAATTGACTAATCTGATTTTATAAAAATTATTTTAGTGATAAGATTGCAATAGATCCGGTAAGAGATTACATTACAAAGTGATAAGATCGGTGATAAAAAAAAAAAAAAAGTGATAAGATCTGCGTAAGTTTCTAGATTCTAGATTTGCATATATCCTCATGCAAACAATAAGATTACGTTTTGGTTAGTTAGTTAGTTTAGATATGACATATCAATTAGGTTAATTAGTAATTTAATTTTTAAATCTAATTCTTTTTGTATTATTAATCTTAAATAAAAAAAGCTAGCAAATCCTACTAATTAAAAAATCTATAAAAATTAACTAACAAATCCTACTTTAAAGGAGAAGTCGCCCCATGTCTTAGGCGACTTCTCCTTTAGTATTATAACTAGTGTAGGCCCCGTCCCGTGTACGGGAAATACATTAATACAATATTATAAATAATTTAGATAGATTTCAATAAAAAAATATAAATATATATCAAATTTTCACCAAAAATTAATATAGATATAAATAAAATTAGTTTGATAGATTATAAAAATCTAAATATCTTTTATTTAAATTCTCTCAAAATATAAATAAAATTCACATTATAAGGTAATTTTTTTTCTACTCTACAATTAATTGAATCTCATTTAATTTAATAGATACATGTTTTTTATTAAATATATAGTACGTTAGTTTACTGAAATATCTCTACACGGATGGATTTTAGCTACATATTATGGCTATATAATATTTTAATTATTTATTTTGACCTCAAATATAATATAGATAGAAATAAAATAACAATTATTAAATGATCGGTTTTGATATAAATAATTAAGAATAGAAGGATTACTCTTAGATTTGAACCTCGAAGAAATTGAACTATACAACAATCAATGAATTGATCAACCTTGCTTCATGATCATTAAAACGGATTGACAATCGACTCATTTGCATTTCAAAAAAATGTTCGAGTCGAATCGGGTTGAAGAACTCAAGCCATCCTCAACCACAAAGTACAAACAAAAAAATAATCTAGATATAAATAAAATAGCTCCTAACAAATATAACATATTTATCTATTAATATTTTTGGTAAGTATGACCATGAAATATTTTTTTATCTATATTTTTATAAATTAACTAAAATATATATAGATAGATTGAGACTTATACAATTTTCTATAAACTATGATAACATATTATTTTATTAATTTTTTCCTAGAATCAACCACAACACACCACATAATTTTTGGTGGGAGATATTATTATTATTATTATTATTAGTACGTTTAATTATATTGATTCTGCTATATTGATATAATTTTTTCCTTATAAGATATTTCATATCTATCCAATTATAAGAGTTAATGGTAAAATAAAATAATTTTTTTATTAGATTTCCTTTTTGACGGGAGAACGTTTTGCGAGACGCACTCACGCGCCGCCACGTAGGCAAATTCACTCACACGCCGCCACGCAGGACGCTATGCATCGGTTTTAGTATATGTACTAGTATCGTGGCCCGCGACTTTGCGCGGTTTCTTTAAAAAATATATTTTATTACTTACTTAATTTATTTTTAAACTATTATTTTTTATTAAATTATAAAGATTAACATTGATTTAATCTTTATTTTGAAAGTTTTCAATTAATCATAAACTAAACTAACCTTCTTTTTATTTAAAATCAATATATGGTTAGCAAGTATATAAATTACTACTTCGTAACAACTTAAAAAAAAAGGATAAATATTCATCATAATACCATGTATGATAAAGGATAAAATGATAAATCTATGTAGTAAAAATAATTAAATATATAATTTATATTATGTTTTAATCATATGCATGTATATTACAAAAAAAACATTATTTTTAAATTATAGTTCCATCTTTTTCATTTTTTTATTTCAAAAAACATTAATTCAATATTCATTATATTTATTATATACATTAAAAAGTTCATCATTTAGAAAAATCTATAAATATACATTCTCTGTTAATTTTTGTAAATCACAATCTACATATTTAACTTAATTTTATTTTGACTATTTTATAGTCATATAAAATAAGAACTTTTGTGTACAATTTTTTTAAATGTAAACTAATTTCTCACTAAGATTTTGTAAATTCAAAATATTTTATGTGGTACCTATTTCCAATAAATGATAGGTATTAACAAAGAAAAAGAAAGATAAATTATGTAAATTGGAGAAATAAAAATTCAATTTTATATTTTATCCAATTGGGATGTATATTAATTTTTATTATTATATTTTTTGTATTATTAAATGATTATGTAATTGTTAATGGTTAAATGGCCTAAGATTAACGGTTTGTATATATGTTGGAATTTAATATAAAAAAAAGATTAAATGACCTAAGATTAACGGTTTGTAATTGTAATATTATATAATTGTGTAATTGTTAGTGATTCATGATATACGGTTGTTTCATAAAAAAAATGATATACGCGCAAATAATAATACCAAATAATTGATAGATTATTTGATCTAAAAAGCTAAGTTTTCTAACTAATTAAAATATAAGGTTGAATATTTATTAAAAAAACATAATTAAGATATAAGGTTATATTGGATAGATTATTGAGTCTAAAAAGATAAGTTTTCTACCCAACTATTTGGCTTATTAATTGATGTGGCCCAAAAATATAATGTCATTTTAATCCAGAAAATGACACGCAAACAAAAATAATCCCGTTTAATCCAGAAAATTCCGTGGCAGCGAGGTCGCTCCAGCGGTCTCTGTTTTAGTATTTTATATAGATATAGATATAGATTTACGGAAATTTCACGACGTACCCTGAGGTATCGCGAAATTCACATGGTGACCAATTCTTTTACCTCTTTCACGTGGCATCCCTGAGGTTTGGGATTCTTTCACCTCGTGCCCTTTTCTCTTAAATTTACGTTCCGGCTATATACACCGCAAATCATGCACGTCCTTAAGGACGTGCATGACTTAAGGACGTGCAATATTAACCTTGTGATTTGCGGTGTATATAGCAACACCTAAATTTAACACTCCTCCGTTAACTTTTAATTAAAAAAAACAATATTGTTTAACCGGCCTGTATGTAGAAACGCGAGTTGCCCAGCGAAGAGGAGAAACCTGACAGGCGAGCGAACAGCTGCTGCAGAGGCTCAGGGGCGGACTCCGATAGGCGTCTCCGGCGTCGCTGGTGGTGGCGGACTCCGGCGTCGATGGTGGTGGCTGCTGCAGGGTCAGACCTCGGCAAATCGCTGCTGGAGATGGAAGTGGATTAGAGTAGTACATGCTCAGTTCAGCGGGTGTATCGACACGCAAAGTGCACCATCAAAGATGCAACCTGCATTCCGGTCTGTTGAGCTTGAATTTCATAAGTCATCACTGCAAAATATCCTCCAATAAGTTGTTGGGAATCAATCAGAAAAATGGATTATAAAACAATTGATGAATTGGCCTAAGAGAATTGTAAAACAATTGATGGATTATAAAACAATTGATGAATAGGAGCTTGAATTTCACTGCAAAATATCCTCCAATAAGTTGTCGACTTCCTGATTCAAGTTAATGGCCGGTGATGACAAATACAATTCAATCGGAGAAACATTTTGCAAAACAATATGGAATGAGAATTGAGCACGACGGATCAGAAGTAGCTGATTAGCAATCAAAATTTCCAGAATACCAGAAAATCAGTGGGAATCCGTCAGATTTCTTTCATCATCCGAAATCGTGTATCAACGTTCATACACGATTAGGCAAATTAAGCAAGGAACTTGCAGAAGAAAACGCCAATAATCATAAATGAACAAGAAGAAGAATCGAATAGATATACCAAACAAAGGGGTCCAGAGCCAAAACCCTCGGAAAATTCGGGAGTTGGTATATGCCTCCAGAACAAAGCCAACAAGCTATTTTGTGAGTTTGGCTAAAATTCAAGAGTTTGGCTAAAATTCGGGACAGATTTTGGGAGTTTGAGAAGGGTGTGCGTGCGTATGAGAAACTGATGAAGGATGAATTGATGAAGCGGAGACGGTGAGCGCTGAATATATAATAGAGAGGGGGTTAAGGACGAGGATCAAATAACAAAACCCTAACAAAACCCAACGCCGGCGAGGTCACCCCCTCCAGCAGCTGTTCGCCGAGGTCTGACTGTGCAGCAGCCAACACCACCGACGCCGGAGACTCGGAGTCCGCCACCACCACCGACGCCGGAGACGCCCTCCGCCTTCGCTGTCCCGCCCTCGTTCGCCCTTCCTCGAGCTGTTCGCGTTTCCTCCCCTGTGCAACGTTCTTTCTTTCTCCTGATAGTTTCAACTTTCAATTAAGAGAAAGGGCACGAGCTGAAAGAATCCCAAACCTCCGGGTATCACGTGAAAGAGGTAAAAGAATTGGTCACCGCGTGAATTTCGCGATACCTCAGGAGTACCTCGTGAAATTTCCGAAGAATTTAATACGAGTCAAGATCTTCTGCAACTCAAGGTGCACCACTAAATTGTTTCGAATGTAATTTTTACTTTTAAAAAAATTAAAAAATATATTTACATTTCACATATTTAGATATTTATAAACTTATATTGGAAAAACCCATATTTTTTTAATATAATTGATCTTTTAATTATATGAAATTACAAGTGACGGAAATCAGTTGTCATTATGCATTTATGGTAGTAAGGATTTGAATTTGAACATATGGAAATCAGAAAGCTTTGAGGGGAAAATTACAAGTGACGGAAAACAATCCCTTTATTGATCTCGTTTGAGTTTTGTTGCACAAGATTCCCTCCAAAGAATGGATGACTAGAGACTGTCTGATGTTGTTGTTGTTTTCAATAATTGTTAAGAATCTCGTTTGAGTTTTGTTGCACCTTAGATTTGAACCCTGTAGTTGTTTTGCATCTCCTCCTCTCTTGGATGGATTGGTGCCTTTGTGACAAGTGTTTAACATAATGATACTGATCCTCTTATTTGTTGTGACAGGGAAGTTTTCTCTTTGTCACAAGCGTAACATAAAACGGAAATTAGATGAGAAAGAAATGCACTCACAACTAATTGAAAATGAGAAGAACAGAAAGAATGAAGAGGGAAAGGAACAAGGCTCGAGGTAAATCTCCCAACGGGTGGAGTCGAACGGAAGAGCTAAGAATAAACCAGAACCAAAATCGGTGTTTTGCGATTAACTTCATCATGTACAAACGACTCTATAACACAACCAAACGAAACAGATTGGATTTGGATGAACGACGTACACAAACCCTAAGATAAAAAAAAAATCATGTGAAAACTAAGCCAAAAAGGGTTACCCATAAAGGTCGGGCTTGCTTAGAAAGGGATGTATGTTCCTCTAGCATGCGTTCCTTGTGGAAACCCAAAGATGATTTAAGAACGACATTAGAAAGAGAAGACATGGCGTATTTGACAATGGCATGGTGGAGTATATGATTCTATAGAACCAAAATTACTTTCGAGCATAGACAAATCCCTACTCCTCAGGATTTGGACAGGTTCATACAAAACCAAATCAACAATTGGAAAGCTACCAAAAAAATTTGAGGCAGATGGGGACGATCAAGCAAAACCAAACATCCCGATTCCCGAGGCTAGTGCCATGAAGAAAAAACCCTGCAAAATGGCAAAAACGAAGGGATGGATTTGTGAAAATCAACATTGAGGAATCCACAAGACATTAGGGAGAAAGTGCAATAGGTTTTATTATCATAACTGAGTTAGGAGAAAAGATCATGATACTATGATAGTACATGAGAGAATAGGGAAACAAACACCACTTAAAGTAGAAGCATTTGATGCGCTAAAATGACTAAATGCCAAAATAGAACAAGGATATAATAACATAATTGTTGAAGGAGACAACTTTGATATACCCATGAGAAATTAAGATGATCATTTCAGATGCTCTGATCTTCCTCGGCAAATTCCTCTGTGTTTCACTGACTCGTACTCAAGACAATGAAAACAATGTGGTGAGAATCTAAAAAAACTAAAAATGTTCTTATTTTTGTTTTCAAGGAAGAAAATTTATTTTATTTTCATAAGGTAGGAATTGAAAGCTTAAGTTTAATTTTCCCATCAAATTCCACCAGTGTGGTGAGATTTATTTTCCTTTGATTTCTCGCCCATTGATTGCTATTTTGCTATGGTTTATAATATAAAAACTTTTAAACTAATTTCTCCAAACAAAGAAAATTACTTCCCTCTTATTCTATTTCATAGTGAAGCTACAAATGCATTGAAATGTACAAGCCTCGTGGGAAGCCTATGTATGACATCGATGTTAATTTCAATCCTCTGCTTTTAATTTATAAACAACCAGTTTAAGATAGAAACTAGCTTGTAGTGAGTTTACAGACACAAACACAAAGAAACAACGAAGAGAGCAATGGATTGAACCAAGAAAGCGTTTTACAACCAAATCGAAAAGCAATGAAAGAAAGTAAAACGACGATCAGTTAGCCTCAACTAGGACACCAGTCACCAAGGCTAGGACCAGAAGGGCAACGAAGCTACCAATCTCTCAGCTCAAGTGTTTCAATCTGTGTGTTTGGATGGAAGGGAGCTCGTTCAACACTCACTAAGCAGCTAGGATGTAGAAACCCTAGAAATCGCCATAGGAGACAAGAACGGAGCTACAGTAAACCTAACAGCTCTCTCAATAAGTTTAGGGTTTTGGAAAACCTTAAATATGAGAGCCATCAGCTGTGCTTCATTGCCAGCTAATGGAAAACCTCAACATGTGCAACCGAGTGGGCTCAAAGCCCATGGGCCTCTGAGATCACAGATTTGGGTCAAGCCCAAATCTACAATACAATCAGTAGCATATGCACAGTTTTATAACACTTAGAATTAAAACACAAAGCTAAGAGATGAGCTTTACAATTGCCCTCCTAATTCTAAGTTTACACATATCGTAAAACATCCTTGTTGTAGTGTGAACTGGGTTTACTCCTTTATCTATCATCGGCTATTTCATACCCTTCTCAGCTCAGTTGGTCTTGATCACGTGCAGAAAATCCCTACAAAAAAGAAACTTATCAGTGGTCACGATCTTAGTACCAAAGTCTGCAGGATTAAGATTTCCATCAATCTTCTTAACAATAAGAAGATTTTTGGATACCAACACACGTATGAAGTGGTAACGAACATCAATGTGCTTAGTCCTCTCATGATAGACAGGATATTTGCACAAGTATAGTGCACTCTGACTATCCATATGCAACACAGATTTATAGTTCTTTCTATTTACCTCCTTCAAAATACTTTGGAGCCAAATTGCTTCTTTAGAAGCTTCAGTTGCAGCAATGTACTCAGCCTCTGTAGAGGAAAGAGCTACAATTGGCTGCAACTGTGCCTTCCAAGAAATGCAATTGCCACACCAAGTATAAAAGAAGGAGGTAGTAGATTTCCTATTATCTTTATTGCCAGCATAGTCAGAATCCACATAACCATACAGCTCAGAAGGTAAAGTATGCAAACCATAAACCAAACCAATATCAAGTGTTCCAGCAATATATCTCAAAAGGAACTTCATGGCTACCCAATGTTTCTCAACTGGGTTTGACATGTGTCTGCTTAAAACACTCACAGCAAAAGCAAGATCAGGTCTAGTACAGATCATAGCATACATAATTGAACCAACAGCTGCATCATAAGGAACAGATCTCATGTAGTCTTCCTCTTCCTTACTCAGGGGTTCCTTGACCTTTGTAAGGTCAAGATGTCCACCTAGAGGTATAGGAGCAGGCTTGACATTTGAGACCTTGAACCTTTCAAGGACCTTAAGCAGATAGTCCTTCTGAGACAAAAAGATCTGATGTTTGGATCTATCTCTAGAGATTTTAATTCCAAGAATTTTCTGAGCAGGGCCCAGATCCTTCATGTCAAAAAATCTCTTAAGTGAATCCTTAACATCAGACACTTTTGCTCTAGACTTGCAAATAATCAGGATATCATCCACATACAGCAAGATATATAAGGGGGATTCAGACTTCAAATGCAGGAAATACAAGCAAGGATCATAACTGCTCATTTTAAAGCCAAGTTTAAGCATGCAGGTGTCAAATTTTTTATTCCACTGCCTAGGAGATTGCTTCAGACCATAAAGAGATTTTTTAAGCAAACACACATGATCAGGTTTAGATCTATCCTCAAAACCCTTAGGTTGTCTCATATAAATAACCTCATCAAGGTCACCATGCAAGAAGGCAGTTTTCACATCCATTTGATCAATCTCATAGTCATAAACAGCAGCAAGAGCAAGCAATAATCTCAAGGTCTTGTATTTAACAACAGGAGCAAAGATGTCATTATAATCAACCCCTTCCTTTTGGGTGAAACCCTTAGCTACCAACCTTGCTTTATAGCTTGGTTGGCCACCAGGGTGCACACCATTTTTGAGTTTATAAACCCACTTACAACCAATAAGTCTAGCCTTTTTAGGCTTAGGAACAAGTTCCCATGTCTTATTGGTTGTCATGGAGTTTATCTCCTCTTTCATAGCAAGCATCCATTTATCAGCATGAGTACATTTCACAGCATGTTCAAACAACTCAGGGGTATATGCATCAACAACCTCAGCAATCATGAAAGCAAACTCAATTTCATTGTCAAAATATTTCCTATTAGGTATTCTGACTCTAGGTGATCTGTCTCTTGTTAACTGATAATTGGTCAAGTTTGGAGCTTCATCAAAAATTTCATTTTCATGCACAGATTCAGAATCAGAAACATCAGACAAAGCATCATTGAACTCAGCAGATTCATGTTCAGACATAGAATCAGAATCAGATGAAGAGTCAGACAAAGAGTTATGCATATCACCATGATTTTCAGAAGAAGAAGATGAGGGAGAGGAGTTGCTTACCCCCCCCACCTGATTGGTGAGGGCTGTCTTCAGTACTTGCAGGAGCATTTTGATGCTCAACAATGGTGCTGCCAATAGGGATGCCAATATCAAACTCATCATCAAGGTGTTCTTGGTGAGTTTCTGGATCATAGAACTGACCAGAGGTACCTGGATTCTCAACAATCTTGTCAGATAATTGTTTGAAATGAAATTCAGTTTCTATGAACTTGACATCTCTGCTAAGAATTACTTTGTACCCTCCTGGTTGGATAACAAGTAATTTATAGCCTTTGACCCCCTCAGGATAGCCTATCATGACACATTTGAGTGACCTTGGTTGCAACTTACCTATGCTCTGATGAGCATAGGCAGTGCATCCAAAAGGTCTCAAATGAGACAAGTTTGGCTTTGTTCCATGCCACAATTCATAAGGTGTTTTAAACCCAACTGCAGCAGAAGGAGTTCTGTTGATCAGGTAAGCAGCAGTGGTGACTGCTTCCCCCCACAAAGATGGCTTCATGCCAGAGCTAATGAGTAGGCATCTTGCCTTTTCAAGCAAGGTCCTATTCATTCTCTCGGCTGTTCCATTCTGTTGGGGGTTACCTGGTACTGTGAGATGCCTTTTCACACCATTCTTTAAGCAGAAATCATCAAATTCTTTGTTGCAAAACTCAAGCCCATTATCTGTTCTAAGACATCTCAGTTTAAAAGCAGATTGACCCTCAGTTTTGGTTTTCCAAATCTTAAAAGCATCAAAGGTATCACTCTTAGCTTTTAGGATGCTCACCCAAACCTTCCTGGAATGGTGATCAATTAGTGAGAGAAAATACTTTCTCCCACCAATTGTATCAACCTGGGCAGGTCCCCATAGGTCTGCATGAACATACTCCAAAGGCTTTTGAGCAATAAACTCTGATTTCTTAAAAGAAGATTTGGTTTGTTTTCCAAAAACACAATTTTCACAGGTTTTTAAATCAGAGGGTTTGCTTTCAACTAAGCCTTGCTTGAACAAATGATGGAGGCCTTTGTTACCAATATGACCTAGTCTAGCATGCCATAACATAGTATCATGAACATTCATAGCAGTATGACATTCAACAGACAGAGATGATGCAGAGAGAACAGGATTTCCAATAATGTGATATAAGCCATGTTTATTAATACTTTTAATGAGGATTTTACCATTTCTGGAAACAGTTCTAATCCCCTTAGAAATATTAATATCCAGGCCAAGGTCATCAAACACAGATTCAGATAATAAATTCCTCTTAAGATCAGGCACCCACCTGACCTTTTGAAGAATTCTAATTTCCCCATCATGCATTTTAAAAAGGAACATTACCAATGCCTCTGATATGAAGAGCAGACATGTCACCAAGTCTAACCTCCCCCCCAGCAGATTCATCAAGAAAATCAAACACATGCTTATGAGGTGTAACATGTAAAGTGCAACCAGAATCCAGCAGCCAGACATCAGAGGAATCATTAGAATCAATCATAAGCAGCTCATGAGAATAGAGAGGAGAATCAAGTACAGCAGTTGTTCCATTCTGCAATTTCTTTTCCTCATCATCTCTTTTCTTGTAACAGTCAGAGATGAAGTGGTTATTTCTTTTGCAGTATGTACAATGCTTTTTAGGAGGATCAGAAGAAGATGGCTTATCTTTCTCCTTATCCTTTTTCTTGTTCTTCTTCCTATTCTTAGAGGTTCCTTTGGTAAAAAGCACATCAGGTTTAGGATCAGATTTAACAGATTTGTCACCTTTCATTTTAAACACTTTAATAACCTCATTCTTTTGAATAATGGCCTCAACAATTCTTTTCTTAGTCAAAGTCTCATTACTAAACTGAATAACATCCTTAAACGTATCAAATTGGGAAGGCAAAGCATTCATGAGAATAACAGCTTGATGAGTATCACTAATCTTATCATCACAACGTTCAAGTTCTTGTGTCATACGAAGAAATCTATCTAGATTATCATCAAGTGACACAGACACATCCATTTTGAAATTAAAAATGCGACACAACAATGTTATTCTACTAGAAAGAGTTTTAACCTGATATAAGTCCTGTAAGGCCTTCCATAATGTTATGGAGGTCTCACAGTGTACTACCTGTCTAGCAACTTCATCAGAGATCCTGATCATTATCTCACTGTGTGCGATTAGATCAAGCTCTTTCTTAGTAGCATCAGTAGCGTCGGCTGCAAAGGTGTTATTGACAGCATTCCAGCACTTCTCTTTTATGAGAATCGCCTTCATTTTGACTTTCCACATAGCAAAATCTGTAGTCCCATCAAAGGGTTTGATACGGTAAGAGTTATCAGACATGAGGTCTTAGTGTTCCTGCAACAAAAGGTAGAGAAATCAAATAGTAATCTGAGAAGAGTGAGCACTCAAATCCTACAGCTTTCAGCTAAGGATTTGAATATCGAGAAATGCGGAAGCAAGGCAAAAGCAACAGTCGGGTGAGTCTAAAGTGATTTCAAAGTCGATAAAACCTCAAAACACTTCAGATCTCAAAGGTTCTCGTCGGATCCGTTCAGATCTGATGACTTAGAGTCCAGATCTAAACAGCTTACAACAACGAGACTAAGATTTCAAGAAATACCAAACTAGGGTTTCGAAAAATCTTACGAATCTCAGATCTGGAGCTAAAGGGAAGATGGATTTCACCAAAAGCTTCAACAGATCCTAGATCTAAACCCGAAACCAGTGCTCTGATACCACTTTGTAGTGAGTTTACAGACACAAACACAAAGAAACAACGAAGAGAGCAATGGATTGAACCAAGAAAGCGTTTTACAACCAAATCGAAAAGCAATGAAAGAAAGTAAAACGACGATCAGTTAGCCTCAACTAGGACACCAGTCACCAAGGCTAGGACCAGAAGGGCAACGAAGCTACCAATCTCTCAGCTCAAGTGTTTCAATCTGTGTGTTTGGATGGAAGGGAGCTCGTTCAACACTCACTAAGCAGCTAGGATGTAGAAACCCTAGAAATCGCCATAGGAGACAAGAACGGAGCTACAGTAAACCTAACAGCTCTCTCAATAAGTTTAGGGTTTTGGAAACCCTTAAATATGAGAGCCATCAGCTGTGCTTCATTGCCAGCTAATGGAAAACCTCAACATGTGCAACCGAGTGGGCTCAAAGCCCATGGGCCTCTGAGATCACAGATTTGGGTCAAGCCCAAATCTACAATACAATCAGTAGCATATGCACAGTTTTATAACACTTAGAATTAAAACACAAAGCTAAGAGATGAGCTTTACATAGCTAAATGCACTATATATACTTGCTATGTAGCCTATGTATTTACGGAGTATATTTTAACATGCACCAATGTCTACTGGCATCAATTAAGGACATCTCCTCTGAAACGCAAATGTCAGATATTCATACACACATGACAGTGAAATAGATGCAGAAAATTCAATAGGAGCATAGTTAAATAAATCAATCCTCTAAATTCAATAGGAGCAATTATCAAACAAACAAACAATAGCAGATACACCTGCCTAATCGATCTCCATGAATACGGAAGCACGAAATCGTTTTTTCCAGTGATATAGTTTGCAGAAGTGCGAGAGAAATTAAGAAATCACAACGAACTGAAAGAAAAGATGGGTGCAATTATCAAACGAAAGAGGAATGTAGATTCCACATCGAATTGGAAGACCTTGCCAATGGAAGATGAAGTCGATCTCGAAGAGGACGCTGAGAGGCGTTGTATGAGTGGGCTATGCAAGGCTGGGCGGAGGTCTTCATATATTATCCCGAAGCTTCATCCAGGCTGGGCGGACGCCCATGGAAGATGAACTCGACTCAATGATATGGATTTGTTGTATGATCCACTACGTACATTTATCTCGAAGCTTCTCAGAAGATGACACAACGAGCTTAAATATCTCCTCCTGCAAGACATTAGTACAAAGAGGCTATTAATATATCTATTGAGGGAGAGACCAATCATATATATGTGAGCATATATAATATAAGGAGTGGTTAAATGAGAACCTTCATCATATCATCATCACAAGGGGCATCTGTAATGCCAGGAGAAAGTGCATATATCCAGCATCGTCCTAGATTGTGACCGTTCAACTCTTAAAAGGAAACCTCCAAGTTCCTAGGAAAATAAAAGAGGGGGAAATCAAGAAAGTAAATCCATTGATGCAGGGCTTCACAAGAAATCCATCAGGGGTTCAATCTAGCTATGCTTGCTAAGATGGGATGACGTGTCATGACTGAACCTGATAGTTCCTTTGCTTGAAAATCAGGCAGTGTCTTATGGTCATGGCGATCTCTTGACTCTTTTGATAGTTCAACTCATCACCTTGGAAAAAGATGGTTGGATGAAAAATCAGTGCACCAAACATTCCAGAGTTTATAAAGGATAGTTAAATAGAGTTTTGAGTAGCTGTAGAGAAAGAAACCAAACCTTGGTGGAGCTCAACATGCTTCAATTAAGCTAATTTGGTCAATATGCTTTTGATGATCTTTTTGCCTTGCTGAACATATCGTTTGATAGTCGATCACATTCTTAAACAGATTATTAAAAAATGAACTTCTTTGGGAGAGGATTGTTACCTCATTTTCTCTTCTCAATAATTTTATTTGCAGAGTAGCTGACATTCAGTCAGTTCACCACCTTGGGAAAAGATGGTTGAATGAAAAATCACTTCTTCAATAGTGTTGATGCACTTTAACCGGGACGAAGCAAATAAGCAATTAAAGATAACTAGTTGTGGTTACAAAGTAAGATGGTGTTGGTGGCATACCTTTCTTAGCTTGTGTCCAATATTACTTAATGTGGGTTTCTTTTATTGGTTTGAAGCTTTCTTTCATTTCATTTGCAGAGAATTGCTATCTTCTTGGCTTCTGGTGCTTCTAAATATTTTACTCATCCATTGCTTTTTTTTATTCATACCTGCGACAAGAAATGAAAATTAAATATTTGTTGGCTTTGGAGATATGTATTACTATATCACATAGAAGCTACTCACAAATCTGAATATGACGTCGGCCGTCGGATTTGTAACTGGCCAAGGGCTTGCTGGTGTCTAAGGCAATCGGGGAGCTCCTCTGGAGATGGAAGATCTTCAATAATTACTTGACTGAGATTGGGGAGGGAATCCCAATCCACACACCTTTTCTGTTGTTGTATTCCTCCCCACAACTCCAGCTCTTTTGGGCATCCCCACATTTTGAATCTCTGGAGGGCATTGAGACGTGCAATGCGCAGACTCTTCAGTTGTTGGCAATCTGTAATCCTAAGAGACGTGAGAGATGGAAGTGCTTCAACCTCAACACTCGTAAACCCATTACAGTTGCTGATTCGTAAAGCTTTGAGAAGCGGTGATACTAGTAGGCGCGGATTCTCCAAGCTATGACATTCATCAATAAACAACTCTTCCAGAGATGATGGACTAGTGGTGGCCAAACATTGTTGCAGCAACCCATCATCCACATTGGTGATCTCTAGTCTACAAACACATGGACATAGCGGGAAGGACGACAACTCTTCACATTTTTCAATACGTAGTTCAGAAAGAATAGGGAAGGAGAGAGACAGATCAGGAGATGCACTTCTGGCTGATGATGATGTTGCTGTGGCCTCTACTTTCTTCCTCGACCATCCCTTCAGTTTCGGCAACACCTGCATGTCAAGTCTTTCCAAAAGAGGGAAAAACAAGGAATTATTAGTAATATAACCTGCTGCTACCGTTTTACATTCGGGGTCCACCTCTTCCTCTTCAATGTATTCTAACTCATCCAATCTGTGAAGCACTAAAACCTTGAGATTAGGAAGGCACCTCAAGGGTGGGAGATATTTTACTTTGGGACATCCGAACAGATATAGAAATGCAAGGTTAGGTACGAAGGAAGGGTGATTGGACCAATGTGGTATTCTCCTGCCCGGGTAATACCATATGGCTAGAGATTCCAAGGATACAGGTAGCTTCCAGCATTCATGCCCGTCCCAATTGTCTATGTCCTCATCAAACCAGATGTTCAAACTCCCTGTCAGCGGCAATCCAGGCAGCTCATGAAGCCCACTTGTTTGAACCCCCTGAATAGCTTTCCCTACCTTAAAATCAGTCAACTTTTGTAAACAAGTCAGCTCCCCCATCCCTGGTGGCATATGCTTCAAATTGCTACAGATGGCTATATTCAAATGCCTCAGATTGGTCAATTTTCTAAAACTATCAGGTAACGCCTTTAGTTCCTCACACTTGATCATGTCCAGTGAAAGCAAATTCAATAGATTCGTCAAGGAATCGGGAAGACTTTCAAACCGGTTGTCGGATAGGTTAAGATATCTTAAGTGTTTTAACTCGCCAATACAGCTCGAAACAGTACGAATTTTCAACCTTGACAAACTCAATGCACGCAAACACTTTCCATATGTGAATTGTCGAACTTCAACCTCAAACCACCGGTGTAAAAATAATAATGAACGTAGTCGGTTGCTATATAACATATGTGAAGTATCCATGTCTACGTCAGGACCAATACTAACATGCCGTGCCCTCTTGTTCATCTGAGTGGTTGACTTGGTTAGCGCGATATTTTCCTCTCCTGCTACATATTGAGCTAGATCATGAATTAAATCATGCATTTTGTATTTGTTGACGTTCCATACAACCCTTTCAAAAAAAGACCTCCTGTGCAAGTCCATGAAGTATGAGTAACCCGCCTGCTCAACTGTTTGCATTTCAGGAATGGGCTTAATGTATCCCTGTGCAATCCAAAGATATATTAAGTCATCCACCTCAAAAGCATGATCTTTTGGAAACAAGGAACAATAAGCAAAGCATGGCTTTAAGTTGACTGGTAGGTGGTCATAGCTCAACTTTAGGGTTTGCATAACTGAATCATCACCACTCAACTCTACTACTTTTGACAACTCAATATCTTTAAACGATTTCCATTCTTCGATGGTATGTTTCGTGTAAAGAAGGCTGCCTACACTCCTTATAGCTAGAGGAACATTTGCACACTTCTTCACAATCTCTCTTCCGAGTTTAACCCACATCGGGTTTTTCTCTTGCTCTGGGGTAAAGGCTACTGTTTTGAAAAGATCCCAAGCCTCATTCTCTGATAACCCCTTTAACTCATGAGGTTTTAATGCACCCATAGCCCTTGCAACTGATAGGGATCTTGTAGTGACAATTATCTTGCTCCCCTTTGCACCATCATTTAACAAACTCATTCGCGTTATCCACTTACCATGATCACCATCCCACACATCATCTAGCACGAGCAAAAATTTCACACCCTTGACCGACTCCCTAATTTGAGTTTGTAGCCAGCTGAGAGTATAATCACCATACTTTTTGTTACATATAGATTGAAAGACTTTTCCAATAACTTCATTATCATCTGATGTATCAGAAATGCATGCAAACCACCTATTTTCAAAATTCTTCTTAACCCCCTCATCATTGTAAACTAGCTGGGCGAGAGTCGTTTTTCCCATTCCCCCTATCCCAACTATTGCAATAACTGAAACATTTTGATTTGACTTATCATCTAAGAGGAATTCAAAAATGACCTTCTTGTCTTCATCTCTACCAATGACATCCTTGGAGTCTACAAAAGACCCCAGGTCTCGTAGACATTGCCTTGCACCGCTTATCGGTTCATCAGTTTGAACCGTCACAAAATTAAACTCAGCCATATCAGTAGAGATCTCAAGTAACCTCTTCCTGATATCCTTAACTCTATTTGAAATAGAGTTTCTAGAGGCAATCGGGTTTAACTTAGAGCAAGAAGCTCGTACCTTTTTAAAGAACTTGTCTTCTTTGCTTATCTGCTGCTTTAGCATCTCATCGGTAGCAACCTCATCGAAGAGATCATCAGCATCGTACAACACATCCTTGACCCTCTCAACCCAAACCTTGACAGTAGCAGAGCTTTCTTGCTTCTTCTCAGCATCAAGAAGCCTGGCTTTGATTGTCTCGATGCTCATTTGAAGCTTACGGAGCTCATCCTTTGCCTCCCAGATGGAACAACCCTTTTCATATGCCTTCTCAAAGGCAGGTTTTGCAATAGTGGAGAGGAGGCTGGAAGCAAGGGTGAACATTATATGGATGGAGATGGATCAGATGAGATCTGAAGGTGTTGGAGAAAGGAGAAGTGTTTTGTTTTGGTGGTAATGAAATTTGAGAGCAGACGTTTAACAGTGGGCTGATTTGTATGTACACTCAATAATGCAAATTGCACACTTAAATTATCAGCCTTTGAATTTGTGTATGAAGGGATAAGGCAGCCAATTAAGTGGAGCTCAATTAACCAAAGACTTTTCAAAGGATTGCAGTCAGCTTGATTCATTTTCCTACGCATTTCAGATCGGAGGTAACTTCCTTTTCTTTGTTTCCCATTAGATTTTCATTTTTGGCTCTACATGGATCTACTGATACGTACATTCAACAACACCTCTTTGAATGCATCTCACATTCCAAACTAGCAATTCTAATTCTAATCATCTGTTAAGGCAGCTTCAAATGTATGATTCACTTCACATCTGAACCCCAACCTAAAATGGCAATGCAATTAGTCAGGTAATTTAAGGGCATGCCCTTAAATTACCCCAACAATGATACTCTCGATCTTATCCCTCGTATTCGCGGCGGATGCTAACTGTGCAGTTAGCATCCGCCGCGAATACTAGGGATGAGATCGAGAGTATCATTGTTGTGGATGTCATATTGCGCGAGCAAACTTTCACGAGGTGATAGCTGCTTCCTGATAAAGAATAGGAACTGGTCATTTGCGGGAATGCCCTCTATATTCTGGATCTTTGACTTGACACTGCCTACGGTGTCCAAGTTCCACACCTCCAAGGCTATCATCTTCCCCGTCAACGTCTTCACAAAGATCTGCAGGGAGCCAGGGTCATACTCGGGTAGCCATCTTTCAAATGCTCACTCCCGAAAATTAGCCAATAGCGGTGAGGCGGAATGCCCTCTTTGTTCTGAATTCTCATCTTCAGCTTTTCAACTGTGTCGGATTTTTTCACAATAAGGCTGAAGGTCTTGCCTGCGAGGGTCTGCCCAAAGATCTGAACAAATCATTTCATAGTCGATCACCTAAAACGTGAAAAGTGACTAAACTTACACCAACCTAAGATAGCATTCTTAAACAGATTATTAAAAAATGAACCGCCACTAGTAGAAAAAAGACATTTTAGCCCGGGCGTTTTTGGAAATATAGCCCGGATATTTACAAAATCTCATCCGGGCATCACGTTGGTGTGATAATAGCCTAATAGCCCGGATATGAAATGAGACGCCCGGGTTAATAGAGCTTTACTTTGTTGGAAAAAAATAGACTTTATAGCCCGGATATGGGGCACGCCCGGGCTATTTGGTATGTTATTTGTTTTTTAAAAAAGGAGACTTCATAGCCAGAAGCATTTTAGATCCGGGCTAAAAAGTCCCTTTTATTATAAAAAAAAAAAAAGAGCACCTACGAAAATCCATAGGTGCATTTCTGTAGCCCCTGTAGGTCCATATTTCAAATAACCCAAATCTAATTAATTTTTTAACAAAGTGACAAAATATTCATACATACATCCAAAATGTCTTCAAATATAACATAAGGATCCTCTTGATACAACAAGGGTCACGTACATAGAGGTGTACCCTTGGTCAAGATTGAACACGAAAGACATACAAACCAAGTGTTTTCTTATCCTGAGATCTCCATTGTGATTCCCTTCACCTCACTTCAATGCCCTGGGAATCATAAATCTCATTCATAATTTATCACAACTAACCGATTAAACCAAACACATCACAAGTTGCAGCAAAATAAATATCATTTCTTTTAGACTTGCACAAATAACTTAAAAAGTTGAATCCATAAAAAAATAACATAAAAAATTACAATACACAAAAACTATAAATCTAGTAAAAAGAAACTGCATCGTGATAATGATGAGGATAAAATAAGTATATGCATCAATTTTTTTACACTCAAGGACAATGAAAAATTACATCTACAAGAATAAAAAGAAACTGCATCTACAAGTGTATGACAACTCTCTAGCCAACATTCATTTTCTTAACTTGATTTCACTAAAATAATAAAATGTCAGCCAACATCAACATCACAGGAATTGTTGTAACATGGCACAATATAGTATATTCTAACAAGGACAAGGGAAAGGGAAGAAGGAAGCATAGACCTGTTCTCGGATATCATCACTCGCAGATGCAAGGCGTTGAATAAACTTTGGGACAGAGCCATTCTCAGACACCTCAATCTTGTATGTTCTTTAGTTCCTGATGCAACATTGGTCAAAGCTCGGGCTGTCTTAAACGGTAAAAAGCCAAACTCATAAGTGCAAACCACTTGGATATTGTAAAATTTTCACAAATCTTCCAAGATAGGGGAAATGATACCTGTAGTTGAGGTAGGTGATGCCTATGAAACTCAACAAACATAGGAACTACACTAGCCTTGATAACTTCATCAATGGGCTAGCAACACTCTAAACATGAATGAATACAGAATCACACTCCAAGGTTAAAAGAACTAATTTGAACATGGAAGAAAATATATTAAAAGCAGAAACATCACTCATACAAATGAAAAAATATAAATAACTCAGGATAAGAAGTTAGATCTTGTTTTTAAATTTTCTTTTTACTCAAAGCCTACCTCACAAAATGTTCCATAATTAGACCCTTGGGCATTCTTTTCTTGTCACAGTTCCTTCTCCAAAACGTGCCACATCTTTCCTAGAGCCACACCTGCAACAACAGAAGCAATATAAACACGGCATGGAGATGGAAAAAAGTTGCCTACACCTAGAAAAATCCCTTAGGATTGTCTAAAAATAACAAGTATGATAGCTCCTTAATCTAAAATCATTGTTCTTGGGAAGCAACCTTAGTTATGTACAGATTCCTTTCTCTCCCCAGAATCAACAGCAAACTTCCTTTTCCATTGGCCTACAGAAAAAAAATTAGACAAGTGAGAATCTCATGAATAAAACTTGTTACCAGGCAGTGCAGTAAATGACTGCTTGGAAAGAGAACAATAATTTATGCACCTCTTCTGTAATTTGAATATCCAAGTCGATCCTTTTCAGCTTAAAGCCTTTTGACTTGCTTCCTGAATAAGATTTTCATATTCAAGCCCAAACATTTTTATACAATTAAAGATTTCACTAAATGAACTTTTTATTGACACCCTTTCAAAATAAATGGCCACTCAACACATAAATATAATTCAAACAGATGAACATAAATGAAGAACAGATTCTAGCCAAGTTAACATGAAAAATAATTGATGAGGAGGGAAATGACTATTCTTTGGTCACTACTCTATAGGAAAATGTGGTCTAGACAATTAGCATTCTAAAAGAAAGTGGCCTGGGGCTGGTTTTTAAAAATGGGTTCTAAAATAAATATAGGAATATAAGATTTTTTTCAAGTATTTGTTTCTACTATTCTTAATGTAAAACTATAGCACAAAGTACAAATACAACAAGAAAAAATCAACATACCTTACATATTCTGTACAGGAGCTGGAGAAGGTTCTCTGGGCCGTTTGAGAGACACATGATGATTTTGAGGACCAGGGTCCATGTAAGGAAGAAGGTTCTCTCGTACTTTCCTAGACATGCTGCTGACTCTTCCTTTCTGGAATTACTTCTACAGCACTGAGTGACTCTACTTCGATTGCCTTCCCATTAAGAGCAAAAAACTCGATGTGTGGAAGTTCTAATGAAGAACAATAAAAAAAATGTTCTTAGCGCACCAACTTAAACCCCTTCCTCAAGGAAAAAAGATTCAATGCAGCTTTGTTGCCCGAACAAGATTCGAAATACAACCCAAATCCATAATCTTTTCAAGAATTCTGTAATCAGATTCGGATTCAAAACTTCAAATTCATAATAAGCATAAGAAAAAAAAATGTTGGCACTTCCTATTGTATTTTCTTTCAGGTTTAAGAGAACTGGAAAACAGGAGCATCTAGATTCCAATTTTTAGCTGTACAAATTACTTATTCTTCATCAATACAAAGAACATCAAACTAATAATGAAAAAGCAGTACATGTGAAAAGGGGACAAGATACCCTACACTCTAAGCATGGAAGTAAAGTGTCCCCTAAACTAGAAAGAACATCAAACTAATAATGAACAAGCACTACATGATTTTTAGCTGTACAAATTACTTCTTCTTCATCGATATAGAATTGAATATAATAGAGTTATTTTACAACTCCACATGCCTTAGGCAGAACAAAAATTGAGTGCCTAACAAATAGATAGATTTTAATAATCCTTTTAGTGTCTTGAAGATAAAATCAGTGGCTTATTGATTTAAACTGTGTAGGGCACAAGATAGAATATAGTAGATAGATGATCTCATTGACTTATTGATTAGCCTACATTAATCCATATGCCTTTGTAAAAGTAGTTAAATCATAAGTTAGTACACCAAAGCATTCAAATCTCAGCTTCACGAAACACAATCCACTGGAATCGCCGAATCCTAGACTCTATCGAAATCGAAAACATTCAAACGCTTGATTTTCTATAGGTTTTTGTCGATCCAAGGATGAAGTTCTCAAATTGCTCAATCTCTGTCCCAAATCGAGCTACACCAAGCCCTAATTTCGGATTCAGGGTCAAACATTCACGAAGAACCACAAACCCTAAAACCCAAATTTAAAAAACGATCCCTATTAATCGAAGAACCACAAACCCTTACCTCGGTGAGACAGCCGAGAGACGAAGACGGTGACAGACGAGATGGTGAAAGGCAAAGACGGCGAGGTGGCAAGGACGGTGAGACAACGCGAGGTGGAGAGAGGCGGAAGTTCCCTTCTCTGAGCCATCTAGGTTTGGCGGCTACAGGCGAAGAATGGACAGTGAAAGCTTTGGACGGCGAAGAAGGTGAAGACGGTGATTTCAGTTTCGACGGCTTTGGACGGGTGCAGGCGAAGATGGTGAAGAGGGAGACGATGGCGAAGGTGAAGTGAGGCGGAAACTCTCCCTCCTCTGTCAAAATCTCAATTTCGATCTGGGACCTGATTTCAGTTTCGATTTGGGCGAGCTATTTGGGGATTATGTGATTTCAGGCCACTGTTTTATATCCCGGACCTTATTACGGGTTTTTTTTGGACTGGTTGAGTGGATACAAAAAAGCCCGGAGGTAAGGCGTTGATGAAACGCCCGGGTTATTAGAACGGCATAATAACCCGGATTTTTAAGCTCCGGGTTATTTCATTTGTGTTGAAATGAAATACCCACTACATAATAGCCCGGGCGTGCTTCATATCCGGGTTATATACTGTAGATATTTTAAAAAAGAAAAAAACAAATACCTGTAAACCATATTAGACCCCGGATATATCACATCCGGACTCTTTTGTAGTGTGCTAAATTCGCATTTTTCTACTAGTGCGCTTTGTGAAAAGATGGTTGAATGAAAAATCACTTTGTACATCGTAAGCAATATGTGGAAGAATTTGTGAAGGAATGCTGTGTTTGACAAAGAAACAAACTCAATACAATATACGAGTTCCCACACAAACTTGGTGTTCGGTAAGCATGGATTTCATAGAAGGCCTACCAAAATCTAAGGGAAAAGATATCATATTGCTAATGCAGTGCACGGACTGCATTAGCAAAGGCCGAACATATGACATTGGCCCGGTCAAAATGTTTAACTGGGTAAAGTATTAGAGCATCTCCAACCTTTTATCTAGATGACAAGGATCAACCATGGGGCCATGTCTTGTTTATTGTACCCTAATTGCGCTAAAGGATCAATGTTCTTTTGACAACAAAAAAAAAAAAAAAAAAAAAACAGGACACAAACAAAGAACTATCATTAATATAATTTCGTTCAAGCACAAATACAATTGCAATTATTGTAATTTGGAACTCATAATCAACCAAAGGAGTAGAACAACAAAATCAAAAGAGAAATCGATCTTCAACTGGTCAATCATAGCACTTACAAACAACTCTTAGAGACATGATACAACATTAACAGCTAAGAAACTATGGGAAAACATTTTTGCCATTGTAATTGTTACACACCTACTAATCCTGTAAAGTGTCATGTAAAAGTCCAGTTATGCCATTAGATTCATCAGCTAACAGGAAGAAGGCACCTGTTTTACACTTGCACTTCTAACACTAGTATGTCCACTACATCAACTCTGAAATTTTTGCTTGTGTGAATTGAACTTAAATACAAGTATATCACCCATGGAAGAATACATTTCTTCCGTTAAGACACCATTGTGATCACATCTCTTCGCCTGCAACGTAGGAAGCACAAACTGGATAAAAGGGCACCAAGGAATTGGTTAAGGTGCTAAACCTTCAGTCAACTTACAAGCACTATAGAGAAACTTTCTGCTCCCAACATTATACCGCTTAGCTGTTACTCTGTTAGAAGTTGTAGTTCTACATTTTTCAGTTTGCCGTGGTTTGATTCAGCTAATAGGCATCTTCTCCTTCAAAAACCTATGTTTCAGAAATTCCTCCAACCGCTGAAACATTACTGAGATGGATCCTACAACAATGATCATTGCAGTTGCATATTTCATGAACAATTTAGATTAAGGGAATGCTCAACAGTTAGTCTGAAATTCACAAAGTTCAGATCATTTAACCAAAATGCAGATTCAAAGGTTAGAAAGAAAACCTAAAAAAGAAAGCCGTCATCATGAATCTATCCTTTCAATGTATAAAGACCAGAAAATAAAATCATGGAAAGAAGATTGCAGGGTTGCATCTAAGAAGTCAATATGGGTGACCCTACTCTACACAAGATGGGATGAAAGCAGAAGCTTAGGGCTTTTCCTTCTCTTACTACAATCAGATGATTTGGATCAACACTTCAATTCTAGCCTGAAAATGTGTTGTACTTTATAATGTATCACCATTTTGGTGTAGAAAAATTATTGGGTATGAATTTCACCAAATTTTATTATATTGCCTTAATGACTATGGTAAGTGACGTGATTATGTTGGTATCAAAACTGTAAACTATGGAGTAGAAAGTCTGAAGGGTCTATGCACTTGTTTTCCAAAGATTGCTGTGGTTGTAGTTGCTGACCACATAGTTGATGAGACATCCGTCCATGGGTTAATACTTATACATAGAGCTAGGGCTCGCAACTGGGTTGATCGGGTCGGGTTCGAGTCGGACTCTTTCGGGTCAGGTCGGATAAAATTTGTGCTCAGTCATTGGCCCGGTCAAGTTTAGTCAAAATGAATATTGAGTAGAAATACTGAGTAGAAAATGCGGTGGTTGACAAAATGGGCAAAAACTAAGACTACAACAGGTAATACCTGAGGCAGAACCATTCTTTTGCTGGAATACCTACACGAAAAGTAATGCAATCAACCTTTTTCTCCACATTATATTAGGCACTGGTTTCAAGTGATATGAATATGTAAAATACCGTAATGCGCAGACACGGCTGGTTTGATTGAGCATCTAAGGAATTGGAATCATTGATAAATTTAGCCACAAGCTTACTACTGACAACACTGTCAAAGCCTTTTAGATCATTTTTCAACATCACATCCCAATGGTCATTTGATGTTGTTACCTGCAGTAGAAACCAAAATATAAAAATAATAATATAAACTGCACTGTAATATAGGAGTTTGTTTAAATTCAAAAAAAAAAAAAGATGAGATCAGCAAAATGATCCTTACATCGACTGTAAATGATGAGAGATTAGATTTGCAAGAAGCCCCAAAGCTGCAGAAGAGGGACTCAATTGACTGTAAGATACTCAAGGCACTCACTTGTCGTTGAAGACCCTAACAAAGTAAAGCCACCATGAAACTCATATATTAACAGATCAAGCAACAAAGTTCCAGAAGGAAATGTATATTGTGTCTTATTAATTATCATGACAAAGTTATCCAGCAAATGGAGGATGATCCAAGTAAATTGTGTCTCAGCAATTAAGCCCCTGGGCTTGCGCTTGCAATTAACATCGCTTTCCTGGTACCCATTCCTGATACAAACTACAAGCTGATCAAGACCACACAGATCCACAAAACCGGGATGAATAAGATATTAGAACAACCAAAAAGTGGAGTTTTGAAGAACAAGCAAGTTGGAAAGCATAATTCATGAACCTTACCCACAAGGCACAGGGATTGACTCTATTATGTGATTTGAATCATTTCTTCGTTTTAATTAAGGTTATCCACCAAATGCAGACCCTCCAAATTCATTTCTGGATGGATTTTGTTCGTATAGATAGGGCAAAATATTAATAGGAGAAAAATTAGCCTGCGAGGCAGAATGCCCTCACTGTTCTGAATTCTCATCTTCAGCTTTTCAACTGTGTCGGATTTGTTCACCATAAGGCTGAAGGTCTTGCCTGCGAGGGTCTTCACAAAGATCTCAACAAATCCATTGGGAAGGAGCGATAAGTCAATAGTCGATTCATTCACAATGTAGTAGTGAGCAAGGGTCCTAAAATCTTCCAAGTGCGTCTCACCAAACATTAGACACTGTCGGTCAGGTGGGATCCCTTCCTTGTCCCAAACAATCGTCTTTATATTTTCGATGATTTTTGAACTGTTGACCTCAAGGGTGATCATCTTGCCAGTGTTCGTATCCACATAGATCTGCATATAGTGCCCACAAGACGGGGCACCAGGTGGAGGGGCGGATCCCTTCTGGATGTTATAGCTTTCCCCCTCAAGTTTGAAGTCTCTACGTAAGTAGCATCATAGACAGAATTATAAACTATAACAACATATTATTTTAATTTTTTTTTTCCTATAATCAATCACAATACACAATACACCACATTAGAACACTACTACACTTGTATATGTATATAGATACAAGACAAATATATCAACCAAATATTATTTATCCAAAAGAAGGATAAATATATCAGTATATGGATCCAATCCAATTCGGTGTGGTGGACTTAAAATCCTGGTGCAGATCCTGTCTCTTCAAGCCACGGCTATCGGAAGTCGGACACACACCCTAAAGTTGGGCAAGACTAACATCACCTTCGGCTCGGCCATCAAGGACGTTAGCCTCACCCAACTTTAGCACACCTTTCTCCTAATCAAAATAAAAACCCGCTTCAATCCAACTAGCTGTAATTCAGCACCAATCTAATAGGTAATGACGGAAAGACAAACATAACCAAGTCCAAAATTAAGCCTCATGATTAAGGAGGAGGGCTCCGAAACACCGAGGCTTCCAATCTGCAGAAAACTGATATCTTCTTTTATTAGTTTGAAGCTTTCTTTCCTTTAATTTGCAGAGAAATGATATCTTCTTGGCTTGTGGTGCTTCTAAATATTCTACTCATCCATTGCTTTTTTATTCATACCTGAAACAAGAAATGAAAATTAAATATTTGTTGCCTTTCGAAACTGAAGGGATGCCCGTCGAAATATTTGGCTTGTTGCCTTTTTTATTAATTCACTGAGATTGGGGAGGGAATCCCAATCCACACACCTTTGCTCTTGTTGTGTTCCCCACAACTCCACCTCTTTTGGCAATCCCCATATTTTGAATTCCCGGAGGGCATTGAGACGTGCAATGCGCAGACTCTTCAGTTGTTGGCAGTCCGTAATCCTAAGCGACGTGAGTGATGGAAGCGCTTCAACCTCAACACTCGTAAGCCCATTGCATTTTACGATTCGTAACTCTGTGAGAAGCGGTGATACTAGTAGGCTCAGATTCTCTAAGCTATGACATTCAGCAATGCGACAGAATTTGAGAGATGAAAGTGCTTCAGCCGGAAAACTCACCAGCCATTGGCAATCACCAATCCACAACTCTTCTAGAGATGATGGACTAGTGTTATTGCTAGTACTTGTGGTGGACACCCATTGTTGCACCAACCCATAATCCAAATTCTTAATCATGAGCCTCTGAACGCATAGACATGGCGGGAAGGATGACAGCTCTTCACAGTCTTCAATTTGTAGTTCAGAAAGAAAAGGGAAGGAGAGAAACAAATCAGGAGATGCACTTATGGCTGATGATGCTGTTGTGGCCTCTACTTTCTTGCTCGACCATCCCTTCAGTTTCGGCAACTGCTTCATTACAAGTCGTTCCAAAAGAGGGGAAAACAAGGAATTATTAGTAATATAACCTGCAGCTACCGTTGTACATTCGGGGTCCACCTCTTCCTCTTCAATGTATTCTAACTCCTCCAATGCTGCAAGATATAGATGCTTTAGATTAGGAAGGCACCTCAAGGGTGGGAGATATTTTACTTTGGGACTTTTGACCAGAGATAGAAATGCAAGGTAAGGGTGATTGGACCAATGTGGTATTCTCCTGCCTGGGTAATAATCTATGCGTAGATATTCCAAGGATACAGGTATCTTCCAGCATTCATCTCCATCCCAATTGTCTATTTCCTCATCAAACCAGATGTTCAAATGCCCTCTCAGCTGCAATCCAGCCAGCTGATCAAGCCCACTTGTTTGAACCCCCTCAATAGCTTTTCCTACCTTAAAATCACTCAACTTCTGTAAACAAGTCAGCTCCCCCATCCCTGGTGGCATATGCCTCAACTTCCCACATCCGCCTATATTCAAATGCCTCAGATTGATCAATTTTCTGAACCTATCAGGTAAAGCCTTCAGTTCGTGACACCGTCCGATGTCCAGTGTAAGCAAATTCAAAAGATTCGTCAAGGAATCGGGAAGACTTTCGAACGGGTTATCAAACAAGTTAAGATATCTCAAGTGTTTTAACTCGCCAATACAACTCGAAACAGTATGAATTCTCAAATCTGACAAACTCAATGCTCGCAAATACTTTCCGTATGTGAATTGTTGATCTTTATCCACAACCAGCTGGGGTAAAAATAATAATGAACGTAGTCGGTCGGCATCTAATATATGTGAAGTATCTACGTTAGGACCAATACTGACATGCCATGCCCTCTTGTTCAACTGAGTGGTTGTCTTGGTTAGCGCGATAATTTCCTTTCCTGCTGCACATTGCGCTAGATCATGAATTAAATCATGCATTTTGTAATTGTTTTCCGGTATCCCAATAGTGTTTATCCAGAAGTGCCAATTAAAGCCTTCCTCCTTTTCAAAAAAAGACCTCCTGTGCAAGTCCATGAAGCATGAGTAACCCGCCTGCTCAACTGTCTCCAATTCATGAATAGGCTTAATATATCCCTGTGCAATCCAAAGATATATCAAGTCACCCATCTTAAAAATATGATCTTTTGGAAACAAGGAACAATAAGCAAAGCAAGACTTCAAGTTGACGGGTAGGTGGTCATAGCTCAACTTTAGGGTCGGCATAATTGAATCATGACCACTCAGCTCTACTTTTGACAGCTCAATATCTTTAAACGACTTCCATTCTTCGATGGTATCTTTTGTATAAAGAAGGCTGCCTACACTCTTTATTGCTAGAGGAACATTTGCACACTTCTTCACAATCTCTCTTCCGAGTTTAACCCACATTGGGTCTTTCTCTTGTTTTGGAGTAAAGGCTACTGATTTGAAAAGATCCCAAGACTCATTCTCTGATAACCCCTTTAACACATGAGGTTCTAAAGCACCCACAGCCTTTGCAACCGATTGGGATCTTGTAGTGACAATTATCTTGCTCCCCTTTGCACTGTCATTTAACAAACTCATTCGCGATATCCACTTACCATGATCATCATCCCACACATCATCTAGCACGAGCAAAAATTTCACACCCTTGACTGACTCCCTAATTTTGGTTTGTAGCTCGCTAAGAGCAAAATCACCGTACTTTTCCTTACATATAGATTGAAATACTTTTCCAATGACTTCTTTATCATCAGATGTATCAGAAATGCATGCAAACCACATGTTTTCAAAATTCTTCTTAACCTCCTCATCATTATAAACTAGCTGGGCGAGTGTCGTTTTTCCCATACCCCTATCCCAACTATTGCAATAACCGAAACATCCTGATTTGACTTATCATCTAAGAGCAATGTAAAAATGACTTTCTTGTCTTCATCCCTACCAACGACATTCTTGGAGGCTACAAAAGACCCCGGATCTTGTCCTTGCCTTGCACCGCTAATCGGTTCCTCATGTTGACGACTCACAAAATTAAACCCAACCATATCAGAAGAGATCTGAAGTAACCTCTTCCTGATATCCTTAACTCTATTTGCAATAGAGTTTCTGGAGATCGGATTTAACTTAGAGCAAGAAGCTCGTACCTTTTTAAAAAGCTTGACTTCCTTGATTTTCTGCTTGTTAAGCATATCATCAGTGACAACCTCATCGAAGAGATCATCAGCATCGTACAACACGTCCTTGACCCTCTCAACCCAATTCTTGACAGCAGCAGAGCTTTCTTGCTTCTTCTCAGCATCAAGAAGCCCTGCTCTGATTGTCTCGATGCTCTCCTTAAGCTTGCGGAGTTCATCCTTTGCATCCCAGATGGAGCAACCCTTGTCATATCCCTTCTCAAAGGCAGGTTTTGCAATAGTGGAGAGGAGGCTGGAAGCAAGGCTGAACATTCTATGGACGGAGATGGATCGGATCAGATCAGATTAGATCTGAAGGTGTTGGAGAAAGGAGAAGTGTTTTGTTTTGGTGATCTGAGCACACTTTAATTTTCAGACTTTGACTTTCTGTTTGAAGTGATAAAGGCAGCCAATTAGGTGGAGCTCAATTATCCAAAGACTTTTCAAAGGATTGGAACTCTAGATTGATTTTCCTACGCGTTTCAGATCGGAGGAGGTAACTTCCTTTACTTTGTTTCCCATTAGATATTTAGATATTTATTTTTGGTGCATACATTTTGGTTTAGAAAAATTATTGGGTATGAATTGCTCCACATTTTTATTATATTTCCTTAATGACAATGGTATGTGACGTGACTATATATGTTTGTATCAAAACTTGAAACTAGTTGCTGACCACATAGTTGATGAGACATCAGTCCACGCTAGGGTTAATTCTTTTACTTAGAGCTAGAGCTCTCAACTGGGTTGATCGGGTCGGGTTCGAGTCGGACTCGTTCGGGTCGGGTCAGGTCAGGTCGGATAAAATTTGTGCTCGGTCGTTAGTCGGGTCAGATTTAGTCAAAATGAACATTGAGTAGAAAATGCGATTGTGGACAAAATGGACAAAAACTAAGACTACAACAGGTAATACCTGAGGCAGATCCATTCTTTTGTTGCAATGATCCTTTCACAAGAAAGTGTTCCAGGAATTTGCTGAATACCTACACAAAAAGTATATGCGGTGGGTCTGGGAAAAAGTGGATTAAGACCACCGCATACGTATACGGTCAACGGACCCACCGCATGTATATGCGGTGGGTCTGGGAAAAAGTGGATTAAGACCACCGCATACGTATGCGGTGATTAAGGGTGAAAATAGTAAAAATTAGCGGTGTACATATCGTTTCCTATTTATATATCTATATCTATATAATACTTAAATTAAGAAGACTTTGTTTACGTGGCACGCTCTCCACTCTTCTCTCCCTTTCATCCAATCATGTTTTTCTTTATCTTTTCAATTTTGTTTTTCATTTTTCCAACCATAAACCTATTTACTAACTATTGGGCATAACTCAAAATATAAAATTCAATATAATATAACTATTGGGCTTAATTCAAATTTATTTACTTAACTATCTATATAATACGGAGTACTTCAATTAAGAAGACTTTGCTTGCGTGGCGCGCTCTTCACTCTTCTCTCCCTTTCGTCCAATCATGTTTTTTTCTTTTTTTTTATATATATTTTCAATTTTGTTTTTCATTTTTTCAACCATAAACTTATTTACTAACTATTGTGCTTAATTCAAATTTATTTACTTAACTATTGGTCTTAATTGAAAAAATTCAATATAACTATTGGTTATGACACATCAAATTTGCAATGATATTATTATTATTATTATTTATTATTATTATTATTATTATTATTATTATTATTATTATTATTATTATTATAAAAAGAACAGATTTACAAGAAATTAGTAGGCAACCGAGATACTATCTGGGTGCCCACTCCCTTAGCGATAACAAAGCTAAGTCTAGTAAAAATATAAGCGGCACCATGAGCCCCCGCATCTTGAGATACTGAGAATTTCTGAATCCGTTTCAACAAGACAACAACATCCGTATCTAACTCTCCCAACGAAGAGAAGGAGAAGAGTAGGAAACCATAACCAGCCAACGTGCACAAATCTCGATATTATTATTATTATTATTATTATTATTATTATTATTATTATTATTATTATAAATAAATATAGGAGTTTACAAAGAATTAGTGGGGAGCCAAGAGACAATCCGGGCCCTCACTCCTTTAGCAATAGAAAATCCCACCCTAGTGAAAATATGAGCTGCATTATGAGCCCCCATATCATGAGCTTGAGAAAATTTCTGGATTCTCTTTAGAAGGGCTACGGAGTCTGCCTCAAGTTCCCCCAATGTAGAAAAAGAGAAGGGTAAGAACTCATAACCAATAGCTTTGCACTTATCTTGATACTTGACCCGCTTATGACGGACCGCATCGGCCACCACATGCCCTGGAACAAAATCAACCATCCCAGATTGCGTCAAAGGGGATGACCCTGTCAAGTCAACACAAACATCCAGCCCGTCATCCCACACATATATATTACAAGAAATTAGTGGGCAACCGAGATACTATCTGGGCACCCACTCCCTTAGCAATAATAAAACTAAGTCTAGTAAAAATATAAGCTATAGCACGAGCTCCCGCATCCTGAGATACCAAGAATTTCTGAATCCGCTTAAGCAAAGCAACTACATCTACATCTAACTCCTCCAACGAAGAGAAAGAGAAGGGTAAGAAACCATAACCAGCCGCCGTGCACAAATCCCGATACTTGACACACATACGCTGAGCAACATCAACAACAACACGACTGGGCACAAAGTCAAACATCCCAGACTGAGTCAATGGGGAGGACCCTGTCAGACCGACACACACATCCCGCCCTCTATCCCAGGAATAAAGGAGCAAATCCGCCGGACGAATGGGCTTATCATGCCCATCAACCAAACCGATATCAACCTCCTTACCAGCAGAAATCCCGGACCTATAGCAGATATCCAATAAGGTGTCGCAAACGAGGTTATGGTGATGTTTAATGCCCACTGTACCAGCACAGGACTCATCATGATCACCATATACATCACCATCAAAGGTCCGAGAACAAGCAGGATATATAAGGCCTAGACACTGTGAACAACGGAACACCCAGTCGATAGCTAAGCACACTACGGTAGGTCCTTCCATTCATAGTCTGGCCTAGCCTAGAAATAGGAACTGCACGCAACCAATCAGAGGAGTGAGCACTCTGCTGAGACTTTTATAATGCCACTTGTCGTGGAGTCAAAGAGAAAATAGAGTACGATGTAGCAACAACCTTCGTGAAATATATATCTGCCAATTTCTTCATAAGTTTGGGGGCAGCGATTTCACTAGGATCATGTAGAAGATCAGAAACTGTAGTCTCACTAAAAGCACGATATGCATCATCAAAAGTGGGACCAGCAACAATGATACCAGAAGGACGTAAAAGCTTAGCTTGCAACTCAGCAGACTGTAAACGAGACGCCAAAAAAGCATAATGTAGGACATCCCCAGCAGGCAGCAACATACAATCATACACTCCAAGCCCACCAAAATGAAAAGGTCGGGAAGGTGGCAAGCCGCCACTGCCAATCTCCAAACCCAGGCCCAGATGCAGTGACAATATGCTCTAAACTAGAACGAAGTGCCACATCAAAGGAGAGTTGGGGCGACCCAAAGACACGCGGGGAACAAGTACACAAAGCAAAGTAAAGCTTAGAAATTCTCGTACATGCCCGAAGTAGAAGCAACTCGCACTGTGGATTATCAATCATCGCGACAGAATCCATAAAGCTCTATGGTCTTAGTCACTCTCTTCGACACAAGGTCACTGCCTAAAACAGGGCATGTGCTGACAGGCCCACCTAGGACTTTGACACCGCGCGAAGGCCGAGCAATAGAGGGGGGGAAAACCCCATGCAGCCGACTCCCGGGGTCTTCTGTAGGCCAAAAAACCTTGGTGTTATCCACATTAAGATGAAGGCCAAAGCGGGGACCCTCCGCCATAATCAGATCCAAGACCTCCCCCACCACCAAAGTGTCCCCAACTACTACTACGTACTACTACGGCTATACTACTACTACTGCTACTATCTATATTTATGTATTATACTTTACATGAGATTTTTTTAAAAGGAAATTTTCTAAGAGAATTATAAGATACATTTATGGTAAAGATTTTTATGATTTTTATCTTAACTTTTATTAATATTTTATATTATTATTTTTTATAAATTGTTAATATTTGAGTTTTAAAAAATCGCGCAATGGCGCGGGAATTGTACTAGTCTAATTATTAAAAGAGTAGCATTTTGTATGAGTTGTCACTCTCTCATTAAAAGTAGGTTATTCAATCAATTTTTTAAAAAGTTGGTTAATCCATGACCTTAGCCTAAAATATAATTTTAGTAATTTAAAAAAAAACATCTATCTATATCTAACTATTAAAAGAGAAGCATTTTTGATAATTTGTCACTCTCTCCTTTAAATTAGGTTATTCAAATCAATTTTTTAAAAATTCAATTAATCCATGATCTTAGCCTAAATTATAATTTTAGTAATTTTTTTTTAAAAAAACAATGGGGTTAATTCGGAACATAAAATTAATAATAAGGATTAAGGAGACATAAAATTAATATTAGTAATATATATATATATATACTACTTTAATTTCTTTTTTAATCAATGAGTTTAATTCAAAACATTTAATTATATGAAATTTTACCATTATTTTATAATATTAAGTTAACATATTATCAAGATTTTATTTATAAAAAATCACGTCATGGCGCGGGGATCATACTAGTTTAATTTAATTTAGTTATCCTTAAATTTTGTGCAAATAGAAAACAATTGCGAAACAATTTAATACGATGCATGATCTCCTACAAATCATGGTGTACCATTAAATTATTTTGGATATAATTTTAATTTTAAAAAGTATATTTACATTCCATATATCTTCATATTTATAAACTTATATTGGATAAAATCATGTTTTAAAAAAATATAAAATTTATTTTCTAATATAATTGATCTTTTAATTATATATGTTTTTTTAAAATGAATTTTTTTATAATAAAAAATTTAATACAAGTATACCCTCCAAATAGTGAATCGTTATAATGGTAGTAAGGATTTGAATTTGAACATATGGAAATCAAAAGGCTCTGAGAGGAAAATTACAAGTGACAGAAAACAATCCCTTTATTGATTCATATATACATTTAGTAAAAGCATTTTTTTTTTGTTTGTAGATATTTAGTAAAAAAAAAAAAAAAGGATTCAAACTCATTATCTATTCATTTTTAGATATCATTTTTTTTATCAATTAAGTTAGTATGGCTTGACACTAGCTAAAATTAGAATTTTCTAAATGTAACAACAATAATCATACATAGTCAGAACTATCAACTAAGTAAATTAAATGGTTGAGCATGATCGAACATTCTGATTAAATTAGTTTTTTATAAAGTTCATGGATTCCAATTGTTACGACACTTATTCATAAATTTGATCCATTCCACATGAAAAATGGTGTCAAAAAAATAGTGCAAACAAAAAAAAAGAAGAAGAAGTGAAATTCATCACAAAAATCAATCAATTGATATCAAGAAACCCAAATTGAAGTGGAATTTGGACTTGCCGGGTGAAATTGAAGCAAAAATGAAGAAGAATTACTGGTTTTGGAAGGAGAAGACGATGAAGGAGAAAGTCACAAGAAAAGTAATTTTATGTTATAATACATAATTGCATTATAAGTAAGACATCCAAACTAATTTCTCCAAACAAATTAAGGAAATTAATTACTTCCCTCTTATTTTACTTCATAGTGAAGCTACAAATGCATTGAGATCTAGAACCCTCGCATAGAGAAAAAAGACACCTATCTGAAAATGAAACTTCAGCCATGATGATATGTTCATACGAAGATTATCATCATTCATATAGTACTCCTGCTGCACTTAATCTTTAATTTTTTGCAACTAATTCCTACACTTGTAAGTTGTAACCTCATTTTTGCTGTCATAGCTGCTGAACCTCAGTATGCTCACTCAAAGGCAAAGCATCGTTTGTGCCAAGTAAAGCCCTCCATCCCATAAAATCCCAGAGACATCCTCAGACAATCTTTTGCTCATGTTTAGAGCTCGATCAGTTTTAAGGTATCATTGGTTGTCATGTAAAATGAGTAATGAAAGCAACTCTGGTCTTTAGATGCTTTGAATGGTTACAGTGGTTGAATGTGGACATTTATGACTATCCTTCCTAAGTACTACTAGCATCAAGGACATCTCCTCTGAAAGGGCCGGGAAATATCAGATATTCATATACACATGACAGTGAAATAGATGCAGAAATTTTCACCTTTTTCCCTACAATTTAGAGGGTAAAAATAGATCTTATTATTCAACAACCAAGTTAGATTTAATCATCTATATAAAAAAAAAATCTTAAAAAAATGTTACATTTTACAGTAATAAGACCAAAATTGGAGCTAGTGGAGCTTGGTCATAAACTTTAAAAGATTTATTGGATCAAAGATTTGGATACCATGTAAATTAAATAAAAAGAAATATGATTTGGCAGTAAGAGTTGGCCGGACCAAATCAAGGGATGCGAAGCATATGTTTGCTAATGAGTAAAAGCTCATGTTTGGTGATGAAATAGGGATGCGAAGCAAAGCAAGCAGTTAAAGAAGGCACAAGCAATCACCATGATTGCTAATTCAGCCATCAGCAGGCCAAATCACAAATATAAATCACACAAACTTCACTCCATGAGGGAAATTGCCGATATTAGCAAGGATCTACAACATAATCGGATGAAATTCAACAATAACAACTTGCAACGGGACACATTAAGTCGAATGAGCATAGTAAAATAAATCAATCCTCTAAATTCAATAGGAGCAATTATCAAACAAACAATAGCAGATACATTAGTATAAACTTGCCTAATTGATCTCCATGAATACGGAACCACGAAAATCGTTTTTTTTTTCAAGTGATCGATATAGTTTGCAGAAGTGCGAGAGAAAGCAATCACACCGAATTGAAAGAAAAGATAGGTGCAATTATCAAACAAAAGACGAATGTAGATTTCACATCGAATTGGAAGACCTCGCCAATGGTAGATGAACTCGAGTCAATGATGGATTTGAAAACCTCGCAAATCGAAGATGAATCTCGAGTTACGTTGAAGTCGATCTCGAAGAGGACGCTGAGAGGCGTTGTTTGAGTTGGCTATGCGAGGCTGGGCGGAGTTCTTCATATATTATCCCGAAGCTTCTTCCAGGCTGGGCGGATTTGTTGTATGATCCACTAGATTTATCCCGAAGCATCTCAGAAGATGACACAACGAGCTTAAATATCTTCAGCTGCAAGACATTAGTACAAAGAGGATATAAGATAAAACTAACTTTTGAGGGAGAGAACAATCCTATTTATATTTGAGCATTTATAATATAAGGAGTGGTTAAGTGAGAACCTTCATCTGATCATCGTCACATCAGGATCCAAGTGACCCAATAGTTTATTAATTTGCAACTGATGCCTTAATCGAAGGAGAAAGTGCATCCAGCATCGTCCTAGATCATGACTGTTCAGCTCTTCCAAGGAAACGTCCAAGTTACTGGGAAAATAAAAGAGAGGGAAATCAAGAAAATAAATCCATTGATGCAGGGCTTAACAAGAAATCCATTAGGAGTTGTGTGTCATGACTGAACCTGATAGTTCCTTTGCTTGAAAATCGGGCAGTGTCTTATGGTCATGACGATCTCTTTGACTCTTTTAATAGTTCAAATCAGCACCTTGGAAAAAGATGGCTGGATGAAAAATCACTTCACCAAACATTCCAGATCAAGTTGAATAAGGATAGGTAAACAGAGTTTTGAGTATAGCTGCAAAGAAAGAAACCAAACCTTTTGTTTGGGAATTACAGGCAATTACTTAAATCCTTATTGGAGGTGTAGGCGGGCAGTCATTCTTCAATCTTCATACCACCTGCTACTTTAAACAAGGAAATTACAGAAAAGATGTGGAATCTTTGCTTTTCCAGCTGCAATGCATTTTGCTCAACATGCTTCCATTCAGCTAATTTGCTTGCTTAGCTTAATTGCCCAATATGCTCTTGATGATCTTTTTGCCTTGTTGAACATATCGTTTGATAGTCGATTATTAAAAAAATGAACTGCTTTGGAAAAAGATTGTTACCTCAAAATACCAGTAATGTTGATGGCTGAATGAAAAATCACTTTGTACATCTAAAGGTAAATTGAAATGAACTGCAGATACAAAATACCAGTAATTGTTCAGTAGTGTTGATGCACTTTAACCGGGACCAAGCAAATAAGCAATTCAAGATAACTAGTTGTTCTTACAAAGTAAGATGGTGCTATTTTAATGTGCCTTTCTTTTATTGCTTTGAAGCTTTCTTTCGTTTCATTTGCAGAGAATTGCTATCTTCTTGGCTTGTGGTGCTTCTAAATATTCTACTCATCCATTGCTTTTTCAATCCTTAAACCTGAAACAAGAAATGAAAATTAAATATTTGTTGGCTTTGGAGATATGTATTCTACTATATCACATAGAAGCTACTCACATATTAGGCTGTCGGATTTGTAACTGGCCAAGGGCTTGTTGGTGTCGAAGGCAATCAGGGAGCTCCTCTGGAGATGGAAGCTCTTGATCAATAACTATTTCACTGAGATTGGGGAGGGAATCCCAATCCACGCACCTTTTTTCTTGTTGTTTTCCCCATAACTCCAGCTCTTTTGGGCATCCCCACATTTTGAATCTCTGGAGGGCATTGAGACGTGCAATGCGCAGACTCTTCAGTTGTTGGCAGTTTGTAATCTCAAGAGACGCGAGAGATGGAAGTGCTTCAACCTCAAAACTCGTAAGCCCATTACAGTTGCTGATTCGTAAATCTTTGAGAAGCGGCGATTCTAGTAGGCGCGAATTCTCCAAGCTAT
This sequence comes from Persicaria tinctoria, assembly GCA_037127255.1. NCBI lineage: Eukaryota > Viridiplantae > Streptophyta > Magnoliopsida > Caryophyllales > Polygonaceae > Persicaria > Persicaria tinctoria. The sequence goes on from JBANSL010000013.1 coordinate 76,445,388, forward strand.
GACATTCATCAATAAAAGACTCTTCCAGAGATGATGGACTAGTGGTGGCCAAACATTGTTGCAGCAACCCATCATCCACATTCTTGATCTCTAGGATCCGAACACATGGACATAGCGGGAAGGACGACAACTCTTCACATTTTTTAATACGTAGTTCAGAAAGAATAGGGAAGGAGAGAGACAGATCAGGAGATGCACTTCTGGCTGATGATGCTGTTGCTGTGGCCTCTACTTTCTTCCTCGACCATCCCTTCAGTTTCGGCAGCCACTGGATTGTAAGTGTTTCCAAAAGAGGGAAAAACAAGGAATTATTAGTAATATAACCTGCTGCTACCGTTGTACATTCGGGGTTCACCTCTGTTGGACAATAATTCATATTTCAAATATATGAAAATGTGGTTTGGGCTAAATAGTGGAATGTTCCGGAAGAATGTGAAATGTAGCGGAAGTCCCCGGAACATGGTGGAATATTCTAGAAGCCCATAGAAGAGTGTGGAAGACTCCGGAAGTGTGTGGAACCTTATGGAAGATTCCGGAACCATGAATACATGGTAGAGAAGTCTAGAAATAAAGAGGAGCAATCAAGGTCTAGAATAATCTAGGAGAATGGTGAGGTCTAGTGAGCCTAGATTTTTCTAGTCCTTTGTAGGAGATGCATGAAGGTGATGCAACCAACATTGGCTCCTATAAATAGGCCATGGGTAGTTGCATTTTGTAGTGTGTGAGGAAGTGTGAGTCTCCTCAAGTTGTGTAGTGTGTGGAGTTGTGAGTCGAGTGAATCCTCACAAGTGAAGTGTGAGTGAGTTGGTCAAGAGTGGTGAGTGTCGGTGAGATCGAGTCTTGTATCGTGCGAGAGTTGTACAAAATACATTTGTACATTAATACAAGTCGTCGTTTGTAAGTGAAGCCTGATCCATCCGAGTCACACGTGATCGAGTGTTAGCTACCCGTGTTTTTCCCAACAGTGGTATCAGAGCCAGGTTGCGAAGGTTGTCGGAGTCGGAAAATCGGTGTAGCATTTGTTGGTAAAAGGATTCCGTGTTAACGAGATGGCATCAAGTGTGATGAAGACGTTCGAGATCCCACTCTTTGATGGCAAGACCAACTTCACGATGTGGCAGAGCACGATTCAAGACGTAATGGTGCAACAAGGTCTTGATCAAGCTCTTGAGGAGGAGAAACCCACATCCATGAACGAGAGAGAGTGGAGTAGACTCCAGAAGAAGGCGGTGAGTACCATCCGGTTGGCGCTTGCTCCCGAGATCAAGTCCAGTGTGATGAAGGAGACCTCGCCAAAGGCGTTGTGGGAGAAGCTCGAGAGCATTTACGCGTCGAAGTCGTTGATGAACCGGTTGTGCTTGAAGATGGAGTTATACTCGCTCAGGATGGAGGAAGGAGGTAACCTTCATGACCACATTAACTCTTTTAATCAACTAGTATGCCAGTTGATGAATGCTGATGATAATATTAAGGATGAGGAACAAGCATTATTGTTGTTAGCGTCATTACCGAGGTCCTACAAGCCTTTGATGCAGACGTTGCTTGTAGGAAGGACGACTCTCACTCTAGAGGAGGTAACGGATGCGTTACGAGAGAGTGAGAGGATGATGAAGAATGACGCTCTCAACAATGGAGGGGATCGCATACTAGTTGCGGAGAATCGAGAGCGAGGGAGGAGCCAGTCGAGGGGGAATGGTCACCAGAGGTGGAGATCCGAATCACGTCCACGTCGTGACCCGGATAATGTAGAGTCGAGGAATGGTGACCCAAGATGGAGACCACAATCATATCAACGTCGGGATTTTAGTGATGTGGAGTGTTATTATTGTGGGGAGAAGGGTCACATACAAGTGAGGTGTCCGCAATTCAGGGAGGACGTGAAGATGTTAACAAAGACGTCCTTGCGGAAGAATGATGATGGCTCCCAAACGAATGTGGTCAGTGCGGTTGATGGTGAAGTTGGTGGTTATGAGGAGGTGTACTTAGGAACGAGTGAAGAGGTTGCTAAGTCTGAGTGGGTGATGGATAATGCTGCGTCGATGCATATTTGCAGGGATCAAGCTTTATTTGACACCTTGAAGACTGATGGAGAGTTTGGTCATTGCAACCTAGCGAGTGGAGAGAAGTTGAGAGTTAAAGGAATCGGGAGTGTGAGGATGAGGCTCCATGACGGTACACGCCAGACTCTTCATAACGTGAGGTACGTGCCTTCAAGCAATGTTAATATACTTTCATTGGGTGCGATGACGAATGAGGGATATGAGTATGTTGGCACGAAGAGTTGGTGCAAGGTGTTTAAGGGAAGACGCTTGATCATGCAAGGGAGGAAGAATGGGAAGAACATTTGTTTCTGCGAAGGACAAGTCGTGCAGAGGAGATATCATGACAAGGAGATCAAGGTGCAGAGGAAAGTGCGGTTTAAGGATGAGGCGGAGATATTTGAAATATGAATTAAGGGAGGAATTGTTGGACAATAATTCATATTTCAAATATATGAAAATGTGGTTTGGGCTAAATAGTGGAATGTTCCGGAAGAATGTGAAATGTAGCGGAAGTCCCCGGAACATGGTGGAATATTCTAGAAGCCCATAGAAGAGTGTGGAAGACTCCGGAAGTGTGTGGAACCTTATGGAAGATTCCGGAACCATGAATACATGGTAGAGAAGTCTAGAAATAAAGAGGAGCAATCAAGGTCTAGAATAATCTAGGAGAATGGTGAGGTCTAGTGAGCCTAGATTTTTCTAGTCCTTTGTAGGAGATGCATGAAGGTGATGCAACCAACATTGGCTCCTATAAATAGGCCATGGGTAGTTGCATTTTGTAGTGTGTGAGGAAGTGTGAGTCTCCTCAAGTTGTGTAGTGTGTGGAGTTGTGAGTCGAGTGAATCCTCACAAGTGAAGTGTGAGTGAGTTGGTCAAGAGTGGTGAGTGTCGGTGAGATCGAGTCTTGTATCGTGCGAGAGTTGTACAAAATACATTTGTACATTAATACAAGTCGTCGTTTGTAAGTGAAGCCTGATCCATCCGAGTCACACGTGATCGAGTGTTAGCTACCCGTGTTTTTCCCAACAACCTCTTCCTCTTCAATGTATTCTAACTCCTCCAATTTCCACAGATATAGAATCTTGAGATTAGGAAGGCACCTCAAGGGTGGGAGATATTTTACTTTGTGACAGCTGTTCAGAGTTAGAATTGTAAGGTTAGGTACGAAGGAAGGGTGATTGGACCAATGTGGTATTCTCCTGCCCGGGTAAACATTTATGCATAGATCTTCCAAGGATACAGGTAGCTTCCAGCATTCATCTCCATCCCAATTATCTATGTCCTTATCAAAACTGATAAACAATTGCCCTCTCAACTGCAGTCCAGCCAAGTCATCAAGCCCACTTGTTTGAACCCCCTCAATAGCTTTCCCTACGTTAAAATCACTCAGCATCTGCAAACAAGTCAGCTCCCCCATCCCTGGTGGCATATGCTTCAACCGATGACACATGTCTATATTCAAATACCTCAGATTGATCAATTTTCTAAAACTATAAGGTAACGCCTTCAGTTTTTTTACACACGCTGATGTCCAGTGTAAGCAAATTCAATAGATTCGTCAAGGAATCAGGAAGACTTTCGAACGGGTTTTGGGACAGGTCAAGATATCTCAAGTGTTTTAACTCGCCAATACAGCTCGAAACAGTGTGAATTCTCAAACTTGACAAACTCAATGCTCGCAAACACTTTCCGTATGTGAATTGTCGATCTTCATCCTCTAGCGGCCCGTGTAAAAATAATAATGAACGTAGTCGGTTGGTATTTAACATATGTGAGCTTGAAGTATCTACGTAAGGACCAATACTGACATGTCGTGCCCTCTTGTTCAACTGTGTGGTTGGCTTGGTTAGCGCAATAATTTCTTCTCCTGCTACACATTGCGCTAGATCATGAATTAAATCATGCATTTTGACAACGTATTCTGACTTTTCAAAAAAAGACCTCCTTCTCAAGTCCATGAAGTATGAGTAACCAGCCTGCTCCACTGTCTCTAGTTCATGAATGGGCTTAATGTATCCTTGTGCAATCCAAAGATATATTAAGGCATCCATGCCAAAAACATGATCTTTTGGAAACAAGGAACAATAAGCAAAGCAAGGCTTCAAGTTGACCGGTAGGTGGTCATAGCTCAACTTTAGGGTCTGCATAACTGAATCACCGCTCAACTCTACTTTTGACAACTCAGTATCTTTAAACGATTTCCATTCTTCGATGGTATCTTTTGTGTAAAGAAGGCTGCCTACACTCCTTATGGCTAGAGGAACATTTGCACACTTCTTCAAAATCTCTCTTCCGAGTTGAACCCACATCGGGTCTTTCTCTTGTTCTGGAGTAAAGGCTACTGTTTTGAAAAGATCCCAAGACTCATTCTCTGATAACCCCTTTAACTCATGAGGTTCTAATGCACCCACAGCCCTTGCAACCGATCGGGATCTTGTAGTGACAATTATCTTGCTCCCCTTTGCACCACCGTTTAACAACCTCATTCGCTTTATCCACCTACCATGATCATCATCCCACACATCATCTAGCACGAGCAAAAATTTCACACCCTTGACTGACTCCCTAATTTCGGACTGTAGCTGGCTGAGAGTAAAATCACCATACTTTTTCTTACATATAGATTGAAAGACTTCACCAATAACTTCTTTATCATCAGATGTATCAGAAATACATGCAAACCACCTTCTTTCAAAATTCTTCTTAACCTCCTCATCATTGTAAACTAGTTGGGCGAGTGTCGTTTTCCCCATACCCCCTATCCCAACTATTGCAATAACTGAAACATCTTGATTTGACTTATCATCCAAGAGGAATTCAGAAATGACTCTCTTGTCTCCATCTCTACCAATGACATCCTTAGAGTCTACAAAAGACCCTGGATCTCGTCCTTGCCTTGCACCACTTATCACCTCCTCGAGTTGACCAGTCACAAAATTAAACCCAGTCATATCAGTAGAGATCTCAAGTAACCTCTTCCTGATATCCTTAACTCTATTTGCAATAGAGTTTCTAGAGACGATCGGGTTTAACTTAGAGCAAGAAGCTCGTACCTTTTTAAAGATCTTGTCTTCCTTGATTATCTGCTTCTTAAGCATCTCATCAGTGGCAACCTCATCGAAGAGATCATCAGCACGTCCTTGACCCTCTCAACCCAATCCTTGACAGCAGCAGAGGTTTCTTGCTTCTTCTCAGCATCAAGAAGCACGGCTTTGATCGTCTGGATGCTCTTCTGAAGCTTACGGAGCTCATCCTTTGCCTCCCAGATGGAGCAGCCCTTTTCATATGCCTTCTCAAAAGCAGGGGTTGCAATGGTGGAGAGGAGCTTGGAAGCAAGGCTGAACATATTGTATGGCTGGAGATGGATCAGATCTGAAGGTGTTGGTAATGAAATTTGAGAGCAGATTTTTAAGAGTGTGCTGCTTTGTATGTAGTGTTAGTCAAATTTATTAACAATTTTCATAGTACTTTATTGTCCGACAAATGGAATCCAAAGCATTGAGGAACGACAAACTATGCGGAATCAACTCCACTTTATAGTATTATTTGTAACTTTTTCCCTGATTTTTTTAAGGGGAAATCGAGTATATAAACATGAAAAGTTGATTAATTGAGTATAGCCATTACAACATCGAAATTGGTTATATATCTATTAAATTATTTATATTTTCTTTAATGGTTCCTAATGTATTTAATTTATACTATTAATGTAATTTTTTTAAAATTTAAATATCAAATTTAGCTAACTTTCAAATAATTATAAATATGAGTCATTGATTTCAAATTGAGTAAGTTTTTAATATGATACGTTATTATACAAATAAAATATACATGTTCCTCCTTTACTATGATTTATGATGATTCGTTTTAATAACTTAACTAGTCTTATTACACGTGTTTTCGTTGTTTGTTAATAAATTTATTTTAATTTATAAATTTGGATCTAATATAAAATAAAATATAAGTATTATTTTTAAAATTCTATTTTTTTAGATGGGATATAAATACATGTGTTTATTTTTAAATTTTTTGAGATATGAAATTGGTTTGGAATATAGAAATACTCACCGTAACTATAGTTTTACTTCTTACATCCGCCAATCATATTTCATCAATTAAAACTAATGATAGAAAAATACATCTTATACAACCCAAATTATGTTTATAAATTTTTGTTAGTGTTAAAATTGTTTAATAAATTTTACTAAGACTAATCTGATAGTAGTTATTGAGTCTTTAAAAAAAAATATTTAAATCTCGCCTTTTTTTTTAACACATGAGCAGCAGCAATAGGAGTCTTTTTACAAACCCACAGCCGTCCAGTCCTACGGTCCTCGCACCGCCCACTGCTCCTCTCCGACTCCGACATGGTGGCTCCTCCTCGGCTCCGCTGCAACCTACAGCCCCGCTGCAAGTCTGCAGTGCACGGATTGCATTAGCAAAGGCCGAACATATGAAATTGGCCTGGTCAAAATGCCAAGAAAAGTACTCTTTTGGAGCAATAAAAAGTCAGGTGCATTGCCACTGCCCTTTAGTCGGACTGATTATCTAGATGACAAGGATCAACCATGGGGGCATGTCCTGTTTATTGTACCCTAATTGCGCTAAAGGATCAATGTTCTTATGACAACAAAAAACACGACACAAACAAAGAACTATCATTAATATAATTTCATTCAAGCACAAATACAATTGCAAATCACATCATTAACAACTAAGAAACTATGAGAAAACATTTCTGTCTCAAAGACGTGCATTCAGTGTCACACATTGAAAAGATAAATTCTTCAAACAAAGATAAATTCTTCAAGCAAAGAAATAAATTGAATCATACTAGAAATATGATGTTGACTGTCATCTAGTTACGTATGTTTAGTTTCTATTGACTGCATCTCGATCACATTCCAAACTTGCAATTCTAATTCTAATGATCTGTTAAAAAGCTTCAATTATATGTATGATTCCCTTCACATCTGAACCCCCCTCATATTCCTAAAATGGCAATTCAATTAGTCAGGTAATTTAAAGGCAGTTTGCCTCCGCCACGAAGACTACGGAGAAGATCGATAGTATCATTGTTGTGGATGTCATATTGCGCAAGCAAACTTTCAGGAGGACATAGTCGCTTCCCGTTAAAGAATAGCACCATGTCATTTGCAGGAAAGCCCTCTATATTCTGGAGCTTTGTCTTTACACTGTCTATGGTGTCAAAGCTCCCCACCTCCATGGCTATCGTCTTCCCTGTCAATGTCTTCACAAAGATCTGCAGGTCTCCCCTGAGACACAGTACTAGGAGCAAGGTGGATCCCTTTCGGATTTTATAGTGAGCCATCGTGTAGCCATCTTTCAAATGCTCACTCCCGAAAATTAGCCTATAGTGGTGAGGCGGAATGCCCTCTTTGTCCTGAATTCTCATCTTCACCTTTTCAACTGTGTCGGATTTTTTCACCATAAGGCTGAAGGTCTTGCCTGCGAGAGTCTTCACAAAGATCTGAACAAAGCCCTTGGAAAGGAGCAATAAGTCGATAGTCGATTCATTCACAATGTTGTAGTCAGCCAGGGTCCTGAAATCTTCCAAGTGCCTCTCACCAAACATTAGCCACTGCCGGTCAGGTGGGATCCCTTCCTTGTCCCAAACCATCGTCTTTACATTTTCGATGGTTTCAGAACTTTTGACCTCAAGGGTGATCATCTTGCCAGTGTCCGTCTCCACATAGATATCCATACTGCCCCTAAGACGGGGCACCAGGTGGATGGTGGATCCCTTGCGGATGTTATAGCTGGACAGGGTCCTGTCATCTTCCAAACGAGTATTATAAAAAACAAGGCATGTCTGATCAAGTGGAATGTCCACCATCTCCTTAACTTTAGCCTTAATGCTTTCAACTGTGTCGGAGCTTTCGACCTCAAGTAGGATGCATCTAAGCATGTAGCACATATGATACATGAAGGTCCTCACTGTGATTTCCATCCCACCTCTCAGACGGTGGATTCCTTGTTTTCAAGCAAAAATTAACCTGTGTTCTCAACCTCGATCAGTGATGATTTTACCAGTGAGCATCTAGATGGACAACAAGCACAAAATCAATCCAGCTCTAGAAATCAACAAGGAATGCTAAAAAATCACTCAAAATTAAAGCAAAGTTTACTAATTTTTCAGGCATCAAAAATCAGAATTCCGCTGCTCTAAATCAAAAGGGACAAATCAACAAATAATGAAGCTAAGAGACGACAATCAAGATATTGGACCAGAAAGACGTTAAGAGTGGTCGCATAGATACTTGCCTGAAAAGATCCGTAAACAGCTTGATGTTGGACAAGACTCAAGAGAGATAGGCTGGGCAGAGTAAACCCTAGAAGATCAATTGAAAGGGAATTTGTTCTAGTGTAAAAGATCTTCAACCGCTGTTCTAAAACATCTCTAAATGAAAATACTTTTTATTTTATTTAAGGTCAATTTGCACCAATATACCAAAAAAATATGAGGTTTGCAAAAATAACCATGACATTGATAAGTTGCAAACAGTGGGCCCAATGTCATTTTTGCAAAAAAAAAAAAGCCCACTTGCTCAACCGGTTGCAGGTCGGACGTACGTGAGGAGAAAGTGTCGAACAGTAGAGAGAGGAAGAGAGCAACGAAGAAGGAGGCTCTCGACGGAGGAGGAGGCGGAAGAGGTTATCGACGGAGGGGAATCAGTTCGGCGGGAGGAAGTTGTAACCGACGGAAGATGGAGGAGGAATCCGGCGCGGAGAAACCGAATCCGGCGAAACAAATTTGAACACAAGTAAGTAAATTCGTTCTTGAATCTATGAAACCCTAACTAAATCCGAACAAATTGTTCTGCAATGTGTGATTTTTGAATGGGGGATTTCGATTTGAAACCCTAACACATTGAGAATTTTGGGTCGGATTTAGATTTGAATGGGCGACAGATGCTGGGGAGAATGGGTTTTCAATTTTAGAGTTTTCAATTTATGAAATGTCGAGTTGGAGTCCTTGGGGTGAATGGGTCGAATGAGGTTGAAATTATTTGAATGTACAAACCCTAACCTTATGGGTGGTGGGCGGTTTGAGAATGAAATTGAAGGTCGAAATAAGGTAGAAAGGAATTGAAAACCTCAATTAATATTTGAAATCTATGTTTCAAAAACTTGAAATGAGTATGCGGATTCGTTCGTCTGGCTTGGTGAAACGATTGGATGGCTAGATTTAGTAACTTGTGCGTCGCTCTTCGAATTGGGGAAGTTCGACAGATGTTGGTTTCTAATGATTTTGGATATGATAAAGGGAAATTTGAATGGTATAAGGAATGCGTCCTTATGAGTTTAAAAATTGGGAATTATTGGAGAGAATTTGGAGATTGGGATTGTTTGTAAATAGTTGCATATAAATATAATGCTCACAATTGGTGATGGTTGTACATCTTTTTAAGTTTTTGCTATGTGTTGAAGTATGTTGTGATTGAAACGAGGAAGAGATACACTACACGAATCCGATGTCATTTGAGAGTGTTGTAAGTTTGTGATATGTGTATTACATAAGTTTACGAGGCTTGAGACTATTGTGTAGTTGTGTCATTTATTGCATTCTTGATTCGTTTCAGTTGAGCATTTAAGAATATGAGCAGCTGTTTCAGTTCAGCATATGAGCATGTGTATTTGTGTAGTTGTAGTTGTGTTGGTGATGTTAATCGTTTCATGTGATATATGTGCAGCCGACACTAGCTCTCCCTTCGGAAAAGTATTTTCAATGGAGGTCGAACCACTTCTCGAAGATGGGCCTCCTCAATAGAATGGACGAGACCCTATCTGCGGCGGATTGGAAAATCTTGAAGGAATGCAGGCTAGGGGGCATTGTAATGATCGGGAATAATGTGTCGTATTGCTGCATCCTAATCCACTACTTCCTTAAGCAACAACTCAAGACCTTTAGTACTTCGTTATGTTTGTTTTAGGTCTTAAACGTTTCATCCCTTTTGATGACTGATCCAACATGTTCTGGATTTCTGTATGGATGGTTGTTCTTAATATTGTGTTCTGACTGCTTTAGTTTGTGTTTAACATTGTCTATCCCACTGTTCAGAAGTTTTTGAGATTGACAAGATCCGGCAGGGGTTAGTACTATATTGGCTGAGACATCATTTTTAATGGCAAGAAAAAAATATTTACTGGCTAGTAAGCATAAATCGCAAATATTCGTGTTTCACATCTTAGGCAAACAAAACGGAAAACCCCATAGTGTAAGTTATGTACATAAATAACAAAAACTATCCTTCACCTATGTAAAAGAAGAGGCGTTCTTAAGACGAGTGTCATATGATCACCTTACCATTCCACACTTGCTTATGTCACCCCCGTACATAATATCCTCCTCCGACAAGCTCTCCAAGTGGAAGGAAGTCACCCTCCTCCTAGAGTCACCCCGTACATAGTATCCGCGTCATCACTACTGACACATTTGATGACCAACGTTTAGACATTTTCACCTTTGAGAAGCGTGTGGTGGTAAGGTAAAGAAATCGATGTCTAGTGGGATAACTCTTCTTTTGCGTAGTCGAAAGGGATATCAGATAGACAGTTAGCAACTCAATAGTCTCAATCAACAACGTCCTATCCATATGCTATATATCTCAGACCTACCTCTTCAAGATAAAATTTCCTACCAAAGTCTTTGCATTACAGTTAAAAAAAATCAACAGGTTTATCAAAACAGAACAAGTTTCATCTTCTCAAAGAAAACAGGAAATTCAGTGCTCAAATATGAATGCGAGTATGAAACAGGTTTATCGAGACAGAAAAAGTTCAACAGGTTTATCTGTGTTCCAGTTGCAAATCGCACGAGGCCCGTGTGTTCTGATGCAGTCCACCAACAGAGCATGCTGAGCAGGATCAGCTTTGACAGCTTGGGCCGTCTCCTTTACATTTGTTTGATTACTGCCGGTATTTGATACATCTGCCAGGTACTCTTCGGGTGTCCACCGAAGTGAAACCCACACCTCCACTCTGATCTTGAGCATCGAAAGCTTGAACTTTCATTTTCAGCTTGAACTTTCAGGTTCAATGCAAACAGAACAGTGTAATGGGATTCACTTCCAACAACCCATATGGGCCACTTTGGGTGCTTCAGATGCTGTCCAACTTTACAAAAATTGAGGGTTTTCATATACCTGTGAGTGTGAGGCATCAAATGAATATACCAATCAATGACCGTAACAAAGCAATGAAGTGAATGGATACACATTATAAATTCATTAATAGCTATAAAAATTGAGGGACTGCAGCTACAAAATACCAGTAATTGTTTAGTAGTGTTGTTGCACTTTAACCGGGACCAAGCAAATAAGCAATTCAAGATAACTAGTTTTGGTTACAAAGTAAGATGGTGTTGGTGGCATACCTTGCTTGCTCCAAAAGGTGAAATCATGATAACTCAACTGGTAACAAGGGTCGTTCCCACACTGCCGCTGGTGAGACTCGATTCTTGGTTCTTGCTCCAAATGCCACTCCTGTGACCGGTTGAGCTAAGCCCATGCAAACTTGCATAGAATTGCTATCTTCTTGGCTTGTGGTGCTTCTAAATATTCTACTCATCCATTGCTTTTTTATTCATACCTGAAACAAGAAATGAAAATTAAATATTTGTTGGCTTTGGAGATATGTATTCTACTATATCACATAGAAGCTACTCACCGATTATGACCAATACTGATATGCCGTGCCCTCTTGTTCAAATGAGTGGTTGGCTTGGTTAGCGTGATAATTTCCTCTCCTGCTACACATTGCGCTAGATCATGAATTAAATCATGCATTTTGTATTCTTTTCCATATATCACATTACGGTAACTGTCTTTCGCCTTTTCAAAAAAAGACCTCCTGTGCAAGTCCATGAAGTATGAGTAACCCACCTCCTCAACTGTCTCCGGTTCATGAACGAGCTTAATGTATCCCTGTGCAATCCAAAGACATATTAAGTCATCCATTTGAAAACTATGATCTTTTGGAAACAAGGAACAATAAGCAAAGCAAGGCTTCAAGTTGACCGGTAGGTGATCATAGCTCAACTTTAGGGTCTCCATAACTGAATGGTCACCACTCAGCCCTACTACTTTTGAAAGCTCAATATCTTTAAACGATGTCCATTCTTCGATGGTATCTTTCGTGTAAAGAAGGCTGCCTACACTCCTTATGGCTAGAGGAACATTTGCACACTTCTTCACAATCTCTCTTCCGAGTTTAACCCACATCGGGTCTTTCTCTTGTTCTGGAGTAAAGACTACTATTTTGAAAAGATCCCAAGACTCATTCTCTGATAACCCCTTTAACTCATGAGGTTCTAATGCACCCACAGCCCTTGCAACCGATCGGGATCTTGTAGTGACAATTATCTTGCTACCCTTTGCACCACCGTTTAACAACCTCATTCGCTTTATCCACCTACCATGATCATCATCCCACACATCATCTAGCACGAGCAAAAATTTCACACCCTTGACCGACTCCCTAATTTCTGACAGTAGATGGTTGAGAGTAAAATCACCATACTTTTTGTTACATATAGATTGAAAGACTTCCCCAATGACTTCTTTATCATCAGATGTATCGGAAATACATGCAAACCACCTTTTTTCAAAATTCTTCTTAACCTCCTCATCATTGTAAACTAGCTGGGTGAGTATCGTTTTTCCCATACCCCCTATCCCAACTATTGCAATAACTGAAACATCTTGATTTGACTTATCATCCAAGAGGAATTCAAGAATGACTTTCTTGTCTTCATCTCTACCAACGACATCTGTGGAGTCTACAAAAGACCCTGTATCTCGTCCTTGCCTTGCACCGCTTATTGGTTCCTCATGTTGACGAATCACAAAATCAAAACCAGCCATATCAGTAGAGATCTCAAGTAACCTCTTCCTGATATCCTTAACTTTATTTGCAATAGAGTTTCTGGATACAATTGGGTTTAATTTTGAGCAAGAAGCTCGTACCTTTTTAAAGAGCTTGTCTTCCTTGATTATCTGCTGCTTAAGCATCTCATCGGTGACAACCTCATCGAAGAGATCATCAGCATCGTACAACACGTCCTTGAGCCTCTCTACCCAATCCTTGACAGCAGCAGAGGTTTCTTGCTTCTTCTCAGCATCAAGAAGCACGGCTTTGATCGTTCTGGATGCTCTTCTGAAGCTTACGGAGCTCATCCTTTGCCTCCCAAATGGAACAGCCCTTTTCATATGCCTTCTCAAAGGCAGGGGTTGCAATGGTGGAGAGGAGCTTGGAAGCAAGGCTGAACATTATATGGATGGAGATGGATCAGATGAGATCTGAAGGTGTTGGACAAAGGAGAAGTGTTTTGTTTTGGTGGTAATGAATTTGAGAACAGACAGTGGGCTGATTTGTATGTACACTCAATAATGCATACACTAGAAGTCTCAGCCTTTGAATTTTTGGTTGATGTGATAAGGGAGCCAATTAATTAAATGGAGCCCTCTTCTCTTGGAGGAGGTCTTGATCGATATTAATGTAATAAACTAATTTGAAGGGTTTGAAGCTGAATTAAGCAAAGACTTTTCAAAGGCCTGCCAAAATCCAAGGGACAAGTTATCATATTGGTGGTGGTTGATAGGTTTATGAAATAATTAAGCACATTTATTGTTCCTAGCACACCCGTTATCATATTGTTCCTAGCATTCCGAAGGAGATTGTGTCGGATATTCACTGAAGATGTCGGCAACTTATCATTCTCAAACAGATGGTCAGACTGAGAGGGTGAATAAGTGCCTAGAGAGCTATTTGATCGAGGTGCATATATGACGTCTGCCAAACTGACTCAATGGGCTAAGTGGATAGCCCTGGCTGAATGGTGGTACAGGACAAGTTACGATATGATACGACCCTAAAAATGTCTCCATTTCAGGTCTTGTATGGGTGCTCGACACCCCAGCTGGTTGAAGGAGAGGGAGCACATGCTGTCGGTATTGAAGGAAGGTTTTGTCTAGGCACAAGGAAGTTAAATAATGATTAAAAATAAATAAAAGAAAAAATACATTCAAAATTTGTAATATATGTGAATAAACTGAACAAATAATATATATCACCCATGAAAAAAAAAATTGTTGTAATATATATCACCCATGGAAGAATACATTTCTTTCGTTAAGACACCATTTTGATCACATCTCTTCGCTTGGTTAAGGTGCTAACCCTTGGTCAATTTACAAGCATTATAGAGAAACTCTTTGCTCACAAAATTATGTTTCAGAAATTCCTCCAATCGCTGAAACATTACTGAGATGGATCCTACAACATTAATGATCATTGCAGTTGCATCTTTCATGAACAATTTAGATTTAAGAGAATGCTCATCAATTAATTAGAGTCTGAAATTCACAAAGTTCAGCTCATTTAACCAAAATGCAGATTGAAACCTTACAACAAAACCTAAAAAAGAAAGTCGTCACCTTGAATCTACCCTTTCAATGTATAAAGACAAGAAAAGAAAATCATGGAAAGAAGTCAATATGGGTGACCCTACTCTACACAAAAGATAGGATGAAAGCATAAGCTTTGAGCTTTTCCTTCTCTTACTACAATCAGATAATTTGGATCAACACTTAATCAAGACAAAACTTTATTATATATTGTTATGGGTTTGATGAAAGTCAAAACCTATTCTATATTGTTTATATTGTGCTATGTGTTTTGGACTTTATTCTATATTGGTGTTATTGAGCCTTTTGTTAGATGAACTAATCTACAAGGCTGAGCCAATCCATTATGTCCAAATTGTCATCAACCGAATGCTGCTTCTAGAAGAAATTGAGATTGGCCAAGGAGATCTCCTAGTATCCAGGTTGTTACAAGGAAGATCTTCAACGTCCTTCTTCCTCCTTCTCTCCAGACGTGGTGGAACAAGAATTCAAATGGTGCTTCTGAAGATTGCCACATACGAATTCAAGCAGCCCCTATAAAAGAAGATCGAAGTTCAGCAGTGGAACACACAAGCTTACTCGCCAATCTCCAACGTCTTCACTGCAATCGATCTTCAAGCTCTCTCAAGGCCTTTACTTTATTGTTTTTATCTTTGGTTTTGTGAGAGAGTTCACTGAGTGTTCCTGTACAAGTCATAAGTGTTATACTAAGAGTATACCTCTACTCAAATGTATTCACTAGGCTATTGTTTCACGAGAGTTTGGGTTGACTAGAAATAGAAGCGATTTAGGCTTCGAGTGGTAGAAGAAGGGAAGTTCTTCTAGGTTGTATCTAGAGGTGGCAATCGGGCAGGTCGGGTCGGGTTCGATTAATCGGGTTTCAAGTAATTTCTAATAATTTGGTCATTCGGTTGGGTCGGGTTCGGGTTTCGATTGTATCAAGTTTCGGTTCTTTCAGGTTTGAATTGTCTCAAGTTTTCATTATTTAAATATTCATTTTAAAAAATTCACTGGAATCTATATAAACTCTTAATTTAGAAGAGTTTAGGATGATGTGTCCAACTTAGAGGAATTTTAGGAGTCTTGACAATTTTTTTTTTTTTTTTGCCATTTTTCTTTGATTTTCTTTAATTCTCATTTTTTTTCTTCTTTTTCCTTTAATTCTCTTTTTGCTTTAATTTTACTAACTATAAACTCTTATAATTTAGAAGAGTTTAGGATGATGTGTCAAGCTTAGAGGAATTTTAGGAGTCTTGACAAATCTTTTTTTTTTGCCAATTTTCTTTGATTTTTTTAATTCTCATTTTTTTCTTCTTCTTTTTCCTTTAATTATCTTTTTGCTTTAATTTTACTAATTATCTATATAAACTCTTAATTTAGAAGAGTTTAGGATGATGTGTCAAACTTAGAGGAATTTTAGGAGTCTTGACAAATCTTTTTTTTTTTTTTTTTGCCATTTTTCTTTGATTTTCTTTAATTCTCATTTTTTTTCTTCTTTTTCCTTTAATTCTCTTTTTGCTTTAATTTTACTAACTATAAACTCTTATAATTTAGAAGAGTTTAGGATGATGTGTCAAGCTTAGAGGAATTTTAGGAGTCTTGACAAATCTTTTTTTTTTTGCCAATTTTCTTTGATTTTTTTAATTCTCATTTTTTTCTTCTTCTTTTTCCTTTAATTATCTTTTTGCTTTAATTTTACTAATTATTGAGCTTAATTCAAAACAGTGATCTTAGCCGAAATTATAATTTTAGTAGTTTTTTTCTAAAAAAACAATAAACTCTTATAATTTAGAAGAGTTTAGGATGATGTGTCAAGCTTAGAGGAATTTTAGGAGTCTTGACAAATCTTTTTTTTTCTGCCAATTTTCTTTGATTTTTTTAATTCTCATTTTTTTCTTCTTCTTTTTCCTTTAATTATCTTTTTGCTTTAATTTTACTAATTATTGAGCTTAATTCAAAACAGTGATCTTAGCCGAAATTATAATTTTAGTAGTTTTTTTCTAAAAGAACAATGGGATTAATTCAAAACATAAAATTAATAATAAGACAGCATAAAATTAATATTAGTAATCTATATCTATATATATCTATATATACTAATTTTATGGGTGGGCACGGGACGGGATTGGGCCGGGACGGGACTCGTCCCGCGAAATTTTTTCGGGACGGGATTGACATTTTTTTTTCGGGACGGGATGGTGTCTGGACGGGACGGGATCGGGACGGGACGGGCCTTGTCCCGCATATAAAAATAATAAAATATTATATAAATTTGCAAAGTGAAAAATGCTTTCATAATTCATTATTTAGTATAATATGTTGAATACGGTATTATTCTCAACTATATTATTCAATAATAATAATAATAATAATAATAATAATAATAATAATATAATACTATTATTAATTCATACAATGATTGTATAATTAATTATAATGTTCAACATATTTGGCTACATTATCTTACTAGATCAGGACGGAAAGGAATTGAGACGAGATTTACAAATATTGTCTAATTATCGATTGATAGTTAGGAAGAATACCGTATTTAATTAGCTATTTGCCTCTTGTAACTCTAAATGGGCGGGATGTGTGTGTCGATCTGATGGGATCCTCTCCATTGACTCAGTCTGGAATTTATGACTTTATGCCTGGTCGTGCTGTTGTTGATGCTGCTCGACGTAAGTGTGTCAAGTATCGAGATTTGTGTACGGCGGCTGGTTATGGTTTCCTACCCTTCTCATTCTCTTCATTGGGGGAGTTGGATACAGATGCGGTTGCATTGCTGAAGCGGATTCAGAAATTCTTGGTATCTCAGGATGCTGGGGCTCGTGTTGCACGTTATATTTTTACTAGACTTGACTTTGTTATCGCTAAAGGAGTGGCCAGCTCCCATTTAATTTCATGTAAACACTTTGAATAATAATAATAATAATAATAATAATAATAATAATAAATAATAAAAATAATCCCATGTTATAATTAAAAATAAAATAAAATAATATTACTTATTTTTATTGTTATTATTATAAAATAATTATACTTTACAAGAAAAAAATATAATATGATATAATAATAATAATAATTTTATTATAAATTACTATTATTATTAAATTATATTATAATATTATATAATAATATTATTATTATTATTATTATAAATTGAAAATTATTATTATAGTTATAAATAATATTGCTCAAAATAATAATACTAATAATATATTATTATTATTCTATAATATTATAATATTATTATTATTATAAAAATAATAATAATTATTATTATTATTATTATAAAAATAATAATAATAATAATTATTATTATTATATGCGGGATTTGCGGGATCCCACCGGGATCGTCCCGCGTTTCGTCCCGCATAATTTTTGCGGGACGGGATCGAGACGGGATTGCTATTTTGTCCTAAATCCCACCGGGATCGGGACGGGATCGGGACAGGACCGGGACGGGATCGGGATTTGCGGGATTTGTGCCCACCCCTAACTAATTTAACCGTTTTCTCAACCCATGAGTTTAATTCAAAATATTTAATTATCTGAACTTTTACAATTATGTTATAATATTAATTTAATATATTAGTAAGATTTTATTTATAAAAATCGCGTCATGACGCGGGGATCATACTAGTGTATCTTAAAGTTCGAGTTATTTCGGGTTTCGGTTATAACGGGTTCGGGTCTTAATGAGTTTCGGTTGAATCGGGTTCGGTTCATTCGGATTTTGGGTTCAAAATGGACGGGTTGGATCGGTGTTCAGAACAATCAGTTTCGGGCCGACCGGGTCGGGTTTTCGGGTTCGGGTCGGGTTTCGCCAGCTCTAATTGTATCTAGGATCCATAAGGTGTGAAATAATAGTGTTTTTGAATTCTACAGGTTGGATAACACTAGGCGGGGATGTATGCCAAGTTTTATTTTATTTCCGCATATTTAATTTAAGTTTTCACAAAGGTCATACTCAGTTCTTAGTGAATTGACAAGATCTTGAGCTCAATCACAAACTTACAAGACCTTAGATCCTGTCTTAAGGCCTTGACTCTAAGACTGCGAAAATCTGTCATACTCTATTCAACCCCCTTTAAAGTATTATTTGTTACTTCGTTTTACCTATTGTGACTCTTCAGAAAATATTTATGCCGAGTGTTTAAATCAACACAAGGAGATATTATCACAATGAACAGGATCATATGCACATATATGCGATCCAAAAACATATATAAGACTTGAAAACACTTTTTACTGTCATACTTGTATTTTTTTGTCCTACTCTTTTTTTGTATCTGTCAAAACACTTCTTTGCTGTCATAGATGTTGAACCTCAGTATGCTCACTCAAAGCATCGATTGATCTAAGTAAAGCCCTCCATCCCATAACCCCAGAGACATTTTCAGGCAATCTTTTGCTCATGGTTAGAGCTCAGTTTAAGGTATCGTTGGCTGTCATGTAAAATGAGCAATATATCAAACCAACTCTGATCTTTAGATGCTTTGAATGGTTAAAGTGGTTGAATGTGGACATTCATGACCATCCTAAGTACTACTAGCAACAAGGACACACATGAAAGTGAAATAGATGCAGAAACTTTCACCTTTTTTCTACAATTTAGAGGGTAAAAATAGATCTTACTATTATTCATCAACCAAGTTAGATTTAATCAACTATATAAAAAATCTAAAACAAATGTTACCTTTTACAGAAATAAGAGGAAAACTGGAGTGGAACTTGGTCATAAACTTGAAAGATTTATTGGATCAAAGATTTGGATACCATGTAAATTAAATACAAAGAAATATGATTTGGCAGTAAAAGTTGGACCAAATCAAAGGATGTGAAGCATATGGTTGCTAATGAAATAGGGATGCGAAGCAAAGCAAGCAGTTAAAGAAGGCACAAGCAATTACCGTGATTGCTAATTCAGGCATCAGCAGCCCAAATCACAAATATAAATCACACAAAATTCACTCCATGAGGGAGATTGCCGATATTAGCAAGGATCTACAACATAACCGGATGAAATTCAACAATAACAACTTGCAATGGGACAACTTAAGTCAAAGGAGAATAGTAAAATAAATCAATCCTCTAAATTCAATAGGAGCAATTATCAAACAAACAATAGCAGATACACTAGTATAAACTTGCCTAATCGATCTCCATGAATACGGAAGCACAAAATCGTTTTTTCCAATGATATAGTTTGCAGAAGTGCAAGAGAAAGAAATCACACCGAACTGATCAAACAAAAGACGAATGTAGATTCCACGTCAAATTGGAAGACCTCGCCAATGGAAGATGAACTCGAGTTAATGATGGATTTGAAAACCTCGCAAAAATTGAAGATGAATCTCGAGTTGAAGTCGATCTCGAAGAGGACGCTGGGAGGTGTTGTTTGAGTGGGCTATGCGAGGCTGGGCGGAGGTCTTCATATATTATCACGAAGCTTCTTCCAGGCTGGGCAGACGCCAATGGAAGATTAACTCGAGTCAATGATGGATTTGTTGTATGGTCATGACGATTTCTTTGACTCTTTTGATAGTTCAACTCAGCACCTTGAAAAAAGATGGTTGGATGAAAACAGAGTTTACAAAGGATAGGTAAACGGAGTTTGAGTAGCTGCAAAGAAAGAAACCAAACCTTTTGTTTAGGAATCAGAGGCAATTACTTAAATCCTTATTGGAGCTCTAGACGGGTAGTCATTCCACAATCTTCCATTAAGCTAATTTGCTTTTCTTGCTGCAATGCATCTTGCTCAACATGCTTCCGTTAAGCTAAACATTTCGTTTGATAGTCGATCACATTCTTAAACAGATTATTAAAAAATGAACTGCTTTGGGAGAGGATTGTTACCTCAGTTTCTCTTCTCAATAATTTTATTTGCAGAGTAGACCGTTCACCACCTTGAGAAAAGATGGTTGGATGAAAAAATCAGTTTGTACATCAAAATCTGAATTCAAATGAACTGCATATACAAAAGACCACTAATTCTTCAATAGTGTTGATGCACTTTAACCGGGACCAAGCAAATAAGCAATTCTTCAGTAGTGTTGAGTAGGTTTGGTTACAAAGTAAGATGGTGTTGCTGGCATACCTTGCTTAGCTTCTGTGCAGTATTAATGTGGTGCTTCTGAATATTCTAGCCATCCATTGCTTTTTCAATAATCCCTTGTTAATGTGCCTTGAACGACTGTTGACCGGCGACGCATCGGGGGGTCCGGGGGGCTCCGCCCCCCGGCGGTGGTCTCGCTGACCGGTCAGCGAGTCGGGGGTCCAGGGGGCGACGCGCCCCTGGCGGGGCTAGGGGGGGCAGCGCCACCCCGCCTTTACGGTATGCGATGTTTATTGTAAACGGGCCTATCGTCTGTCTATTTTGGGCTTTCAGTCCATTGTCTGTTTAGGGTTCCATGAGTCTCTTCATATACTCATGGAACGCCGTCCCCTGTAACCTAATCTATTTTCGCTTCCTCTAATAAGAAATCTGGTTCTCTGCCCGTGGACGTAGGCAACACACCGTTGCTGAACCACATAAATCTCTGTGTCTTTCTTCGCTATTATCGTTCTCGTTATAACATCCCTAAAACAAGAGATGAAAATTATATAATTGTTGGCTTTGGAGATATGTATTCTACTATATCACATATAAGCTACTCACCAATTTTAACTTGACAGATCGATTCGTAACCGGCCAAGGGCTTGCCTGTGTCGAAGGCAATCAGGGAGCTCCTTTGGAGCTGGAAGCCCTTTAATACATACTTCAGTGAGATTGGGGAGGGAATCCCAATCCACACACCTTTTCTCTTGTTGTATTCCCCACAACTCCAGCCCTTTTTGGATGCATCCCGACATTTTGAATTCCCGGAGGGCATTGAGACGTGCAATGCGCAGACTCTTCAGTTGTCGGCAGTATTCAATCTTAAGAGACGTGAGAGATGGAAGTGCTTCAACCTCAACACTCCTAAGCCAACGGCAATCTCTGATTTGTAAAGCTTCGAGAAGCGGCAATACTAGTAGGCTCAGATTCACCAACCTATGGCACTTATCAATAGACAATTCTTTAAGAGATGATGGACTAGTGCTCTTACTAGTACTAGCGGTGGACAACAATTGTTGCAGCAACCCATAATCAACATTCCTGATCACTAGCCTCCGAACACATGGACATAGCGGGAAGGACGACAACTCTTCACATTCTTTAATACTTAGTTCAGAAAGGAGAGGGAAGGAGAGAGACAGATCGGGAGATGCACTTCTGGCTGATGATGCTGTTGTGGCCTCTACTTTCTTCCTCGACCATCCCTTTAGTTTCGGCAACTGGCCCATTCTAAGTCGTTCCAAAAGAGGGAAAAACAAGGAATTATTAATAATATAATCCGCTGCTACCATTGTACATTCAGGCTCCACCTCTTCCTCTTCAATGTATTCTAACTCCTTCAATTCTTGAAGATCTAGACACTTGAGATTAGGAAGGCACCTCAAGGGTGGGAGATATTTTACTTTGTCACATCCGACCAGTTCTAGAATTGCAAGGTTAGGTATGAAGAAAGACTGATTGGACCAATGTGGTATTCTCCTGCCCGGGTAATTATATATGGTTAGAGATTCCAAGGATACAGGTAGCTTCCAACATTCATCTCTATCCCAATTCTCTATGTCCTCATCAAATCTGATTCTCAAAGTTCCTCTCAGCGGCAATCCAGGCAGCTCAAGAAGCCCACTTGTTTGAAATCACTCAACTTCTGTAAACAAGTCAGCTCCCCCATCCCTGGTGGCATATGCGTCAACTCCCAACATCCGTCAATATTCAAATGCCTCAGATTGATCAATTTTCTGAAACTATCAGGTAACGCCTTCAGTTTGTTACACCAATTGATGTCCAGTGTAAGCAAATTCAATAGATTCGTCAAGGAATTGGGAAGACTTTCGAATGTGTTATTGGATAGATTAAGATATCTCAAGTGTTTTAACTCACCAATACAGCTCGAAACAGTATGAATTCTCAACCCTGACAAACTCAATGCACGCAAACACTTACTGTATGTGAATTGTCGATCTTCACCAACAACCTGCCTGGGTAAAAATAATAATGAACGTAGTCGGTCGGTATCTAACATATGTGAAGTATATACGTCTATGTCAGGACCAATACTAACATGTCGTGCCCTCTTGTACAACTGAGTGGGTCGCTTGGTTAGCGCAATAATTTCCTCTCCTGCTACACATTGTGCTAGATCATGAATTAAATCATGCATTTTGTATGAGCCCCACTTCTTTTCAAAAAAAGACCTCCTGTGCAAGTTCATGAAGTATGAGTAGCCTGCCTGCTCAACTGTCTCCAGTTCATGAATGGGCTTAATGTATCCCTGTGCAATCCAAAGATATATTAAGACATTCATGTCAAAAACATGATCTTTTGGGAACAATGAACAATAAGCAAAGCAAGGCTTCAAGTTGATTGGTAGGTGGTCATAGCTCAACTTTAGGGTCTGCATAACTGAATCACCACTCAGCTCTGCTTTTGACAGCTCAATATCTTTAAATGACTTCCATTCTTCGATGGTATCTTTTGTGCAAAGTAGGCTGCCTACACTCCTTATGGCTAGAGGAACATTTTCACACTTCTTCACAATCTCTCTTCCGAGTTGAACCCACATCGGGTCTTTCTCTTGTTCTGGAGTAAAGGCTATTGATTTGAAAAGATCCCAAGACTCATTCTCTGATAACCCCTCTAACTTATGAGCTTCTAAGGCACCCACAACCCTTGCAACCGATCGGGATCTTGTAGTGACAATTATCTTGCTTCCCTTTGCACCACATTTTAACAAACTCATTCGCTTTATCCACCTACCATGATCATCATCCCACACATCATCTAGCACGAGCAAAAATTTCACACCCTTGACCGACTCCCTAATTTCGGTTTGTAGCTCGCTGAGAGTAAAATCACCATAATATTTCTTGCATATAGATTGAAAGACTTTCCCAATGACTTCTTTATCATCAGATGTATCAGAAATGCATGCAAACCATCTGTTTTCAAAATTCTTCTTAACCTCCTCATCATTGTAAACTAGTTGGGCGAGTGTCGTTTTTCCCATACCCCCTATCCCAACTATTGCCATAACTGAAACATCACGATCCGACTTATCATCCAAGAGCAATTCAAAAATGACTTTCTTGTCTTCATCTCTACCAAAGACGTCCTTGGAGTCTACAAAAGACCCTGGATCTTGTCCTTGCCTTGCACCGCTTATCGGTTCCTCATATTGACGAATCACAAAATCAAAACCATCCATATCAGTAGAGATCTCAAGTAACCTCTTCCTGATATCCTTAACTCTATTTGCAATAGAATTTCTAGAGACGATGTTTAACTTTGAGGAAAAAGCTCGTACCTTTTTAAAGAGCTTGTCTTCCTTGATTACGTGCTGCTTAAGCATCTCATCGGTAGCAACCTCATCGAAGAGATCATCAGCATCGTACAACACGTCATTGACCCTCTCAACCCAATCCTTGACAGCAGCAGAGCTTTCTTGCTTCTTCTCAGCATCAAGAAGCACGGATTTGATCGTCTGGATGCTCTTCTGAAACTTACGGAGCTCATCTTTTGCCTCCCAGATGGAACAACCCTTTTCATATGCCTTCTCAAAGGCAGGAGCCGCAATAGTGGAGAGAAGGCTGGAAGCAAGGCTGAACATTCTATGGCCGGAGATGGATCAGATCTGAAGGTGTTGGACAAAGGAGAAGTGTTTTGTTTTGGTGGTAATGCAATTCGAGAGCAGATGAAGTTTTAACAGTTGGGCTGATTTGTATGTACACTCAATAATGCATACTTCAATTCTCAGCCATTGAAAAAAAGTTGATGAATAATCAATTCCACTTTTGATCTTGTCATGGCTTTATTGTCCAACAAACTTAAGGCAAACGACAGACTATGCGGAATCAATTCCACTTTATTGTTTTTTGTAATGTTTTTTCCAAATCTATATCTATATCTTATATATATTTTATATACAATACTAAAACAACATAAACTGAACTGTCATATTTGCCAGCTTCTGATTAATCTTTTTCCCTCCTAATGTTTTAGTCAATCATAGTATTAGTATGCACGTATATATTGTAGGGAAAACTAATTAAAATACCCCACCTTTGGAGGTAAGGTAAAAAAAATATATCTAACTTTCAAAAGTAATAAAAATATCCCGACCTTTGAAGGTAGTGGTAATATATTACCATGTGTTTTCTCAACCTCTCAGGCGTAAAAAATGCTGACAATGAAGTATACGTGAAATCGCCAAGAGAAAGCGACTTTCCTTTAGCATTTCTCATTCCCTTACATTTGCACCTTTTGATATTATACATTGTGACTTGTGGACATCTCTTATTCCGAGTGTTAGTGGTTTTCGATATTATTTGGTTGTTCTTGATGATTTCACCATTTTTGTTTGGGTCTTTCCCCTACGCCACAAATCGGAAACACAAAGTCATATTGCTAATTTTCACACATTTTTCCGCACTTAATTTAATTTGTCTGTCAAGTCTATTCAGTGCGACATGAGAGGCGATTTCGACAACACTTTCGTCCGCTCCTTTTGTCAACAATATGGGATAGCCCTCCACTTCTCTTGTCCCCAAACCTCTCCACAAAATGGCAAAGCGGAACGCATCCTCCGCACCCTCAATGACAAAACTCGGACCCTCCTACATCACGCCTCTCTCCCTCTCTCCTTTTGGGTTGAGGCGCTCCACATGACCACCTACCTCCACAATATACTTCCCTCCAAAGCTATTGCCAATTCCATCCCAACCCTCGCACTCTACCGTCGCTACCCTTCGTGTTAATGTGCCTTGAACGACTGTTGACCGGCGACGCATCAGGGGGTCCGGGGGGCCCCCCGGCGGTGGTCTCGCTGACTGGTCAGCGACTCGGGGGTCCAGGGGGCGACGCGCCCCTGGCAGGGGGGGCTAGGGGGGCAGCGCCACCCCGCCTTTACGGTATGCGATGTTTATTGTAAATGGGCCTATCGTCTGTCTATTTTGGGCTTTCAGTCCATTGTCTGTTTAGGGTTCCATGAGTCTCTTCATATACTCATGGAACGCCGACCCCTGTAACCTAATCTGTTTTCGCTTTCTCTAATAAGAAATCTGGTTCTCTTCCCTTGAACGTAGGCAACACACCGTTGATGAACCACGTAAATCTCTGTGTCTTTCTTCGCCTTTATCGTTCTCGTTATAACACTTCGTATAATCACATTCGAGTGTTTGGATATCTTTGTTTTCCCAACATGAGTGTCACCACTCCTCACAAGCTCTCCCCACGATCCACCAAATATGTCTTCTTTGGTATCTCCCCACACCATCGGGGCTATCGTTGTCTTTGCTTGGATACCGATCGGGTTGTAACTTCGCGCCATGTGATTTTTGACGAACAAACATTCCCATTCGCTTCACCACCCGCCTCGACTGTCCCCACCCACCTTACACCACCCGACACCGATGGGTTCCCACCTCTCCTACGCCAAATCCTACACCAGGCCACGACACCGACATCCCAGCCACACCTGCCGCGGCCGCAACCTCATGTTGCGGCCGCAGCCCACAACCCAATCCCCCCTGTGCAGTGGCTGCGTCATGCTACCTCAGCGGTCGCAGCCTGCTGCTATGCCCGTCGCCGCCACAACCCAAGCCACCTCCCCTGCCCTTCTGCCGCCCCCGCTACCTCAGGCTACTCATGCCGCTCCCCCCGTCCCAACCATGAAGACCCGGTCCCCGTCCGGGATCTTCAAACCCAACCTCAAATACAACCTTCTCACCCCGTCCACCGACATATCCTCTCTCCCCAAATCACCACAAAAGGTCTTACAAGACCCGAACTGGCACGCCACCATGATAGATGAGTTTAGTGCTTTAATTAAGAACGGCACGTGGAACCTCGTTCCAAGGCCCCAGGACTCTAATATCATTAACTGCATGTGGTTGTTCAAACATAAGTACAGGTCTGATGGGACTCTTGAGCGTCACAAGGCTCGCCTAGTTGTCAACGGCAAGTCTCAGGAGGTTGGGGTGGACTGTGACGAGACTTTTAGCCCGATCGTCAAACCCGCTACCATACGCATGTTTCTGAGCATCGCCCTCACCAAAGACTGACCCATTCACCAGCTGGACGTCAAGAATGCATTCCTGCACGACAACCTTCAGGAGACTGTGTATATACATCAATCGTCGGGCTTTTATGATCGCTCACGTCCCTCCTACGTTTGCCTTCTCCGGAAGTCTCTCTATGGGTTGGCACCTGGTATTAGCGATTCACCACGTACCTCACTGGGATTGGTTTTCAAGGCAGTCAGTCTGATCACTCCCTCTTCGTGTTTCATTCGGGGTCTGACACTGCCTATCTTCTACTGTACGTCGATGACATTGTGCTCACAACTTCCTCTACATCTTTACTGTCTAGGCTGATGGCATTGTTGTGTTCAGAGTTTTTCATGACTGATCTTTGTTCACTGAGCTACTTTCTCGGCATCTCTATGACTCGCACTCATGATGCGTTGTTTCTTCATCAGAAGAAATATGGCCTTGAGATCGTCGACAAAGCCCGGATGACGTCCTGCAAGCCCGCCACCACTCCTATCGACTGCAAGTCCAATCTTGATGCTGCCTCCAGCCCCCAGGTTGAGGATCCTACAGCCTATCGTAGTCTTGTAGGTGCCCTTCAGTATCTGACTTTCACTAGGCCAGACATCGCCTTCGCACTTCAGCAGATTTGTTTATATATGCATGATCCCCGCGAGCATCACCTTCAGGCGCTCAAGCGGATCATCCGGTACATCAAGGGCACCAGTGAAATGGGTTTGCATCTCTGTCGCGGCCGTTTCGACACCCTCACCGCCTACTCCGACGCTGACTGGGCGGGTTGTCCCGAAACTCGCCGCTCCACCTCTGGTTTCGCAGTGTACCTTGGCGACAACTTGGTCTCGTGGTCCTCCAAACGCCAACGCCGTGGCGGAGACCTTCTGGCTTCGCAACCTCCTCTGCGAGCTTCATGTTCCGCTTCGTGCAGCCACCTTGGTCTACTGTGACAACGTCTCTGCCGTTTATCTTTCATCGAACCTGGTCCAGCATCAGTGAACCAAGCACATCAATATTGATAACCATTTCGTCAAAGAGAAGGTCGCCCTATGCCAGGTCCAGGTTCTACATGTTCCTTCTGCACATCAGTATGCGGACATTTTCACAAAAGGATTACCTATTCCTCTTTTTACTTCTTTTAATTCGTTCCAATCTTGCTATTCGCTCACCTCTAGCTGCGACTGAGGGAGGATGTTAGCATATATTATTTTATACTTGTCCATATCATGTACAGTGACGATTGTACCCTCAGGGTTTTCACCCATTGATATATATATATATAGGAGTAGGCCTATGAGATCCGTCAATGACTTAGTTATCCAAACACTTACAATTGGCTCCAGTTCCTATATCAAACCCTCTCACTTCTTCAACACTATCCTTCATCTTTTCAATAATATCAGAAGCTACGAGATCTACAATCCAATGAATATAATTGGACCTATTGGGCACTGTAGGGCAAAGCTGCCCATCAGGAATCCACCTAGCATACAAAATTACCCCAACTGAATGAAAGAACTACATAAGCAAAAATCCCATCTTATTGCTATTTAAATCACACCTTTTTTTTTTAGAAAAACCCACTCGACACTAAGTCCGGGTTTGGGGTGCGCGTAAATTCGAAGAATAAAGAATGGGGGATCCAAAAGGATCATACATCCGGGCTTATGCCCTTAAAGCTATGACGCAACCTAGCTTAACAAGGACACAAAGCCAAAATAAAAAAAGACTAGGTGTATGCTCCAACCAAGACGAAGCCTGGTCGGACACATACAGGATGTCTAGAAAAACGTAAAAGGGGAGAAGTCAAGGCACGCATTCCTAGAGCAACTCCAAAATACACCAAAAGACCTTATTCCCGGGGCACACAGACCCGCAAAAGGACACAAGCCAGCAAACCAACACAAGGGGGACGGTTCCCGGATGCACCATCATGCACGTAGGCACCAAAAGCACGCAGGCTCTAAGACACCATCCAAAAGACACAGTAAGGCATGTGACCGAAAAACAAGAGGCACCAAGGGCAATAGAAAGACTAGATCTTCTCAACATCTTGGAGAGCAAAGGTTGAGTGAAGTAGCCGGAATACATGGGTTGCAATAAGCCTTGCAACAACTTCCTCGGGGACGTGTTTCTCATCATAGATCTTTGCATTTCTTGCGTGCCAAATGAGGTAAACCATAGCAGAGAAAGCAAAGATCTTAGCCTTAAAATCAGAACCATTATTTCTCTTGTGTCTTCGGAGCCACCTAAGGCCCCTATGCAAGCTGTCCACCTCCTCCTGAATCGAAAATCGATCTCTAATTCTTCTCCAGATGTCCTTGGAGTAAGGACATTCGAAGAAGAGGTGGCTATGCATCTCAAGAACATCTCCTTCACACATCCTACAACAATGGTTAATGTCAAGGAAGAAGAGGTGATCAAGGGTGGATAGTTTACCTAACGTGACGAGCCAAAGAATGAAGCAATGCTTCAGAGTGTTTTCTTTCACCCACACCTCTTTATGCCACCTAACTTTCACACCTTTGTCTCTAAGGTCCTCATAGGCCTTGCTCATATGGAATCTCCCATTGCTACACCAATCATCAAATTTGTTATCAAGACAATCATTTATACAAATAATTCTATCTTTAGCTCTAACAATGGCCTTGATTAGGAGGGAATCACGGCGGTGAGCAACCCAATCTTCCACATTACAAACCGCTAGGTACTTGTGGTGCACCCACCGGACCCATAGGCTCTCCTTCCTCTCGTGAATGCGCCAGAGGTGTTTGCTCATGAAGGCTTGGTTCCATGTCCGGATGTTCACGAGCCCAATGCCTCCTTCTTGCTTTGGCAGACAAGCTTTACTCCACTTCATTCTTGGAGTCATCCAAAGAAAAGCACGGCATAGTCTCGTAAGGTCTTGAAGGATGGACTCAGGTGCCGGCAGTACCGAGAGCCAAAAACCTTCAATTCCTTGTAGAACCGAGGCTATGAGTTCTCTTCTACCTGCATAAGATAGAAGTTTTCCATTCCAATTGTTAAGAACTTTACCTATCTTGTCCAATAGAGGGGCGTAGTGTGTGACTCTTAGCCCATGCAAATTAATAGGCACGCCGAGATATCTAAAAGGGAAGACTCCGTCCTTGAACCCCGTTGCATCTTTGATTGTTTGCGCTTCATTAGGAGGGATGGAAGCCAAGAACACCGCTGATTTTTCCTTGTTCACTGAGAGGCCGGACACTTGCTCAAATTTTGGAAGACATTGCATAAGAACTCTAACCGAGCCAAGGTCACCACGACTAAACATCACTATGTCATCCGCAAAGGCAAGATGAGCAATCCTCAAGCTTTCACAATGCTTATGAAAATGAAAGTTAGGCTTACTAGTCTCAACCTTAACAAGACGAGAGAAGAAATTCATGGCAACAACAAAGAGTAGGGGAGAGAGAGGGTCTCCTTGTCTTAATCCCCTTTTACCTTGAAACATACCGTGGAGCTCATTATTTACTTTGATGGAGAAAGATGTGGTTGAGACACACTCAATTATTCATGCCACAAACACCACCGAGGGGAGGCCAATTTCATCAAGAGCAAAGTTGAGGAACTTCCATGACAAGGTGTCGTAGGCCTTTGCTAGGTCAATGTTCAAAAAGCACCGCCTTGTGTCCCTTTTTACATTATAGTTCCGGAGAAGCTCCTGCACAAGAAAGATGTTGTCTGACATTAGCCGATTAGGAATAAAAGCATTTTACGCATGATCGATAATGTACCCAAGGCAATTTCCAAGTCTCGTTGTGAGAATCTTGGAAATAACCTTATAGGCCACGTTACAACATGATATAGCCTATAGTGTTCAACTTGGCCAGCCTCCTCCTTCTTCGGAATCAAACTTATAACCGTGTGGTTGAGTTGCCGGAGGAGTTTTCCATTGCTGAAAAACTCTTTAACAGCTTCACACAACTCCCCTCCCGTGATGTTCCATGTAGACTTAAAGAAGCCCGAAGAAAAGTCATCCGAACCCGGGGCCTTATCTTCACCGATTGCCTAGAGAGCGGTTTTGATTTCCTCATTAGAAACTGGTCTAGTGTGCATAGCTTTGTCTTCCTCTTTAATAGTTTCTCCCCTAGCAAACCAAGAGGGATCCGCCACCGAGGTCGTGCCTGCACATCCAAATAACTCTTTGTAGTAGCTTACAAATTCACAAGCAACATCATTCTTAGTGTTAGTCATGGAACCATCCCTTCTAGTCATAGAAGTAATATCGTTACGGTGACTATTACGCTTCATAATAGAGTGAAAGTATTTATTGCAATGATCACTAAGTAAGATATGCTTAGCTTTGGCATGTTGTCTTAGGAATGAATGTTCCGCTCTATTGAGCCTATCCACCTTAGCCTTGGCACCCTCCAATGCTTCTCTTGTTGTTGCACAATCCGGGTTATCACGGGTTGCATCCATCATGCAATCAAGGTCTTCGTTTGCACGCTTTGCTCTCTTCGAAATGTGGCTGAACTCTTTGGCATTTAGGCCTCTAAGTGGCCTCTTGATTCCCTTGAGGAGCTTACACAATCTAAATTGATAAGAGCCTCTCCCCAAATATCTCCAATTAGTCTTCACCACTTCTTGGTATCTTTCATGCTCAACCCTCATATTCAAGAATTTAAACATGTGACATCTTTTGTCTTCGTTCCTGCACATGGTAACAATGGCCGGTTTGTGGTCTGATAGCTTCCACAAAACCGGGTAGTGAGTGTGGAAAAAAAGATTGTTTTGAGTCCACTCGGCATTGATGAGTACTCTATCAATCTTGCTATGGATTCTACCATTAGACCAAGTAAATAAATCATTGCTAGTATAGGTAGAGTCAACCAAACCGCGGTTTTGGCAAGCTTCAATCATGTCTCTACACTCGTACATAGTAACTGACTCTCCATTTATTCTTTCTTCAAAATTCATCACGTTGTTGAAGTCTCCCAAAGCCATCCATGGGAGGGAGTGTATGTTCAAGAGGTTGCTTAATGCCTCCCCAAAGAAACGTGAACTTTCCATAAGTAGGCAAGTTCAAACAGATTTAGTTGCCCTGCCAAATATCCAAGCAATTAGTCTACTCGGGCTTTAATGTACCAAATTACCATAGCATCAAACAATGCCCCATTATAGAATCTTTGAATGTTAAAAAAACAAACCCACACATTCGGATGACTCCACCTTGATCAAGACAAAACTTTATTATATAATTTTATGGGTTTGATGAAAGTCAAAACCTATTCTATATTGTTTATATTATATATTATATATATGATAAGTATTTTTGAACCTTATTCTATGTTATTATTATTGGGCTTTTTGTTAGATGAACTAACCTGCAGGACCGGCCCAATTCAACTTGTCCAAACTTATCATCAAACGGTTGCTGCTTCTAGAAGGGATCGAGATTGGCCAAGGAGATCTCCTAATATCCAGGTTGTTTACAAGGAAGATCTTCAACGTCATTTTCCCCTTTTCTCTCCGGACGTGGTGGAACAGAAGTTCAAACGTTTCTCTTGAAGTTTGCCACGTTCGAATTCAAGCCACCCATATAAAAGAAGATTGAAGTCAAGCAGTGAAAGATACCAGCTTCTCATTGATCTCCAACGCCTTCATTGCAATCGATCTTCAAGCTCTCTCAAGGCCTTTACTTTACTACATTATCTTTTTTTGGTTGTTGTGAGAGTTTTTCTTTGAGCATTATTGTACAAGTCATAAGTGTTATACTAAGACCTCTACTCAAACGTATTCACTAGGCTATTATTTCATGAGAGCTTGGGTTGACTAGATATAGAAGCGAGTTAGGCTTCGAGAGGTAGAAGAAGGGAAGTTCTTCTAGATTGTATCTAGGATCCATAAGAAGTGAAATAATAGTGCTTTTGAAACATACGGGTTGGATAACCCTAGTGGGGACGTAGGTCAAGTTCGTTCCAAACCTCGTTAACAATTCGTGTGTCCTTGCTTTACTTTCAGTAATTTTATTTCCGCATATTTACGTTGAGGTTTCGCAAAGATCATATTCGGTCCTTGGTGAATTGACAAGATCTTGAGCTCAGGTACAAGACCTTAGATCCTATCTCAATGCCTTGACTCTAAAACTACGAAAATCGATCATACTCTATTCAACCCCCTTTCTAGAGTACAGTTTGTTACTGTGTTTTTACCTACTGTGACTCTTCACATTCCTAAACTAATTTGTGGGCTATGTGTCCTTTGAAAACGTATTTTTCAATGTTGGTATTTGCTTTTTAGCACCATTATCAAGGGCATATTGACAATCCTGGTTATGCTGCTGCTATTTTGATTGGATAAATTGGAATTATGAATCTTTTACTATGAATACTTTTATGGTGCTAATGGTCCAGTTATTGCACGATTCTTCTTGTTGCTACTAGTGGTTGGAACTATGGAGGGGGGTAGGGCTCCAATAAAGTCAAGATAAAGACAGATTAATTTGAAGAAACTTATTGTTAATCTCGCTTGTCATCCCCGTCTTTGAAATCTATGAAACTCAAGCAATTGATTGCACAAACAAATTGAATTTTAAAGGAATCGGAAAACCTCCATTGGAGGAGCTCAATTGAGCTGTAATTCGGTTCAGTTTGTTACAACTAACACAAACAGAAACTCCCTCCTCTTATACTAGTTTGAACAGCTGAAATGTCGAAACTACCCTTCTGTATTTCAGCTGTAATTGAGATCAAGTTGTGACCAATTTGAGGTTGCATACACACACTCATAGCCCCCCCTCAAGCTGACCCTAGTGCAGGAAGGACGAGGCCAAGCTTGGCTCTGAAAAATTCATGTTGCTTAGCCCCAAGTGCTTTGGTAAATATATCAGCCACCTGTAAGGAAGTTGGCACATGGACAGTGTTGATGAAGTCACTAGCAATCATTTCTCGAATGAAATGTGCATCAATCCTTACATGTTTGGTGCGCTCATGGAATATGGGATTGAGAGCTAGCTGTTGTGTTGACTTATTGTCACAATGCAACTGTATAGGAAGGGCAATGGTGATGCCAAAATCAGATAGTACTCCTTGCATCCAGACTAGCTCACTAGCAACATAGGACATGGCTCTATACTCACTCTCAGTGGATGACTTAGACACCACTTTCTGCTTCTTAGTTTTCCATGACACCAAAGAAGAGCCTAGGAACACACAGTACCCAGACAAGGATCGACCAGTATCCAAGCAATTGCCCCAATCAGCATCTGTAAAGGCATGAATTTTGAGTGTAGAATTAGATGGGTAGGAGAGAGCAAAATTGAAGGTGCCTTTGAGGTATCTAAGGAGATACAACAGTACATCCCAATGTGGTTTCAAAGGAGACTGAAGGAACTGACTCAGTTGATGTACAGTGTATGAGATGTCAGGCCTGGTTAAGGTGAAGTAGAGCAATCTCCCAACAAGTCTCCTGTAATCCTCAGGATTGGGAATAGGGTCACCTATGGAGGCTGAGAGCTTAATTCCATGTTGCATGGGGAATGAGGCTTCCTTGCATCCATCCATCTGAGCATCACTAAGGATATCTAAGACATATTTTCTCTGGTTTAGGAGAATACCTGCAAATGATCTGGATATTTCCATTCCTAGGAAATACCTTGCAATACCAAGGTCCTTGATGGTGAATTGCATGTGCAGAGCTAATTTGGTAGCAGCAATTTCAGAGGTTGAGCTCCCCATGATGAGCATGTCATCTACATAGACAAGAGCTACTCTCATGTGGCCACTTGTTGTCTTGATGAACAGGGAAAAATCATGAGATGACTGAGAATATCCTAGATTGATCATGAACTTGGTAAGCTCATGATTCCACTGGCGACTTGCTTGCTTTAGGCCATACAAGGATCTAGTCAGCCTGCATACATGGCCTGTAGGAACCTTGTAACCAGGAGGTGGGCTCATATAGACTTCCTCTTCCAATAACCCATGCAAAAATGCATTGTTGACATCCAATTGATGCAACTGCCATCCTTTACGGGCAGCAATTGCAAGGAGAATTCTTATTGTGGATAGCTTGGCAACAAGTGAGAATGTCTCCTTGTAATCTCTGTCTTTAACTTAGTTATACCCTTTAGCTACCAATCTGGCTTTGTATCTTTCAACTGTTCCATCAGGTCTATATTTGACTTTGAATATATATCCATTTGTAGCCAATAGTCTTCTTTCATGGAGGGAGAGCAGCTACTTCCCAAGTATGATTAGCTGTTAGAGCATCTAGTTCCTTGGACATGGCAGTTTCCCACTCAGGATTACCCTTAGCCTGAGAATAAGAGTTGGGTTCAAAAATTGAGCAAACATTAACGAGGGAGTGAACATAATCTGGTGACAGATGAGAAAGATTGGTGATGGCAAACACAGCAAAGGAGTATGACTGAGATGATTCAGGACTAATCTTGGAGTCTAGCAGGCCTAGTGATGTGTGTCCTTAGGTTCAAGGGAGGAGCTTCATGAGAGGCAGAAGTGTTTGGGGGCTGGAGATGAGGTGTGGAAGCTGATAATGGAGATGAGTGTGGGGAGTGGGAAGGAGCAGGTGACTGAGTAACAGAAGGTGAGCTATGAGGGGAAGATGGCTCAATCTGGTTGAGAGAAAGTTCAATGGAGGGACTACCAGATATAGGAACCCATTCAGTAATGGAATCCAAGGGATCACTAGATTGAGAATCATGTGGAAGAACAGGTTGTGGAGCTTCTGCTTTGTGTTTGAATGGAAACACATTTTCTTCAAATTTTACATGCCTACTGATGATGATTGTTCTCTTCTCCATATCATATAGCTTATAGGCCTTCTGGTTGGGTGGGTAGCCAAGAAAAACACATCTCCTAGCCACAGTTCCCAGTTTATCCCTATAATCATTGGGTTGAACTGCATAGCACAGGCATCCAATGACTCTCAATTGATCATATGTTGGAGATGTGTGATAGAGGATTTCAAAAGGTGATTTCCAGTGGAGAGTAGGAGTAGGCATTTTGTTGATAAGATGTGTTGCCCCAAGAACACAATCTCCCCAAAACCTTAAAGGTAAACCAACATGCATCCTAATTGCCCTGGCAGTTTCTAATAGGTGCCTATGCTTTCTCTCTACTCTTCCATTTTGTTCATGTACCCTAGGAGCTGCTCTTTGGTGCACAATTCCTCTTGAGTCAAAGAGCTCCGTGCAACCCCTTTGAGTGAACTTTGTCCCATTATCAGATCTTACTGTCTTAACTGATACCTTGAACTGAGTTTCAACCATGTTTAGAAAAGCAGTGATGAGTCTCAATACTTGCATCTTATCCTGCATCAAGTAAACCCAAGTGCATCTAGAATGATCATCTAATATGGTGAGGAAATACTTAGCCCCACACATGGCTGTGACCTTGTATGGACCCCAAACATCCAAATGCAAAAGTTGAAACACACTCTCAACAATAGAAATACTTCTGTCAAACTGCAATTTGTGTGCCTTAGTCATGGCACAAACATCACAATGCAAAGTCTGAATATCAGTAGTAGTACATCCAGGAATATGTTGGAGCTTTGAAAAAGACATATGTCCCAATCTGGCATGCATTAAAAGCATGTTATTACAACTAACAGTGTTCAAAGAAGAAAATGACTGCAACTGAAGCCGTGGATTCACACCAGTCTTCAACACATATAATCATTTGTCTTCAAAACCTCTTGCAATGACAACTTTAGTTGTAAGGTCCTGTAACCAAAAACTCATAATGTCAAAGCTAAATCTCAACTGTTTCTCATACACACACTTAGAGACAGACAACAAATTATGTCTGAACTGTGGCACCAAAAGAACATGTTTCAACACCAAGTCAGAACTCAACTTGACTGTACCAAACTGTGTCACTGTGATGCAATTGCCATCAGGTAACCCCAGTTTAATAGCAGGCTTGAAATCAAAAACTTCTGAGAAAATTGTGCAATCAAATGCAATATGATCTGTGGCCCCAGAATCCACAATCCATAGATCATTTTGAGTTTTATTCACACCAATTAGAAAGGAAGAACTTAAGGTACCTGCAAAATGCACCATGGCCTGATTTGCATTGCTATAAGTGCTTTCCACCTGAGATTTTCCTTTCATGAGCTTCAATACTTCCTGAAACACAGCATTCACAACTGCTTGGTCAGGTTTGTTGGTGGCATATGTATCTTCTTCAAAAGGACTCTCATGATGTGTTGAGTCAAACTGAGCTGCAAACTTCCCAGTGGGCCTAGGCTTCACATCATCTTTGGGCCCTCTAAACCACTCAGGGTACCCTATGATCTTGAAGCAAAATTCCTTGACATGTCCTCTCTCACCACAATGATCACATTTCCTTTCCAGTTTAGCTCTCTTATAATCTCTGTAGCTTTGTTCAGAATTCCTATCAAAGTACCTTGATTGATCACCAACCATGTGATCTTTATAACCTTTCACAACATTAGCTTCACTTTCCAACTGACAATTCCTATCAAGCTGTCCAAACCTGTCTTGTGCATACCTATCAAACTGCCTTGACACATTCAATGCACTTTGTTCACCTTGATCATAGCATTAGTAACTCCCTTGGATCTCTCTATCTGTGTAGCCATTTGAAAAGCCTTATTCAGCCCTGGCATAGGATCCTTAGACAGTATATTGCTCCTTAGATTCTCATAAACATCATTTAATCCCATCAAAAATTGCATTACCCTTGCTTTCTCCTCTCTGTCAACAATCCTTTTCAGTAGTGCACAACTACAGCCATTCATACTACCACAGTTACATATAGGAACAGCATCTAAAGATTTCAATTCATCCCAGATTTTACTCAATTTGCCGAAATAGGCTCCAACAGATAAATTGTCTTGCCTAAGGTTTGCTAGATCCCTACGCAGCTGATAAACTAAGGGATCATTAGACTCGAAGAATCTTTCCTTTACCTCATCCCAAAGTTCCTTTGATGTCTCAACATACATCAAGCTTTCTGCAACTTCTCTAGTCATAGAGTTAAACAGCCAACACATGACCATCTTATCAGCTCGCATCCATTTCTCAAATTCCTCACTATTTTCTGGAGGTCTAACGCAACTTCCAGTTATGAATCCTAACTTGACTTTTGCTCTTAGTGCCATTTTGATACCTCTACTCCAACTCGTGAAATTTGCACCATTAAAAGGATTCGAGACTAGTACCATACCTGGATGATCTGAGTTTGATAGGAACATAGGATTGACATGTGCATTCGACATCCCATGCAACATATCTCCAAACTGAATGCCTTGATTTGGCATATTCCATCCTCTTCCAGCTCCTGAGCCCGGCGCTGGAGGCGTTACAAATGTTCCTCTCCCTTGTCCATTTCCATCGCCTCCAACGCCAGATGACTGTCCTGCTCCTCTTCCAACCATATCGACTTCAGAAAGGCTAGATCTAATCGAAAAATCGCCAGAAAACGAACACTAGATTTCATAAACACACCAGAACTTCGAATTTCCCTTGAATTTCGAAGCGAGACCAAGCACGAATCACGGATCGCTACTCAGCGCTCTGATACCATTTGAAATCTATGAAACTCAAGCAATTGATTGCACAAACAAATTGAATTTTAAAGGAATCGGAAAACCTCCATTGGAGGAGCTCAATTGAGCTGTAATTCGGTTCAGTTTGTTACAACTAACACAAACAGAAACTCCCTCCTCTTATACTAGTTTGAACAGCTGAAATGTCGAAACTACCCTTCTGTATTTCAGCTGTAATTGAGATCAAGTTGTGACCAATTTGAGGTTGCATACACACACTCATACCGTCTTCCAGTTTTGGTAACTTCTTTTAGACTTAATCCTTCCCCGTCGCCCCTCATCATGATGGTGCAGTATGATTTCAGTAGATGGTGCCTCTGCCTTGGCTTTCCACCCAGTTTTAGAGTGGATGTTTGTTGGTGATCAGAAGGGTACACGGTTGGCATGGGATGTATCAACAGAGAGACCTAATATGATTTGGAATGTGAGTTATGCTGCTGATGTTGAAATTGTACATGGTTGCAGAATCCTTCTCGAAAACTTTTTCTTTGAATAGATATGTTCCTTCAATTGTGTAATCCTAGTAATGAGAATCTTGTAACACTATTTCAGTATTGAATTCCAAGGAGTATCTATAAAAAGAAAAGAAGTTTTTCAGTTTATATCATACTGATGGAAACTCATGATTGGTAGTTCCTTATTATTGTCATGTATTTACATGAATTGTCAAATGTATTGACTATGTCAATAAATATTAAATAGCTTAAATAACATTAATGCCAAAAGCTAGTTCCATTCATGACTATCCTAATTCCTAACTACTGCTAGCATCAAGGACATCTCCTTTGAAAGGCAAATGTCAGAAAAGATGTGGAATCTTTATACCACCTTTTGTTTAAATAAACAAGGAAATTACAGAAAAGATGTGGAATCTTTAATTTGCTTGTTTTTCCAGCTGCAATGCTCAACATGCTTCCATTCAGCTAATTTGCTTGCTTAGCTTAATTGCTCAATATGCTCTTGATGATCTTTTGGCCTTGCTGAACAGATCGTTTGATAGTCGATCACATTCTTAAACAGATTATTAAAAAATGAACT
The DNA here is from genome assembly GCA_037127255.1 of Persicaria tinctoria. NCBI lineage: Eukaryota > Viridiplantae > Streptophyta > Magnoliopsida > Caryophyllales > Polygonaceae > Persicaria > Persicaria tinctoria. The sequence continues at coordinate 76,484,599 of JBANSL010000013.1, forward strand.
GCTTTGGGAGATGATTGTTACCTCAGTTTATCTTCTCAATAGTTTTATTTGCAGAGTTGCTGACATGCAGTCAGTTCACCACCTTGGAAAAAGATGGTTGAATGAAAAATCACTTTGTACATCAAAATCTGAATTGAAATGAACTGCGCAGATACAAAATACCAGTAATTCTTCAGTAGTGTTGAACTGTTGATGCACTTTAACCGGGGCCTAGCAAATAAGCAAGTCAAGATAACCAGTTGTGGCTACAAAGTAAGATGGTGTTGGTGGCATACCTTGCTTCTAAATATTGCTATACTCTTGGCTTGTGGTGCTTCTAAATATTCTACCCATCCATTTCTTTTTCAATCACTATACCTGAAACAAGAAATGAAAATTAAATATTTGTTGGCTTTGGAGATAGAAGGTACTCACATAGAATAGAAGCTACTCACCAATCTAATATTGTCACCTGTCGGATTTGTAACTGGCCAAGGGCTTGCTGGTGTCTAAGGCAATCAGGGAGCTCCTCGGGAGATGGAAGATCTTCAATAATTACTTCACTTAGATTGGGGAGGGAATCCCAATCCACACACCTTTTCTGTTGTTTTATTCCCCACAACTCCAGCTCTTTTGGGCATCCCCACATTTTGAATCTCTGGAGGGCATTGAGACGTGCAATGCGCAGACTCTTCAGTTGTGGGCAGCTTGTAATCCTAAGAGACGTGAGAGATGGAAGTGCTTCAACCTCAACACGCGTAAGCCCATTGCAATTGCTGATTTCTAAAGATTTGGGAAGCGCTGATACTAGAAGGCTCAAATTCTTCAAGCTATGACATTCATCAATAGACAATTCTTCTAGAGATGATGGACTAGTGCTATTACTAGTACTAGTGGTGGACAACAATTGTTGCAGCAACCCCTCATCCACATTCTTGATATCTAGCCTCCGAACAAATGGACATAGCGGGAAGGATGCCAACTCTTCACAGTCTCCAATACGTAGATTAGAAAGAAGAGGGAAGGAGAGACACAGATCATGAGATGCACTTCTGGCTGATGATGCTGTTGTGGCCTCTACTTTCTTCCTCAACCATCCCTTCAGTTTCGGCAACTGAACCATTACAAGTCCTTCCAAAAGAGGGAAAAACAAGGAATTATTAGTATAACCTGTTGCTACCGTTGTACATTCGGAGTCCACCTCTTCCTCTTCAATGTACTCTAACTCCTCCAATTCGTCAAGATGTAGGGTCTTGAGATTAGGAAGGCACCTCAAGGGTGGGAGATATTTTACTCTGGGACATTTCATCAGAGATAGAAATGCAAGGTTAGGTATGAAGGAAGGGTGATTGGACCAATGTGGTATTCTCCTGCCCGGGTACCGAAGTATGGTTTGAGCTTCCAAGGATACAGGTAGCTTCCAGCATTCATCTCCACCCCAATTGTCTACGTCCTTATCGAAACGGATTTGCAAACGCCCTCTCAGGTGCAATCCAGCCAGTTCATCAAGCCCACTTGTTTGAACCCCCTCAATAGCTTTCCCTACGTTAAAATCACTCAGCATCTGCAAACAAGTCAGCTCCCTCATCCCTGGTGGCATATGTGTCAAATTAATACACATGTATACATTCAAATGCCTCAAATTGATCAGTTTTCTGAACCTATCAGGTAACGCCTTTAGTTCTTGACACCATCTGATGTCCAACGTAAGCAAATTCAATAGATTCGTCAAAGAATCGGGAAGACTTTCGAACGGGTTATCAGATAGGTTAAGATATCTCAAGTGTTTTAACTCGCCAATACAGCTCGAAACAGTACGAATTTTTAGCCCTGACAAACTCAATGCACGTAAACACTTTCCATATGTGAATTGTCGATCTTCATCCTCAACCCGCTGGGGTAAAAATAATAACGAACGTAGTCGGTTGGTATTTAACAAATGTGAAGTATTTATCTCAAGACCAATACTGACATGCCGCACCCTCTTGTTCAACTGAGTGGTTTGCTTAGTTAGCGCAATAATTTCCTCTCCTGCTACACGTTGCGCTAGATCATGAATTAAATCATGCATTTTGTATTGTTTTTCCACTATCCCATCAAAGTTTTCCCACTTTTCCAAAAAAGACCTCCTGTGCAAGTCCATGAAGTATGAGTAGCCCGCCTGCTCAACTGTCTGCATTTCATGAATGGGCTTAACGTATCCCTGTGCAATCCAAACATGTATTAAGTCATCCATGTCAAAAACATGATCTTTTGGGAACAAGGAACAATAAGCAAAGCAAGGCTTCAAGTTGACCGATAGGTGGTCATAGCTCAACTGTAGGGTCGGCATAACTGAATGATCACCACTCAACTCTACTTTTGACAACTCAGTATCTTTAAACGATTTCCATTCTTCAATGGTATCTTTCGTGTAAAGAAGGCTTCCTACACTCCTTACGGCTAGAGGAACATTTGCACACTTCTTCACAATGTCTCTTCCGAGGTTAACCCACATCGGGTCTTTCTCTTGTTCCGGAGTAAAGGCTACTGATTTGAAAAGATCCCAAGACTCATTATCTGATAACCCCTCTAACTCATGAGGTTCTACTGCACCCACAGCCCTTGCAACCGATCGGGACCTTGTAGTGACAATTATCTTGCTTCCCTTTGCACCACCATTTAACAACCTCGTTCGATTTATCCACCTACCGTGATCATCATCCCACACATCATCTAGCACTAGTAAAAATTTCACACCCTTGACCGACTCCCTTATTTTGGTCTGTAGCTGGCTGAGAGTAAAATCACAATATTTTTCCTTACATATAGATTGAAAGACTTTCCCAATGACTTCTTTATCATCAGAAGTATCGAAAATGCATGCAAACCATCTATTTTCAAAATTCGTCTTAACCTCCTCATCATTATAAACAAGTTGAGCGAGTGTCGTTTTTCCCATACCCCCTATCCCAACTATTGCAATAACTGAAATATCTTGATTTGACCTATCATTCAAGAGCAATTCAAAAATGACTTTCTTGTCTTCATCTCTACCAACGACATCCTTGGAGTCTACAAAAGACCCTGGATCTCGTCCTTGTCTTGCATCTCTTATCGGTTCCTCAGATTGACCAGTCACAAAATTAAACTCAGCCATATCAGTAGAGATCTCAAGTAACTTTTTCCTGATATCCTTAACCCTATTTGCAATAGAGTTTCTAGAGACGACCGGGTTTAACTTGGAGTAAAAAGCTCGTACCTTTTTAAAGAGCTTGTCTTCCTTGATTATCTGCTTCTTAAGCATCTCATCGGTAGCAACCTCATCGAAGAGATCATCGGCATCGTACAAGACGTCCTTGACCCTCTCAACCCAATCCTTGACAGCAGCAGAGGTTTCTTGCTTCTTCTCAGCATCAAGAAGCACGGCTTTGATCGTCTGGATGCTCTTCTGAAGCTTACGGAGCTCATCCTTTGCCTCCCAGATGGAACAACCTTTTTCATATGCCTTCTCAAAGGCAGGGGTCGCAATAGTGGAGAGGAGCTTGGAAGCAAGGCTGAACATTCTATGGATGGAGATAGATCAGATCAGATCAGATTAGATCTGAAGGTGTTGGAGAGAGGAGAATTGTTTTGGTGATCTGAGCACACTTTAATTTTCAGACTTTGACTTTCTGTTTGAAGTGATGAGGCAGCCAGTTAGGTGGAGCTCAATTATCCAAAGACTTTTCAAAGGATTGGAACTCTAGATTGATTTTCCTACGCGTTTCAGATCGGAGGAGGTAACTTCCTTTACTCTGTTTCCCATTACATTTTTATTTTTGGTTCAAACATCTAGTTAAAAGTTTTGTTTTTTTTTTTTGTTTGTAGATATTCAGTAAAAAAAAAAAGGATTCAAACTCATCATAGATAGGCAGGCAGAACACCCCTTTGAATGTTGAGCTATAAAGTACATGGATTCCAATTGTTATTAGATGATGATAGTGCCCAAAGACCTACTGTTACATTCAACAACACCCCTTGGAATGTATCTCACATTCCAAACTAGCAGTTCTAATTCTAGTGATCTGTTAAGTCAGCTTCCAATGTATGATTCACTTCACATCTGAACCCCCTCCTAAAATGGCAATGCAACTATTCAGGTAATTTAAAGGCAGTTAGCCTCCACCACGAATACGAATGACAAGATCGAGAGTATCATTGTTGTGGATGTCATATTGCGCGAGCAAACTTTCAGGAGGAGATAGTTGCTTCCCGTTAAAGATTAGCATCATGTCATTTGCAGGAAAGCCCTCTATATTCTGGATCTCTGACTTTTTTTTTTTAAAGGTTAATATATTGCATGAAAAAAGAAGTAGCTATAATGTACAAAAGGTCGGACCAAATGTTGTGAAACACTTGTCCAGTGCTACCAAAATCATGGAACAAGTGTGTTGTTCCAGTCTATGTGGGTGTGTTGAGCCTCAAGCACGGGGTAGCTCCTGTCTCATCAAGCCAAAGCTATCAGAACTCGGCCCTACCCCCTAAGATTGGATGAGTATAAATCCCCCTTCGGCTCGGCCATCAAGGAATTTACACAAATCCAAACTTAGCACACCAATCCTATGAGTTGGAGTTCAATGAAAGGATGTACAATATTACAAAATGTCATCCTAGGCATGAAAGCCCTGAGATTGCCGAGGCTATAGAAGGTTTATAAAGAAGCAAAAAAATACAATGTGGAATTCAGGCCTTCGGAAATTTTGCCCCGACATGTCTATGTGCCAAAGTGTGCGCTGAAGCACTGTGGAACAGCGTTGATTTCCTTGGAACTCAGTAAGGGTAGCTTGTTTTCAGTCTCTTTAGCTTACCCCACTCCATGGCTATACTTCACGAGCGTCCAGTGGCAGCAGTTAGTTGCTCTAGTCCAGCTTGTAGTTCTGCAGTAGGCTTGAAAATGATACAAAATTCATGATTTAGGACCTTGTAGACATGTGTTTTGACCAGATGAACTACTTCTTCCACACTTTTGCTGGATCCTTCAAAGGCCTTTTCATTCCTAGTTTTCCATATTAAGTAAACTGTAGCTGCCATTGCTACTCTTTTTGCTTTGGAGATCCATCCTTTTCCTTTAGCCTCCTTTTTTAGCCATTTGAGTCCACTATTGATGGTGTTCATTCTCGTCCACATTCCTAGCCAAGTTTTGACCTGAGACCAAACATTAAAGGAAAAATTACATGCAAAAAATATCTGCTCGTGAGATTCTGAAGCTTGATTGCATAGATGACAATTTAAGTCCACTTCCCTTGATCTGTAATGATCTTTTGTAGATAGTCTTCCCTTAGCGGCCAGCCAAAAAATGAAAGCATGCTTAGGAACAATTGCTTTGTCCCAAACCACTGTTGCCCAAGGTGGATTTGGAGCTCTTCGTCTAAAGTGATCATAAGCTGCTTCTATACTGAACTTCCCTCCTAGAGACCAGCTGTTGAGCTTTATAGAAGCCTCTTGAGCACTTCCTGTAAAGGTTAGTAGAGCATCTCGGATAGAAAGAATTTTTTTGATCAAAGGAGAGTCATTTTTGTCATGAACTTGCCAATTCCAAACATCTCCTTGTTGTATGTATTGGTGATGCACCCATCTAACCCATAAACTATCTTTTTTCCTATCGATATCCCAAAGCATTCTAGATATGAAAGCAGTATTCCATGTTTTAAGGTCTTTCAAACCTAAACCACCTTCATCCTTAGGCAAACAAACATCTTTCCATTTGATTCTATGGGATTTCCAAAGGAATTTTGCACATAGGTTGTTAACCTTATTAATCAAAGTAGAAGGAGAGGGGAGGATAGAAAACCAGAAGGCACTAATCCCCTGAAGCACAGTCCTTATAAGCTCGACTCTTCCTGCATAAGAAAGAGTTTTAGAGTTTTCTGGATCTCTGACTTGACACTGTCTACAGTGTCCAAGCTCCACACCTCCAAGGCTATCATCTTCCCCGTCAACGTCTTCACAAAGATCTGCAGGGAGCAAGGTGGATCCCTTTCTGATATTACAGTGAGCCAGGGTCATACTCGGGTAGCCATCTTTCAAATGCTCACTCCCGAAAATGAGCATATACTGGTGAGGCGGAATGCCCTCTTTGTCCTGAGTTCTCATCTTCACCTTTTCAACTGTGTCAGATTTTTTCAACATAAGGCTGAAGTGAAGGTCTTGCCTGCGAGGATCTTCACAAAGATCTGAACAAATCGTTTCATAGTCGATCACCTAAAAAGTGAAAAGTGACTAAACTTACACCAACCTAAGATAGCATTCTTAAACAGATTATTAAAAAATGAACCGCTTTGTGAAAAGATGGTTGAATGAAAAATCACTTTGTACATCATAAGCAATCCAAAATTTGAATTGAAATGAACTGCAGATACAAAGCAATTCAAGAGAACTAGTTGTGGTCACAAAGTAAGATGGTGTCGGGGAGTGTAGTTGCCGAGCACGTGGCAGCTTACGCATCTGTGTCGATGGTGGAACGTGGATGAGAGAGGTGACAGCCAGCTACCGCAATGATAAAACAGTCCAACATCACATCGGGAAAGCCACCTCAGATTCGAGATAGAAGTTCAAGTGGTTGAATGCCATCTTACGATTTAAAGGAAGGCTATATATAAGGGAGGCAGTGGACCTCAGACAACAGCTAACTGTACGTAGCTATGCATACAGAGGCACTTGGTGGACATTCGGGCATTCGAGGCACTTACCAACGTACGGTTGAAATCAATCTTTCTATGTATTGGCCGGCGATGAAGCAATTTGTGAAGGAATGCTGTGTTTGCCAAAGAAACAAACACGATACAATGTCTTCACTAGGGTTACTGAACCATATGAGTTCCCACACAAACTTGGTGTTCGGTAAGCATGGATTTCATAGAAGGCCTACCAAAATCTAAGGGAAAAGATATCATATTGGTGGTGGTTGATCGGTTAATGAAATAAGCACATTTCTTGCTTCTACCACACCCGTTCTCATCTGCCCATGTCATGTTGCTCATGAATTCCTAGGAAATATTTGCAAATTACATGCCATTCCGAAGGAGATTGTTTCAGATATTCACTGAATATGTCAACGGTTTATCATCCTCAAACGACTGGTTAGACTGAAAGGGTCAATCAGTGCCTAGAGAGCTATTTGAGGTGCATGACTGGATACCCCTGGTTGAATAGTGGTACAACACAAATTACCATATAACCCTAAAAATGTATCCATTTCAGGTCTTGTGTGGGTACTCCACACCCTAGCTGGTTGAAGGAGAGGGAGCACATGTTGTCAGTATTGAAGGAAGGCTTGGGCTGTGTTTGGTGAGAGCTTTGTGATGGCGTGTGGAACTCATAATCAAACCAAAGGAGTAGAACTACAAAATCAAAAGAGAAATCGATCATCAACTGGCCAATCATAGCACTTACGAACAACTCTTAAAGACATGACACAACATTAACCGCTAAGAAACTATGGGAAAACATTTTTGCCATTGTAATTGTTTCACACCTACTAATCCATGTAAAGTGTCATGTAGAAGTCCAGTTATGCCATTAGATTCATCAGCTAACAGGAAGAAGGCACTTGTTTCACACTTGCACTTCTAACACTAGTATGTCCACTACATCAACTCTGAAATTTTTGCTTATGTGCATTGAACTTAAAAACAAGTATATCACCCATGGAAGAATACATTTCTTCCGTTAAGACACCATTGTGATCACATCTCTTCGCCTGCAATGTAGGAAGCACAAACTGGATAAAAGGGCACCAAGGAATTGGTTAAGGTGCTAAACCCTGAGTCAACTTACAAGCACTATAGAGAAACTTTCTGCTCCCAACATTATACCCCTTAGCTGTTACTCTGTTAGAAGTTGTAGTTCTACATTTTTCAGGTTGCCGTGGTTTGATTCAGCTAATAGGCATCTTCTCCTTCAAAAACCTATGTTTCAGAAATTCCTCCAACCGCTGAAACATTACTGAGACGGATCCTACAACAATGATCATTGCAGTTGCATATTTCATTAACAATTTAGATTAAGGGAATGCTCAACAGTTAGTCTGAAATTCACAAAGTTCAGCTCATTTAACCAAAATGCAGATTCAAAGGTTACAAAGAAAACCTAAAAAAGAAAGCCGTCATCATGAATCTATCCTTTCAATGTATAAAGACCAGAAAATAAAATCATGGAAAGAAGATTGCAGGGTTGCATCTAAGAAGTCAATATGGGTGACCCTACTCTACACTAGATGGGATGAAAGCAGAAGCTTAGGGCTTTTCCTTCTCTTACTACAATCAGATGATTTGGATCAACACTTCAATTCTAGCCTGAAAATGTGTTGGACTTTATAATGTATCACCATTTTGGTGTAGAAAAATTATTGGGTATGAATTTCACCAAATTTTATTATATTGCCTTAATGACTATGGTAAGTGACGTGATTATGTTGGTATCAAAACTGGAAACTATGGAGTAGAAAGTCTGAAGGGTCTATGCACTTGTTTTCCAAAGATTGTTGTGGTTGTAGTTGCTGAACACATAGTTGATGAGACATCCGTCCATGGGTTAATACTTATACATAGAGCTAGGGCTCGCAACTGGGTTGATCGGGCCGGGTTCGAGTCGGACTCTTTCGGGTCAGGTCGGATAAAATTTGTGCTCAGTCATTGGTCCGGTCAAGTTTAGTCAAAATGAATATTGAGTAGAAATACTGAGTAGAAAATGCGGTGGTTGACAAAATGGGCAAAAACTAAGACTACAACAGGTATTACCTGAGGCAGAACCATTCTTTTGTTGCAATGATCCTTTCACAAGAAGTGTTCCAGGAATTTGCTGGAATACCTACACGAAAAGTAATGCAATCAACCTTTTGCTCCACGTTATAGTAGGCACTGGTTTCAAGTGATATGAATATGTAAAATACCGTAATGCGCAGACACGGCTGGTTTGATTGAGCATCTAAGGAATTGGAATCATTGATAAATTTAGCCACAAGCTTACTACTGACAACATTGTCAAAGCCTTTTAGATCATTTTTCAACATCACATCCCAATGGTCATTTGATGTTGTTACCTGCAGTAGAAAACAAAATATAAAAATAATAATATAAACTGCACTGTAATATAGGAGTTTGTTTAAATTCAAAAAAAAAAGATGAGATCAGCAAAATGATCCTTACATCGACTGTAAATGATGAGAGATTAGATTTGCAAGAAGCCCCAAAGCTGCAGAAGAGGGACTCAATTGACTGTAAGATACTCAAGGCACTCACTTGTCGTTGAAGACCCTAACAAAGTAAAGCCACCATGAAACTCATATATTAACAGATCAAGCAACAAAGTTCCAGAAGGAAATGTATATTGTGTCTTATTAATTATCATGACAAAGTTATCCAGTAGTAGAAGCATAAGACCAAAGCATCTAGGGAACAAAAGAACTGCATCATATCTATAGAAAAGTTATACATCCATGGTGCAAAATATTGGCTGTATGAAATATGACAATGATCAGCAAAAAATGAAAAGGAAGCTGAGAATTGTCTATTTAAACCTTTATACCATCCAAATAAAGATAAATGACATATTTACTTTACACGAAAGAAAAGATTGGAGATGATTATTTTGATCATCGGACATAAAGAATTGGAATTGTATTTATCAAGAAAAATATGCTCAAGATCGACCACAACACACTTTAAAACACAAACAAACCTAAGAATTGAGAACAAATGCTAACTGCAAAATGTGCTTTAGAGAAGTACAAATGAATACCTCAAGCATGAATGAGAAATTACTCCGCTCGGGCAAAACCAAGGGTGCTACTACCTTTCTGGTGGGATTCATGAAGGACCAAGCAAGCCCCCACCGACAAGTTTGACCCTGAACAAATTCAGTTGTTTTCAAAATTGTGACTCCCACCATTCGAAGTTTTGATGTTAAGAACTTCAAGTTTGACTTTTTCCCAATCATTGAAGTATACCACCTACAAACCTTGACAAAATCAGACATTCATTTCATGGAAGTGGAACCTTAACTACGGCATGAACAGAATGAACCCTACGATACCTAAAAGAATGTCTCAATGCTACACTGTCTTCAATAATCCGGCTGATAAAGGCCCTCTCTCCACCTGTGCAAACCATTTCCTCTGGTGTCCCACCACATGAAGTCTTTGCATTCTGCCCAGCTTCCTCCATGCTCTCAAAAAAGGGGGGGTTACACATACAGAAATCAAACCTCTCTCCATCCTTGATTACACCTAGGAGAATGGGAGGTCCATTATAGCTCTTATCCTCATTTGCATGCTCATCCGACGAAATAAGTGGCGGTGTCTGAGCATCCACACCAGTAATCTCAGACAACTTCGGTTTATCTTCGCACCTATGGATTCGGTCACCATTCAACATTTTCTCATCACAAACGATTCCAGATTCGAGAACTGCCTTTTTTTCAGCTGAATTCAAGATATCAATTCCACTTTCAAAACTTTCCTTGAGGGTGATACCACAAGGAACACTATCACTTTCAGAAACACCGACATTTTCAACTCTTCTAATGTCAATCAAATGTGCAATGTGTGGATTATTCTGAACATTTTTCTCAGCCCATTCTAACGCTATATCCGTCATATCTGCAGATTCCTATTACAATGTTAGAAGGCAGATAAACTTGTAGAGAAATAAGAGATGAATTTGCAAGGTGTATACAAAATCAAAGAGGAACAACTGCACGGATTTGGTTACCTGACCCGACAAAGCTCCAGCCTAAAAGAGAAGCGCCGAGAAGGGGGTAGATGCAATTGGCTCCAGTTCCTATATCAAACCCTCTCACTTCTTCAGCACCATCCTTCATCTTTTCAATAATATCAGAAGCTACGAGATCTTCAATCCAATGGATATAATTGGACCTATTGGGCACTGTAGGGCAAAGCTGCCCATCAGGAATCCACCTAGCATACAAAATTACCCCAACTGAATGAAAGAACAACATAAGCAAAAATCCCATCTTATTGCTATTTAAATCACACCTTATCAACCCAAAGAAATATGAACTTTCCATAAGCAGGCAAGTTCAAACAGATTTAGCCATTTAGGCCCGTTCGGTTGAATACTATGGCACGGACTATCTCAATTTAAATTCTTCTTGTTCAAAATTATACTATCTCAATTTCATTTCTCTTAGTTGGAATTATACTAAGCTCAATTTAATTTCTCTCTGTTTCCACAGCTAACAAGCAAGCGAGCAATTGAAAGTCTTTTTAAACACACATTATACCGGTAATAAAAGACGAGTCTTGATGATACCAAATAAAACGTGAACCGAAAACCTGAAAGAGATGTAAAAGAAAAGAGAAAAGAGACGGAAGGGGATACCAATTGAGGGAATGGTCATGGTGGAGAAGAACCCGGGTGAGCTCACGGGTGGCATTGAAGTCGGTCCAGTCGATACAGGGACGGTTGTGGTGGGAGAAGAAGACGAAGGGCGAAAAGGAAGGGTAGAGGGAGGCAAGGAGGGAAAAGTCGGGAGGGTTGTCGGAGTATCTATTGCGAGGGTGAATCGTCGCCCTCTGCCTCTCCTGACGCTTCCTCTTTCCCATCGGTCGCCGGTTCTCAGAGTATCTGTTGCCGCCGCGGGTTGTTGTTTTGCTTTTCCTTTTTCTTTGCTCAAATGGGGAACGCTTTCCTGTGTACACCGCAAATTATTTTAGTTGCACTGTTATCTTTGTTGAAGGTATTTAGTTGCACTGGTATCATTAAATACGCTTTAAATTACTCAAGTTTATCTTTTGTATGTTGGGCTGTAGCATTTGGGCATTGCCATTTCTTTATCCTTCTATCTAGCAGTTGCTCATTAAGAATGATATTAGCAACTTCTGCAGTTCTGCTAAAACGGGCACAACTTACATGTGCAGCTTTGGGTCAGTACTATTAGCTTATTATGTACATTATCATTTTCTTTCAACTTAGGTGTATTTTCTTTTTTCTTATGTACTACATTTCAAAAAGTCAATCCATATATCTCTACATTTCAAGAAGTGGTAAAAAAAGGCAAAAGCATGAACTGCACTGTGGAATCATTCATAAATCCATCATCAGTAGCATTTCAGAAGAGAAAAAGAGAGATTAGAAATTACGTCAAATGGAGGATGATCGGAGTAAAATGTGTCTCAGCAATTAAGCCCCTAGGCTCGCGCTTGCACTTAACAACACTTTCCTGGTACCCATTCCTGATACAAACTACAAGCTGATCAAGACCACACACATTCACAAAACTGGGATGAATAAGATATTAGAACAACCAAAAAGTAGAGTTTTGAAGAACAAGCAAGTTGGAAAGCATAATTCATGAACCTTACCCACAAGGCACATGTTATTGACTCTTATTATGTGATTTGAACATTTCTTTATTTCAATTAAGGTTATCCACAAAACGCAGACCCTCCAAATTCATTTTTGGATGGATTTTGTTCGTATACATAGGGCAAAATATTAACAAGAGAAAATACGGGGCCTTAAAAAATTAGTAGTGAATACATGTTGGTCCCTATTCCAAGCCACCATGTATCCATCTTAAAAAAAAATTAGACTTAATTATGATATAGCAAGGTAGATGATGGATACATGTTGGTCCCTATTCCAAGCCACCATGTATCCATATTAAAAAAAAAAGACTTAGTTATGATATACGTAGTAGAATGTATTGATTTTGTTAAACCTACAAAAATGGGCATTTTTAACTAATTTATCTCATTTACCTCTTTGAACATCTGCATGTAAAGAGTGCATCAGTCGTGTAAGGGAACAAACACAAAAGAGATGAAGGTGGAGGTTTAATTATCTCTTTTCAGACCATATTCTTAGTTTTTGAGTTCCATTATACACCAACAAAGTTCTAATTTTATACCTGAAAGTTGAAACCAAAACAAAAGATTTGAATTTTATCAAATGCCATCATAGCTACGGCAAAACAAGTGATTTTTAAAAGAAGCTAATTTCACATGACCCTTTATCAAATTTTAAAAATTTTATTAATGAATTTGTCGGTAAGGTGGGAAACTCGTTAAACAAAATTTAAGATATACATATTTTTTAATCATTCATCGTAGTACAGCCACATTTAGATCCAGCAATAAAACATCAAACTAAACCTAATAAACAAAATCTCCAAAGACGAACACAACAAATAAAAGCAATAGACGTCTACGTGAACATTTGTGATGCTTCAAAGAATCAAAACAAAATGAGCAAAACTGGAGATTAAATGCACTATAAGTTCAATGAGCTAAATCAATCAATAACTACAATCACAAACAACTATAGCAGCAAAAACAGCAACATGACAGCAAAAACAGCAAGAAATCAGTGAATACAGCAATAAAAACAGGAATAAATCTGCAAAAAAAAAAAAAAGTAAAAAATAGCAACCAAAAAACATAACATAAATTGCAGCAGGACTACAACATCAAAACTAAAAATTAAAAAAAAAAACAGCAACTAAAGCAGCAAGAATTACATGAGGGAGTGAGTAGTGATTTTATCTCAAAGTTTCAATTGTGCAAAACCGATTGATAAATAAACAAAAACTCATTTGACAATAGAAACTCTTTCCATTAACATAAGAATAAGAATATAATTAGTGAAAAAAAAAAGAATAAGAATATACTTTGACATTCAATGAATGCTAATAGGCTTAAAATCAGCATAAGAAAAGAAATGTCATGCAAAGGCACATAAGAGAATGAATTTTAAAATGTCATAACTGATTTTGACTAATAGGTTTTCTTTAATTTGTTGGCTTCATAGAGTTCGATCACTATAGAAATACCAAACTGAAATTCATGCTTACACTCCTACCCTAATCCCAAATCAATACGACATTTTCCAATAAGAAAATCAAATCCATAAACTACATCAAATCAGTCTATGATAGAAAAAAAAAATACAATCACAAATTAATGGAAGAGGAAAAATAAGAAGAAGATAGAGCTCACATCTCAGGAGTGGAGCCTTAGACTTTCATAGGGCATTTTTTTGTAGCCAGTTTTCTCTAGGAAGGTGCTAAAGAACTCCAGCCCTAGGAGGAGGATTAGGAAAAGAGATGAGACGGAAAGCAAGGTCATTTATTGTGAGAGAAAGCGTAGAGGAAGACAAAGCTCGCCACTTCGTCAATGGAGAAAATACGGGTGGAGAGGAAAAAGCATAAAGAAATCCTACTAATTTGGAAGTAAGTTTTAAAAAAAGGCTGTCTAAAGTGTTGAATCTAGAAAACCCCTAATTCAAAAACAAACCTAAATCCACAAAGATGGCTCACGAAGGCAAGATTAAGGGCCATTTGTTTAGAATTCAACAATCAATTGCTAAATTTCCCAAATTTCAAGCAAGAAATAAAACCTAAGATAAACAAATCAGATTAAACCTAAAATCTGAACTCACAAAAATGACTACAACAAAATTTGTTACCTTGGTTGGATGCCGTGTTCAGTGGCACATTGTAGTTCGTGGGCCGATTCAGAGCTCAACACCGATAGAGAGTGAGAGGATGAACTGATGAAGAGGGTTAGGCAGTGGAAAGCAAGACAACCAAGAGCCTTCTGGCAATGGGAAGGGGTTGGAATTGGAAGACAAACGAAGCAGAATGTGGATAGGACGAAGAACAAAGCAGGAGGTGGGGAAAATCTTTATCTGCAGTGAACAGGAGGGGATCGGAAGAAAGCGATGGTGTGACCAAAAGACCCTAAACCCAAAATACTGGAAAAGTGTAAGGCGACAATCAAACTGGTCGGACAGACAGCAGAAGGGTTTGATGTTTGAAGGCGAAGGCGACACAAGGAAGAAGGTGGAATAGCCAAGGCGGTGAAAGGGCCAAGGGAAATTTACAGAAAACCACCCCTTAAATATAATATTTTACACTTAACCACCCGTTAAATAGAAAATTACATTAAATCACTCAATAAATGGTTTTTGTTACATAAATTTTTATATAGAGAAAATTACAGAAATTTTTATTTATACAGAGAAATTTGATATATTTTTCAAAGACTAATTTTCCTTCTGAAGATTAATATGTGTATATGTTGCTTCTTATGCTTGGATTAGTTTTGCTTATACTTTGATGTTGGGTTTTTCAATTAATTGGCAGGATGTAATAGACTGTGTGTGATGTTGTAAATCCTTACCATATTGATGCAGAGTTCAACTCTATTGGGGGATTAGAACACGTAAAGAAATCAGTGTAATTCTAGCTACCACTAAAAAGACCTGAGTTCTCACATGAGAAGCTTCTTGGTACTCAAAGAGGTGTATTATTGTATGACCCTCCTGAGACTGGGAAGACAATGCTTCCTAAAGTCATTGCGAAGGAATCTGGAGCAGTTTTTATTAATGTTAGTAGCAACTTTGATGAGCAAATGGTTCGGTGATGCACAAAAAACTTAGTATGTTTGCTTTTTGCCACCCATAACTTTCTCAGATTTTGGCATCACCAAGTTGTGTAAACCCAACTGTGCATCCCATTCTGCCTGATACGTTTCTTATATTTCTCTTGTTAATGTTTTCTTAATTGATCACTTGCAGTGGCTGCAATTTTTAGTTTAGCATATAAACTCCAGCTTGTTATAATATTCATTAATGAGGTTTATAGCTTTCTGGGACAACGTCGCAATTCAAACCATGAGGCAATGATGAATATGAAGACTTAATTCATGGCACTCTGGAATGGTTTCACAACCGATTGTAAGTTTTTCTTTGTTTTTTGGTGTCTCTTATTTGCCTATATTGGAGTTGTGGATGTGAGGTTGTGATTCCGTTTTACCTCTTTTATGTACAAGAGGTAGTCTTCTTTCTTTGATGGTCCTTTGATGATAAATGCTTTAGTCTAATTTGTTCCTCTTGAACTATGCACTTAAGGGTTCGTTGTTTGGAGGTCTCAAGCCGAAATCTGATGTAGTTACACGATGGAAATATCCAAAATTCAAATCAACGACTTTAGTGTGTTTAGCCTTTGCTCGCTGACATGACACCAATATGAACATTGGAAATCTAGAAGACGCTCTCTTTTGTTTAGAATTACGAATGCTAAAGCTAATCAACAAACCAGCCTGCACTTGGAACAAGTCCGAATCTGACTTCATCAATCGAGGGAACGTACGCTATGAATACAAGTTCATTGTGGTTGTATAATACAACCGCAGTGAATCATTTCAAGGCATCGAAGTAGTTGTTGAAAGGAATGAATCTATCAGCAACCAAAACGAGATCAATGGTGCCCCAACAAGTTGTATTGTTGGAATGTCTTTCCACAACAAACAAATGCCCCCAGCAAAACCCGAGGCTGGAGCAAACGCGCGCTAGGTTCACAAACCCGAGGCTGGAGCAAATGATCCCGAAATCTTACGATACCGCACACAAACAATGCAGGGAGTACACTGAACCTGACAAACAGTAATTAGGCCAACAGTAGAGACCCAACAATGCAAAACCCAGTGACTGTCATTGAATTGCAACTAAAGCAATGACAGTCCCAAGGAGTACATGGAGGACACCAATATCCTGCAATGACAGCACACCACACACATGACAATAATGAAGTACATAGAGTAAGTCACAAGGGTTGTAAAACAAGAGATAAAATGTATATACATTCTTAACCAACAGCAAGGAAAGCCAAATATATATATGCGATGCCAACATAGGGCAACAAGGCAAGAGAGGGCTAAGTCTCCAAAAACTGTCCAAAAAGGCCCACGGCAAACAATGCCCATCCAAAAATCAAAACATATATATCTAAATATCATATAAAACTATAGCAAACGAAACCAAGGTTAATTCTATGTGCTTCTTACGCAGGGAAGTTGGTCATAAAATGTAATTAGTCAGGTATTTTAAAGGTATGAAGTTAGGCTCTGCCGAAGGGCCACCAATACGAAGGAAAAGATGCAGAGTATCGTTGTTGCGGATGTCATATTCCGCAAGAGAACTTTCATTCAATAGTTGCTTCCTGTTAAAGATTAGCCTCTGTTTGTCAGCAGGAAAGCCCTCTATATTCTGGATCTTTGACTTCACACTGTCTACGGTGCCCCAGCTCTCCACCTCCAAGGCTATCGTCTTCCCTATTATCGACTTCACAAAGATCTGCAGGTCTCCCCTGAGACACAACACTAGGAGCAAGGTCGATCCCTTTCGGATTTTATAGTGAGCCAGGGTCATACTTGTGTCGCCATCTTTCAAATGCTCACTCCCGAAAATTAGCCTATAGTGGTGAGGCGGAATGCCCTCTTTGTTCTGAACTCTCATCTTCAGCTTTTCAACTGTGTCGGATTTTTTCACCATAAGGCTGAAGGCCTTGCCTGTGAGGGTCTTCACAAAGATCTCAACAAATCCATTGGGAAGGAGCGATAAGTCAATAGTCGATTCATTCACAATGTTGTAGTGAGCAAGGGTCCTAAAATCTTCCAAGTGCGTCTCACCAAACATTAGACATTGTCGGTCAGGTGGGATCCCTTCCTTGTCCCAAACCATCGTCTTTACATTTTCGATGATTTTTGAACTGTTGACCTCAAGAGTGATCATCTTGCCAGTGTCCGTCTCCACATAGATCTGCATACTGCCCACAAGACGGGGCACCAGGTGGAGGATGGATCCCTTCGGGATGTTATAGCTGGCCAGGGTCCTGTCATCTTCCAAACACATATTATCAAAAACTAGCCATCTCTGATCAGGTGCAAAATCCACTAGCTCCTTAACTTTTGCCTTGATGCATTCAATTGTGTTTGAGCTTTCCACCTCAAGTGTGAAGTCTCTACGTAAGCCACAGCATATTTTTATATGATCCACTAAGGTCCTCACGGTGATTTCCATCCCACCTTTCAGACGGTGGATTCCTTATTCCAATTGAGGGCTAAAAGGTCAACCTGAGTAGTTTTCAAGCAAAAATCAAACTTTGTATTCTCAACCTAGATCAGTGATGATTTTACCAGTGAGCAACTAGATAGCCAACAAGCACAAAATCAATCAAGTTCTAGAAATCTACAAGCAATGCTCAAAGTCAATTCAAAATTAAAGCCATTAAAATGGAATTACATGTGAGTATGTGACAGCAAAGGTCGGGATGAGGATGATACAACTTGAACAAAAGCAAAGTTCACTCATTTTCAGGCATATATCAAAATCAGAATTCGGCTGCTCTAAATCAAAAGGCGCAAATCAAAAGGAACGAACAAATGATGAAGCTAAACGACATTCAATATATGTATAGACAAACACAAAAATCACTCAAAATGATCACCCCTAAATTCTTGCAATCGTGGACTTGAAAAGAAACACCAAATGCGTAATATTAAAAATGATTCAGATACTGTAAAGGTAACCCTAAATTTTTGCAATCGTGGAGTTGAAGAAGACTAGAAAGACGAGGTACTCGCCTGAAAAGATCCGTCAACAGCGTTGGACAAGTGAGAGAGGCCGGGCAGAGGAAACCCTAGAAGATCAAGTAGAGGGGAATTTGTTTAATTTTATAGATGTGTTAGTGTAGAACATCTTCAACCGTTGCTTAAAAAATCTCTAAATAAAAATAATTAATTATATTTATCCTTAATTTTTGTGCAAATTGTGAAA
Source organism: Persicaria tinctoria (assembly GCA_037127255.1). NCBI lineage: Eukaryota > Viridiplantae > Streptophyta > Magnoliopsida > Caryophyllales > Polygonaceae > Persicaria > Persicaria tinctoria. The sequence continues at coordinate 76,503,177 of JBANSL010000013.1, forward strand.
CAATTGAGAAACAATTTGATACAACCAAATTAACATGAATTTTAAGTTAAAACTAGGGGTATAAACCCGTGTTTCGCCAGAAATATATGCTTCATATCAAATATTAATGAACACCTGAGGTTGATATAGTAATGAAACCGGACATCTAAGTGAAATTTTTTTGTTGACGATCAAGAATCCACTAATCAAATATGAAATACACGATTTCTTAGAGTATTTGAGCTTGGTGCCATCATCAATAACATGCGTCTAATACTCACACTTCTTGACTCAATTAATTGGTAAGGATGAATCATTTCCTATAAATAGGTTGTGTGTTCAGTTCTTAATGCCGAAGAACGGAGCAATGTTAGTGGGTAATGAATAAATACCTCTATAAGCCTTGGTCCAAGTAGATTGATTGGAGTATGTCGAACCTAGCTACTGAGTTTGACCTTCTTATAACAGTCTATTTAATTTTTTCTTTAGCCTAGCATATTTAACGTTGATTTCACCCTTGAAATATATCTTATCCTTGATACCTTTAGTTCTATTGTATATAACCAAAGTCCGTAGAATTAAGTTCATGCATCAATAGCTTTGGAAAGATTCTAGCTAGTATAATTAAGTTCTTCGTGAAAATAAACAATTTATCATTATTACAATTATGAACATAATAGGTTTGTAATATTTAAAACTTAATGTCATTAATTATTAAAAGTAAAAAATTTAATTACTCCATATAATTTAAGTAAATGTAATGGCAGGTATTGACAACATGCCTGAATGTTATGATCAATTTTTATTACAACAATAAATTTATTGCTAGTTTTAATATTTTTGTTTTATAACTAATTAAATTTTTACATGAAGAGAGTATAGAAATCAATACCATTACAATCGCAATTAACTTTTTTTTAAAAAGTATTAAAGATACTCATAAAAACATTAAATTATAAAATGATATCGACACACTTAATTTTTATAAGTAAAACTATAAACAACGATTAGCTAGAATAAGATAAAATAATTTAACAATACTTAAAATTAGATATTTTTTTTTTTCAAAATAACCAAATTTAAAGCTAGTCTATTTCAGAGTGGCCTTTGACACTCGTAAACCCCATAGCCCGGCCTATGTCTCCATTCATCACCGACTCATAATTTGGAAACTTAATTAATGTTCAATCATGTATTCTATTTTTATCAATATAAATGTACATAAATACGTAATCTTTATACGTATAAAAATATTCAACAACAACAAAATTAAACATTAATACCTGATTTTTTTTAATTAAGTAAGAATTCGAGCTCAGACAAATTAACCTGAAGCTCGAGAGGCAACGCATCGGCAGACGGACTATCTGTCCGTCATCATACAACATAATAAGCAACACAATACTTAAATCTTTCTATATACTACACGCACATTCAATAATTATCATATTACATCAAAAAAAAATTATCATATTACTACAATACAAATAATTATCAAATATTATCGAGCGGAGGGAGTATTACACAATACAAATAAATATAAAAGTTGATTTGAAAATGAAAGATCAAGTGATTGTAATTATAAAATGTAATAAATTGGAATCCTCGTAAAAAAAAATCATATATAATTATAAATCAATCGGTTCAAAATTATCGAGTAAATCGGTCACTGGGTCTAAACCCAGATGGCTTGGAAAATTACGGGGTTTTCGGGTTCGGGTAGAAAAAATAATCGGGTCAAAATTTTCGGGCATTCGGGTCAGAATTTTTTCAAAATATTCACTAAAAATAATCATAAGGGCTTTAGGCAAGATGTCGGAATGACTATTGACAAGATAATTTCACCTAAATTATCACATGCCCTTTTCATTTTTTCCGAACACATTGCAAAAAGGGACAAAACTCTCTTTTCCCGAATCGAAACCTAAATCTGTCGAATGAATTGTTTTGATAGAAAACAATTCAAATCGATGAAATTAATCAAAAGATCAATCAATCAACACACGAATTGGTATATCGCTCGCTTTACGTGATTATCGAATGCCGATTTTTGGTTTTCGTTCGAAAAAACTGTCGAAGGAAGGAGCTCGGCAGATAGATACGAGGTGAATGAATAAGCTCGGCAGAATTAGATGAGGTTAATACGTAACCTCGGCAAAAAAATATGAGGTTACGTATTAACCTCATCTAATTCTGCCGAGCTTATTCATTCACCTCGTATCTATCTGCCGAGCTCCTTCCTTCGACAGTTTTTTCGAACGAAAACCAAAAATCGGCATTCGATAATCACGTAAAGCGAGCGATATATCAATTCGTGTGTTGATTGATTGATCTTTTGATTAATTTCATCGATTTTAGGCTGTTTTCAATCAAAACAATTCATTCGACAGATTTAGGTTTCGATTCGGGAAAAGAGAGTTTTTTCCCTTTTTGCAATGTGTTCGGAAAAAATGAAAAGGACTTGTGGTAATTTAGGTGAAATTATCTTGTCAATAGCCATTCCGACATCTTGTCTCTAGCCTCACTCAAAAATAATTAATTAACAAAATATTCGAAATTTTAAAATATTTACAAAAATATTCATTTTTACAGGTCTGTCAGAAAAATGCGATTTGAATGTGAAATTTTTAAAATTGAAGGAAAAAAGTATATAAAAAATTAACAAAAGAAACGCGTCTCTAAACTGCATTTCAATCAATTTTATTTTAGTATAAATTATATAAATTTAATTTTTTTTTACAATAGAGACACCGTGTGAACCCGAAAAAGGGAAGACAGAGGGTAAAAATGGAGGTTGGGTGCTGGGCCGCCGAAGGAGGAAGGAACGATGTCAGAGGAGGAAAGAGGAGAGGTCGGAGACGCCGAATCCCACTCGAAGGAGGAGAGATCGGAGCCCGTTCCGACAGCCACTGGAGGCGACCTCCGACCTCTCGAACACCCTCGAAAGTAGGGCTGGAAGTTACCCGCGGGTAACCGCTCCACCCACTTCACCCACATTAATTTTGCGGGCAAAAACCCGCAAAAATGTGGGTGACGGCTCCACCCGTCACTGACGGGTGGAGCGGGTGTGGGTGAAGCGGGTGATGGATGGATTATGGGTGAAGATTTTTCACCCATCACCCGCCCCAATAGTCCACTCATTAACCCGCACCGCATACCCGCATAAAACCCTAAAAATATATCTATATGTGGGTGTGATTTTACTATTTTACCCTTCCAATTAAAAATGTAAGTTATTTTTTTCTAGTTGTAGCTGTCTATCTTATTTTTTTACATGTTTAATAGAGAACATATAATTTTACTTGCTCATGTGCATGCTAGGATATTGTGGTGGATCGGCTTAATTATTGAAAAGGGAAAACATGCGATTCTGCTACAATATACTCTTCCAGTTCCGTTCTCATATATTTTAGTTTCATTTTATAATTTTAGGTAACACGTTATTGTGATGTATGAGTGTAACACATATTTTAATTCCACAAACTTATATTTGTAATAGTTATAAATTAAAATTTAAGTTTTTATTCATCTTTCAAAGTTACTCAAAAAATCATCACTACACCCATTGGGTACCCGCATCACCTGCGCGGAGCGGATGAGGGTGAATAAGTTTGCGGGTGATGGGTAGAGCGGGTGAGTTTATTTACCCGCGGGGCGGGTGATGGAGTGGCTTCATCCACCCATAACCCGCTCCATTTCCACCCCTACTCGGAAGAGAAGAGAGGAGGCGAGCAGGTGGCGAAGCACCCTCTCGAGCGCCACTGGCCGTCGACCCGGGTTCTCGACAATAGCCTCCTCCCTCCTCCGTCGACCTTCGACCCCGACACCCTCTCTCCTTTCTCTTCATTCCCAACGACATCCTTCCTCCAGCCTCTCCTCCTTCCAGCGGGATCCGGTGTCTCCTCCTTCCTCCAGCCTCTTCTCCTTCCTCCTTCGGCGGCCCAGCACCTGACCTCCATTAACCGTTGTCTTGACTTTTCCCATAAAAAAACCTAAGAGATGCGGGTTCTGAAAGGACTCCTGAGTCTCTATTGTAAAAAAATTAAAAAATTTATCCCGAAATAAAATTAACAATAGAAATACGGTTCTGAAAGGACTCCTGGGTCCTCTATAAACCCCTTCACAATTTCATTAGCCCTGGCGCCTGTGCTAATCTCGATGAAACCGTGGACAACTACATTATAGGTGTAAAATGGTGGGTAGAAAAACTTATCTTGGTTATCCCTAAAGACATTATTACGCAAATTATCAGCATCCCTCTGCCTACAAACAACTTCACCGATAGACTTTACTGGTGGCCTTCAAAAAATGGTTGGTTTAATATAACAAGTGCATACCAGCTTATTACAAACCACCATAACATTAGTAACAACCCAAATGCCTTGGTCTGGGATATATCTGTCCCTTCGAAGATTAAAAAAGTTCTTTGAAAACTCTGCCACAATGGCCAGCCAACCAAAGCCCACCTTAGAGCATCTTTATCCATGGTACCCAATTCAAGTATCATATCTTATATTTTTTCTTGCCACATCATTTTAAGATATTTGAATCCACAACCATAATACTCACAAAAGTATCTTAACATACATTTTATTTTATTTTTAAATCTTTGTAGGGGTAGCAAAAATAAAGTGGTCCCCACATGTTATTGTTCATTGGATAAAATTTATGATATTGTGTAAGAGTTATATGATACTCACTTGTAATGATTGTCTTGATTTACACCCTAACTCTTACATATATTTTTATTTTTTATTTAAAAATAGGATTATGATACTCTAAGTACCATCATTAAAGATGCTCTTAGTGGTAGGGTATTTCGCTTCCCACTACGTGCGACTTTTGCAATCAAACCACCAATGACGATGCTCATTTTTTTTTTCTCTAGTGCAAATTCAGTTCCATAAACTCTTTCCTTAAACCAGCCGTCAAACAACTCATTCAAAATTGTCTTGACATTTCCAGAAACATAGAGCCAACCCGTGCAACTTTTGGGCAGGTTTTGTCCAATTCGGATAAATAAAAACTTGCCTTCATCTGGTGGGACGTGTGGAATTCGCGCAATAATTGTTTATTTAGAAATGACCCTCCCCCTGTTGCTACCTAAATTCTTCATACATCACGCCATCACATGCTTCTCTGGGCTTCTGCTTGTGACACTCATTGTGTCGCTTCGACACCTTACGTCAATATTGACAACCTTTAGCGCACCCGCAAATCACCTCATAAAAACGTCAAATGGAAAAAGCCTCATGTTGGTACACTTAAGCTAAATTTCGATGACTCAACTTTAGCAAACGGGGATAGTACAATTGGTTTCCTTCATATTGTCCATGCACGGGTCGGCTATCAGTCGTCGATTTTAGCGGAAACTTTAGCCCTCAAAAACGATGTTATCGACATTATTCGCATGCACGTTGACAAAAACCAGATAAAAGGTGATTCATTGATCATTATTAACCACCTAAATCCGACAAACAATGCCCTTGGGAGATTGAATTGATTATATCCGATATCAAACTATTACTTCAAAACATTGGAGAGGTATCGTTCTCTCATATACATCGCCGTGGGAATAGAGCGGCGGACAAGGTTATACATCTTTGTCGCTCTGCCTAGGGTTCTTGTAGTATTGACTATGATTTAGATCTCCTTAACCTCATACGCCAAACAGCTATCGGCTAGGTCACTCTAGCTTAATTCTTTCCTACTGTAATAAAAAAAACACAACAGAAACGCAATTTCTTTTGTTAATTTTTTTGTCTCATTTTCCTTCAATTTAAAAAATTTCACATTCCGAATAAAACTTGCTGGACTAAAACTTGCTCCAAGGTTTTACTTCACAGAAAAGCGGGCTAGCTGCTCAATAGGAGTAACACATACATCGAAATAACTAAAGGGAAAACTATTTATACTATGCTAGGTGGTCCACACAAGGTGCTAAAATTCAATATGAGCTGATGGTTTTATGAAGCAATGTAACCATATGCATCATCAACATATATATATCTTCAATACAATCATAGTTTTTCCGCTAGCATCGGACTGAAACATATAATATTATATGTCTCTTTTTAGACGAGGTAAATCACAATGTTACTCACATTCCAAACTTGCAATTCTAATTCTAATGATCAGTTAAAGCAGCTTCAAAAGTATGATTCACTTCACATCCGTAACCCCACCTAAAATGGCAATGCAGCTTCAAAACTTGCAATTCTATATTCTGGATCTGGACGACTTGACACCGTCAATGGTGTCAAAGCTCCCCACCTCCAACGCTTTCGTCTTCCTCATCGTCATCTTATTCTCAAAGATCTGCAGGTCTCAGCACTAGGAGCAAGGTGGATCCCTTTAGGATTTTATAGTGAGCCAGGGTCATACTCATGTCCCCATCATTCAAGTGCTCATTCCCGAAGATTAGCCAATAGTGGTGAGGCGGAATGCCCTCTTTGTCCTGAATTCTCATCTTCACCTTTTTAACTGTGTCGGATTTTTTCACCATAAGGATGAAGGTCTTGCCCGTGAGGGTCTTCACAAAGATCTGAACAAAGCCCTTGGTAAGGAGCAATAAGTCGATAGTCGATTCGTTCACAATGTTGTAGTCAGCAAGGGTCTTGAAATCTTTCAAGTGCCTCTCACCAAACATTAGCCACTGCCGGTCAGGTGGGATCCCTTCCTTGTCCCAAACCATAGTCTTAACATTTTCGATCATTTCTGAACTTTGGACCTCAAGGGTGATCATCTTCCTGGTGTTCGTCTCCACGTAGATCTTCATATTACTGCCCCTAAGACAGGGCAGTAGGTGGAAGGTGGATCCCTTTTGGATGTTATAGCTGGCCAGGGTCCTGTCATCTTCCAAACACATATTATCAAAAACTAGCCATGTCTGATCAGGCGCAGTGTCCACTATCTCCTTCACTTTTGCCTTAATGCTTTCAATTGTGTCGGAGCTTTCCGCCTCAAGTTTGATGTCTCTGCCCATATGATCCATGAAGGTCCTCACTGTGATTTCCATCGCAACTCTCAGAAGGTGGATTCCTTATTCAACCTGATGAGTAGTTTTCAAGCAAAAATTAACCTCAGTCTTTTCAACATCGATCAATGATGATTTTACCAGTGAGCATCTAGATAGCCAACCAGCACAAAATCAACCAAGTTCTAGAAATCTACAAGGAATGCTCAAAAGTCACTCAAAATTAACGCCATTAAAATGGAATTACATGTGACAGTAACAGTCGGATGAGGAATTGATGAACAAAAGCAAAGTTCACTCATTTGAAGGCATGAAAATCAGAATTCCGCTGCTCTAAATCAAAAGGGACAAATCAACAATGGAACCAACAAATGATGAAGCTAAGAGATGACAGTCGATATATAGACTAGCCGCTAGCGGCCAAACACAAAAATCACTCAAAATGATCACCCTAAATTCTTGCAATCGTGGACTTGAAAAGAAACACCAAATGCATAAAATAACAATTGATTCAGATACTGTAAAGGTTAACCTTAAATTTTTGCAATCGGGAAGTTGAAGAAGACAAGAAAGACGATTAAGAGTGATGGTATAGGTACTCGCCTGAAAAGATCCGTCAACAGCGTTGGACAAGAGAGAGAGGCCCGGCAGAGTAAACCCTAGAAGATCAATTGAAGGGGTTACAGTGGTGCGTGTAGAAGATCTCCAAACGTTTGCTTAAAAATCACTAAAATTTAATTGTAGTTATCCTTTTTTTATCGGCCAAAATACCAAATTGGTATTTAAAACTGGCAATGTTGGACAAATTGGTATTTAAAAAAACTCCGGTGACAAATTGGTATTTAAAAATGCGCCGATGGAAAAAGGGTTGAAAACCGGTCAAATTAAATAAAAAAGAGGTTCAGTGCATTAAACCGGCCAAACCGAATTTCCGGCTACAAAAAATACCAATTTGTCCATCGGTGCATTTTTAAATACCAATTTGGCGTCGGAGTTTTTTTAAATACCAATTTGTCTAACATTGCCAGTTTTAAATACCAATTTGGTATTTTGGCCTTTTTTTATCCTTGCAAATTGCGAAATAATTTAATAGAACTAAATTAACCATTAAATTTTAAAAAAATGTAAATACGTTTAAGTGAAAAATGAAATTTAACATTTAAACTTAACATAAACTAGTGAAAGATGATAAACATTTAGGTTTAACATATAGTGTTTAAGTTTAGTATCAAATTAATTCTATCAAAACATCCAATTTAAGTTAATTCTAACAAAAACTCTTAACTTAATTCCAATGAATTTTCCTTTTTTTTTTTTGAAAGTAAGATAAAGATTCGATTATCTAGACAAGCTCACAAGCCTAGAAAAATCGAGAGATTGGATAAGCCGGTAGATGGACTAACAATCTTGACAACTATAAGCAAATTCTTTAAGTAAATGACAGAAAGAAAATTACAAAAGCAAATGACATAAATGAATATAAAGTTTTTTTTTTTTGTAACATGAGGGTTCCGAGGTTTTCGCAAATCGGTAAGCCAAACGACAAGTCACTAGGCAAGTTATGCCAAACCAATGAATGCTTGAGCACACATAAAGTGTAAAGAATGAGATTTGAACACTTGACCAATTTCACATAAAGTGTAAAGAATGGGATTTGAATACTTGACCTATTGAAAGGGTTACATCTCCCTTACCACTAGAAGAAATAGTCATTGGTTGAGTATAAAGTAGTTATTGGACCTAAATAACTCATATTTTCTCTAAATTTTACAAAATTTTCTATTTTACAAGAGTCGTTGGAGTTGTTCTAAGTCAATATTTTAAAATGAAATTACATTAATCATCTATAAAAAAAAATTAAGACTCCCTTCGTTACTTTTTAAATGACTTTTTCAATTTACGCACAGTTTTTTTTAGGATGATAAATATTATACTATAAAATCTTTTTTTATTAAAATTTTAAATTAATATCATACTTATTTATTTTATTATTGTGACTTATGAATAAAAATATATCAATTTATTTATTTCCCTTTTCTAACCCTAAATCTTTATATTACATATGATTCGACGTCGAAACACGAGTGAAATAATACGTATCTTCTAATATTGACTTTTTTTTATGTATGTTAAGATATAATGTCATTTAAGACTTGTATTTTTTATAATAATTTTTATTATTATTATAGTCGTATGTTGTACATATAACAATTTATTTTTCGGATTAGACGAAAATAGACAAACTTAAATGGGCGAAAATCATCCATATTTTACCCGTCTCACCCGCTCACCCACCCACCCAATGGATAATGGGCAGAGGCGGATCCTCTTCAGGGCCAGTGGTGGCAGTCTCCCCCCCACCCCCTCAATCGAAAATTAAATTTAACATACATGTTCCTCTCGTCGATAGCTTCGATTTGATATATTATAAGCTCAAATCCGATATCTGAGCAAAAAGTTATAAGTGTTTCAAATTTCAGCATTGAATTACAATATTTCCTACATCATTTACCAAACCGATATATTTTTATCGTAATTATCATTTATTAATTTCATATCTTAATAATATAATTATACGGAGTATCTGAGAACTTCAAATTAAGAGGTTATATTGAAATATTTGAAAACCATGAAATAAATCATGCAAGAATATTGATGTTTTTATTGTAGTTACACATCCATAATATTGATGATTTTTCGGAAAATAAAAATTAGGGTTTATACAATATTTTTTTTATCGTAATTTTCCGCCCCTTCAATCAACAAGTTCAGGATCCGCCACTGATAATTGGTGAAGTGGATATGAGTGAGGTGGATATGGATGGTAGGTCGGGTGGGGTGATGGTCCATCCATGGTTGATCGGGTGAAATGAGGGTCCATCCACCCACCACCCGACCTATTGTCATTCCTAGTTGTTAGTAGAGTATCCATTATGGGTGTTATGCAGGGCCCTAAAAAGTCATAAACGTTTCAAAATTGAAGCGATATAAATTATTTTTCACATCATTTACCAAATTAATACTCTTCTATCATAATCATCATTTGTTAAACTTTATAACGTAATACTATAATTAAACCCGAAAACTTCAAATATTGATGATTTTTTCGAAAAAAAATTAGAGATCAATTATTCGCCCCTCAACTAAACGCTTCAGGATCCGCCACTGGGACTGTTATGTGTATACGAGTAGCTCGAATTCGACTCGTACTTGGCTCGATAAAACTCGGCTCGATAAAACTCGGCTCGAGCTTGTTCATTTCCTAAACGAGCCGAGTATGAACACATTTTTAAACTCGGTATAAAGCTCGGGTCGTTCGAATTAAGTTCGAATAGCTCGAATTTTATGAATTTTCTAAAATTTTCTTTAAGTTAATATATAATGAATAAGTAGAACTGATTAAAGCTCGACTCAAACTCGTTCATTTCATAAACGAACCAAGTATGAACACATTTTTAAGTTCGAGTCAAAATAATTTATGTTCCACTCGATTTCATTTAGAATATAAACCAACGATAATCGGCTCCAATAACAGCCCTCCTATCCATAGTCCTATACCCCTGGTCCCCATTGATAATAGGCCTTACATAAAAATTTTAAAATAAAACTGAAAATCCCTCGGTCAGGCAGGGACTCCATGCGGGCTGCCCGTCGTCATCCTCCTTTTGCTGTGTTCACCTGCAAGAGCCAAGAGCACAGCACACTCCAGAAGCTCAAATTTTTAGGTTTTCTTCGCTCATCAGACTGGTCAGAAATGGAAGATTAACCTACAAAGTAAGTTCCGATTTCAATTTTGTTTCTCATTTCCCTTCGTTTAAACAATGAAATAATGCTCGCAATTTGTTTATTCCTCCTATTTTCATTTTTGTCACTCCTGAATTTGGATCGTTGCAACGGAGAGTTTCACCCCTTGCCTAACCTGTTTTCTGCGATGGCGGTGTCCGATTGCATGACATTATGCGATGGCGGTGTGCGAAACAATTGCTGTCTGTTTATGGCGGTTTATCTTTCTTGATGTGCTGTAGTAGAAAAGAAACCCTTGATGTTTATATTAGGAAATTATTGGTATTGAGGTGGGAGGTTTGGATTGTTTCTTTTGTTGCAATTTATAGAAAAGGAAAGAGAAAGGGTTTTGAGATGGTATCATTTGAATTAGGAGCTAATAGATTCCTGTCCATTTTTTGGTCTGATTTAGTGGTTTCCTCATTTTGAAATTCATATCTTGATACTGGAATAGGGATTAAAACCAAATTTTTGTTTGGAAAATGAGAGAGCGTGAGCTGAAATTACAATTATAATTAGTGAACAATAGCTTAGAAGTGAACTAGATTCACTTAATCGAATTCCGCCTCCATGTGCTTCATATGTTTTAAAAGGAAAGATATCATGGTCTTGTGTATTATGCTGTGCAACTGGCCTTACTTTGCAACTGAATTGAGTGAAAAGGGAGCTAATAGTCATTGACTTTTCGTAAGACATGATTTTTCATTTTGTTTGGATGAATGGTGACGGTAGGCCCATGGTGTTCCGTTCCAGAGCTCAAACTTGGGACTTCTTGTTAAGGGAGAAAAGCGTCAATTCATCTTACCGGACTCCTACTTTCATGTTTGTGTTTATAACCTTTACCTATGACAGGTGTTTTAATTGATTTTGGGAAGAGAAGAAAGATGAGGGAAACTTTACTAGTAGAGGAGTTTGAGAAACTAAGAACTGCCAAAAGAAAGGTTACAGAACATGATGATGTGGGCCAATCAGGGGGGTCAGCATCTGGCACTCGGCGAACCCGATCTCAGGTTGCCCCTGAGTGGACTGCACAAGAGGCACTCATTCTTGTATATGAGATCTCTGCTGTTGAAGGGGAATGTGCAGATGCACTGTCAACCTACCAAAAGTGGTCTATAATAGCTGAAAATTGTACTGCGCTTGATGTAGCAAGGACTTCTAGTCAATGTCGTAGAAAGTGGGACTCTTTGCTCACGGAATACAAGATGATAATGCAATGGCAGAAGAGGAAAAAAGGTATTTCTTTCTGGTCTCTCGATAGTGGGAGAAAGAAAAAGGCTGGGCTTCCATTGGATTTCACTGAGGATCTGTTTAAAGCCATAGATGAGATTGTGAAGGTTCAGGAGGACCGCTCAGGCACTGATCCTGATACAGATCCTGAAGCAGAATTTGATGCTCCCATTCCGGAAACTGGTAATTTTTTACTCCTCACTTCCTGAATTACAGAAGGCTTGATGCCCGGACTGGGTTTAAAATTCGCCGAATAGTATGAAATGCATGATATTTTGATTATTCTCTTCAGTTATGAGGATTAAGTGTTAAGTCCTTGTATCTATATGTGCAAAAAACTTGTTAACTTTGTTGAAAGAAATATCCTTCAATTTGACAAGAGATAATACTTAAACCTGCTGGAGATACAATGATATGAAATGCATGCTTTTCCATTTGAGTATGAGCATTAAATGTCACGTCTCTGTTGCAATATATATGGACACACACAAACTTCTGCCAAAGGACATGATCTTTTTGCCTTCAGTTTAATTAGAGATAACACCTGAAATCTTTTTACTAGGTTCAAAGAAGCTGCGGCGTCAATCAATTCATCATAAAGGAATCCCTGAAGAAAAAGACAATGAATCAACAGAGGATGAGTTGCCACGCCGATCAGCACCTCGTAAGGGATTCACCGAAGAAAGGGAGCATCCATCGATGGAGAATGAGTTAGTACATAATGATGAGTCGGTGGTACATCGTTCAGCTCGCTGCAAAGGAATCAATAAAGGGAAGGAGCATGTATCAACGGAAAATCAGTTACAATTGCAGTCAACTTCCTGCCAAGGATTTATTAATGAGACGGAGAATGTATCTCCAGATACTGAGGCAGAACATCCAATAGTTTCTCAGAGAGCTATTACTGAAGAAACTGAGCATATAGTATTGGAGAATGAGTCACGGTGTCAGTCAACTTCTTGCATCGGGTCAACTGAAAAGGAGCATGCATCAATAGATAATAATTCACAATGTCAATCTACTCCTTATAGAGGAAACACCAAAGGAACTGACCATGCATTGATGTACGGGTCACAGAAAGTTTCAGATCCTCCAATTGGGAGCCCTGAAGAAAAAGAGCATGTATCAATAGGAAATAAGTCATGTTACCAATTAAGTCCTGGAAAAGTTATCATGGAGCAAGAGGAGCATGATTTGCTGCAAATTATACCATGGGGTCAATCAACTCCAAATGAACAAATCTCTGAAGGGAAGGAGCATGTATCAGCAAAGAATGGGCACAGCAGCGTCATAAGTGGTGCTGAGAAGAGGAAGCAGCTTCTGATTGCAAAACTTCGGGACAACACACAATTAATCCATACCATAATTGCTGGAAACTCAAGTCAGAAAACAGTCAACATACCTGCTGGCATGAAATATGAAGAAGCCTTGGAGATGAAGAGAGCAAGACAAGATGCTGACAAGCTGATTGCATGCATTGCTGATCTGGCTAAAAATCTGGATCTTCTCAATAATGTAGCTAAGAAATGTCGAGGTAAGCCTATTTGAATATCTAAGGCTTATAAGATCGTTCTTTGACATGTCATATTAAGTTGCTAGATAGCTGAAGTCTATCCCGCATTGAAAGTTGAATCTGTTTTTGTAAGCTGAATTGGAGAAAAAGCTTCATTCAATATACCAGTTCTCCCATGTTTTGGGCTCTATAATCACTTAATGAGGCTCTGATATTCGGATAAAAAAAATGAGGCTCTGATATGTCAACATTTGATACATGAAAGCTCGCCTATATATTACCATGGTATATGGTGAATTGGGTATAGAAAGTTATTGAATATTGGCTTGATATGAGATGTGAGGCACATTAGGTACATAAAGTGATTCAGCATTTGGTCAAGCAACTTCGGATATGAGATAAATATTATAATACCCTTTTTGGGGCATCTATCTAGATTCAGCCATTCAGGTAACTAACTCTTTGAAAATTTTGCCTAAAACGGTAGATTGCTTCTAGATTAATTCATACTGGGAGACAGCCAATGTCCCTCTCAACTCTCAAGAATTTCAAGAAGCATTATTTGACAAATATTGCCATCTAAATTAAGTACTCACAGCCCTTAAAGTTGATCCGTTTAGACAATTTATGAAGTCAGCCCTGTGGAGTCACTTATATCTAGGATTTTCAAGGCATGAGGTATTTTCCTTCTTCAAGATGGTGTTGCAGCTCTTTCTCCCCTTTAGTTGCCTGTAAAAGTTTCCAAGTACCATTATTATCAAGAAATTCAATTTCTCCACTATCACAGACACCCACTTTGCTTGACCAGCATAAATAGCAACTTCAGATAATATGCAGAAGGCTGACCTTTCTCCACCAGTTTGCGTTATAGCAGACAGCTCAAAAGTAGCAAGTTCATTTCTTCTATATGTGAGCTTTGATATCACAGTATACGTTTTAGAACTAGGATCAAGCTTCTTTTTTTTTTTCCTTTTTTTTATAGATCTATCTGTCATTTTCTCTGTCATGCAACACCTTCCATCCATTAAGGCTCAAATCTCAAACATCATGTGAAACTCAGTCCTAAGGATACCAATGGAGCATATCAACAAGTGTTTTAGCTTACAGAACTTTGGTTGAAAGCATCTTTGGCATTATGGAGTTTCACTCATAATGTACTCATGACTTGATTACTAATTCCCCTTAGGACTACCTTTTTAGAGGTCCTAACAAGTGTTTTATGGTGTGTTGCATAACTTGCAGTTTACATTGTAAGGTTGCCGTATCGGTACATTATTATCGTATAACCTATCTTATTAGCTTTTGACACCTTATCAGCACTTTTTATAATCATGTCTTACCCAATGACAATAGCTTTAAGCATAATCCTTGTAGAAGAGATTATACACTTAATGAGTTGAGCATTTGTTTCCTTATTCATAAATATGCACCCTACAGCTTAGCATGAACCCTTTATACGTAAAGGTTCTTAGCTTGCAATTATTGGTATATATAAGGGCTTCAAATTAAACGCATTATTTCTATTATGTCTTTATTTATTTGGATCACAAAATAAACTTCTATGAATTCCTAGTTAATTGGAATAGTGGCGAAATTCCACTACCTCTCAATTTCATCTGCTCCCAAGAGATGATTCTCTAATCTCTGATAGAGAACAAAATAAACTGCCCCGTTTATCTTGCTAAAGCCCCTAAATGAACTCTATGCTTTAATTTGCTAATGTATGCCCTTGTATGCTGCAGGACACAGTTGATGCGTTTTATGGGTATTAGGCGTCTTAGGCAGCAGCAGGGAAACAAGAGTAAACATGAGTAGGCTTAACTATTCGCACATTTTAAGAAACCCTCGTGCTAGTATATAAACCTTGCTGATTTTTCTTGCAGCTCTAAGCAAATGCATGCCCAGCTCTGTTTTACAGTTGTGCTGCTGTGGTGACATTCAGCTGAAACAGTCTTCTGATGTTGAACTAGCTGCTTTGAGTATGTATCTAAGCTTCAGAAGTATTTGCTTTTGTCATCCAAACAAAACTTGTTTCGTGTAGTTCATAGAAGCTGAACTTTGCCTGGTGCACCGTGTAGAATTGCATTGAAGAGCTTTGTGAGCAAGTGCTCACTAGTTCAAAATCTAGCTCTGTCAAAGAGTATCTTATGGTTTGCTGTTCCTTTAGAAGATCATCTTGATTTTCTTTTTAGAGCTTGTTATGCGTGTTTAGCTTTCGTTTTTTTTTTAGGTTTTTGATCAATACACCAGGAGGGTCGCCACCGTTTGCTCCTCTGCCGTACCTGCAGTTTCGTCTAGTCAGCTAGATACCGACTTGGATGATGGCCTATAATAAAGAAGAAAAAGAAGAAGCTTTTAGGTTTTTGTATTTCTTTCCTAGAAAAATAAAATCATTTTGTGTTCCTCTTTTTTAGGGTAATGGCTGCTATTTGCACTTTTTTTTTAATGGAAAGCTATTTGCACATTGCTGCCACATTTTCAAATGAAACCACAAGAATATATATTAACCAAAATAATAGGCAAATTTTAAGGGAATGTGAGGGGTGGCTGTTTGGCTCAATTTCTCCAATGAAAAGTAAACAAAAAACACACAAAATAAGAAATTTGATGTTGATTTGTTTATTCATGTGATTGGCCATGAATGCAATTTCCTTGAAACTTGATGTTGATTTGCTTTTATTCATGTGATTGGCCATGAATGTCAATTTACTTGAATCTATTTTTTGGGTGTTTTACTTTACAAAAAAATCATATGCAAGAAAGCACAAGCTCAAAGATTTTGCTTTAATTGTAACCATTCCTTCATGTTGATGATTTTTTAAAATTGTAAATGCTGTAAGCTTAATAAGGACAATAATGCTAGAAAATCTTCAAAAACCTTAATTTCAAATACAACCAAGACAAGGGGAAATGGCAGTTGCAATGGAGAAGAAAGAGACCTTAAACACATTGGTAGCGGTTGCGATAGACAAGGACAAAGGAAGCCAATCGGCCCTCAGATGGGCTATCGACCACCTTCTCGTTAAAGGCCAAACCATCGTCCTCCTCCACGTCAAGGTTAAGCCTCCTTCGTCTTATTCTTCTACGTCATCCTCAGGTAACTCGATAGTTGCAATCATTCAATAAAAGAAAAAGATCAAACTATTCATTTTGCACGCGACAAGTTCAAGATCTTATTTGTTCGATAAAACTCTTGAATCAGCTGGACAAACCAAAGAGCTATTCCTTCCCTTTCGATGTTTTTGCACAAGAAAATATGTATGTTTTTTTCTCCGCTTTTCGTTCTCAAATTAACATTTTCACAACAACAAAACTTAAAAGGCGTTTCGGTTTTAATGGGTATTTTGTTTGCAACAGATACAGTGCAAGGATGTGATACTAGAAGACACAGATATAGCAAAGGCCCTTATTGGATACATCAATGAATCAGCTATACAGATTTTGATTATGGGCACTGCTTCAAAGAGTGGCTTTCTAAGGTATTTGTATACAAAATTTGCCTTTACAATGATCAACAACAATCAACATAAAATTAATGAATAACACTAACAGCAAATTTAATGTTTATGTGGAATTTGTTAAACAGATTCACTAAGGTTGATGTTCCAACAACAGTTTCGAAAGGAGCACCCGATTTCTGCACTGTTTATACAATCTCTAAGGGCAAAATCTCAACCATGAGATCGGCTTCTAAACCAGCTCCGCAAATGTCTCCACTCCGCGAAGAAATCATCAAAATCCAAAGCAATAGTGTTGTTGGTTGTCCTCCCCAAGCCTTGAAATGTAATATGTTTTCTACCTTTAACATTGTTTTTTTTACTGCAAGTATTTGTACTAACCTTGATCTTCTTTTTTTTGCTTGTGTCAGCAAATGAAAGGCTTTCAGTTACATCAAATGAAAGACTTACGGTTGGAACACCATCGCGCGCATTTGATGATATGGATTATAGGTAGTTTTAACTTCATTCGACATTCGACAACTTTCAAGTCATATAACAATTTTTCGTGAATCCTGATTGGCAGTGGTAGGTCACAAATTGTAAAAGGGGGAGGAAGGCACCAGCATCTTAAATCTTATGGAGACATTGCCTTATTGGATTCAGACTTGTCATTTGCTAGCTCCGGCAGGTCAAGTGCTGATTTCGCTTCCTATTATGATATTGATGAGCCGGTAGGAAGGGCTCATCAAAACAGGCTCTCTACTAGCTCAGATGCTTCATCGGAATATCCATTCGACATAGCAAGCCGAAGGTCTATGGATAGCTTCATTGATCCGGACATCATGATGTCCGATGAGGCTTCAAGTATGTCTTGGTCATCTTCATATACGGTAAGAGAATTCAATGTCAAAGGCTCCGTTTGGCAACAATAAGTAGCTTTTCGGAGGTTATGGTTTTGAACTTTTGATGTTATATAGTCTTAAATAAAATAAATATAAAATTTTAGTTTTATTATCTTTTGAAATCTAAGCTTTTCAACCGCTACTCACCTAAGCTTTTCTGAGCTTTTGGTTTTTTATTTACAAGTTTTCATCGGCTACCCTAACAGCCAGGTTTTCCAAACACTATACTAGCTTATTAATCTATATTTAACACACATAATCCATCCGCTTCAGCTACCCCATCAGTTTCAGCTACTCCAATAGCTACCTTATTGTCTGGCAAACATAGCCAAAGTCTGGTGGGCCAATAACTCACATATGATGTGGTTCAATTTACTGTTATTTTTCGACGCCCATTATTTCAACACATTGGTATCAAATTTTGAAGTTGTATAAATTTCAAATGATTAGGAAGATGTGGAAGCTGAAATGAGGAGATTAAGGCTTGAGATTAAGCAAACGACGGACTTGTATAGCGGTGCACACAAGGAAGCACTTCTAGCTAAGCAAAAAGTATGTTATTTCCCCAAAACTCTTTCATTAGTTCTCCATTCGGTGTAATCAAAGCTCAAGTTTTTAGCATGGATTCAAACATTAGGCAATGGAGTTGAAAAAATGGAAGCTTGAGGAGCAACGGAAGACGAAAGAGGAAGCTACGGAGAAGGAGAAGCCGGAGCCACAAGTTGTCGTGGAGGCTGCAGAAGCTTCTGAAAGGATTGCTGAGATTGAATCACAAAAAAGACTCCATATCGAAATAAAAGCCCTTAAAGAAGCAAATGAAGCAGAAAATCCAATGGAGATTTTTAGTTCAGACATAAGATATAGAAGATACACCATTGAAGAGATTGAGGTAGCAACCGAGTACTTTGCACCATCACGAAAGATTGGAGAAGGGGGCTATGGCCCTGTATTTAAAGCTCGCCTTGATCATACTCCAGTCGCGATCAAGGTGCTTCGTCCTGATGCAGCTCAAGGAAGGTCTCAGTTTCATCAAGAGGTATTAGCACACTAGCACCGGATCATTACCTTGTTAGGTGTTTTTTTAACTACAATATACATTGTTCATTTCTTTGGTTATTTTTTGGTCTATCAGAAACACTCTTTCGACTAGTTCGGGTAAAGAGTGCGTACATCTTGACCCCCAAGACACTGCTTAATCGCGGGATATACTGGGTTGTTGTTGTAGTTGTGTCAACAACATGAATCCGAATGTTTAATTTGACTAAATGTTAGTTTATGTCCAATGAATAGATTCAAGTGCTAAGTTGCATTAGACACCCTCATATGGTCCTCCTCTTGGGAGCCTCTCCAGAGTACGGTTGCTTAGTTTACGAGTATATGCACAACGGAAGCTTAGAAGACCGTCTATTTTGCAAGGGTGGAACGCCTCCGATTCCATGGCAGCATAGATTCCGAATAGCTGCAGAAATAGCCACCGGCCTACTCTTCTTGCACCAAACGAAACCTGAGCCATTGGTCCATCGTGACCTCAAGCCAGCCAACATCCTTCTTGACCGAAACTTGGTGAGTAAGATAAGTGATGTCGGATTGGCTAGACTCGTTCCTCCAAAGGTAGCTGATACTGTGACCCAATATCGAATGACCTCAACTGCCGGAACCTTTTGTTACATAGATCCCGAGTATCAACAAACCGGAATGCTTGGTGTGAAGTCGGACGTGTACTCCCTTGGCATCTTGCTTTTGCAGATCATAACTGCCAAGTCGCCGATGGGATTGACACACATTGTTGAGAGTGCACTCGAGAGTGAAAGTTTTGAAGACATCTTGGATCCATCAGTGAGTGATTGGCCTATTGCAGAGGCCAAGAGCTTTGCGGAAATGGCTCTTAAATGCGCCGAGTTAAGGAGGAAGGATAGACCGGATCTTGGCTCTGTTGTCTTACAAGAACTTGATAGGTTAAGGATGATTGCGGAGGAGAGTCTTGATGCTCAAGGATTTACTCAATGGCATTAAGTACTTTGCTCACCTTCCAACCCAAATTTGCATACAACAAGAAGTAAGTTATTCCCTTGTTCTTTGTTTCTGTGTTGATTTATGAATCATTTACTGGACAACAAAAGTAGACAATTGTATAATATCTGTTGAGAATCACTGTAATCTCTGTTAAGAATCTCGAAATGCACATATCATGTTTTGACAAAAAAAACAACAACTTATTGTTCTTGTGCAGGACATCTATGGGCAGAAGTCTTGAAAGAATCTTGATTGATCATAACTTGTTCTTCCAACATTGGATGTGGCATGTGATGTGATTGTGAAGGCTCCATTGAATTTGAATGTGGTAGTAAGCTTGTACATTAACACAAGAGAGGATTGTAATTTGCTTACTATGTGTACATAGGAGAAGTCATAGATATAGATACTAACCAAGTAGGTTGGTTCATTTGTAGTTCCAAAGAACAAATTCTTGCACTCTAACTTACTTTTATGGAGAATTTGTAATTTTGAAGTGTGTACATTGATAAATAAAAATGGAAAATTTGCAGGAAAATAAAAACAGGATTTTCACTTAATCACCCATTAAATTCAAAATTACAGAAAACTACCCTTTAAATGGTCTCTATTTACAACTCATCACCCCTTCATCTATTTTCGTTAATTTATGATTAAATATATTATATTTTAATATTTTTCAACTCAAATTTGATTATAAATATATTCAAATTTTGAATTTAACGGCTTGGTTATATTTTAGGGATCATTTTATTTATTTTTTTAAAAAACAATACTGTAATAAACATAGCCTAGAATTATTATCTTAAATTATGTTTGAAAATGTTTATAAAATTTTAAAATATTATGGAAATTACTATTTTATTTATAATTTGGGTTATTTACCACCATTCACTCTAATTTCTATTTATAAAGTTAAAAATAACATCAAAATTATAATTTATTTATAGTTTAAATATTTTTGTTCAATAATTAAACTTTGTTAAATATTCAAAAAGGTCTATAATTATATTTAAGTCATACGATTAATGGATAACCTTATTTTGTTTCAAATTTGGGGAAATTTAAAGAAAAAAAGTTGTCTATAAAAAATAAAATGGATTAAACTTATATTCTAAATTAAAAAATATTAACTTTTTTAATAGATAACTTTTTGAAATAAAAAAAACTTTATATATATGAGGGAATTCACATGGCTTTTACCGCAATTTTTTAAAAATTAGTTTATCGATTAATTGTATAACTGAAATTTAATTATAGAGCTTTTTGAATTTTTTTTCTAAGAGAATTATTGAACAAAAATATTTAAAATATAATTAATATTGTAAAAATATTTAAAACATAAATAAATAAAGTTATTTTACCGACTTCATGAGATCTAAAGACTAAAGGGTTGTAATCCTATTGTTGCTGATTGTTATGTGAAAAGTGTATTAGCTCCATGTTACGTAGTATAGACAAGTGGGATCATATTATAAAAACTTGATTTGAGAGACTTTAAAATCAATGACTCATTATTATTCAAAAAAAAAAAAATCAATGACTCATTTTTATAACTATTTGAAAGTTTATTAAGTTTGATATTTAAATTTTAACAATTTTTACATTAATAGTATATAACTAAATAGTTATGAACAACTAAATAAAATATAAATAATTTAATAGATATATAAGTTTTAATGTGTATATATCTAGTAATCAAGTTTACCTGGCTATATACCCGATATCGCCTTAAAAAAATCGGGGGAAATGGTAATTATAAATAACACTCCTCCGTCTCAAAATACATGTAATAATAAGTATAATATTCTTTAAATAAAATCATTAAAAGGGAATAGCACTAAATACCACTTTTTCAAAAATCTTTGCAAAAATACCACAATTTTGGAAAAATTTGCAAGAATACCATTTTTTCCAAAAATTTGCAAAAATGCCAAGGTAAACCCTCCCCCAAACCTGCTATTCTAGGTTATTATGCCCCCCCAAAAAAATTAAATTACAGGCATTGTCAACCCTCGTTTGGGTGCCTTGGTTCGTAGTGGTGGTTCGTGGGCGTCGCCGGGGCTGTCCGGCCCGGCCCCAGGGCGAGGCCGGCGACAGTGGAAGGCCGGCGGCAGCGGCCCGACGGTGGAAGAGGTGGGCTCTGGCGCTCTGGGTTGTTGCTGTTCTCTCTCCTCTCCCTCGCTCTTGCCTTTTTCTCAGATCTGGGCGTTGGTAAGGGTTTCTCCGCCGCCGCTTGTCCAAGGTTGGTTGTCAGGCTGATAGGGGGTGGTCTTGGGTGTGAGCCAGGCGAGATGGGGCTAGTAATGTCGGCCTTCCTGGTTCGACGGATCGCTGCAGCGAGATGGCTATTCCTCAGCGGTGGTGTGGTGGGTGGAAGGCCGGCCCCAGGGTGAGGCCGACGGCGGTGGAAGGCGTGGGCGCCGCTTGCTCTCTCGCTCTCTACTTCGTCTTCTTCGTCCCTGTTCTCTCTCACCTGCCGCTTGCTCTCTCTCTAAATCTTTCTTCGTTCCTGTTCGTCTTCTTTGTCCCTGGTTTCCATTTTGTAGAGAAGGGTTCCGAAATGGAGTGACACGGGGTTTGACATTGGGTGACACGAGTTTCCATTTTGTAGAGAAGGGTTCCGAAATGGGGTGACACGGGGTTTGACATTGGGTGACACGGGTTTCCATTTTGTAAAGAAGGGTTCCGAAATGGGGTGACACGGAGTTTGACATTGGGTGACACGGGTTTCCATTTTGTAGAGAAGGGTTCCGAAATGGGGTGACACGGGGTTTGACATTGGGTGACACGGGTTTCCATTATGCAGGTTTGGGTTCGGGCTGTCAGCGGGTTCAAATCTGGTGTGAGATTGGGAGTTTTTGAGTGGTTTCGGGGGCGATTGGCTCGAATCTTGTCCGTCTAGCTCTTATTCTGGCCGGATCTGGTGCCTCGTTGTCAGATCTGGTCGCCGTCGGGTCGGATCTGGTGCGTGGTCGCTGCTCGCCGTCAGATCTGGTTGTTCCCGGGCTTAACGTGGATCTGTGCTTCTTTCTCCTCAGATCTGGTCGGCGGCGGTGGAAGGCCGGCCATCTGTCGAAGCTCAGCAACGCCGAGATCGTCTCCATGCTCGAGTACCACGCGCTCAACACCTACAACCCTAAGGGCTCTTTGAAGACCAACAAGGACGTCCTCACAACGCTCGCCACCAACGGCGCCGGGAAATACGGTCTCAAAGTGAAGACCACCGGCGACGACGTCTCCGCTCCTCCCGTCGTCATCTTCACCGTCGACAGCGTGCTCCTCGAGGAGCTCTTCGGCAAGTCTCCCACATCGGCACCTACTCCAGCGCCGGAATCTCTCTCTCCGTCTCCAACAGATGCTCCGGCCTCCGATTCTCCGACGCCAGCGGTTTCACCTCCCGCTCCAATGATCGTTGCGCCGGAGGAGTCTCCCGCTGGGGCTCCATCGTCCAAGTCAGTCGACAGTGCCGCCGACAATCTGGTGGTGGTTCTCCCTCTCTCCCTCCCTCTCTCTCTCCCCCTTGTGGGAACCTGCAACCGGCTTAACCCTTCCCAGTTTTATTTGCAAAAATACCACCAATGGTAGTTGTGCAAATTTTCCAAAAAAATGGTATTTTTGCAAACCCACACAAAAAAAGTGGTATTTGTGCAAATAACCCAATAATTAAAAGGTTAATGATACTACGTAGCATTTAACTCAAAACGTGTTAAAAAAATCGTATATTTTGAGACTAGGTAGATTTGTTTTTCGGTCAGCATAATAAAGTGGAATTGATTCCGCTTAGTTTGTCGTTTGCCCTCAGTACTTTTGATTCCATGTCGGACAATAAAGCCATGAAGTATGCATTATTGAGTGTACATACAAATCAGCCCTCTGCTCTCAAATTTCATTACCAACACCTTCAGATCTGATCCATCTCCAGACCTACAATGTTCAGCCTTGCTTCCAAGCTCCTCTCCACCATTGCAACCCCTGCTTTTGAGAAGGCATATGAAAAGGGTTGTTCCATCTGGGAGGCAAAGGATGAGCTCCGTAAGCTTCAGAAGAGCATCCAGACAATCAAAGCTGTGCTTCTTGATGCTGAGAAGAAGCAAGAAACCTCTGCTGCTGTCAAGGATTGGGTTGAGAGGCTCAAGGATGTGTTGTACGATGCTGATGATCTCTTCGATGAGGTTGCCACCGATGAGATGCTTAAACAGCAGATAATCAAGGAAGACAAGTGCTTTAAAAAGGTACGAGCTTTTTCCTCCAAATTAAACCCGATCGTCTGTAGAAACTCCATTGCAAATAGAGTTAAGGATATCAGGAAGAGGTTACTTGAGATCTCTACTGATATGGCTGGTTTTGATTTTGTGATTCGTCAACATGAGGAACCGATAAGCGGTGCAAGGCAAGGACGGGATCCAGGGTCTTTTGTAGAATCCAAGGATGTCATTGGTAGAGATGAAGATAAGAAAGTCATTTTTGAATTTCTCCTGAGTGATAAGTCAAATCAAGATGTTTCAGTTATTGCAATAGTTGGGATAGGGGGTATGGGAAAAACGACACTTGCTCAGCTAGTTTACAATGATGAGAAGGTTGAGAAGAATTTTGAAAAAAGATGGTTTGCATGCATTTCCGATACATCTGATGATAATGAAGTCATTGGACAAGTCTTTCAATCGATATGTGACAAAAGGTATGGTGATTTTACTCTCAGCCAGCTACAGTCCAAAATTATGGAGTCGGTCAAGGGTGTGAAATTTTTGCTCGTGCTAGATGATGTGTGGGATGATGATCATGGTAGGTGGATAAAGCGAATGAGTTTGTTAAACGGTGGTGCAAAAGGGAGCAAGATAATTGTCACTACAAGATCCCGATCGGTTGCAAGGGCTGTGGGTGCATTAGAACCTCATGAGTTAGAAGGGTTATCAGAGAATGAGTCTTGGGATCTCTTCAAATCAGTAACCTTTACTCCAGTACAAGAGAAAGACCCGATGTGGGTTCGACTCGGAAGAGAGATTGTGAAGAAGTGTGCAAATGTTCCGCTAGCCATAAGGAGTGTAGGCAGCCTTCTTTACACAGAAGATACCATCGAAGAATGGAAATCGTTTAAAGATATTGAGTTGTCAAAAGTAGAGGTGAGTGGTGATTCAGTGATGCAAACCCTAAAGTTGAGCTATGACCACCTACCGGTCAACTTGAAGCCTTGCTTTGCTTATTGTTCCTTGTTTCCAAAAGATCATCTTTTTGACATGCATGACTTGATATATCTTTGGATTGCGCAAGGATACATTAAGCCCAGTCATGAACGGGAGACAGTTGAGCAGGCGGGTTACTCATACTTCATGGACTTGTACAGGAGGTCTTTTTTTAAGTTGTTGTTGGACTCATACAAAATGCATGATTTAATTCATGATCTAGCGCAATGTGTAGCAGGAGAGGAAATAATCGCGCTAACTAAGCAAACCACTCAGTTGAACAAGAGGGCGCGGCATGTCAGTATTGGTCTTGAGATAAATACTTCACATTTGTTAAATACCAACCGACTACGTTCATTATTATTTTTACCCCAGCGGGTTGAGGATGAAGATCGACAATTCACATACGGAAAGTGTTTGCGAGCGTTGAGTTTGTCAAGGTTGAGAATTCACACTGTTTCGAGCTGTATTGGCGAGCTAAAACACTTGAGATATCTTAACCTGTCCGATAACCTGTTCGAAAGTCTTCCTGATTCCTTGACGAATCTATTGAATTTGCTTACACTGGACATCGGATGGTGTGACAAACTGAAAGTGTTACCTGATAGTTTCAGAAAATTGATCAATCTGAGGCATTTGAATATACGCGGGTGTTGGAAGTTGACGCATATGCCACCAGGGATGGGGGAGCTGACTTGTTTACAGAAGTTGAGTGATTTTAAGGTAGGGAAAGCTATTGAGGGGGTTCAAACAAGTGGGCTTCATGAGCTGGCTGGATTGCAGCTGAAAGGACGTTTGGAAATCAGTTTTGATAAGGACATAGATAACTGGGATGGAAATGGATGCTGGAAGCTACCTGTATCCTTGGTACAGCTAAGCATAGATTGGTACCCGGGCAGGAGAATACCACATTGGTCCAATCACCTTGCAAGTCTATCTCTGGATAGTTGTCCCAAAGTAAAATATCTCCCACCCTTGAGGTGCCTTCCTAATCTCAAGTTTCTATGGCTTCACAAATTGGAGGAGTTAGAATACATTGAAGAGGAAGAGGTGGACCCCGAATGTACAACGGTAGAAGCAGGTTATATTACTAATAATTCCTTGTTTTTCCCTCTTTTGGAAAAACTTTACATGAGTCGGTTGCGGAAACTGAAGGGATGGTCGAGGAAGAAAGTAGAGGCCACAACAACATCATCAGCCAGAAGTGCATCTCCTGATCTGTCTCTCTCCTTCCCTCTCCTTTCTGAACTAAGTATTAAAGGATGTGAAGAGTTGTCGTCCTTCCCGCTATGTCCATGTGTTCGGAGGCTAGTGATCGGGAATGTTGATTATGGGTTGCTGCAACAATGTTTGACCACCACTAGTCCATCATCTCTAGAAGGCTTGTCTATTGTTGAATGTCATAGCTTGGAGAATCTGAGCCTACTAGTATCGCCCCTTCTCAAAGATTTACAAATCAGGCGTTGCAATGGGCTTACGTGTGTTGAGGTTGAAGCACTTCCATCTCTCGCTTCTCTTATGATTACAGACTGCCAACAACTGAAGAGTCTGCGCATTGCACGTCTCAATGCCCTCCGGAGATTCAAAATGTGGAGATGCCCAAAAGAGCTGGAGTTGTGGGGAATACAACAAGAGAAAAGGTGTGTGGATTGGGATTCCCTCCCCAATCTGAGTGTAGTATTTATTGAAGAGCTTCCATCTCGAGAGGAACTCCCCGACTGCCTTCGACAGCAGCAAGCCCTTGGCCAGTTACAAATCCGACAGCCTAGTTGGTGAGTAGCTTCTATGTGATATAGTAGAATACATATCTTCAAAGCCAACAAATATTTAATTTTCATTTCTTGTTTCAGGTTTGAAACAATAAGTTTGTAGAATATTCAGAAGCACCACAAGCCAAGAAGATGGAGATTCTCTGCAAATTAAAGGAAAAAAAGCTTCAAACTAATAAAAGAAACTCACATTAATATTGGACACAAGCTAAGCAAGGTATGTCCCCAACACCATCTTACTTTTTAACCACAACTAGTTATCTTTAATTGCTTATTTGCTTCATCCCGGTTAAAGTGCATCAACACTATTGAAGAAGTGATTTTTCATTCAACCCTCTTTTCCCAAAGCGGTTCATTTTTTAATAATCTGTTTAAGATCATCAAGAGCATATTGACCAAATTAGCTTAATGGAAGCATGTTGAGCTCCAACAAGGTTTGGTTTCTTTGTCTACAGCTACTCAAAACTCTGCTTAACTATCGTTTGTAAACTCTGGAATGTTTGGTGCACTGATTTTTCATCCAACCATCTTTTTCCAAGGTGATGACTTGAACTATCAAAAGAGTCAAGAGATCGCCATGACCATAAGACACTGACTGATTTTCAAGAAAAGGGGCTATCAGGTTCAGCCATGACACGCCATCCCATCTTAGCAAGCATAGCTAGATTGAACCCCTGAGTGATCATGCACTTTCTCCTGGCATTAGTTGCAAATAAACTATTGGATCCTGATGTGAAAGTTTCTGTTGCTAATTGCATTAGTGAGATAACAAGCTAGATCCAGGCGCCCCTTGTGATGATGATATGATGAAGGTTCTCATTTAACCACTCCTTATATTATATATTATAAATGCTCAAATATATATGATTGGTCTCTCCCTCAATAGATATATTAATATCCTCTTTGTACTAATGGCTTGCAGGAGGAGATATTTAAGCTGGTTGTGTCATCTTCTGAGAAGCTTCAAGATAAATGTACGTAGTGGATCATACAACAAATCCATATCATTGAGTCGAGTTCATCTTCCATTGGCGTCCGCCTAGCCTCGCATAGCCCACTCATACAACGCCTCTCAGCGTCCTCTTCGAGATCGACTTCAACTCGAGTTCATCTTCCATTGGCAAGGTCTTCCAATTCGATGTGGAATCTACATTCGTCTTTCGTTTGATAATTGCACCTACCTTTTCTTTGAATTCGGTTTGATTTCTTTCTCTCGCACTTCTGCAAACTATATCACTGGAAAAAACGATTTTGTGCCGTAATCATGGAGATCGATTAGGCAAGTGTATCTGCTATTGTTTGTTTGTTTGATAATTGCTCCTATATATTGAATTTTGAAGTTTGTGTGATTTCGGCGCAGCAAATGCTTCTGCTTTAAGTGGTGTTTGTACTATCATCATCTTTTCTCCTAACTCATTTATGATGATAAAATCTATCGCACTTTTTCTCCTGATTTGTAATGTGGATCCAACAATTTAATTTGATTTTCACAAAACTGTCCCTTTGTTTTTGCCATTTTGTAGGGTTTTTTCTTCATGGTACTAGCCTCAGGAATCGGGATGTTTGGTTTTGCTTGATCGTCCTCATCTGCCTCATTTTTTTTTGGTAGCTTTCCAACGTACTGTTGATTTGGTTTTGTATGAACATGTCCATATCCTGAGGAGTAGGGATTTGTCTCTTCTCGAAAGTAATTTTGGTCTCATTCACATTTCTAACACGCCCCGCAAGTAGACTTGGGCAAACGCGGGCCGGCCCGTCCGACCCGTCCCGCATACCCGCTTTTTTGGACGGGCTTGGGTAGGGGAAAAAGCCCAAGCGAGTCGCTAAGCCCGGCCCGCGCCCGTAGCGGGTACGGGACTGGACAGTCCACTCTACCCGTTACGGGCCGCTAGACCCGTCTGCTTTTTTTTTTTTTTATATATATATATTAATATATATATAAATTATTAATTACATATTTACATAAAACAAATAGAGAAATTCCGTTTGGTGCCCCCGAGTTTTTGACAAATCCGGTTAGTGTCCCATACTTTTTTTTTGTCCGGATGGTACCCCTAAATTTTGTCAAAAGTCCGACTCATGCCCAAAACTCATAGTTTCTTCTTTTTAATGAATGAAATCACCCTTTATTTTTATTTTTTTTTATAATTTATAGGTTAACTATTTTTGTTCACATGCCCAAAATCACTACGATTTTAAAATTGTACAAAAGATCTATTATTTTTCTATACTTTGCATAAATGAAAAACACTCATTATTTGCAAAAACAATATTTAACACCTATTATTTTTCAAAACAATATTTAACCTATATCTCACTAACTTTAAACATTTGTAAATGTGATTGATCAATTTAACCAAATGCTCGATTATAATTTTTTTGAAAAAGAAAAGTAAAATTTATTTATTTTATTTTCTTCTCTTGTAAAAGAAAAGTATAATAAAAGATTAATCATTCTTATCTTATTAGGTTTTATGTATTCCAAACAAAAGAAAAGAATAACACCTTCTTTTATTACACAAGAAGTGGTTTTGTGCATTTTTTTTAAAGCATAAAGGGTGGTTTTACACGAAGTATGGTTTTACGAAGTATTTTTTTTTATAATTTATAGGTTGACTATTTTTGTTCACATGATAAGATGGTGGATTTGTGCAAAATTTTGTAAATAATGGGTGATTATGTACATGCAATGTTTGACAAATAATGAGATTTATTTTTTATAAAATATGAAAAATATATAACGGATCTTTTGTGTAATGTTAAAAACAATGGTTGATTTTCTTCAAAATTTTTTTGGAAAGAATGGGTATTTTTTGCTAAAACTTTGGCAATAATGTGTGATTTTGTTAATTTTTAAAAATAAAGGTGGTTTTGTCAATTTTGTGTTGAATTTAGTTAAATAATACGGAGTAAGTAGTTTTGTCCTATGTTGAAAGTAAATGGGCATATTTATGAAAAAAAATAAAAATAAAGGGTTGTTTTATTCACTAAAAAAAGAAACTATGAGTTTTGGGCATGAGCCGGACTTTTGACAAAACTTAGGGGTACCATCCGGACAAAAAAAAGTGTGGGACACCAACCGGAATTGTGAAAAACTCAGGGGCACCAAACGGAATTTCCCAAACAAAAATAATAAAATATGTATACCCTTATTGCCTAATCCATAAATCCTCTAATTGCTACTGCTCTCACTCAGCACTTTCAGCAACACAACCATTTTTTTTTGTTCAACCACTCCAACGTAATACAGATGGTATTGTTGGACAATAGGTGCAGAGGTTTTCAATTTTTTTTTTTTCTCTTTTTTGTGTTCAACCACTACAAGTTCAACGTAAACAACCACACACTCAATGGTGAAATCTTGCAGGTACCCGCGGGCCGCCTGCGCCCGCAATAGCGGACGGGCTCGGACAATATTTTCAACCCGTTAAGCGGGCTTAGGCCGGCCCGTTCCCGCACCACCGGGATAAATTTTGGCCTAAAACCCGTCTCAAGCCTAGCCCGCGCCCGCGTTTGCCCAGATCTACCCGCAAGTCCATATGTTACTGTAATGTTTTCCGTCACTTGTAATTTTGCCCTCACAGCCCTTTTGATTTCCATATGTTGAAATTCAAATCCTTACTAGCACAATATAATATAATAATTCAATTCAAGCAGCCTTTTTAATTTCCATATGGTGGGCGAGATCCGCTCAATTTTTTCCTGGCCAAGGGAAACTGAGGGAGACAAAGAAAACGCACCCAAATACGGTTTCCCAAACCAGGAAAAGACGCATTTCAAGTCTAATCTAGTTCGCTCATATGTATGTTCATATGTACTCCCTATGTTTTTTGTATTTACATGTTTATAAATTTTAATCATAAAAATTTTCATTTAAAAAAATTTACTTTTCTTTATATTTCTAGATTTTGATGTACAAAGTGATTGAGGTGGTGAACTGTCTACCTACTCTGCAAATAAAACTATTGAGAACATAAATTGAGGGAACAATCTTTTCCCAAAGCAGTTCATTTTTTTCAATTAATCTGTTTAAGAATGCTATCTTAGCTTGGTGTAAGTTTAGTCACTTTGAAAAGGTTTGGTTTGGTTTCTTTCTCTGCAGCTGCTCAAAACTCTGGTTAACTATCCTTTGTAAACTCTGGAATGTTTGGTGCACTGATTTTTCATCCAACAATCTTTCTCCAAGGTGCTGAGTTCAACTATCAAAAGAGTCAAGAGACCGTCGTGACCATAAGACACTCCCCCATTTTTAAGCAAAGGAGCTTTTAAAAAGAAGTCTTCCATGTCTTGAATGGAGCCACGGGCATGCTAAGGTATTAGTTGCTGTTAGAGATGTGAATGAGATCAAAGTGTCCCACATCGGAAAGTTGAACCTATCAAGCCCTAGTATATGAGTCGGTCGGCTACTCCTTCTATAGTCAATTGGTTTTAGAATGGAACCTCACTCGGCTTGTGTGCTAGGCTACTAGCGCATGGGCGCACGTGTACACAAATAAACTACTGAGTCAATTGGATCCTGATGTGAAAGTTTCAGTTGCTAACTGCATTAGTGAGATAACAAGGATTACACATCTAGACCCCCTTGTGACGATGATCAGATGAAGGTTCTCATTTAACCACTCCTTATATTATATTTTATATGCTCAAATATATATAGGATTGTTCTTTCCCTCAAAAGTTAGTTTTATCTTTGTTCTAAGTACCGTATATCTTTGTACTAATGTCTTGCAGGAGGAGATATTTAAGCTCATTGTTTCATCTTCTGAGAAGCTTCGGGATAAATCTAGTGGATCATACAACAAAATTAAAGGGTCTTAATTTCTGAAACTGTTGGTAAAGTGAGGTCTTGTTGATCTGCTGATGCCCGATATTGAATGTGATGCCCTCTTTCTTGAAATGTTGCAGCACTTGCCCTGTTGCTCAAATCAATATAACCATTATATAGAAGATATTCTTACAATGGACACATACTCCGGCGAGACCATCAAACTGGACTTTGGACGGTGATTGCCGTAATCCCCAATCGGTAAATTATTATTTTCTTAACTATATATAATCTGATTGAATTTGTTAATGAGCATTGTATTTTAATCAATGTTTTATAGGAATCCAAGTTGTTTGAGGTCAAATGGTCCGGCAGCTGAACGTTACTGTGGAAGGCCTCTATGTCTCAAATTCCACCCCATATCACATTCATTGTTCGTCGCCGATGCATATTATGGATTAGTTGAAGTTAGCTCGCAAGGTGGTCGAGGAGTTTCTGTTGCGCACATTGCCAATGGGGTCCCGTTCAGACTCACAAATTCTCTTGACATGGCCCACGGAGTGGAATGATCTACTTTACCGACTCGAGCGCACAATTTGAGCGATGGTAAACTACTCAATCTCGAATTACCGCTATAATGTATTGAATGCAATCCAATTGTTTAATTGTTCTAATGCAGGGAGTTTCCGAAATTAATAGATTTTGAAGATCGTACGGGGAGGTTGATGGTATACCATCCATTTGATCGCACAACAAGAGTTCTACGCGACCATTTATGTTTCCCCAATGGAGTAGCATTAAGTCAAAACGACGACTTTTTGTTGATTTCCGAGACGACGAACGGGCCAGATATGGAGACTTGATTACCACATCACGTTGACACTTGGGAATTTTCATTGCAAGTTGACACTTGGGATCCTGCGGGGGCGGTCACTTGATGATGCAGGGTCTGCTAGTGTTACTACGCAACTTGGATTTCGTTGCCTGGGATTTCGTCGTTGCGTTTGGATTGAGGGCATACATCTTCACTGCAAATAGTTCTCCAGGAAACCCTTTTTGATCCTGAAACCAAATGATCCCATTGATCAGAATAGGTACCAGGGAGACTTTTGTTTTTCTAGTTGATTGCCTAAACGTTTGATTAATAAATTGTTTCTCTTCAATCACATCACTTGCTGAGGTACAAATTCATCTAAAGCATCAATCAATATTCTTCTATATAGCAAACGGAAGTTTAAAAAAGGCATGCCTGGATATAAACTTGTCGAGCATAAACCATTCAAATGTCATGTACAAACGCTGAGTCTCTATCTGGCTCAAAAAGACTTCTTAGATTCGTTCCGGCGTTGATGGAGCTGATCAATGCCTTGCTTAACAGTTGTCTGCTCCTTTCTCTCAATAAATATATTCATCTTCTGAATCTGACGAAAGGTACTGATCATCGTACCAATCACCGCTGGCAGTTATCACTTCTCCTATCTCTTCTTCCCCTTCAAATTCATTAATTTCTTGAATAATCTGAGAAGCCTTACTGACAAGTTTCCTCACTTTGTCGACTTTCAATCTTCCAAATGTTCTAGATAATTTTTTTGTACTTGTACTCTAATTATCCCCTTTCCGCGCAGCAGTTTGAATTACATTGCCTATATAGAGAAGCCAACCGTACACAAGAATTTAAAAAAGGAAACCAACATTGAAAAAACAGGTGACAGACAATGAATTTTCAATCATTTTCATGACAACATGGCTCTCACTATGAATGCTCTAACTAGGTCCTTCAACTAAAATGACTACTTAAAATTCTCACCACTCATTTGAAACGCTAGCAAAGTTAGCAAACCTCATCTTGCTTGTTACATTACAATATATGATAATCCATGTTTCCTGAACCCGTAATTGCTTTCAACTAATCACTTAATCAGGCATGACAGAATACAATATCTGGTTTGAACACTAGACATTGTCCAATTAAATCAGCAAATCACACTAAACGAACCCATTGGAGTTCAATCTTATCTTCAAAGAAATTACTCAGCAGCCACATCGCAACTAGAGGTGATCAAATTCAAACTCAAACTAGTACTTATTCAAGCTTGACAAGTATGGATCGACAGCGGTTCAGACTAGGCTAGAAAAACATAATCTTTACAAACACATTCTTCCTCATTTTGTTTCCAAATTCGAACTACTTGACTACTAACCCTAAAATAGCGGATTCACATTAACAATGTTTCAATCTATACCCAGGCCCCAGCAATAACATTCCAATTCTATTGACTACCCACATAGAATCCCTCAGTTATGTTACTTCTCATAAACTTTTCTGTCATATTCACACAGAAGCTTCAATACATTGATGATTGTTCAGTCACAATGCCAACTCTTGCATAGTCATATCGCATATTTGACTCTTTGCCATGAAATGTTTAGCAAGTCAAACTTCAGGTTAGGTGTATTCTTGTTTGAGATTATCCGAATTCATTCTAGAGGAAGGGATAAAAATTCTCCACCAATCTAAAGAAAACTACTAAAAGGATCAAATAGAAAGACCACTTGCCATTGGCTAAACACGACAATACCATCAATTTTTAGGAAAAAACCATATCAGGAAAGGAAATAAAGAGATGAACATCCCAGTTCAAAGGACAGTGAAATCAACAACAGCAAAAACAAATCCCTATGTATAAAAATCATACTAAAGGCTATAAAAATCAAGATCTTCCCACTCTTGAAATTAGCATCAAAGACACTCTTCCAAACTCGCCAATCTACACACCTAAAATCATCAAAATTCCAAACAGCTGAAAAATCACAAACCAATTTGACTACATAAATAGTTCCCATACACCATCATCAACCGCAGAATAACACCAGATATACTCATCTCCATAAGAGATTCCACAGATCATCAGCAAACAGACAACGACTCAGAACAGGACAAAAAACAAGCCGATTACCTTGAGCAGGTACCCTCGAAGCCTGACGAGGATCCCAAGAAATCACGTGTCTAGGAGGAACCCACCGTCGAGCCATCCACCGTCGAGGGAGATGTCTCCGCCTGCGCCTCGCCTCGATCCCCCTCCTTCTCCCTCCTTTCTCGCCCGCCTCCGATGCCCTTCCTTCTCTCTTCCCTATCTCTCTCCTTTGCAAAGAGCTACCGGGTACACAGTAACACAGGTTACCTCCGATCCGGTTTTCTGCAAATTTTTTCCAGATCGAGTTAACCCGGCAAACTTTTCGGATATTAGGGTTGATCGAGTTAACCCGGCAAACTTTTCGGATATTAGGGTTAGTACATGATCATTACCTTGTTAGGTGTTTTTTTAACTACAATATAGACATTATTCATTTCTTTGGTTATTTTTGAGTATATCAGAAATACTCTCTCAAATAGTTCGAGAAAACAGCGCGTACATTCTGACCCCTAAGACCCCGTTTAAGCGCGTACATTCTGACCCCTAAGACCCCGTTTAATCGCAGAATATACTACTATACTAGGTTGTTGTGTCAACAACATAAATTCAAATGTTTAATTTGACTAAATGTTAGTTTATGTCCAATGAATAGATTCAAGTGCTAAGTTGCATGTAACTACTCTATAGTGGCCAAGTGCGGAGAGTTGAGTGTAGCCTATGTGAGTAGTCACTACGTCAGATGGCCTTTCGGGTGACGGACCGAAGTCGTCGCCTGAAAGGTGTTTTTCGCCCTCTGACAACTCAGGCGACGAAATTCCGTCGCCTGAGTTGTGGTCGGGTGACTTTCATCCTTCCACCATTCAGTCGACGATCATCTGTAATTTCGTCGGCGGAGTTAACTCAGGCGACGGAAAAAGTGTTCGTCGACTGATGATGTTGTCAGAGGCCAAGGGCCATCCAGGCCCGCCCATTAAGACTCAGGCGACGAGTTTAGTGTCATAAGTTCGTCGCCTGAGTCGGTCCATAGGGCTATGAAAAAGCATCCAGGCGACGGACTTTTTTCTTTATGTGTCATCGCCTAGATATTTTCAGGAGACGGAAATAGAATTATTTTGTCTCCTGAGTGTAGTCTAAGGATGCATTCTCAGTTGTATGTCCGTAGCTGGAGTGTTCAGGAGACGAAATTTTATATAAGTCCGTCGCCTGAATAGGTTTAATTTTTTTTTTTAAAGTAATAAGACGATGTAAGGTTGTTTGTTCGTCGCCTGAATTGTTTTGATTTAAAAAAAATAAAATTTAATAGGGCAGGTGCCCCCTGTTCGAATGTACCTTATAGCACATGTTGTGCTCCTGTCCTAAACTCTATAAACAACAACACACACAACACAAACAACATACTCAATAACACACAAGCACAAGCAATTCATTCCATCACATTAAAAACCTTGTAATCCACCCTAAACCTTGTCCAACATACCAAAAGTACGTGACAAATATCCATCTTGAGCAACTTCACAAAAAACTTCACAAAAAACTTCACAAAAAGTATACACAAATACTACAAATTCCATCCAACACAAGTTCTAAATGTTTCTCCAGAAAACCAAACCCAAGTTTTAGTTAGAGGGATATGAGGAGGGCGTTCTTACCTAGCTATTTCGGCTGGGGGGAGGGCTGACTGTCTGTTGGATGACCAGCTGAGTTGGTGGAGGGCTGAGGACAATGTTCTAAAAGGCGCTAGGCGGTGGGTGGCCGCCTAGAGCCTAGGCGGCTAGGCGGGTGCCCAGGCGGCGCCTAGGCGGACATGGAAGAAACTTAATTATTTTCTTATATTTTAACGCTTAACACATGTAAGTCATTCATTTAATGTAATAATAATTCATAATATCACTCATAAACCCAAAATTTGTCGTGTTTAACTAACATTAAAGTAAATAAATGCAAAAGTAGGCGTCCGAGTAGCGACTGTAAACCTTCTAAAATCCAAAACTATAGGTTCGATCAAAAAACAAATATATCCCAACATGGGGATAACAAAACCTTAAGTTGATTAATCATATGCCTAAAAGCTAAAATTGAATAATCGTCATGCTAGGCGGGACTAGACGTCCCCTAGGCGGGACTAAGCGGGCCTAGGCAGGGTCTAGGCGGGACTAGATGGTGCCTAGGCGGATTACCGCATAGAGGGCCGCCTAGGCTTAAAAATTCCTAGGTGCCCTGCCGCCTAGGCGCCGCCCAGGCGGTGCCTAGGCGCGATTTTTAGAACAGTGGTTGAGGAGAAGCTGTGGATGAAGGGACAGCCTGAGGACACACTACGGAGGTGACGGATGGTTGTGAGTTGGCCTGACCACTTAGCATGCCCATCATGAGCCTCTCGATGCTGGCCATACGCTCCTCCAGCTGCTCATTCTTGGTCTCGGTTAGGGTGGTTTTCTCACGCAGCCTTTCAATTTTAGCCTTCGCCTCCTCCAGCTCCTTGTCCCTCTCTGCAGCCCTTGCTGCCCATGGACCCCCTCTTTTCTTTGCAGGCCGCTCTCCAGCTGCACCCATTCCTTTTAAAAAAAGATTGAAAACATAATAAGTAAAATCAGTGGGATTGAACACATAATAAGAGATGTAAGTAGAAAAAGATTGAAAACATAAGTAAAATATTGTTATGAACTATAAGTAAAATCAGTAATGGAAATTGTAAAACATAAATAAAATCTTGTTATGAAAACAAGATTGAAAACGTAAGTAAAATCTTGTAATGGAAATTGTAAAATCAGAAATTC
Organism: Persicaria tinctoria; assembly: GCA_037127255.1. Taxonomy (NCBI): domain Eukaryota; kingdom Viridiplantae; phylum Streptophyta; class Magnoliopsida; order Caryophyllales; family Polygonaceae; genus Persicaria; species Persicaria tinctoria. The sequence goes on from JBANSL010000013.1 coordinate 76,540,419, forward strand.
AAACATAAGTAAAATCTTGATATGAATTATAACAAGTAAAATATTTTTATGAACTTCTGAAAATTGTAAAACAATAATAAAATAAGTGGGATTGAACTATACCTCGAACTTCTGTTCCTTTTCTTTCCCCAAAGCAATCCAAGATGATCTGTGTTTGTTCTTCGACCGAGAGGGGTGGTATTTGACTTGGGTCTTCTGCTCCTTCTCCAACAGTGCAGACTTCATCAAGACGACGTTTCAATTTGGCCTACAAACACAGAAATTTATAAGTAAAATGAATATATATATATAAGTAAACCACAGAAAGGAATGCATATATTGATTTCAAACCAGTAAAAGGAATATATAAGTAAAAGGAATATATAAGTAAAAGGAATATATATAAGTAAAACAAGTTATAGGATGTACACAAACTCAGAGAATAAGAAAGTCATACAGAAACTTAGGAAAAAATTACAGAAAATAAGAAAGTCATACAAGTTAAACAGAGAATAAGAAAGTCATAGAGAGAATAAGAAAGTCATACAAGTTATAGGATGTACACAAACTTAGGAAAAATTACAGAAATGCATTTTTGAACTTCTGATTTTACAATTTATAAGAAATAAGAAAGTCATACAAAAATTACAGTCAGTAAAACTCATACAGAAAATAAGAAAGTCATACAGAAACTCATACAGAAAACCTAAGTAAAACCTAAGTACCTAAGTAAAACCTAAGTACTTAGGAGAAATAAGAAAGTCATACAGAAATGCATTTTTGAACAGGATTTATAAGAAATGCAATAATATAAGTAAAACCTAAGTACTTAGGAAAAATGACAGAAAAAAAAAGGTCATACCAGTCCATCTTGCGCACCCGGACACCCCTCGTAGGCTTCTATGGTTGTCTTAAGCCATGCCGCCGGATGGTTTTCCTTAACGATGAGCTCTTCTGCTCAGGGGGTTAGACCCATTGTGATGATTAAGGGGGTTCGGGTTCTTGGTCCTGTTTCGCTTGTTTCGCTCACACAGGGCCTGTAAAAAGATAGTCAATCAGAAATCACAAGTGATAAACAATAAGATAAACGGCGAATAAAAAAACAAGTTAGGGAATTAATGAGAAATTACCATTCTCGCTTCGTCTGTGAAGTCACTCACCAAGAACCGCCACTGCTCAGGGCGAGCGACAAACTCAAGTGGTATGTCCTCGCCCCCCCCCCCCCCCCACTCCAGGAAGTGTTGATGACAGTCATACTTCCAGGCCCCATATGCTTTTCCGCTCTTCTTCTCCACGTATGAGTCAACTGCAGGGTCAATCTCATAGTACATCTACACATCCATATCAGAAAAAAAAAAATTGAATAGGAGATAAGCAAAAGTAGATAAGCACAACCAAGCAAGGAAACAAAAAAAAAAAAAAAGCAACAGTCAAGCAACAGTTAAGCAAGAAAAAAAAATTCAGAGCAAATAGATGAAAAACAACAGTAGATAAGCATTTTGTGAAGGAAAAATAAGATAGGCAACAACCAAGCAAGCAAACTAAAAAAATCTAATAGTAGATAAGCAAACAAAAATAAGCAACAGTCAAGCAAGCAAACAAATCTCATAGTAGATAAGCAAGAAAAAAAAAATTCATAGCAAATAGATGAAAAGCAACAATAGATAAGAATATTGTGAAGCAAAAATAAGATAGGCAACAGCCAAGCAAGCAAACTAAAAAAATCTCATAGTAGATAAGCAAGCAAAATAAGCAACAGTGAAGCAAGCAAACAAATCTCATAGTGCATCCACACATGACAGAAGATAGGCAACAACCAGGCAAGCAAACAAAAAAAAAATCAGTGCATAATAGATGTGAAGCACAAAACTAATTAAATTAAGCAACATAATAGATGTGAAGCACAAAAAAAAAATAAGTGCAGTAGATAAGCATATTTTTTAGGTAAAAGATATAAGTAATAAGTATTTTTTAGGTAAAAATAAGCAACAGTCAAGAAAGCAAACACAGATCACACTATAAAGATATAAGTAATAAGTACTTAAATAAAAGATAATAAAAAAAAATAAACTACCTCCAAGTAATCTCTTACGGGGGACTGTTGCTCATCTGTTAGTTTGCTCCATGTTGATGCAAGCATCGACGCTTTGTCCCTGATAGCACACCCAATGTCTCGGACAAAGGTGTCATGCAGTTGCTTGAGGCCAGGCCCCTTGTGGAAGCAGGACCACTCAATCTTCAGCTTCTTCCCTGCTGCGGCCTTGAGGAGTGCTGTTTTGTGACTCTTGATGGTTCGATATTTACCTAAAAATCATAAGAACATATCAGATAACGGTTGAGATAAGTAACATTAATAAGCAACAAAAAAAAACACAATCATCATCAACATAAGTAACATTAATAAGCAAAAAAAAAAGAAAAAAAAGAAGCAACATGTAGTGATATGGCTATGGTGAAGGTTAGATAATGTAACAGATTGTTGGGGAAGGAGTAACATAATGCTTGTGTGTATATTCAACATAAGTAACATTTAGGAGGTAAGTAACATTTAGGAGGTAATGCTCGTGTGTCAAGACTTTTAGGAAGTAACATTTAGTAACATTTAGAAAGCAAGCAACATTTAGGAAGTAACATTTAGTAACATTTAGGAAGTAACATTTAGTAACATATAGTAACATTTACAAAGCAAGCAACATTTAGGAAGTAACATTTAGTAACATTTAGAAAGCAACTACACTGTAGTCAAGACTTTTCTAAGGCAGAGAAAAAGAAAGCAAAGTTTCTGGATTAACTCAGCCAGCAAGACTCTAAATTAAAGAGAAGTACTGGCAAAATAAGGCCAATCAAACAAGTAAGTCCAAAAATATCAAGCCAAAGGAAAAAGAAAGCAAAGTTTCTGTCTTGATCCTGTTTCACACAAGACTGTAGAGACACAAAGTCTCATTCCAAGGCTAAGTCCACAAATATCAAGCCAAAGGAAAAAAAATATGAATCACTGCAGCCAGTTAAAACAAAAAGACATTGAACATACTTCCTGTTCAATTTCACACAAATCAAATTGAAACTCTAAATCCTAAATCAGATTGAAACCCTAAATCCTAAATCCTAAATCCTAAATCAGATTAAAACCCTAAATCCTTATACAAATTGAAACCCTAAATCCTAAATCCTATGAGATTGAAACCCTAAATCCTAAATCATTATACAAATTGAAACCCTAAATCCTTATATAATTTTAAAAAACTTTCACAATTTCACGTAACGCTCTGAAATACTTCCCTCCGGGTAACAATAGTTCTTCACTTGAGCCTTATATTTGCCAAGTTGCCTATAAAACAAAGGAAGAAGTTGTGGAGGAGTAAGATGGACGTGAAATTGTGAGATGAATTTAATCTATAAGTAGCATACCTTTCTATTGGGTACATCCAGGTGTAATGTACTGGTCCAGTTTCTAACACTTGTTGTGGAAGGTGAACTAGAAGGTGTACCATGATTGTGAAAAAGTGCGGGGGATAAATCATCTCCAGTCTGCAAAGAATCTGAACTATCTCATCCTCCATCTGGCGAACATCCTCCTTCCTCACCTCCCTAGCACACAATTTCTGAAACCATTTCGCTAGCGCAACCAAAGTCTTGGCAACACCCAACGGCAAGTATGCATGGACGACAATGGGAAGAAGACGCTGAAACATAACATGAATGTCATGGGTCTTTAGGCCGTGGAACTTTCTCTCTGCAATTTTGACCTTGTTGTGCAAAGATCCAGCGTACCCATGGGGGTACTTCACTGCACCGAACCATTCGAATATATCTGGTATGTCCTCCTGTTTCACCAGGAATGGCGCATGAGGGAGTGTTCCATCTCTCTTCTGTGCCTGGCTTCTCCGCACCCCTCTCTTGTGCAATGCGGCTCGAGCTTTGGGACCATCCTTTGTCTTCCCTTCTATGTTAAGAGTAGTGCCGATGATGTTGTCGAAAACGTTCTTCTCGATGTGCATAACATCGAGTGCATGTCTGACTCTAATGTGACGCCAGTAAGGAAATCTCCATAACTCGGACTTGTTGGTCCAACACATTCTGTTAGTCACACTGTATGGGGCCTTGAAACAGATGGAAACATAATGAGAAAGACATCGGACAAACGTATGAAAAGGGAAAAGAGAGTGAAAGGAGAGTGAAAAGAGAGGTAGTTCTCGTACCTATCGATCTGTGAAAGAATTTCTCCCCGTTCCAAGCATAAGGGCGTGTTCTGTGTTCTTCGCTTCCATTGAATGCCATACCATCGGTTCGCCACGGGTGGTTTAGTGGAAGCCATCTACGGTGCCCATCGTAAACCATTCTCCCTTGTTCATGCGTTGCAGAAGTACCGTCCAAGCAAATAGGGCAGGCTTCATACCCCTTCGTCGCAGCTCCAGTCAACATCCCCAAGCCAGGAAAGTCTCTTATAGTCCACAACACTGCTGCTTTCATCGTGAAAGTGGACCTTGAGTATCGATCAACAGTATATACTCCAGTCCCCCATAAGTGGCGAAGCTCATCGATCAACGGATGCATGAACACACTAAGACACTTTCCTGGAGACTTTGGTCCCGGAATCAACAACGCTAACATGTTGAATTCCTTCTTCATGCACAATGACGGAGGCAAGTTGTATGGCATCACTATGACAGGCCATGTGCTATGGAGGGTTGACTGATTCCCAAATGGATTGAATCCAACGGTTGCAAGTGCAAGTCTCACATTCCTCACGTCTTCAGAGAAATGCGGGTAGGTTTTGTTGAATTCTTTCCATGCCTCACCATCTGATGGGTGTTTCAACCATTCTGCATCTCTCACCCGCTCACCATGCCATCGCATAGCCTTTGCAATGTTCGGCTCCATGAACAATCTCTTCAGTCTAGGGGTTAAGGGAAAGTACCGGAGAACCTTCCTGGGAACCTTGCCTCTCGTACCCTCCCTAGTACACCACCTAGGTGTGTTGCACTTGGGGCACACTTCGAGATCTGCATATTGTTTGCGAAATAGCACACAGTTATACTCACAAGCGTCGATCAGCTCGTACCCAAATGCAAGGTCCCTAATCACACTCTTCATCTTCGCTCCATCCGTAGGATGTTTATGTCCTTTCGGCAACATGCGAGCAATGTGTGCGCATATGGCGTCCATGCTCCTATCTGTCCAACCAAACTCTGACTTCATCTGCATTGCATCCAGACAGGCATCCAGAACAGTCATATCGCTGTTCTCACACAATGGCATGTTTGCTGCCTCTACAAGCCTATTATATTTCTCGTAATCATCGTCAACAACATATTGGAACGGAGGATCGTCGGGGACAGAGTGCGCCTCATATCCGGCATGAAACGGAAAAGCATCGTGCAGAATGTTCATAGTAGGACCATCAACGGAGGAAGATGCCCCTTCCTCCAGGATCTGCGTTCGTCGTTGCTCATTTGTCCTATCAACTGGGGCTTCGCCATGCTTGTCCCAAACAGTATAACTAGGCCACATTCTCATGTGGGCCAAATGACTATGTATTTCATCTATTGGCTCCCATTCATTGTTGCGGCATCTCCGACACGGACATAGGAAATGAGTCATTCCATTCGCATTATCTCTAAGATTCTGCATAAAGAGAAATATTCCATTTTGATACTCCCCATGAGCGTGAGGGAGTAGCATCCAACTTTTGTCGCCCATTATCGTCCTATCATTATCAATCCATTCATATGAATTCATCACATTCTAAAATGAAATTGCACATAAACAATCCATTCTCATCATCTATGTCATTCTACACCACATTCTAAAATAAAATTGAACATAAACAATCCATTCACATACACAATCCATTCATACCTCAAACTCAATTTAAAATCAATTTCCAATCATAACGTTCTAAATTCCATTTTCATCAAAAACCCAAATAAAAATTCCATTCTCATCATCTATGTCATTCCACACCACATTCTAAAATAAAATTGAACATAAACAATCTATTCACATAAATTATCAATTCATAACACAAACTCAATTTAACCTCAATTTCAACTCCATATATACATACACAACTCTTTCCCCTCATAAACTCCATTCAAACAACTTTTGTACCATCCAAACTCCATTAAAAAAGACAAGCTCATCATCAAATATCCAAACAAACAATGATTTATTGTACAGTACAACCGATTTTAATTGTTTGTTACAGAAAACACATTCAGGCGACGGACTTATATATAACTCCGTCTCCTGAGTGAGCAGTATTTAATATCCCCTACCAACCGGACTTTATTACTCTACTTTTGAAATAGTCCAACGTTCACGCGACGAACCACAAGAACTTCCGTCGCTACAAAGGCCCATTCTGACAGCCGTCATTCGGATACCTATTTGGGCGACCGATCTTGAGAAAAAGTTCGTCGCCTGAATTTGTTCCGTCGCCTGAGTACAATTCAGCCGACGAACGTTGAGGTTTTCTGGTCGGCTGAACATGGGTTGGAGGCGGTTTGGGCCTCCCAACGTTCAGGCGACGGGCCTTAGTAAGTTCGTCACCCGAACCTGATTCAGGCGACGAACCTTTTGAGTTCCGTCGAGCAAGACGCAATCTGGCGTAGTGAGTATAAATAGAGGTTAAGATGTAATAGAGAGGACAAGTTAATACACATTGATTCTTACCTCTCTTATCTCTCTCTCTCTCTCTCTCTCTCTCTCTCTCTCTTTACTCGTCTCTCTCCCTCCTTACTAACTCTCTCCCTCTTCCGTTCTTCTTCTGTTTCCCTTCCTATTCTGTTACATAATCACCACCACCATCATCACCGATCACCTTCACCACCTCGATACACTACATTGCATTAGAATTCCCTCATATGGTCCTCCTCTTGGGAGCCTCCCCAGAGTACGGTTGCTTAGTTTACGAGTATATGCACAATGGAAGCTTAAGGACCGACTCTTTTGCAAGGGTAGAATGCCTCAATTTCCATGGCAGCATAGATTCCGAATAGTTGCAGAAATAGCCACCGGCCTACTCTTCTTGCACCAAACGAAACCTGAGCCATTGGTCCATCGTGACCTCAAGCCAGCCAACATCCTTCTTGATCGAAACTTCGTGAGTAAGATAAGTGATGTTGGATTGGCTAGACTTGTTCCTCCAAAGGTAGCTGATAGTGTGACCCAATATCGAATGACATCAACTGTCGAACCTTTTGTTACATAGATCCCGAGTAGCAACAAACCAGAGTACGTGCTTGGTGTGAAGTCGGACGTGTACTCCCTTGGCATCTTGCTTTTGCAGATCATAACTGCCAAGTCGCCGATGGGATTCACACACATTGTTGAGAGTGCACTCGAGAGTGAAAGTTTTGAAGACATCTTGGATCCAAAAGTGAGTGATTGGCCTATTGAAGAGGCCAAGACCTTTGCGGAAATGGCTCTTAAATGCGCCGAGTTGAGGAGGAAGGATAGACCGGATCTTGGCTCTGTTGTCTTACAAGAACTTGATAGGTTAAGGACGATTGCGGAGGAGAGTCTTGATGCTCAAGGATTTACTCAATGGCATTAAGTACTTTGCTCACCTTCCAAGCCAAATTTGCATACTACAAGAAGTAAGTTATTCCCTTGTTCTTCTTTGTTTTTCTGTTGACTTATGAATCATATACTGGACATCTAAAGTAGATAAAATATAAAGAAAATAGAAAAAAAAATGCTCCTATGATCAATAACTTGGCTTGATAATTTTGTGTGGCAATTTTAAGCATGTTGAAGAATAACAATTGTACTTGACCACAAGTGTTTCTACTACTTATAGACAATTGTAATATCTGTTGAGAATCACTGTAAGCTCTGTTAGTGTTAAGTAATGTTCTAAAAAACGCTTGGTAGGTGCTTGACGGTGGGATAGGGTCAAACCATTTCGGAATGGCTCACCGGTAAGGACTTGTGGGTAGTACCCATAGGTCCCCGGTTCGAACCCCGGATGGCCGCTCTTTATTTACCAAATTCAAGGTGGGGTAGGGTCAAGGGTTTAGGCGGGGTCTAGGCGTGGTGTAGGCGGATGTCATGGCGGGTCTTTGCAGTCTAGGCGGGTTTTGATGACCTTGACGACCTTGGTGGCAGGCGAGTTCAAGGGTTTAGGCCTTGACGACCTTGGTGGCAGGCGAGTTCAAGGGTCTAGGTGGGTTTTTTAAGGGTTTTTTAGAACAGTAATGTTAAGAATCTCGAAATGCACACTGTGATTTTGCTTTGACATACAAATTGTGTATGGTAATATGAATGTACAATCGCTTGGAGTCTTGACAAAAAACTTATTGTTCTTGTGCAGGATATCTATGGGCACAAGTCTTGAAAGAATCTTGATTGATCATAACTTGTTCTTCCAACATTGGATGTGGCATCTGATGTGATTGTGATAGATTGAATAAGAGGTTCCATTGAATTTGAATGTGGTAGTAACCTTGTACATTAACACTGAAAAGAAAGAAAGGATTGTAGTTTGCTTACTTTGTGTACATAGGAGAAGACATAGACATAGACACTAATCAAGTAGGTTGGTTCATTTGTAGTAAATTCTTGCCCTCTAACTTACTTTTATGGAGAATTTGTAATTTTGAAGTGTGTACATTGATAAATAAAAATGGGAAATTTACAAAAAAAAAACCCTTTAAATATGGAGTTTTCAATTAATCACCCCTTAAATTCAAATTTATAGAAAACCACCCTTTAAATGATCTCTATACAACTCACCACCCCTTCATATATTTTCATTAATTTATCATTGAATATATTATTTTAATATTTTTAAACTCAAAATTGATTATAAATATATTCAAATTTGAATTTAGGGTTCTGTTATATTTTAGGGATCATTTTATTTACTTTTAAAAAATAATAATAAACATAGCCGAGAATTATTATCTTAATTTATAATTGAAAATGTTTATGAATTTTTAAAATATTATGGAAATTAATATTTTATTTATAATATGATTAAAAATCCTAATTTCTATTTATAAAGTTAAAAATTACATTAAAATTATTATTTAGTTATAGTTTAAATATCTTTGTTCAATAATTAAAATTTGTTAAATATTCAAAAAGGTCTATAATTATATTTAAGTTATATGATTAATGAATAACTTTATTCTGTTTTAAATTTGGGGAAATTCAAAGAAAAAAGTTATCTATAACAAATAAAATGGATTAAGCTCATACTTTAAGTCAAAAAATATTAACTTTTTATATATAAAAAAATACTCTCTATATATGAGGGAATTCACATGGCTTTTACCTCAATTTTTTATTTTTTTTTAAAAATAGTTTATCGATTAATCGTATAACTTAAATAGAATTATAGAGTTTTTTGAATTTTTATTGAAGAGAATTATTGAACAAAAATATTTAAAATATAATTAAATAACAATATATTGAAAAAATATTTGAAATATAAATAAATAAGAGTAATTTATATAATATTTTAAAATTTTATAAACATTCATTGTAAAACACGAAGAGTGAAATATTTTCAAAGAATTAATAATTTAAATATATATAAAGAAATTGTAAAACACGAAGAGTGAAATATTTTCAAAGAATTAATAATTTAAATATATATAAAGAAATTGTAAAACACGAAGAGTGAAATATTCCAAAGATGCCTTTAATCCAATTGCTAGGCCGCTAGGGTAAGGTTTAATTGTCCACAACCCAAGTTCCAAAGTGGAATCGATTATTGATCAATTTTAAATATATTCCAAAAATGTGAAAAAAAAAAACATGGTTTTCACTTAATCACCCCTTAAATTCAAAATTACAGAAAATCACCCTTTAAATGGTCTCAATTTACAAACTCACCACCCATTAATCTATTTTCGTTAATTTATCATTAAATATATTATATTTTAATATTTTTCAACTCAAATTTGATTATAGATATATTTAAAATTTGAATTTAAAGGCTTGGTTATATTTTAGGGATCATTTTATTTATTTTTAAAAAATAATACTCCCTCCGTTTCGAAATTCATATCGTTTTAGCCTTATGCACAAATTTTAATAAAAACACTCATCTATCAATCAACCTCATCATTCCACTAACTTTTTCATTAATTTTATTATCCACTACATTTTTTAAACCAATCAAAACCTTCAAAAAAGTCAACAACACATAAATCAATACAAATCATTACTATCTACTACCTAGAAAACCTAAAACGACATCTATTTTGATACAAAACTAAAGAGCTAAAACGACATGAATTTCTAGACGGAGGGAGTAATAATAAACATAGCCTTGAACTATTATCTTAATTTATGTATGAAAATGTTTATCAAATTTTAAAATATTATGGAAATTACTACTATTTTATTTATAATATGATTGACCACCATAATTTCTATTTATAAAGTTAAAAATAGCATTAAAATTATTATTTATTTATAGTGTAAATATTTTTGTTCAATAATTAAACTTTGTATAATTTTGTGGTTTGTGTCATTGTGTGTACTGTGTAGGCTAATAAATGGCAATGTTTGAAAATTTAATTATTATGTAAGGGTATATCTGTCATTAATGAGAATTTCTAACAGATGTTTTACCTGGGTGGTGCTTTGTTGACATGTACTGTTTAATGGGTGGTTTTATGTAATTTCAATTTTAATGGGTGATTAAGTGAAAAGTAGAGTATTTAAAGGGTGGTTTTCTGTAATTTACCCTCATATTTAAGTTATACGATTAATGAATAATCTAATTTTATTTCAAATTTGGGGAAATTTAAAGAAAAAAAGTTATCTATAACAATTAAAATGGATTAAACTAGAAAGATATTACCTTTTTTATACAAAAAAAACTTTATATATGTGAGGGAATTCACATGGATTTTACCTCAATTTTTTTAAAAATAGTTTATCAATTAATTGTATAACTTCAATATAATTATAGAGCTTTTTGAATTTTTATCGAAGAGAATTGTTGAACAAAAATATTTAAAATATAACTAAATAAAAATATTTTTAAAATATAAATAAATAAGAGTAATTTACTTAATATTTTAAAATTTTATAAACATTCATCGTAAAACACGAAGATTGAATATTTTCAAAGAATTAATAATTTAAATATAAATAAAGAAATTGTAAAACATGAAGAGTGAAATATTCCAAGGATGCCTTTAATCCAATAGCTACAGATCCTGTTGTGGGTAAGGTTTGTCCACAACCCAAGTTCCAAAGTGGAATTGATTATTGATCAATTTTTTTCAAAGGCTGAGAATTAAAGTATGCATTCTTGAAACTACATACAAATCAGCCCACTGTTAAAATATCTGCTCTCAAATTTCATTACCAACACCTTCAGATCTGATCCATCTCCAGCCATAGAATGTTCAGCCTTGCTTCCAGCCTCCTCTCCACTATTGCAAAACCTGCCTTTGAGAAGGCATATGAAAAGGGTTGTTCCATCTGGGATGCAAAGGATGAGCTCCGTAAGCTTCAGAAGAGCATCCAGACGATCAAAGCCGTGCTTCTTGATGCTGAGAAGAAGCAAGAAAGCTCTGCTGCTGTCAAGGATTGGGTTGAGAGGGTCAAGGACGTGTTGTACGATGCTGATGATCTCTTCGATGAGGTTGCCACCGATGAGATGCTTAAGCAGCAGATAATCAAGGAAGACAAGCTCTTTAAAAAGGTACGAGCTTTTTCCTCCAAGTTAAACCCGATCGTCTCTAGAAACTCTATTGCAAATAGGGTTAAGGATATCAGGAAGAGGTTACTTGAGATCTCTACTGATATGTCTGGTTTTGATTTTGTGATTCGTCAACATGAGGAATCGATAAGCGGTGGAAGGCAAGGACAAGATCCAGGGTCTTTTGTAGACTCCAAGGATGTCGTTGGTAGAGATGAAGACAAGAGAGTCATTTCTGAATTCCTCTTGGATGATAAGTCAAATCAAGATGTTTCGGTTATTGCAATAGTTGGGATAGGGGGTATGGGAAAAACGACACTCGCCCAGCTAGTTTACAATGATGAGGAGGTTATGAAGAATTTTGAAAACAGGTGGTTTGCATGCATTTCTGATACATCTGATGATAAAGAAGTCATTGGAAAAATCTTTCAATCTATATGTGACAAAAAGTATGGTGATTTTACTCTCAACCAGCTACAGTCCGAAATTAGGGAGTCGGTCAAGGGTATGAAATTTTTGCTCGTGCTAGATGATGTGTGGGATGACGATCATGGTAGGTGGATAAAGCGAATGAGGTTGTTAAACGGTGGTGCAAAGGGGAGCAAGATAATTGTCACTACAAGATCCCGATCGGTTGCAAAGGTTGTGGGTGCATTAGAACCTCATGAGTTAGAAGGGTTATTAGAGAATGAGTCTTGGGATCTTTTCAAATCAATAGCCTTTACTCCAGAACAAGAGAAAGACCCGATGTGGGTTCAACTTGGAAGAGAGATTGTGAAGAAGTGTGCAAATGTTCCTCTAGCGATAAGGAGTGTAGGCAGCCTTCTTTACACAAAAGATACCATAGACGAATGGAAATCGTTTAAAGATATTGAGTTGTCAAAAGTAGAGTTGAGTGGTGATTCAATTTTGCAAACCCTAAAGTTGAGCTATGACCATCTACCGATCAACTTGAAGCCTTGCTTTGCTTATTGTTCCTTGTTTCCAAAAGATCATATTTTTTACATGGATGACTTAATATATCTTTGGATTGCGCAAGGATACATTAAGCCTAGTCATGAACTAGAGACAGTTGAGCAGGCGGGTTTCTCATACTTGATGGACTTGCACAGAAGGTCTTTTTTTGAAAAGATGGGATACTTTGGTCAAATATTTGAAAAAAAATACAAAATGCATGATTTAATTCATGATCTAGCACAATGTGTAGCAGGAGAGGAAATTATCGCGCTAACCAAGCCAACCACTCAGTTGAACAAGAGGGCACGACATGTTAGTATTGGTCTTGATGTAGATACTTCAAGCTCACATATGTTAGATACCAACCGACTACGTTCATTATTATTTTTAGACTACCCGATAGAGGATGATGATCGACAATTCACATACGGGAAGTGTTTGCGAGCATTGAGTTTGTCAGGGTTGAGAATTCACAATGTTTCGAGCTGTATTGGCGAGTTAAAACACTTGAGATATCTTAACCTGTCCAATAATCCGTTCGAAAGTGTTCCCAATTCCTTGATGAATCTATTGAATTTGCTTACACTGGACATCAGCTGGTGTGACAAACTGAAGGCGTTACCTGATAGTTTTAGAAAATTGATCAATTTGAGGCATTTGGATATACGCATGTGTGATGAGTTAAGGCATATGCCACCATGGATGGGGGAGCTGACTTGTTTACAGAATTTGAGTGAGTTTAAGGTAGGGAAAGCTATTGAGGGGGTTCAAAGAAGTGGGCTTGATCAGCTGCCCGGATTGCAGCTGAGAGGAACTTTGAGAATCAGATTTGAGGAGGACATAGACAATTGGGATGGAGATGAATGCTGGAAGCTACCTGTATTCTTGGAAGAGCTAAGCATAGATGATTACCCGGGCAGGAGAATACCACGTTGGTCCAATCACCCTTCCTTCATACCTAACCTTGGACGACTATCTCTGTTCGATTGTCACAAAGTAAAATATCTCCCACCCTTGAGGTACCTTCCTAATCTCAAGTTTCTATGGCTTAAGAATTTGGAGGAGTTAGAATACATTGAAGAGGAAGAAGTCGGCCCCGAATGTACAACGGTAGCAGCAGGTTATATTACTAACAATTCCTTGTTTTTCCCTCTTTTGGAACGACTTGTACTCCTTCATTTGCCGGAACTGAAGAGATGGTCGAGGAAAAAAGTAGAGGCCCCAACAACATCATTGTTCAGACATGCATCTCCTGATCTGTCTCTCTCCTTCCCTCTTCTTTCTGAACTACGTATTGACAAATGTGAAGAGTTGTCATCCTTCCCACTATGTCCACGTGTTTGGAGTCTAGTGATCGAGAAGGTGGATTATGGGTTGCTGCAACAATTGTTGTCCACCACGAGTACTAGTAATAGCACTAGTCCATCATCTCTAGAAGAGTTGTATATTGCTGGTTGCGAATGGCTTGTGAGTTTTCCGGCTGAAGCACTTTCATCTCTCAAATTCTGTGACATTCATAAATGTCATAGATTGGAGAATCTGAGGCTACTAGTATCACCGCTTCTCGAAGTTTTACAAATCAGAAATTGCAATGGGCTTACGAGTGTTGAGGTTGAAGGACTTCCATCTCTCGTGTCTCTTTTGATTATAAGCTGCCAACAACTGAAGAGCCTGCACATTGCACGTCTCAATGGCCTCCGGGAATTCAGCATGTGGAGATGCCCAAAAAAGCTGGAGCTGTGGGGAATACAACAACAGAAAAGGGGTGTGGATTGGGATTCCCTCCCCAACCTCAATGAAGTAATTATTGAAGAGCTTCCATCTCCAAAGGAGCTCCCCGATTGCCTTCGACAGCAGCAAGCCCTTGGCCAGCTACAAATTAGACAGCCAATATCTTCAGATTAGTAAGTAGCTTCTATGTGATATAGTAGAATACATATATTCAAAACCAACAAATATTTAATTTTTGTTTCTTGTCGCAGCTGGTATGAATAAAAAAGCAATGGATGAGTAGAATATTTAGAAGCACCACAAGCCAAGAAGATATGCCACCAACACAACAACTAGTTATCTTGAATTGCTTATTTGCTTGGTCCCGGTTAAAGTGCATCAACACTACTGAACAATTACTAGTATTTTGTATTTGTTGAGAATTTGTATATTTCTCTTAAGTCTTGTTTTATGTGTATAAGTGTAACATTTCATATTATAGTATAGAACTTGTATGTAAGTGGATATATAATATGGTTTAGGCATAGAGGTACTTAGGAGTCCAACAGATTTGGACTGGATTGAATTGAGCCCACTTGGGCTTGATCTCCTAACCAAATCTAATTCCAAGATGCTCGGCCCAAGCTCGTTATGGATCCACTGGCCCATGGACAACTGAGCTCGGCTTAGCTGAAGTAGAAGCTCTCCTTTCCTCCAAAATGTCGCGCTTCACCTAGGGTTTCCTTTGTGTGTCTATATAAAGGATCCTGTTCATGTGAGGCGCTTCACTTTGTGGTCGGTGTCTCCAGGTAATCCAAAGAGAAAGAGAGAGAGAGAGAGAGAGCTTCTGGCGATCTAGGGTTTGCTCCTCAAGCTTCTTCCGCGTGATCGTTGCTTCCTCCGGTGAAGGTCTTCTTCTCCGGCTCTTCCTTTGGCAAGGCGAAGGCTTCTCCGGCGCTGCTAGCTCTTATTGTCCTGGGTTTCTGACTTAGGATCTCGAATCTGTATCTTCGAGATCTCGAGTCTTTCAGGGAGTGTTCTTCTTCCCGTTTTTGGTTGTTTGTTCTATGCTTTATGTTCTTGTTTGCTTAGATCTTCCTTGTACACATAAACTCACCCCTGTTTTGTAATCTTCTTGATATAGTGGATTAAGGTTGCCTCTTGAGGCCCCGAGGACGTAGGATCTTAGATCCGAACCTCATAAAACTCTGGTGTCTCGTTTCTGCGTTTGCATTGCTTGATCTTGCTAAAACCTTCAAACTCGTATCTCAAACTTCGAATCTATTCGTTATTCGCATAAAAAATTGGTATCAGAGCATGGTTACTTATTGATCTTTCGTTTTATGTTCGAGAGGCTTCATTAGGTTCTGATGTGCATCTGTTCCTTTAGTATTGCTTGATTTTGGACATGTGTGCATGTTTTTAGATCTGTTATTCTTGATCTTATTGCAAGTTACAATCTGTTATTGTTTACTTGTGTGTTTCTAAGATTGTGTCTTAGATATTTGTGGCCCCTGAAAGTTTCTTGAATAAACTGGCCCTTTTGTGAGAACAAGTTCATCTTGGTTCTCTCTTGCTTACTGTTATTCAGTACTAGTTTGAGTTTCTGTACGATTTCTTTGTGATTCTTGAAAAATGGGTGAATCTAGCTATCGTATGAAACCTTTTAATGGCACAACTGACTTTGCTATGTGGCAGGTTAAAATGAAAGCTGTGCTAATCAAGGAAAAGTGCTGGGATGCAGTGACCTCAAAGTTCCCAGAAAAGATGGAAAAGGAAGTCATGGAGGAGAAGGATCTCCAAGCTCACAGTGAAATCATGTTGAGGCTTGCTAATGAGGTAGCTAGGCAGGTAATCTCTTACAAGACCACTGAAAAATTGTGGAATGCTCTTGAAGAGCTTTATCTGGTAAAATCTCTTCTCAGTAGAATAAATCTCCTTGTTAAGTTGTTCAACTTTAAAATGGACTTGCATTGCTCTTTGCCTGAAAATCTGGGTAAATTTCTTGTTATGATTCAAGATTTGGAAAGGTGTGGAGATAAAATTGATGAAACCCACCAGTGTGTTTTGCTGCTGAATGCCTCTCACCCCAATTTGAAACTTTTAAGGATGTTGTTCAGTTTAGTTCTTCTACTCTAACTAAGAAAGTTGTTCTTGAATCTATTATTCAAAAGAATGATGTCTTAAAAGTGTTCAAAACTAAGCAAGAAGCCAAAAATGAAGCTCTTATATATAGCTAAGTTTAAATCTAAGGGTCAAAATAACAACAAGAATTACCAAAAAAAGAAGGATAAAAATAAATAGCAAAATAAAGAACTTGTTAAAGGTGATAATCATCCTTCTGAGAAAACAAATTCTGAAAAGAAAAATTACAAGTGCTTATATTGTCATAAAACTAGACATTATGAAAAAGACTGTTATAAAAAGAAAGAAGGATGAAAAAGAAGCTCGTAAAAAATCTGCTGATGTGTCTGCTATCCTTGAAAATAATTCTTACTATACTCATGAAGTGCTTATTGTATCTGATCATGCTGATTCTGATGTGGTGCTCTTAGATTCTGGGTGCACTATGCATGCAACTTCTGATAGAAAATGCTTTTCTGATCTTAAATTGTTTGATTGTGGTGAAGTTTTGCTTGGTGATCACTCTACTTTAAAAATAAAAGGTATAGGATCTGTGCCTCTTAGAATGCATGATGGTGTGATAAGGATTATTCAAGGTGTTAGATGGGTTCCTGATTTGAGAAGGAATTTATTGTCTGAAAGTACCTTTGATGACCAACAATGTGATATTAAAATTAAGAATGGTGTTAGAGATGTTTTTAAAAATGGTAAATTGCTGATTAGAAGTGTTAAGAAAAATGGTTTATATCATGTTGTTGCTTCTGAATGCAATGTTGCTATTTCTTCTGCTCCTGATATTTCTGTGAAAAATATAAGCATGAGTGACTCTCTGTTATGGCATTCTAGATTAGGTCACATTGGTAACAAAGGCCTTGATAATCTGTTTAAAATGGCATCATCTCTGCTAAGCTTTCTCATATTGACTTATGTGAAAACTGTCTTATGGGAAAGCAGTCCAAACTTGGTTTTAAATCATCTCTCTATGTTGCAAATCAACCTTTAGAATATGTACACTCTGACTTAGGCGTGGCCACAGGTCAGACCCGGCGGGTCGACGGGTTCGACCCGCCGGGTCAAGGGTCGGGGGAGGGCGACCCGAACCCTAACCCAGGATTTCCACGGGTTGGCGGGTTCGGGTCACCCGGCGGGTCAGACCCGCCGGGTCAACCCGACGAGTTGGAACCCGGGTTGGACGGGTTTGCACTTGTTTCGGACTTCGGAATCTAAATTGTCGGATCGGATTTGTCGAGAAAGGGAACGAGAATTGAACGCCTATGTGTTTGACAAAGATCCTTTCGTGTTCATAAATAATCACTTGACTCTTTAGTCTTTATGTACAAAATACAATATGTATGTAATATTACATCTTATAATTTTCAAAACTAAAAAGTCTACAACTTATAACTCTATAAGTTTTACAAATTACAAAAAAGTTGTACAATTTTTGTACAAAAAATTTTGGGGGGGGGGGGGGGGGGGAAGGAAGAAGGGCTTGAATCGGTTTCCCGACTGCCTACGTATCCTCCCAGGGGTGAGGAATCAAAGCCCACGTAGTTCTTTTACCTGTATGTCTGAACCCCGGCCCGGTTACCTCCTCTTCTAGTCTTCTTGATCGTCGGATCCTCCTTCACCTCTTGAGCCATCTGTGACCGCGCCATCAATGGAGCTCCCAACGGACTCTGTCTCTATTCCGTCATCATCCTCGGAATCAGTCCCCAAGTTGTTCTTCTGCATCCGCATCTCCGCCTTCTTCCAATCTGCAAGGCAAACTTGGGCTTCGAGGTTCTCGGGAAGCAACCTTGATATCTTTTCCGAAAGAATCTGACCTCCGCGACTGAAAAGCTGCTCGACGGCTACGGTGGAACAAGGTGCCCCAAGTATTTGTCGGGCCATTACCTGCAACGTCGGAAATCTTTGTCTTTCGGGACGGCTCCACCACTCAAGGACATCGAAATCTTCCTCTTCATCGCTGAGAAAATCAAAGTTAGTGGACAAATATTCGTCGAGCTCCGAGTGGGGGCTCGACGAAGATCTCGACCTCTTTGACTCAAAGATATCTCGGGCAAGTGCCTTAGTTCTAGCGGCGATGCTGGTTCGTGACCCGCTTGAACTGGAAGGCACTGGAGGACAACCGGAGGGCGCTCTATCGCCCGTCGAATATTCAGTATATAATTGTTCTAACAATCCTCTAACTCTAGCAACAATAATTGTAACATTGCAATCATGATCATCCACAATTCCTAAAGTCGGATAATAGTTTTCTAAAAACAATTGACCGTTGCCCCCCATTCAATTTTTTTTTTTTTAATTTGCACTTGGGTGGTGTTTAGCTACTAGTTAACTAGCTTAACTTTGAATTAAATTTATATGTTAAGTTTCCAATATATTTTATATAGATTTTTATTTGTTTAACATTTTAAATGTAATATATAATGTTTAGGTAATTTTTTCTAAGTTGTTAGGTAATTAGTAAAAATATTATCTTATAAAACAATATTCTTTGAATCATTCAAACACAAGTTTATTGTAAACCGAAAGACAAATACACGTTTACAAATCACGACTCACATTCACCGATTCACATAACATAACATAATAACATAAAAACGTAAAACATAAACTTACTACATTACTACAATACTCACTACTTATTATTAAGACTTAGGACATAGGAATAATAGACTAGTTTTTACCACCACTCGTTCCACTCGAGCCCGAAGCGCCATCGTTCTTAATCTTCTTGGGGTGCTTGTTGGTGATGTGAGACTTCAAATTACCATGACCAAGGTTATTCCGTATCTTGTACCTTTTAGCACAATGACGACAAACGGCTATGAATGATCGATCGGCTTGCACATCCACCTTATCGTAGTGATCTTGAAACAACGCCTCTTTGAGGTTGTCACCGGACATGATTACAACGTATACGAGCTTCTGAAAATCAAATTGATAGGTGATTGATGGATTGGATGGGATTTGTGATAGGAGGAGTCGGGTATTTATAGCCCCGAGTCTACTAGCCGTTACAACGGCTATATTTTAAAAAAAAAAAAACACATCCGACCTGTGGGCCCCACCACCAACGGATATTTTTTTAAAATAGGTCGACCCACCGGGTCACGGGTCACGGATCCCCCGACCCTAACCCGCTACCCGCTACCCGTCCCTACCCGCCAACCCGGCAACCCGGACCCGGCGGGTCACGGGTTGACCCGTAACCCGTGGCCACACCTATTCTCACTTGTGGGGACCTGCACAGGTTGACACAACAGGGGGTATGAGATATTTTATCTCTTTTATTGATCATTTTAGTAGAAGGGTTTGGGTGTATTTGCTTAAACATAAATCTGATGCTTTTGAAAACTTTAAAGTTTGGAAGACAAGAGCTGAAACTGAAACTGGTTTAAAGTTGAAATGCCTTAGGACAAATAATGGTTTGGAGTTTTGTAACAATGAATTCAACTCCTACTGTAAAAATGAAGGTATAAAAAAACATTTAACAATTCCTGGTACCCCTCAGCAGAATGGGACTGCTGAGAGGATGAATAGAACCCTTCTTGAAAAGGCAAGATGCATGTTGGTTTCTTTTGGGCTTAAACACAGTTTGTGGGGTGAGGCTGTTGTAATTGCTGCTTATTTGATAAATAGATCCCCTTCTTCTGCTATTGATTTTATAACTCCCTATGAAAACTGGACTAATAAAAAAACCTGACCTTAGTCACTTAAGACCTTTTGGATGTGTTGCTTATTCTGATGTGAATGATGGTAAACTAAATCCTAGATCTAAAAAATGTGTTATGCTTGGTTATCCTGATGGCACTAAAGGTTATAGGTTATTAGTTATACAACCTGGAGCTTACAAAATCATTTTGAGTAGAAATGTTGTGTTTAAAGAAGATGAATTTCACTTTAAGAATGCTATGTCTTCTGCTCAGACTAACCAAATGCAGGTACCAGATACAAATGATCGGTTTTATACCCCTGATGAGGGTGAAACTGAAAATGAGTTTGAAAGTGGTTACTCCACTGCCAGACCAGACTCACAAACTCACAAATCAAGTGGGCAAGTAAGTACTGAAACAGGTAGTGAAGTGGCTCATAAAACTGAGCCCTCTTCCTCCTCTACCTTAGAAACTTCTCCCCCCATTTCTGATGTCTCTTCTGCTTCTACCTCTAATGTTTTTGACTTGTCTGTGATTGATGCTCATGCTGCTGGCTCTTCTAGTGGTTCATCTGTGCAATTGCATGACTTAACTGATTGGAAACTTACAAGAGATAGAGAACCTAGGAATATTATTCCAAATAAAAGTACTCCAGTAATTTGGTTGAGTTTGCTTGTCTTGTTTATGATGTGATTACATTATATACCCCTGATACATTTGAACAAGCTATAAAATGCGCTCATGCTAAAAACTGGAAAAGTGCTATGCAAGAAGAGATAGATTCTATGAATCAAAACAACACCTGGAAATTAGTTAAGAAACCTGCTAGTGCTAGGTTAATTGACTGTAAATGGGTGTTTAAAATAAAACTAGGCATCTCTAAGAGCGACCCCCTAAGGTACAAAGCTAGACTTTTTGCCAAGGGGTTCACTCAAAGAGAAGGTCAGGACTATAATGGGATTTTTGCTCCAGTTATCAAATACAAGACTATGAGATTACTTCTTGCTATGTCTGCTATGTATAACTATGAACTGGAATAAATGGATGTCAAGACAACTTTTTTTCATGATGATCTTAATGAAACCATTTATATGAAGCAGTCTAAGGGCTTTGTTGACTCTGCTCATCCTGACTATGCTTGCTTGCTTATTAAATCCATATATGGTTTAAAGCAGTCTCCTCGTCAATGGAATATATAAAGGTTGATACTTGTATGAGAAGGAGTCTAGGATTTAGAAGAAGCAAATATGATACTTGCTTATATTTCAAAGATAACAGAAAGCATGATCCTCTCTATGTGTTGTTGTATGTTGATGATATCTTGCTTATTGCTAAATCTTCTGATAAAATCAATATGATTAAACAAAAACTTAAGAAACACTTTGATATGAAGGACTTGGGTCCTGCAAAAAGGATCTTGGACATTGACATCATAAGAGATAAAGGTAAAAAGGTTATGTACTTGCGCCAATCTGATTATGTGCTTAAAGTGTTAGAAAGATTTCATATTAAAGATGTTAAGGCCAATACAGTTCCTTTGGGTGGTCATCTTGATCTTACTAAAGTAAGAACTCCTTTGTCCTCTGTTGAGATTAATAGAATGAAAAAAATCCCTTATGATGCCGCAGTTGGCTCAGTTATGTATTCAATGATATGCTCTCGTCCAGATCTTGCCTTTGCTATAAGTGTTTTGAGTAGGTTCGTGTCTGATCCAGCTGAAAAGCATTGGCAGGCCATGAAGTATCTGTTGAAATATCTTTTTGGTACTGTGAATCTGTGTTTGAAATATGTTGTAGGCCAAGGCTCTATACATGATCTATTTGGTTATGTTGATGCAGATTATGCCTCAAATAAGGACAATAGAAAGTCTACTACTGCTTTTGTCTATACTTGGGCAGGTAACTGTATTTCATGGAAATCCCAACAGCAACCTATTGTTGCCTTATCCTCCACTGAGGCTGAGTATATAGCAGCCACTGAGGCATGCAAGGAAGCCATTTGGCTCCAAGGTCTCTTAAAAGAGATTGAAAAGAAACATTATATATCTCTTTTGCACATAGATAGTCAGAGTGCATTATACTTGTGCAGGGACCCTATGTATCACGAACATACCAAGCATATAGATGTTAGGTACCACTTTATTCGTGAAAAGGTTGATGATAATGTTATCCATATACAGAAAATAGATGGTACTCTTAATCCTGCAAATTTTAAAACAAAAATTGTAACTGTTGATAAGTTCTTGTTTTGCAGGAATTTCCTCCACTTGGAGGAAATCATTTGATAGCTGATGATGTTACAAGTGTTTTGGGCCAACGATGGACACATCCCTCTGATCCACACTTAGGTTTTGTTTGTCAAGTGCAAACTTAGAGAACTACAGGGGCAATTGTTGAGAATTTGTATATTTCTCTTAAGTCTTGTTTTATGTGTATAAGTGTAACATTTCATATTATAGTATAGAACTTGTACGTAAGTGGATATATAATATGGTTTAGGCATAGAGGTATTTGGGAGTCCAACAGATTTGAACTGGATTGAATTGAGCTCACTTAGGCTTGATCTCCTAACCAAATTTGATGCCAAGATGCTCGGCCCAACCGGCAACATACGTTGATCATGGATAATGCATTTTATATGTCTTTGTTAGTTTGTGACCTACCAAAGGTAAATTAGGTGTTGTTTGAAGGGGCCTTGTCGGTGTGAATACAATTTTTAGTCATGGTGATGGATGGTAGTGTTGCTTAGGGTATGATTTTCCCACCCATTGATTGCCTTTGGATAAGATTAATAAACAGGTGAATATATTACTTGGACCTTAAAGCATTGTTTTTTCCCTTTTGTTGGTGATGCAATCAGTGGCGGATTCTGAAGTTGTTGATTGAGGGGGCAAAAATTTATGATAAAAAAATATTGTAGGTAAAATTAAATCATCATTTTTCTTTTCCGAAAAATTATCAATATTATGGATGTGTAACTAGAATAAAAACATAAATCTGAAGTTCTATGATATAATTATATTATTAAGATATGAAATTAATAAATGATAATTACAATAAAAATATATCGGTTTGATAAATGATGTAAGAAATATTGTAATTCAGTGCTGAAATTTGAAACGCTTATAACTTTTTACTCAGATATCGGATTTGAGCTTATAATATATCAAATCGAAGCTATCGACGAGAGGAATATGTATGTTAAATTTCATTTTCGATTGGGGGGGCGACTGCCACCCCCGGTCCTTTAAAGGATCCGCCTCTGGATGCAATATATTACTTGGACCAACTTGTATAAAAATTAACAAAATGTATATATGTGTTATATATTCTGGGTGGGAGTTTAACAAATGTATTTAATAATACCCTTGTTTGGGTTATGTTTACCAAGTTGGGAAACTAAGCTGTTTTACATTTCAAACCAAGCAATTTTATTTTAGTACTATATAATACTATGAAAATAACCCCAAAAGAGAAAGTGACAGACACCTTGCAAGAAAAGACCGGAAAAGTGAGAGAAAGAAAATATTGGATGAGTCAGATTTGGATGCCCCTACAGACATTGGATCTTATCCTTTTCCTTGTAGAGTGGGAAAGCAATTGGATTTCCATTTCCAAAACCATTTGCTACTTGATAATGACAACCCTAAAGACTAAAGAGGTATTCAATTTAATTTAATTAATGGATTAAGCAAATTGGGTTTGGAGTTTTTACACAAATCCACACTTATCTTTAATCCAATTGCTTCCTTCTTTGTATACCACCAAAATCTGACCCATTAAACACTTGCTAATTAGAAAGAGAAAGAGAAAGAAAAACACTATTTTTCTTTTTTCTTTTTTCTTATTTCTTTTTTCTCCCATTGGCTTTATTTATAAACTCTTGATGCCTATCCCCCATTTAGCTTCTGCAAAAAAAAACCCCTAAACTCATATATCTAATTCTATCCATCTATATATGATATGATGTTTCAAATATTGGGCATGGAAGAGAATCAAAGCCCTGAAGATCTCCAACCACAAGAAGATTCAGCTTCTTCATCTTCAACAATCACATATCTACTAGAAGATGCAACATCTTCACCTTCCCCAACTTGTAGTCCCCCTTGTAGCCCTTCCTCCATGAATGGACCTCTCAATCAACAGCCTGAGGGTGAGCCCATCAAGTAAGTTCAGCAACCCTTCTTAATTTAGAGATTATACTCATATAGTCCGTATAAAGTAATTTGTGTCAAATCAATCCATTGATGGATTTGTGTACTCATATATAGTATATGTTTAATTAGGAAGGGGCTTTCAATGTACTATGGAGGGAAGTCACAGTCATTTACATCACTAGGAAGCGTGAAGAGCTTGGAAGACCTGCCAAAGAAGGAGAACCCATACAACATAAACATGAGGATGAAGCTGTCAAGGAGCTATGCTGATGGGTTAAACAGCCAAAGGTTTTGCAGTCCAAAGCAGTACACCATTTCAAAGAGGATGTCTTCAAGAGGCTCCTTTTTGGTGGATGGCAGAAATGATCTACTCTCCACCTGCAATAGGCCTCCTATACCTATTCAGAAATAGTCTTTAAATTTGTCGGTTCCGCGTTGGTTTTTCACTACTCAAATTTCAGGGTTTCAATTCATGTTTATAAATTATAACTATACAACAAAAGCATGGGGAAGTTGCAAGTTACAAAGACTAATTAAAGTGTTAGCTAGCTAGTCCAATATATATACGCTTCGGATATATACACCAAAAATCCGTACTTTAATTACGAAGTGCATGCACGTCGAAAATAATGTGCAGGTGGACCAGCGCGCCCAGACGTGCAGGCACATTTTTTTTTAAAAACGTGTATGCACGTCAAAAGAGACGTGCAAGTAACGTGCAAAACTGTACGTCATTTTGGACGTGCAATATTGCACGTCATTTTCGACGTGCAAACACGTTATCTAAAATTGAAGACGACGCGCCCCTTCGTCTTCACTTCGACTAGATCGAGAGAGAGGGTTAGGGTTTGCCGGCGACGACGAGCAAAGAGAATCCGAGAGAGAGAGAGAGAGAGAGAGAGAGAGAGAGA
The DNA here is from genome assembly GCA_037127255.1 of Persicaria tinctoria. Classification (NCBI taxonomy): domain Eukaryota; kingdom Viridiplantae; phylum Streptophyta; class Magnoliopsida; order Caryophyllales; family Polygonaceae; genus Persicaria; species Persicaria tinctoria. The sequence goes on from JBANSL010000013.1 coordinate 76,565,589, forward strand.
GAGACGGAGATGGTGGTGGTGCCAGTGGAGGCGGAGGTGGTGGTGGTGCCAGTGGAGGCTGAGGGTGGTGGTGTGGAGGCAACGGAGACGGTGGCGATGGAGGTGGCGAAGATGGAGACTTAGGAGGGTGGTGGTGGGGCGGTGGCGGAGATGGTGGAGGGTGGTGGTGGTGGTGGAGCGGTGGCGGAGGTGGCGGTTCCGGTGGAGGAGGCGCAGACGGCGGTGGCCGGCGATGGAGGTAGCGGTCGGCGAACTGTTTTGATTTCTTCCCTCCAAGTTCCAGCACTGTAATTTTATTATTCAAATCATCACAATGGTTGATTGTCGTCTATCGAACTGTTTGTGATACATCTGCTGTTGTTTTATGTGAAAATTTGAGGTAATATCCCCTTTTCAAGTTTTTTTTGGTAACTATACTCTCTAGTTTTTCTTTTTAGTAATTATACCTTTTTAGTGAGATTTTACCTAAATACCCTTAAAGAAATATTTTTATCATTTTAAAATTAAAAAAGAAAAGAAAATAGATATAGATTGGATTGTTTAGATGATAATCTTTAACTGTTTACAAGATTTGTCTACGTTTTGAAAAGGGAAATTAATCGATTTTTTTTGTTGAGAAACCCAACAAGCGATTTTATTTCTTTAAATCCTCGTTTAACCGACTTTCAATTTCATTACTGAAAGACAATGAAAATTCTGAAATTGCTATAACTTGTGGTCTAATCCCTGCAAGGTAGTGACCGAACATGTACTTAATTATTGTAGCCAAGAAGGTAACAAAGTAAACAAACCAAAAAGTCGGAATCATCCGTACTTAACTATTGCACTACGTACTAATGAATTGATGATTTGATTCTTGTATTCCGTAGTTAATTATAGTCAACTATTCATCCATTTCTTTAAATTTTCCTTCTTGTAGTTAATTCTTGAAACCATACTTAATTATTGTAATTATACTTGTAATCTACAAAGTCACATTATATTGTAACTAATTATTGTAACTAATTCATTGTATGTGATTTGATTCTTGTAACTAATTACTTTGTAACTAGTTTGTATCGTAACTAACCTCATTGTTAAGGTTTTATTAGGTTACAATAAATATACAAATAGATTTCAATATATAGCGTAACATATGGTTTAAGTAATAAGGTTCCAAATACATAAAATAGGTTTCAAGACTCATATTTGTATTGTAGTTAATTTATTGTAACTATACTTAATTATTGTAACGAGACTTGTAATCAACACATTCACATTATTGTAACTAATTAATTTGTTGTAGGTGATTTGATTCTTGTAACTACATGTACCTAATTTGTATTGTAACTAACCTCGTTGTTAAGGTTTTAATAGGTTACAATAAATACACACAATATATTTCAATATTCCACACAAAAGCATGACATGATTTCAATAATAAGATTGCAAATACACAAAATAGGTTTCAACAACTACACAATTCATTCTTGTAATAATATATAGTAATTATTGATCGACCGTACTTAATCATCCATCATTCATGGCTAATCATCGAATTCCTGTAACGAGAGAATTCTTGTAATCACAATGGTTGTTGGACTTTGAGTTACATGAAATCATCCACGTGAAGCAATTATTGTAACCATTGTAGCGCTTACAAATTCCTAAAATTATTGTAACTAAAAAAAGCAGTTCATCAAATTCGGGTTTACATAACGATAAAACTCATTCCCGTAGCACCGATTCATCCAAAAAAAATTCTTTTAAAGATTTGCCATCCTAAAAAAATAATTAAAAAAATAATAGATATGTACGATAGTTTGTAGATACAAATTGACAAGTTAATTGTTTTAACGATTGAAACCATAATTTGATTTCACAAATTGAAATTGAAAAGAGTTGGTGGAAGGAAAAAGACGTGTGATTTCAATATAAGTGATTGAAGTAAATTGTTAAAACATGGGCAAAATTGTAATTAGAGAAAAAGAAGGTATAATTAACAAAACAAAAACTTAAAGGGTACATCTACCAAAACAAAAACTGAAAATAGTACAGTTAGCTAATTATCCCTTGTTTTATCATATAAATGGATTGAGAAAGGACTGCTCAGAAAGGGTTTCCAACAAAATTTTAATTTTAAGTTGTTCCCTGCCTTTTCAGACTTAAAAGTGTCTGTAAACAAGATTGCATCTTCTGAAGTCAAAGGGAAAAGCAAACAAAGACGCGGAAGAAACAAGTCATCTCCTGAAGTTTCAGTTAAGCCGTTTTGGACCATAAGATCCCATTACCTCCGGGAGCAGCTAGATCTTCAAAGTGGAGACTTGATTACCAATTTACCACAGCAAGTGATGTAAAGGAACAATAACATAGCGGCCTCCCATATATTGGATCCGTTATGAACCCTCATGTTTTAGTATCAGATTATTAGATCATAAAGTTTATTTGGGTTTCACTTTTTAACATACATTTATATTATATGTAAGTCAATATAAAGAGGTGTAATTGCTTACAAATCTTTCTATGATCAATCTTGAATCAACAACCGAAAATGTCATAAATGGTTGGGCTACTGTTTGCATCTCACCCCATAACTATAACATACACCATGACTAAGTGACTACTTATGTATGGTCAATTCACAGAGAGTAGGGTTTAACAATGTAGATAGAACAAACAGATATTGAGAGCAACCAAAACAGTGATCGACTTAGCTTTTCATTGCAAGTTGACACTGGGAAATTGTCGGACAAGGGCGGTCACTTGATGATGCAGGGTCTGCTAGTGTTACTACGCAACTTGGATTTCGTTGCCTGGGATTTCATCGTTGCATTTGGATTGAGGGCATACATCTTCACTGCAAATAGTTCACCAGGAAACCCTTTTTGATCCTGAAACCAAATGATCCCATTGATCAGAATAGGTACCAGGGAGACGTTTTTTCTAGCTGATTGCCTAAACATTTGATTAATAATCTGTTTCTCGCCAATCATATCACTTTCTGAGGTGCAAAATCATCTAAAGCATCAATCAATATTCTTCTGTATATAGCAAGTCAATCAATTTACACGAGTTAAAAAAAAGGTGCATCCACACAAGTCAGTCAATTTACACAAGTGATTAAAGAGACAAAGGCAGTTGAGTTTCAGTGTAATAGAGGAGAGAATACCTTCATTTTGTAAAGATGCAGTCCACACTGCTTGAAGAGCTCTTTGAAGTAATTAAGAGTCAGACCTAGTTACACTTCGATCTTCTTTGTCGAGAACAAACCCTGGTTTGATTAGATTAGATTAGATTAGATTGGTACCACATCAGCTCTTCCTTTTCGTAACAAACTTGTTTGCATTTTTGCATTTCACAAAGCTGACATAAGCTTTGTATAACAGAAAAATTTACAGAAACTGATGCGATAAAACAGTCTCAAGCAGATGATAGACAGCAACATTTTAAAGCCTATGAATTAAGTGCTTTTATACATTGTGATTGTGATCGAAGAGATCAACTTCCTCACACCTCTTTAATCATAAAAATGAATTTTGAAAGTCACAAGGGCATGAATACAAAAATTGCATAATCGTGTGACTAAAAAGACACTTTAACCAAAACCTTTACACTACAGGGTTGCGTTGCTACATGACCTTTCGGGACAAGAAAGATGGCCAGAGTGGTCTTTTTTAAGATTAACATTATAAAAAATTCTTCAACACTTCATTTGGTAAAAGTTCAGTTCTTCATTCGTAACTGTTGGGTGTTAGAGTATGAAGTCTTAGCTTTACTAGCAAGCTTTCCAAGAAGTGTTTTCAGATGACGGACGCAAAATGTCATCACCCACACCAGTTTTATTTTTTTGGCACCTCCACATCCCACTCCCTCTAAATGGGAAAAAAAAATGAATCTACAATGACTGATAATCTGATATCACATATTCCGTTCACCGTGGTTATACACATATTTTGTAATCTTCTCTATATTTTATTAAGAGAAGCAAAAATAGAAATGGATACCAGTTGGTTGTGTAAAGCAATAGGGTTTATGATGAAAGGTTGTGATTCCTCTTCTCATTAGATGAACGTATATATAATACATAGAGATTACAGAGGTTAGGATTTGGAGATATCGAAATCTGTACAGAAAAGATATTGTACATATATATAGTCTAACAGGCCCCCGCAAGCTCATGGACGAGGGCGAACATGAAGCTTGGACGTCAATGAAAGGAAATGATGATTACCCACAGCCTTGGTGAAGATGTCGGCGATCTGATCGAGAGACCGAACATGTCGAACTATGAGCTCGCCAGAGGCAACCTGATCACGAACAAAGTGATAATCGATCTTGATGTGTTTGGACCTCTGATGGAAAACTGGATTGGCGGTGAGGAATGTAGCACTCAGATTATCACACAGAAGAATAGGAGGGCGTGTAACCGAGAGGGCCATTTCCTGCAGCAGTTGCTGCAACCAGATTAGCTCGGCCGAGGCAAAGGCAAGAGCTCTGTATTCGGCCTCAGTGCTAGAGCGGGCGACGACCTTCTGTTTCCGAGAGGACCAGCCGATCAGATTCCCCCCAAAGTAGATCGCAGCCATGCTGAGACCGACAGTCGTCCGGATCAAACGCCCGGCCTGCATCCGAGTAGGCTACGAGACGACTATCAGACGCTTGATGAAGTGACAAACCTGCCGTTATGGAGCCCTTGAGATAGCGAAGAATTCGCTTTACCGCCATCCAGTGCTGGTCTGTGGGTTCGTGCATAAACTGGCAGACTCGATTAACCGCATAAGAGATCTTAGGCCTTGTAATGGTGACGTACTGGAGTGCGCCAACTATGCTGCAGTATAGGTGTGGATCGGAGCAAGGGTCACCAGTCTAAACTAACCGAGACCCGGGCTCAGCAGGTGTGGAGATTGGTTTCGCACCTGCCATACCACACCTTTCGAGAACGTCAGTGATATATTTCTGCTGGCTGAGATGAACGGTAGAGTCAGTGCGAGTGACCTCGATACCCAAGAAGTAACTAAGAGCACCAAGGTCCTTGAGAGAGAAAGCACGGTGTAGGCTAACCACAAACTCATCAATAAAGGAGGCATGAGATCCCGTAATAATTAGATCATCAACGTAGACGAGAACATAAACCACATCTCGACCATGAGATTTGATGAAAAGTGACGAGTCAGACACACAACCTTTGAAGCCATGACGAAGGAGCGCATCTTTGAGCTTCTGAAACCAAGCTCTAGGTGCCTCCTTGAGCCCATACAAAGCCTTACGGAGGCGACAGACATGGGTAGGGCGAGCGGGGTCAACAAAGCCCTGTGGTTGAGACATATAGACCGTTTCAGCAAGGTCACCATTCAAGAACGCATTGTTGACATCAACTTGTCGAAGTGGCCAGGAGCGTGTGACAGCAAGGCTTAGGACAAGTCGAATGGTCGTAGGTTTGATGACCGGGCTGAATGTGTTGAAGAAGTCCACCCCAGCTTCTTGACTGAAACCTTTGGCTACCAGGCGAGCCTTGTAGCGATCCACCGAGCCATCTGATTTCTGTTTGACCCTGTAAATCCACTTGCACCCAACAATGTTAGCACCATTTGGTCTCGGTACTAAGTCCCAAGTCCCATTTTTCATCAAGGCATCATATTCTAATTGCATTGCATTTTGCCAGTGAGGGCTTTTGGTTGCTTGATGGAAAAGTTTGGGTTCAACCATGGTGATGAGGGCATTGGGAAGGGGGTATCTAGTGGAGTGAAAGCTTTTGGGTTTGAGGGAGTTGGTAGAGGCTCGAGTGGCCATGGGATGGGTTGAAGCTAGACCTGGGCAAACGCGGGCCGGCCCGACCGGCCCGTCCCGCCCACCCGGCTTGTTGGACAGGCTTGGGTAGAGGGAAAAGCCCAAGAGGGCCGCTAAGCCCGGCCCGCGCTCGCACCGGGTACGGGATTGGGTAGGCCATGTCTACCCGTAAAGGGCCGCTAGGCCCGTAACGGGTACCCGCCTTTTTTTATATTAAAATTAATATATGTATATATATATATAGATGTAATAAATAATACTGTATTAATTATTCATTTAAAAAATAAAAAATAGTAACTATATATATGTATGTAAGTAATTTAAAAAACAGTAACTATATATATGTATGTAAATAAAAAAATAAAAAAATAACAGTAGGTAGTATATTTTTTTGATTAAAAACAGTAGGTTTAGTAGTTACTAGTTAGTATATAAATAATATATGTAATAAAAAACAGTAGGTTTAATAATATATGTATATATATTAAACAGTAGGTTTAATAAAAAAAACAGTAGGTTTAATAATATATGTAATAAAAAACAGTAGGTTTTTGATTAAAATCAGTAGGTTTAATAATATATATATATATATATATATATATATATATATATATATATATATATTAAAATTGATTATAATAAACTTAGTATAACTTTAATAAATAAAAATTGATTAGGTTTGCAGGTACCCGCGGGCTACCCGCACCCGCATTTGCGGACAGGCTTGGACACGACTTTCAACCTGTTAAGCGGGCTTAGCCCGGCCCGCGTCCGCAACAACGGGACAAAATGTCGAGCAAAGCCCGGCCCAAGCCCGGCCCGTGCCCGCATTTGCCCGGGTCTAGTTGAAGCATCAGCTTGCCGAAACCAGGAAGGGATATCGGAGGGAGGGGTTGGGGCAGGGGGAGACGGGCTCGGTGAGGGGGAGGATGTAGGACTGACGGATGGCGAGGCAGCAGGGCTCGGAGATGGTGACGATGTAGGACTGGTGGATGGCGAGGTAGCAGGGCTCGGAGAGGATGAGGATGTAGGACTGGTGGGTGTTGATGCAGTCGGGCTCATACCTTCCGAGGAAACCAAGGGCGAGGGGGGAATAGACGCTGGAGACAGAGGTGGGGAGCTAGGTGGTGACACGAACAGGGGCTGAACTGGTAACGGTGAAGACTCAGCAGCCATAGCCGAGTCACCCGAGGCTGTTTGTAGGATGGTGAGCGGAAGCACAGGGGTTGTCGGACTCGGTTCTGTGGTGGGAGTGGAGTCCGAGACATAAGGGAAGAGAGTTTCATCAAAGACAACAAATCTGGATATATAACAGCGACCAGTGGGAACATGGTGACACAAATAGCCCTTGTGTTTGGAACTATACCCCAAAAAGAGACAAGGAAGGGAGTGAAACTCAAGTTTTGAATTATTGTATGGTCGAAGAAAGGGGTAGCAACGACAACCAAAGGACTTTAAGAATGCATAATCGGGAGATTTGTTGTAGAGAGATTGAAATGGGGACTTGTATCCCAAGTTGGGAGTGATGGTACGATTCGAGAGATACACAGCCGTGTGAAACGCCTGTTCCCAAAAGGTTTGAGGAAGGTGAGCATGAGCCAGAAGCGAGAGGCCCTTTTCAACAATGATCCGATTGTGTCGTTCTGATGACCCATTCTGTTGTGGTGTGTAAGGGCAAGAGATTTGGTGCTGAATGCCAAGATTGCGAAGCATAGTCGAGACATTTCGGTATTCACCTCCGCCATCTGTTTGAAAGCTTTTAATGGTGGTGGAAAATTGTGTTTGGACAAGCTTGATAAACAACTCAAATATAGAATAAACTTGAGACTTTGCAGACATGAAATAGATCCAAACAAACTTGGTGTGATCATCAATAAAGCTAACATAATAGGAATTGTCATTAGTTGATAAAAGCGGGGAGGGACCCCATACATCAAAATGAACAAGATCAAAGGGCTTCGCTGCCGTGATGGTGCGGGCAGGAAGATGCAGACGATGACTCTTGCCAAGCTGACAAGCTCCATAGACAGGAGCCAACTTATTTGAGGACACGGGAAGACGCTGACTAGTAATGAGACGACGAAGGACAAACTCGTGGGGGTGAGCAAGACGATGATGCCAACAGTCTATGGAGGCACGCTCACCAATGAAAGCAACAGGATGACTCAAACTGGACAGAGGACATTGGGACAGGCGGGGAAGACGGTAAAGGCCACGTTCAACGGTTCCTCTTAGAAGTATTTGCCCCTGCAAGTTCTTAACAAGACAAAAATCCTTGTGAAACTCAAGATACACAGAATTATCTTTAGTAAGTTGAGAAACACTTAAGAGGTTTTTAGATATATTTGGCACACAAAGGACATTAGATAAGTGTAAAGGAGGTTTACTGGGATGCAATGCAGGAAGAATAGAAGTACCAAGATGTGTAATGGGGAGAGACATACCATTACCAACAACTAAGTTGTCGGAGCCAGCATAATTGGAGTGCGATTAAAGGCCAGACAGATCACCCGTGACATGAGCATTGGCGCCGGAATCGACTACCCAAGGATCACCGATTTCGGACTGGCACTGAGCATTGTATGATGATCTGTTGGAGCCGATGGGAGGAGCTGTGTCCGGACGTCCAAGAGCAGCAATCGCGTGGCGATTAGTCACCGGAAACTCATTGAGATTGAGTCTTCCGAAGCAATTGAAGGCTTCATGCCCAAGTTTGCCACAGATTTGGCAGGTGGGACGAGGCGCACGATCAGTAGGCGCAGAGGAGTTGAAGTCACCAGGAGGATTGCGATCAGCAGGAGAGCGACCACGGCCGCGACCACGGCCTCGACCACGAGTGGAGGCCACATTAGCAGTCAACTGGTTGGCGTCGGAAAGGGCTTGAGTACCCTCAGCGAGACTCTGCTCTTCCTGCAGCAAGAATCCGAGCAGGGCATCGGAGGAGACAGGTTCGGTTTTGAGGGCGAGGGCAGAGCGAAAAGCTGCAAACTGATTGCCCAGGCCGAAGAGAATGTAAGAGACGAGATCCTGATCAGGGATGATGACCAGAGATTCAGCGAGTTCATCCGCAATTGCCCGCTTCTTCTAAACGTACTCAAGGACGGACAAGGATCCCTTGGTAAGGGTTTGAAGTTGATGACGAAGGTGCATCTGTCGGGCACTGGATTGGGCGTGGAACATTGTAGCCAAGATCTGCCAAGCTTCAGCAGCCGTGGTAGCCCTAGCAACGTGGCCAAGAAGAGGAGTCGTAAGGGTCGAGCGGATCCATAACAGCAGCACTAGGCGGTCCTTTCGAACCCAGGCATGATAGGCAGGATTAGGGACGGTTTGCACATCGGAGGAATTGGCAGAGAAGGCAGCAATGACAGCCTCCGGAGTGAGCGGGGTGGTGGGAGGCGCAGGAAGGGTGGTGGGAGAAGGTGCTGTTGCAGTCAGAAAAGTGTTTAGATCAAATGCTTCAAGGGCTGACCGGACGGTACTGCGCCAGAGGGAGTACTTACTCCTGTCAAGGCGGATAGCGAAGTTTGGGAGATGAAAATTGGGTTGAGAGCCATCGGTGGAGGCGGAGAAGAGGAGTTGCGTAGGAGAGGTGGGATTGGAGGCCATGGAAACCGATCAGGAGGATCGCGGATTTCAGGCTGATACCATGTAAAGCAATAGGGTTTATGATGAAAGGTTGTGATTCCTCTTCTCATTAGATGAACGTATATATAATACATAGAGATTACAGAGGTTAGGATTTGGAGATATCGAAATCTGTACAGAAAAGATATCGAAAAGATATTGTACATATATATAGTCTAACAGGTTGCAATAATATAAATAAATAAATAAAAAGGAAAATAGAAAACCTAGTGCCTCAAGAAACCATTCGTAATGTGAGAAAACCTAGAGACCTTACCGTTCTTTGCAATGTTTTCCTTCAGGACAAAAATGTCAACAACATGAATTCATATGTGCAATTTGACTAAATGTTAGTTTATGTCCAATGAATAGATTCAAGTGCTAAGTTGCATTAGACACCCTCATATGGTCCTCCTCTTGGGAGCCTCCCCAGAGTACGGTTGTTTAGTTTACGAGTATATGCACAATGGAAGCTTAGAAGACCGTCTCTTTTGCAAGGGTGGAACGCCTCCAATACCATGGTAGCATAGATTCCGAATAGCTGCAGAAATAGCCACCGGCCTACTCTTCTTGCACCAAACGAAACCTGAGCCATTGGTCCATCGTGACCTCAAGCCAGCCAACATCCTTCTTGACCGAAACTTGGTGAGTAAGATAAGTGATGTCGGATTGGCTAGACTCGTTCCTCCAAAGGTAGCTGATACTGTGACCCAGTATCGAATGACATCAACTGCCGGAACCTTTTGCTACATAGATCCCGAGTATCAACAAACCGGAATGCTTGGTGTGAAGTCGAACGTGTACTCCCTAGGCATCTTGCTTTTGCAGATCATAACCGCCAATGGGATTGACACACATTGTTGAGAGTGCACTCGAGAGTGAAAGTTTTGAAGACATCTTGGATCCAGCAGTGAGTGATTGGCCTATTGAGGAGGCCAAGAGCTTTGCGGAAATGGCTCTTAAATGCGCCGAGTTGAGGAGGAAGGATAGACCGGATCTTGGCTATGTTGTCTTACAAGAACTTGATAGGTTAAGGACGATTGCGGAGGAGAGTCTTGATGCTCAAGGATTTACTCAATGGCATTAAGTACTTTGCTCACCTTCTAAGCCAAATTTGCATACAACAAGAAGTAAGTTATTCCCTTGTTCTTCTTTGTTTTTATGTTGATTTATGAATCATTTACTGGACAACAAAAGTAGACAATTGTATAATATCTGTTGAGAATCACTGTAATCTCTGTTAAGAATCTCGAAATGCACATATCAAGTTTTGACAAAAAAACAACAACTTATTGTTGTTGTGCAGGACATCTATGGGCACAAGTCTTGAAAGAATCTTGATTGATCATAACTTGTTCTTGACCCATTGGATGTGGCATGTGATATGATTGTGAAGGCTCCATTGAATTTGAATGTGGTAGTAAACTTGTACATTAACACTGAAAAGAAAGAAAGGATTGTAATTTGCTTACTATGTGTACATAGGAGAAGACATAGATATAGATACTAATCAAGTAGGTTGGTCCATTTGTAGTTCCCAAGAACAAATTCTTGCCCTCTAACTTACTTTTATGGAGAATTTGTAATTTTCAAGTGTGTACATTGATAAACAAAAACGTGAAATTTGCAAAAAAAAAAAAGAAAGGTTTTTCACTAAACCACCCCTTAAATTCAAAATTACAGAAAACCACCATTTAAATGGTCTCTATTTACAACTCACCACCCTTTCATCTATTTTCATTAATTTATCATTAAATATATTATATTTTAATATTTTTCAACTCAAATTTGATTATAAATATATTCAAATTTTGAATTTAAGGGTTTGGTTATATTTTAGGGATCATTTTATTTATTTTAAAAAAATAATAATAATAAACAGAGCCTAGAATTATTATCTTAATTTATGTTTGCAAATGTTTATAAAATTTTAAAATATAATGTAAATTACTATTTTATTTATAATATGATTGACCATCATAATTTCTATTTATAAAGTTAAAAATAACATTAAAATTATTATTTATTTATAGTTTAAATATTTTTGTCCAATAATTAAACGGGGAATTTGCAAAAGTAACCCTTTTTAGAGAAATCTTTGCATGCCTAACCCAATGCGAAAAAAATTTGCACTAAATCGGATATCCGGGTTCAAGAGGCGAGCGGTAGCCGGTAACTGAGGGGAGTCGGGAAAGAGGAAAAAAAAAGGAAAGAGGAGAAAGGGGAAACAGAGGAGGAAGACGCATCATTCGATCGGCGAGCTCGGGTGCCATGGTTGAGGCAACCACAAGAAGGGAGAAGGAAGGGGGTCGGGGGCGGCGGCTAGGGTTCCGATCTGAAGGAAGGGGTTCGGGGGCGGAGGCTAGGGTTCCAATCTGAAGGAAGGAGATGGCTCCGACCGACAGCCCTCTCTCTCCTTCACCACCGGGGGCCGGGGGCGGCGACAGCAGGGAGGAGGACAGGAGCATGGCGCCGTCGACGCCAGGGTAGGTGGTGGAGGCCGGCTCCGTATCCGTTGGCGGCGTCGAAGCCGGGGTCGCTCAATTTCACGCGTCTGAGGTCGGGACTCCGTCTCCTTTGGCGGTCTCCGTTATATCTCATTGCAGCTGCAAATGGTAACTTCATCCTTTCTCATTTTCTTCTGTATTGAGTTGATTATTCATATGAAAGCAGCTTTTCTAGCATATCAGCCATATGTTGCTCTTCTTCTGCACTGTAAAGGGATTTTGGGTATAGAAGTTTTAGATAAAGATCATGACATCTAATGAGGCGTATCTTGAAATTGAATGCTTGTTTATTCGCAAAAGAGAGGAGCTTATGGATACTAAATAGAGAGGGGTTGAGAGTGGCACTAGTGCGCTTATATTCTGTGTTAATTGAAAGTGAAATGAGAGGAATAAGCGATGCATCTCTAGGATCTGGTTAGTCATTGAAAGTTGATCACTTTGTGAGAATTCGGTCATATAACGAATGCATCCCGCTGCTTCAATTCATTAATCCGAGTTGTTGAAAGCCAGGTAAGACAACTGCAGATCTTGTTTCACATTTTGTTGTTTTCGGACATCTTTCAGTTATATTGAACTAACATTTGGTTACATGTGTTATCTGGACAAAATCTTTGCACACTGGCTTCTTCCCCACACCATTCAAAGACCTCTCAAGAAAACCCTTTTGAACTTTATAGCTGAGATCAATGAGTAGCAGTTAAGGTTGCCTTGTGTTTCACTTGGAAGTCTTTCTCATGGTTATCAATGAGGCAGTGACTCATGGGATGTCGTTGTTGATTATCTACTCTACATACATCTTTTTGTCTTGTTGAAGCTTTATACATGATATGTTTGTGTCAATCATGTTTTGTTGAAGCTTTAGGCACATTTGTTGTTTTAGATTTAACAAATATGCCAAGACAACGTACATGACATGTAATGCTCTTAACATGACAAGTAATACCTTTGACATGATAGTATCGAGTTTCTAGTATTGAGTTGGTTGACTAGCTTGTTTAGACCCCTAACTGTCTAAATAGCATTTGTACTTGATTGCTAGAACCTCTCTTTTGTGTCGTTTTATTCAATAGATTTATAGATCCCTCGTACGAGCCTTAGCTGAGGACCTCTATCCCTATCCCGACCGTTTTATTCAATAGATTTATACATCAGCCCTTATAGATACCAACCTTTTGTTTGATAAGATTCTAGCTGTCTGAAGACTTTTCGAGGCCTTCTTGCGATAACAGTTTTTTTTTTTTTAAGTTCTAGCAGGATAAAGACTTTCCATTACTCTCTTGTTTCCCAGCTCTCTAGATCATTCTTTTCGTTTGCTTCAAATATGAAATGCAACCATAATAAGGAATCAAATAAGTTGACCCAACCGTAATAAGGAATCAGCACCAGCCACTATCTTCCTGAAAGATACAGGCACCAAACTAGTTGTTTACTATGACATGTTTTCTTTATATATTCTAATTGTTGATGTCTATTTCATACTTGTAGAGGTGATTTTGAGTTTTGACACACATATTTGTTCTTGCAGGTCCTGTTAACAACTCATGGTTCATGAATGCCATGGAACAGAATAAGTTGCATGGTAATGCTGTCGTTCTACTGTCATATATGTTAGCTCGTTATCGCATTTGTCTTGTTGTGAATCAGTAGATAACAAGCTTTGATTGTGTCACTCTACAACTCATTTCTTTCTTTGAACCCTTAGCTACAAATCTAACAATTTCTTCCCATTTTTTTCAAATAAAAACTTGATTATGTGTCCGTGTTTTATTAAGTTACAAAAGACTGTCCAATTTATCCTTTGTGTGTTTTTTTCTCTGGATAATCCCGCTGATAAGCTTATATATAACATTCTTCTTTATTGACTTGGGGTTCTAAGATTTTTTAGTTTGATATAAATCTCAAGATGGCTGATGATGAGGATGGAGAGCAAACTACCTCACGTGGAAATGAATGGGAAGTTGTATCATTGACAGCATCAGCATATGTTGCAGCAGGAGGCCTCTTTGAGCAGAAGGGAGAGGAAAAATGGGACGGAACTGGTATAAGTGTGCCTGAGGTACTCTATGACATTTACGATGACATGGGTAACAAATTGTCAATTCATCGTTCAGATTTTGAGGAAGATGTGGCTATACATGCACATGTGCTGCCATTTTGGATTATTCAACTATATATTTGTTTTGTTACTTATCTGCCTTAAATCCTTAATACCAGTAGAAGTGGGAATTGCCAAAGAACTTGGACACTGTTAAGAGACATTGTTGTGGGATGGTTTTTGGTAACGGGATCAGACTTTATTGGTTGTATTTTGAACATAGTAGATGTAAGGATCTGGACTGATTTATTTCCACTGTTCCATATTTAGGCATGTTTTGACATAAATATCCTTCACATGTAGCCTATTAGCTCAATGGGAGAGCATTGTGGTCATACACAAAGATGTGAGTTCAATTCTCACATAGGCTTATTATTTACTCCCTCCGTTTCCTTTTAAATGACTTTTTCAAGTCATGCACGTAGTTTTATAACGATAAAAACTATATTAAATATTAATATTTTAATAATATTTTTTTAATAATATTATACTTATCATCAATAAGTATGAGATTGTAAAAAGAAATATTTAAAAAAATTATTATTTCATATAGTTTTTCACACCTTAAAAAACGTGCATGAATAGTAAAAAGTCAATTAAAAGGAAACGGAGGGAGTATTAATCAACACCGATTATCAACTTATGTTTAGAACAAGTCAAGCTTGCTACATCACCAAATTATAGGCCGTTTCATATCAAAATAAATCAAAAGCCAAGACACTTCATCTTCTTGTTGAATTCATCATAAGATGGGTTTTTAACATGACATGTAATAAGTTTGACATGTCACCTACGTCACTTAACATGACAGTCAGAGTGAGAGGACTTGCCTCAGAAATCATCCAAGGATGAATTTGAAACCAAGTTAAAAAAAAGAAGTCTAGCAGAAGGAACTCTGAATCATCAAAAAGGAATAGAATATGTCTCAAATTCAGGTGTCAAGTAAAAAAATTCACATGTCAAGTACAAGACATTATATGTCATGTAAATCCGGTATGGGTGACACGTAAATTCAGTATGGGTTATCGGTTAGATTTCTTAACCCATAAAAGACCTTCGATATATCAACTTCTCGTTATGCACTGCATCTTATGTAAGCACATAGTCTTCTACTAGCCTTGAACCAAGGAGCTTCCAGTCCTATGCGTTGAATCGTACTGTCTGAAAATGATTTTGAACAGACAAGAATGACACTATATAAAAGAGAAGGATGACACTATATAATAGAGAAGTGCTCACTCATCGTATGATCATAGATCAGCTGATCGAAGCCTCAAACTAATTACCCTATTGACTGACAATCATAACCATTAATTGTATCAGGTTTTTAACATGACAAGTAATAGGTTTGACATGTCACCTACGTTACTTAACATGACAGTCAGAGTGAGCGGACTTATCCCAGAAATCATCCAAGGCTGAATTTGAAACCAAGTTCAAAAAAAAGAAGTTTAGCTGAAGAAATTATGAATCATCAAAAAGGAATAGAATATGTCTCAAATTCAGGCGTCAAGTAAAAAAATTCATATGTCAAGTAAAATACATTATATGTCATGTAAATCCGGTATGTCCGGTATGGGTGACATGTAAATTCAATATGGGTTATCGGTTATCTTTTCTATGACAGCAGCACCAAAAATAATCCATACCTCATGTTTGGCCAAATTTTCATGAAGAAAAAGATTGATTACATCTTTAGAAAGCTATAGGAAGTTACAGAACTCGATTTGGTGCTCTGTGGACAAGTTTACACAATTTTCTATCGAAACCGAACACTTTTTCCTCTCTTTTCTATGACAAAGTGTAATTAGGTAAACGTCCATTTTTGTTTGGTAATTAAGTAAACGTCCATTTTTGTTTGGTAATTAAGTAAATGACAAAGTGTAATTACATGGAGTATGAATGTCTAGTGTAGAACTTATCTCGTTATCAGGTGTCAAGTAAAAAAATTCATATGTCAAGTAAAATACATTATATGTCATGTAAATCAGATATGAGTGACATGTAAATTCAGTATGAGTTATGGGTTATTTTTGGTGATGCTATCACATAATTTAGTGACATAAGTGCTTGGATTAGCATGTTTCTTTGTTTGATTTTTCGTAAACGGAACTCTTTGTAGTCACTAAATGAAAATCAATACGACACCTGTATTTGAGATGAATTTTTTACTTGACATGAATTTTTTTACTTGACACCTGTATTTGAGACATATTCTATTCCTTTTTTATGATTCATAATTCTTTCTGCTAGACTTCTTTTTTTGAACTTGGTTTCAAATTCAATCTTGGATGATTTATGGGGTAAGTCCGCTCACTCTGACTGTCATGTTAAGTGACGTAGGTGACATGTCAAACCTATTACCTGTCATGTTAAAAATCCATCTTATGATGATTGGGAATCGTATTGACTCTAGCATAATTCAGATTGAGTAGAACCAATGAAAATGAATGTTACTATAATTTTGATGTTTAATACATAATTCTCCCCAACTGGTACGCCAAATCGATCAAAGGAAATCCTGCATATACATGACATGAACTGCTATTAACGTGTCATTCAAAGACGATTTCTACATGACAACAACACGTTTCAACATGTCATCTGTTTATTCAGACATGACAGACATCAAAGTTGCAACATGTCGTCTGTTTATTCAGACATGACAAACATTTGATAGCACCCCAAATTGTATTATCATAAAAAAGACAATGCTTGTACTCAAATCAGTCCATTCCAAACTCAATTTTATAGAGGAAATTATGGTTCCTTAGCCTTCAGAAGCAAGAATAGAGGTAAATTTACACATGGATACATCAATCACAAAAGGAAATTATGGTTCCTTTGAAACACATGGATCCATGAGTTTTATATCGTATTAATCCAAGCCCCAAATCCTCCTAGACGTCCAATACTAGGACATTAAAGCCACATAAGTTGATAAGCATATACGGATACTATTATTAAGTGCTGCTATAAATCAGAGGAAGAGGCAAACTAAACTATAATTACAAAGTCCTGCTTGTACATATACCAATATATGAGTTGTTGATGTAAGAATATTCACACTGGAAATTGTAACTCTGATCAATTGGAAGCTGTAAAATACTCAACATTTTAACAAATAACTATGATTTCTATGAATGAAATCACCGATTACTAAAGCAAACTTGCCCCTTTTTTCTAGAGAACTCGAGTCGAAGAAGGAACTACCACTAGGAACATGGGTAAGAGTGATGCCAGTAGCGGATAAAGCCTCCTGATTAGATCTTGCAAGCTGGAAAACATCTCCAAAGGCGGTAATTTGGACGGGGCCTTTGATTCCGGAAACCCTAACGGCGGAGGTGATACAGTGCGCGGCCTTGAAGGCGTTGCTAGTCGGAAGCGAGCAATTCTCGAGGTCCCACCAGACGGAGACCCTAACGCCGCGGCTCTCCTCGTCGCCACCACCGACCCTAGCGACGGCACCACGCCCCTGTCCTCCTCCCCGCTGCCGCCACCCCCGACCCCCTTCCTAGCGCCACGCCCCTAGTCGCCGCCCCTGACCCCCGACCCCCTTCCTAGCGCCACGCCCCTAGTCGCCGCCGCCCCCGACCCCGACCCCCTTCCTTCTTCTTTCTTGTCGACTGCGCTTGAGCCCTCCCACTGAGCCCGGAGCCCCCGCCTCCGCCTGCGTCGCACCTCAATCCCCTTCCTTCTCCCCTTCTTTCTGCCATCGATGATCAATCCGTCTCTTTCTCTCTGATTCCGCCTTTCGATCCCTCAATCTCTCTCTCCGATTTTTCTGCCATCGATGGTCAAGAGAGAGGCAAAGGAAGGAGACCGGTTACTGAGGGTAAAAAATTACCGGCTGAGTGTAATTTTTTTAAGGGGAGGGTTAACCCTTGCAAATTGAATCGGGTATGGGGTTAGGCGTGCAAATCAAACCGGGGCAAGAGTTATTTCCTTTAATTCCCTCTAATTAAACTTTCTTAAATATTCAAAAAGGTCTATAATTATATTTAAGTCATACAATTAATGGATAACCTTATTTTGTTTAAAATTGTGGTAAATTTAAAGAAAAAAGTTATATATAGCAAATAAAATGGATTAAACTCATAGTTTAAGTTAAAAATATTAATTTTTTTAATAGATAACTTTTTTATATAAAAAAAACTTTATATATATATATATATGAGGGAATTCACATGGCTTTTACCTCAGTTTTTTTAAAAATAGTTTATCGATTAATTGTATAACTTAAATATAATTATAGAGGTTTTTGAATTTTTATCGAAGAGAATTATTGAACAAAAATATTTAAAATATAATTAGGGCCATTTGCAAAACTAACCCAAAAAACCGGTTAGGTTGCATTCTCTATCCCCTATCCATATTAATTGTAAAAGGTTAACCCTAATCCTTTAAAAATTGCATCACAGCCGGTTACAATTGAGGGAGAGACCGGCTGCAGTTATGGAGGAGAGAGAGTGAGACGTGTGGGGGGGGGGGGAGAGAATTGACAGGTTTTTCTGTCAACTCAACTGTCGATTAGAGAGACGGTTTACAAAGGGGGAGGCCAAGAGTTTCTATATCTCTCCTCTCTCTCTGAAAATCGAAAACGGAAGGAAGAAGAGGAAGGAGTTCGAAGAAGAACAAGAGCAAGTCTGCAGAGGAGAAGAAGAAGCGGACATCAAACAGGCCACACACCCCGAAAATGGATATATTGGTTGTAGTTAGATGGGGAAATTGGGGAACGGCTATGTGGAATACGAAATACCAGGAGTAGGGCGACTTGGATATGTTTAATCTTACGATACCTTTGAACATTTAATGGATTTGCCGACACTTTGATTTCTGTCATGTTTGTAGTAGTCAGATGTCATGTTTATAACTCAACCTGTCATGTGAAATTCGAAACTACCTCGACGTATATTCGGTTGAACCTTATAAAAGCTTACAAAGTTTGCTCTGAATGCGGAAACGTTTGATATGTAATTGTTAGGTTTTAAAGGTAATGTTGTTTTAATGGGTTGAAGGTAAATTCGGTTCTTGTAGATCCTTGCGGATAATCAAGACAATTTGAGTAGACCCAAAAAGGGTAATCTCATGGGTAGACCTCGAAAGGTAATCCCGAGGGAGTATGCCAAAAAGGCAATCTCCACCGAATTCTTTTAGGCGACAAAACTAAGTGTTTAAGCCCTTTAGAAAAGATATATAAAATGGCTTGGATAATGGCAAACGAGTCACTCAAATAAATCGAGTTTTCCTTCAACGTTTATTGCCCCTATATGCCAAAGGGTTGCACTACAATAACGTTGTGGGATAAAACGTTTCCTATACAATAAAAGGGTGGCATTCCATTTCATTATTGCATATATACATACCTTGTTTGTGTTTTAAGTGTTTGTTCTTCCGATTGAGAGAGATATCGGAAAAACTCATGCCTTTCCAAGTGGATGGCAAAGGCCTTTTATAGGCAAATTGGGGTGGTAGCTTTTGGGTGGTTATGGGTAGTTATTGGAAGTTATTGGTGGTTATGGGTAGTTATTGTGGTTGGGCGGTTACCCCCCAATAACTACCCCAACCGCTGGCCCAATAAAGGCCCAATAAAAGCCCAATAAGAACCAACCCAATTAAGGACAAGCTAGCATGACGGAGCTAGCATGGTGGAGCTAGGTCACTCATAAAATATAAAATGTGCATGACATTTATACGAAGCTGGGTGTAGCTACCATGCAGCTAAAATGACTAAGCTAAAGCTTCAATGAAGCTAAAACCCTAATCAAGCTCAAAAATAGAGCTAGGTCATTTTTGAAGTTCCGAAGCTCAGGTAGCTCTCAAATTTTGCACCAAGGCTTTAGAGCTTAATATCTTCCTTTACAAATCATGAGACGGTGATTTAACTCACTATAAGTGAACAAAACTTGATCATAACCATATTAGATCAAATACCGAGCATATCTATATTGCTTACTTTTATGGAAAGCATCCGAACAAGCTCAAGACCGACTTTGTCAATGCTGATATCATCGCATAGGTCTTTCCTCATGATTTCCTTTCCCCTTAAAATCTTAGAATTACTTAGGGCCGATCACATGGGCCGTGCCCCCCGCACACCCTAAGCCCGAGTGATGCTCTTAGTAATCCTCACACTTAACATTTATGATTTCAGACAAATGGATTGATGACTTTTCACAAATCACCAACATTTGGGGGGCATTCCGAGAACTAATTATAATTGCAATCAACACAATCTCATTATTGTTACTAATTTGTTGTACGTAATATATTTGATTCTTGTAACTAATTACTTATACCTAAAATTATTATAACGAGTGAATTCTTGTAACCATAATTGACGATTGGACTTTGAGTTACAAGCAATCATCCACATGAAGCAATCGTCCGCTTGGATGCCTTAGTCCTTCACCTTCGTTCTGATGGCTTTTCTAGGTCAATTCGAGGCGAGTGGAGGCCGGATTTGGAGTAGAGAAGGTGGAATCGAAGTGGAGGAGGGAAGAGTGACGGTAAGGGGGAATTAATATAATTTGAATTAAATCTTAAGTTTTAGAGAAAAACCATCGAAGAAGAAGCAAGTGAGTTGGGGTTTATTTGCAGTTTAACGTGTAAGCAGTTAGTTTCAACTGGAAACCAAAAGCAAAACGACATGCCACCTATTGGAACCGACTGGACAAGAGTTATGGGAGAAACAGATTCACCATCGACTTCGGATAGAAAATGGGTAAGTTTGATTTCGATAAAAAAAAAATCAGAGAGAGAGAGCAAGAGAAAGTCTGCAGAGGAGAGAGAGGACAGGGGGGAGAGAGAGAGAGAGAGAGAGAGAGAGGAGTGAAAAAGAAAAGTAAAGTTGCAGAGGAGAGAGAGATTAGGGAGGATAGAACACAGAGAGAGAAAAGTAAAAGAAAGTCTACAGTGGAGAGAGAAAACCTGCAGAGGAGAGAGAGAGTGTGTGTGTGAAAAAGAAAAGTAAAGTTGCAGAGGAGAGAGAGAGAGAGAGAAATCAGTGAGGATAGGACAGAGAGAGATGGAAGAGTCATCTCTCCTATGCAACTTTACTGTTGCTGTTTCACTTTGAAGAAGAAGCAATTGGGTGAGGGTTTATTTGCAGGTTGACATGTAAGCAGTTAGTTTTAACTGAACACCCAAAACAAAACGACATGACACATATTGGAATCGACTGGACATGAGTTATTTGAGAAACAGATTCACCATTGACTTCAGATAGAAAATGGGTAAATTTGCTTCAGATTTGAGGGAGACACATCTCGCATAACCTTTATCGAAAGCAAACTTGCCCATTTTCTATCCGAAGTCGATGGAGAATCTGTTTCTCCGATTAATCTTGTCCAGTCGATTCCAATATGTGTCATGTCGTTTTGCTTTGGGTGTCCAGTTAAAACTAACTGCTTACACGTCAACCTACAAATAAATCCCCGCCCAATTGCTTCTTCTTCGAAGTGAAACGACAACAACAAAGTTGCAGAGGAGAGAGGACTCTACCATCTCTCTCTCTGTCCTATCCTCACTAATCTCTCTCTCTCATCTGCAACTTTACTTTTCTTTTTTCACTCACCTCTCTCCCTCTCTCTCTCTGTCCATTGCTTTTTCTGTCTCTCTCTGTCTCCCTCCTCTGCAGATGGGACTTGCTTTCCCCCCCCCTCTCTCTCTCCCCCCTTATTTTTCTCACCCTCTCTGCCTCTCTCCTATGAGGTGTCACACATTGGAAGGTTGCACCCCCCTCCCTTACCTGCTACAGGCTCCAAGGGTTGCCCAATTATCCGGTTTCACCCAATTAAAAACCGGGTTGGGTTAACCTTGCAATACTTTCGATTTTTTGGGTTACTTTGTGAATTTCCCTCATATATTAATATTGTAAAAATATTTAAAATATAAATAAATAAAATTATTTTACCAGCTCCATGAGATCTAAAGACTAAAGGGTTGTAATCCTATTGTTGTTGATTTCTATGTGAAAAATGTATTAGCTCCCTGTTATAGGGATCCCACTTGCCAGACGCATATACAGAGTACTATACTATATTTTCTTGGTGCAAAATCGCATCATATTAAAAACTTACTTGATTTGAGAGACTTTAAATCAATGACTCATTTTTATAACGATTTGAAAGTTAACTAAGTTTGATTTTTAAATTTTTAACAATTTTTACATTAATAGTATAACTAAAATAGTTATGAACAACTAAATAAAATATAAATAATTTGATGGATATATAAGTTTTAAGGTGTATATACCTATTAATCAAGTTTAACTGGGTATATACCCGATGTGGCCTTAAAAGAATGGTTTAATTTAGTGGATATCCAAAAATATTATCATAATTAAGTAAATGTCCACTTTTTAAATAAATTAAGTAAATGTCATTTTTTGACATTTTTACCTTTTCTTTCCCATCCCTAACCCTCCCTCCTTCCTTTTTAACCATTTTTAGTTTTGACATTGACTAGTCAACATTGACCATTTCGGTCAATGCCTACATTTGATGACAATTTTTCTGGTGACAATTGATCATATTTTTCTAATGACAGTTGTTTCGGTGACATTTTTTTTTTCTAGTGACAGTTAGGGAAAATTTGTTCCTGGTGATAATTTTTTTGTGAATAGTTGATTTTCTTTTGGTGACAATAGCCAATATCACTTTTTCCCTGTGATAGATGATTTTTTGTCACTAATTATTTTCATAAAATAGTGTCACCACCCAAATATTGACAAGAATAACATGTATAAAACTATAAATGAAATGTCACCAAATCAAAATGGTAATGATCTCATTTACAACAACCATTTAATGATCATATATAACCAATTATAGAACAATGTCACCAAAAATTGTCATTAAAATAATCTCAATGACTGTCACAAAAAATTGTCATCAAAATGATCTCAGTGACTGTCACCAAATATTGTCATCAAAATATTTTCACCAACTATTATCATCAAATAGTGCCATCAACCTATTTTCACCAACTACAAAACATTGTTACCAAACTAAAATGTGTATACAGTACTAATGTCATCACCTTTGTCATCTAATATTAACTCACTTTTGCTACCAAACTGAAACCCTAAAACTAGGGGAGCATAGACCCTAGAGAGGCTAAAGCTAAGCAAATGAAAATTGAGTGTACATAATTCCACACCATTTCATCACCCGAAAACTGATTTATCACCAAGATATTCTCATCAACCCGTATTTATCACCAATATATTATCACCAACTCGTATTTCCAAAATCTGACCATTAACTGACTCTCTATGAAAATTGTCACCAAGGTGCCATCTCCATAAGAAATGTTATCATCATATTATATATCACTAAAATATTATCACTCACTGAAGTTTTAAAAGTTTGAATATTTTCTCTGCCCAAAAAATTGTTACCAAAATAGTATGTTTTATGACATATTTGTCACAAAAGTCGTGTAACCACAAAAAACTGTCACCGACACACTATATATCAGCAAGATATTGTCATCAACTCATATTTTCAAAATTTGACAGATGACTATATCAAAAATTTGTCACCATGACACAATTTCAACAAAAAAAAAATGTCATCATGATAACTTACCCTAAAAAAACAATCACCGTCACACTACTATTATCAATATAATGTCACTGACCAATATTTTCGAAATTTGACCATTGACACTCTACAAATAACTGTCACCGGGATAATAACTTAATTGTCATCACCTCTGTCACCTGATATTTGTCATCAATGGTTTCACCAAACTAAAACACTATATCACTAAACAACTATACATAATGTCACCATAAAGTCATAAACATAGATGATAAACTGTCACCAATCTAAAAAACAACAACAAAATAACCATATAAATCTATCATAAATTAAAAATGAGTGGGATTTAATCGGTTGTCACCAACCCTAAAATTGAATAACAACTATGACTTAATAAGGACCAAAATTTAGTAGTGTGGCCACCTGTAATCTAATCTAATACATATATATACCTGCAAATCAAATACACGTGAAACCGGATGAGTAGGAACCTCATCGTGAATCTGATGGAAGTTGTCATTCATGGTGTAGCTTGAAGGAGTGATGCGCCATTTGATAAATATATAAGTTTTGAGACTGGGTAATAAAGTGGATTTTTTTTTTCGGCATATATAGTTCGTCGTTTGCCCTCAATACTTTTGATTCCACTCACGTTTGTCGGACAATAAAGTCATGACAAGATCAAAAGTGGAATTGATTATTCATCAACTTTTATTCAATGGCTGAGAATTGAAGTATGCATTAATTATTGAGTGTACATACAAATTAGCCCACTGTTAAACATCTGCTCCCAAATTTCATTACCAACCCTTCAGATCTGATCCATCTCCAGCCATACAATGTTCAGCCTTGCTTCCAAGCTCCTCTCCACCATTGCAACCCCTGCCTTTGAGAAGGCATATGAAAAGGGCTGTTCCATTTGGGAGGCAAAGGATGAGCTCCGTAAGCTTCAGAAGAGCATCCAGAACGATCAAAGCCGTGCTTCTTGATGCTGAGAAGAAGCAAGAAACCTCTGCTGCTGTCAAGGATTGGGTAGAGAGGCTCAAGGACGTGTTGTACGATGCTGATGATCTCTTCGATGAGGTTGTCACCGATGAGATGCTTAAGCAGCAGATAATCAAGGAAGACAAGCTCTTTAAAAAGGTACGAGCTTCTTGCTCAAAATTAAACCCAATTGTATCCAGAAACTCTATTGCAAATAAAGTTAAGGATATCAGGAAGAGGTTACTTGAGATCTCTACTGATATGGCTGGTTTTGATTTTGTGATTCGTCAACATGAGGAACCAATAAGCGGTGCAAGGCAAGGACGAGATCCAGGGTCTTTTGTAGACTCCAAGGATGTCATTGGTAGAGATGAAGACAAGAAAGTCATTTTTGAATTCCTCTTGGATGATAAGTCAAATCAAGATGTTTCGGTTATTGCAATAGTTGGGATAGGGGGTATGAGGAAAACGACACTTGCCCAGCTAGTTTACAATGATGAGGAGGTTAAGAAGAATTTTGAAAGAAGGTGGTTTGCGTGCATTTCTGATATATCTGATGATAAAGAAGTCATTGGGGAAGTCTTTCAATCTATATGTAAGAAAAAGTATGGTGATTTCACTCTCAGCCAGCTACAGTCCGAAATTATGGAGTCGGTCAAGGGTGTGAAATTTTTGCTCGTGCTAGATGATGCGTGGGATGATGATCATGGTAGGTGGATAAAGTGAATGAGTTTGTTAAATGGCGGGGCAAAGGGAAGCAAGATAATTGTCACTACAAGATCCCGATCGGTTGTAAGGGCTGTGGGTGCACTAGAACCTCATGAGTTAAAGGGGTTATCAGAGAATGAGTCTTGGGATCTTTTCAAAAGAATAGCCTTTACTCTAGAACAAGAGAAAGACCCGATGTGGGTTGAACTCGGAAGAGAGATTGTGAAGAAGTGTGCAAATGTTCCTCTAGCCATAAGGAGTGTAGACAGCCTTCTTTACACAAAAGATACGATCGAAGAATGGAAGTTGTTTATAGATATTGAGCTGTCAAAAGTAGAGTTGAGTGGTGCCGATTCAGTTATGCAGACACTAAAGTTGAGCTATGACCACCTACCAGTTAACTTGAAGCCTTGCTTTGCTTATTGTTCCTTGTTTCCAAAAGATCATCGTTTTGACATGGATGACTTAATATGTCTTTGGATTGCACAGGGATACATTAAGCCCATTCATGAACCGGAGACAGTTGAGCAGATGGGTTACTCATACTTCATGGGCTTGCACAGGAGGTCTTTTTTTGAAAAGCAGGAAACCTATGGGCTTAGAAAAGAATACAAAATGCATGATTTAATTCATGATCTAGCGCAATGTGTAGCAGGAGAGGAAATTATCACGCTAACCAAGCCAACCACTCAGTTGAACAAGAGGGCACGACATGTTAGTATTGGTCCTGACGTAGACACTTCACATTTCTTAGATACCAACCGACTACGTTCATTATTATTTTTAGCCCCGCGGCTGGTTGAGGGTGAAGATCGACAATTCACATACAGAAAGTGTTTGCGAGCATTGAGTTTGTCAAGGTTGAGAATTCACACTGTTTCGAGCTGTATTGGCGAGTTAAAACACTTGAGATATCTTAACCTGTCCTATAACCCGTTCGAAAGTCTTCCTGATTTCTTGACGAATCTATTGAATTTGCTTACACTTGACATCAGAGAGTGTTATAGACTGAAGGCGTTACCTGATAGTTTCAGAAAATTGATCAATCTGAGGCATTTGAATATAGACGGATGTTGGGAGTTGACGCATATGCCACCCGGGATGGGGGAGCTGACTTGTTTACAGAAGTTGAGTGATTTTAAGGTGGGGAAAGCTATTGAGGGGGTTCAAACAAGTGGGCTTGATCAGCTGCCTGGATTGCACCTAAAAGGGTGTTTGGACATTCGTTTTGTTAAGGCCATAGACAATTGGGATGGAGATGAATGCTGGAAGCTACCTGTATCCTTGGAATCTCTAGGCATATATAATTACCCGGGCAAGAGAATACCACATTGGTCCTATAATAGGGAAAATCCGAGTTTATCCCAAATAACAAATAGAAACGATATTAGTTATTTTGTGGTATCCAAATCAATTCAAACATTAATCACGCATTAATGAGGTAACCGTTGCAATTCCTTTAATTAATGCATTGACCGTTACTTTTATGAACGATTATAAATACGAGAAGGAAATTCTTATATTGGGGGGACTGACTTGAGCGTCGGAGGGTTCTCCGGGGAGACAAGCCCCGCCCCGACCTCGTTCGTCCTTGTTTTGCAGGCTAGGGTTCGGATTGAGAGGGTGATGAAGATCGATCTCCTTCAACAGCTATGGTGCAGATTTTATGCATTACATTTGGCGCCGTCTGTGGGAATTCGATCAAAAAGTCATGAGATCGGATCTCCCAATCTAAAAAAGAAAAAGAAAAAAAAACACTGATCGGTGATGGGAAGAGCAGAGTGCGCCGCCGTGCTGAGGAGGGAGAGACAAATCAAGGCCTGAGGCGGCTCCAATCGCCTTCTCCAGCAACGCTGTGAGAGAGCAAGGCGGCGCGGAGAGCCACTGTCGGCGGTGGGACTGGAATGGGTGCTGTGTTGCCGACGATAGAACAGGACCAAGCCTCCCGTTGTCTTCACCGATCGCGAGTCAAAAAAAAGAAGGGGAAATGGGGAAGTGAGTCCACTCCCGCTCGCCGATTGCTGTCTCCAAGACGGCCAAGTCCCCGATCCGGCTGGGGATCGACATCGGAGGGGACACGAGGACGCTCGCGGCGCAGTTGAAGGAGCACAACGTGATGATCTTGAAGACGACGATGAATCTCGGCGCACCGTACATCGAGGTGGCTGCGCTGCGGGGGATGATACCGCTCCACAGCGGCTTCCGGTGTATGACAACGTCGTCGATCTGGTCCGGTGAGAGCGTGTCGTGAACAGGGGGATCCCGTTGCCGGCGATGGATCCTATTTGACGTGGATAGGGTTTTGAGAGATCATCCGCAACGCCTGCCACCGCCTCATCATCGGTGCCGTCACGTCTCCCTCGCCGGAGAAGCCGAAGAGCGTCGTCAAGAGCGGAGCAGCTTGTTCCCACTCCGGTGCCGAGGTCGCACTCTCGGCCGCCTGCCACGAGACCTTCTTAGGTTTTCGTCGTCGACTTCACAGCCCTCCATGGGAGTCGATTTGAATGATGGTGTCGAGCAGTTGAAGTGATCAATCAATCTCAGACACTTCAATCTCGCAGCGTCGGACCTTGAATCCATTCTGGTTCAGGTAAGTGCAGGTATGAAACATGTAATCGGCTTTCTCATTTGATTTGAAAACTATGATTAAATGCTGCAATTTGAAACCTAATGATTTGGTGTCCAATTCGATCGGCGTGGTGATCGGTCAATTTGTTGTTTATTTGAGGAGCTCGAAGAATTTGCCTTTGTGCTTTAAATTATATATGAATTATTCCATTTTGAAATGCTAAATTTTGCGGCTACTGGTGTTTTGTTCAGAGGTCCATCTTTTGAAAATAAGGATGGCTGTCAATACAAGTCTTCAATGTCCATATATGCTAGATTATGTGTCTTTGGTCACTTACGTACTCTTAATTGAAATTAGGCTCCTAGTACACTTGAGTATTGCTAGTCTACCCTACTATTATTCATTCGATTCTTTGCGATTTTACCTTACAAGACATGATGGGTTGGAATTGAGTTGATCGAGTTCTTATTCTTGTTGTTTCGATAGTCGGATGTGCTTTGTTTTCGTTTGCTTCGCTTGTGTTGTACTCTTGAATAGATATTGATAAAGGGGTATGAGCAACAAACATCGAATGTACTCCTCGAGGGAAGCATGAGCACAAGTCTCACAATCGGAGCAAGGTTCAATGCTACCAAGTACGTTGGAGCAACCAAAATGATTTGAGGCATCAAGAGCTATACAAAGACAAAAAAAGTACTGCTGGTCCAACGACTGTAGATGTCATGAAACGACGTCTTCAAAGCTACAACAATTGTTCAAAAAAGTGAAGAAATCGCCACTTACGGCCACCGGAAATCGCCACTTATGGCCACCGGAAATAGAAATCGCCACTTATGGCCACCGGAAATCGCCACTTATGGCCACCGGAAATAGAAATCGCCACTTATGGCCACCGGAAATCGCCACTTATGGCCACCTGAAACAGAAATCGCCACTTACGGCCACCGGAAATCGCCACTTATGGCCACCGGAAACAGAAATCGCCACTTACGGCCACCGGAAATCGCCACTTACGGCCACCGGAAATAGAAATCGCCACTTACGGCCACCGGAAATCGCCACTTACGGCCACCGGAAATAGAAATCGCCACTTATGGCCACCGGAAATCGCCACTTACGGCCACCGGAAATCGCCAGTTACGGCCACCGAAAAAAGAAATCGCCAATTATGGCCACCGGAAATCGCCATTTACGGTCAATAGCCACTTAAGGCCAAAACAACCGCTCAAAGCGAATAAGTCGCCATTTACGGCCAATAAATCAGAAGTCTTGTCGGCTTTCCTCATCATTGATACATGATGAAGAAACCCGAGGGGCAATTGTAATAGGGAAAATCCGAGTTTATCCCAAATAACAAATAGAAACGACATTAGTTATTTTGTGGTATCCAAATCAATTCAAACATTAATCACGCATTAATGAGGTAACCGTTGCAATTCCTTTAATTAATGCATTGACCGTTACTTTTATGAACGATTATAAATACGAGAAGGAAATTCTTATATTGGGGGGACTGACTTGAGCGTCGGAGGGTTCTCCGGGGAGACAAGCCCCGCCCCGACCTCATTCGTCCTTGTTTTGCAGGCTAGGGTTCGGATTGAGAGGGTGATGAAGATCGATCTCCTTCAACAGCTATGGTGCAGATTTTATGCATTACATACCTCATCCCATTGCAAAGCTTATTGGCAGCAGGTAACTCCTCTATCGATCCAACTCAATTTAGGGAATATTCCAGGTATGATAAATGAACATGGTGAACTGGTGAAGTACTGTCTTTCGATCAGGGAGGAGAACTGGCTATGCCAAGCATTAATGCACTAGATTGCCTCTTTCGATTCTGAAATTGTGTTTCATTTGAACATTAAGAGTGATATGAATTGAATGGATTTGTTTTTGTGTTTATACCAAATACTTAATGTAATGCACTTTGGAACGCCTCCTATTCCATGGCAGCATAGATTCCGAATAGCTGCAGAAATAGCCACCGGCCTACTCTTCTTGCACCAAACGAAACCTGAGCCATTGGTCCATCGTGACCTCAAGCCAGCCAACATCCTTCTTGACCGAAACTTGGTGAGTAAGATAAGTGATGTCGGATTGGCTAGACTCGTTCCTCCAAAGGTAGCTGATACTGTGACCCAGTATCGAATGACATCAACTGCCGGAACCTTTTGCTACATAGATCCCGAGTATCAACAAACCGGAATGCTTGTGCAGGACATCTATGGGCAGAAGTCTTGAAAGAATCTTGATTGATCATAACTTGTTCTTCCAACATTGGATGTGGCATGTGATGTGATTGTGAAGGCTCCATTGAACCTGAATGTGGTAGTAAGCTTGTACATTAACACTGAAAAGAAAGAGAGGATTGTAATTTGCTTACTATGTGTACATAGGAGAAGACATAGATATAGATACTAACCAAGTAGGTTGGTTCATTTGTAGTTGCAAAGAACAAATTCTTGCCCTCTAACTTACTTTTATGGAGAATTTGTAATTTTTAAGTGTGTACATTGATAAATAAAAATGGGAAATTTGCAAAAAACAAAAAAACATGGGTTTTCACTTAATCACCCCTTAAATTCAAAATTATAAAAAATCACCCTTTAAATGGTCTCTATTTAGAACTCACCACCCCTTCATTTATTTTCGTTAATTTATTATTAAATATATTATATTTTAATATTTTTCAACTTAAGTTTGATTATAAATATATTCAAATTTTGAATTTAACGGCTTGGTTATATTTTAGGGATCATTTCATTTATTAAAATAAAAACAATAATAAACCTAGCCTAGAATTATTATCTTAATTTATGTTTGAAAATGTTTATAAAATTTTAAAATATTATGGAAATTACTATTTTATTTATAATTTGGGTTATTTACTACCATTCACTCTAATTTCTATTTATAAAGTTAAAAATAACATCAAAATTATAATTTATTTATAGTTTAAATATTTTTGTTCAATAATTAAACTTTATTAAATATTCAAAAAGGTCTATAATTATATTTAAGTCATACGATTAATGGATAACCTTATTTTGTTTCAAATTTGGGGAAATTTAAAGAAAAAAGTTGTCTATAAAAAATAAAATGGATTAAACTTATATTTTAAATTAAAAAATATTAACTTTTTTAAAAGATAACTTTTTGACATAAAAAAACTTTATATATTTATAAAATGGATTAAACTTATATGAGGGAATTCACATGGCTTTTACCGCAATTTTTTGAAAATTAGTTTATCGATTAATTGTATAACTGAAATATATTTATAGAGCTTTTTGAATTTTTTTTCTAAGAGAATTATTGAACAAAAATATTTAAAATATAATTAATATTGTAAAAATATTTAAAATATAAATAAATAAAGTTATTTTACCAACTCCATAAGATCTAAAGATCAAAGGGTTGTAATCCTATTGTTGCTGATTGTTATGTGAAAAATGTATTAGCTCCATGTTACAGGCGCAGAGTCTATACTATGGAGTATTATATTTTCTTTGTGCAAAATCGCATCATATTAAAAACTTACTTGATTTGAGAGACTTTAAAATCAATGACTCATTTTTATAACTATTTGAAAGTTAACTAAGTCTGATATTTAAAATTTTAACAATTTTTACATTAATAGTATAACTAAAATAGATATGAACAACTAAATAAAATATAAATAATTTGATAGATATATATATAAGTTTTAATGTGTATATACCTACTAATCAAGTTTAACTCCTTATAAAACGTATTAAAAATTAATTGAAATGTTAATATTTTATATACTACGTAGAATTTAACTCCTTATAAAAAAATCAAATCACGTATATATATTTTGAGACTGGGTTATAAAGTGGAATTGATTCCACTCACGTTTGTCGGACAATAAAGCCATGACAAGAGCAAAAGTGGAATTGATTATTCATCAACTTTTTTTCAATGGCTGAGAATTGAAGTATGCATTATTGAGTGTACATACAAATCAGCCCAACTGTTAAAACTTCATCTGCTCTCGAATTGCATTACCACCAAAACAAAACACTTCTCCTTTGTCCAACACCTTCAGATCTGATCCATCTCCGGCCATAGCATGTTCACCCTTGCTTCCAAGCTCCTCTCCACTATTGCAACCCCTGCCTTTGAGAAGGCCTATGAAAAGGGTTGTTCCATCTGGGATGCAAAAGATGAGCTCCGTAAGCTTCAGAAGAGCATCCAGACGATCAGAGCCGTGCTTCTTGATGCTGAGAAGAAACAAGAAAGCTCTGCTGCTGTCAAGGATTGGGTTGACAGGCTCAAGGATGTGCTGTACGATGCTGATGATTTCTTCGATGAGGTTGCTACCGATGAGATGCTTAAGCAGCAGATAATCAAGGATGACAAGCTCCTTAAAAAGGTACGAGCTTCTTGCTCTAAGTTAAACCCGATCGTCTCTAGAAACTCTATTGCAAATAGAGTTAAGGATATCAGGAAGAGGTTACTTGAGATCTCTACTGATATGGCTGGTTTTGATTTTGTGAGTCGTCAACATGAGGAACCGATAAGCGGTGCAAGGCAAGGACGAGATCCAGGGTCTTTTGTAGACTCCAAGGATGTCATTGGTAGAGAAGAAGATAAGAAAGTCATTTTTGAATTTCTCCTGGGTGATAAGTCAAATCAAGATGTTTCAGTTATTGCAATAGTTGGGATAGGGGGTATGGGAAAAACGACACTCGCCCAGCTAGTTTACAATGATGAGGAGGTTAAGAATAATTTTGAAAGAAGGTGGTTTGCGTGCATTTCTGATATATCTGATGATAAAGAAGTCATTGGGGAAGTCTTTCAATCTATATGTAAGAAAAAGTATGGTGATTTTACTCTCAGCCAGCTACAGTCCGAAATTAGGGAGTCGGTCAAGGGTGTGAAGTTTTTGTTTGTGCTAGATGATGTGTGGGATGATGATCATGGTAGATGGTTAAAGCGTTTGAGGTTGTTCAACGGTGGTGCAAAGGGGAGCAAGATAATTGTCACTACAAGATCCCGATCGGTTGCAAGGGCTGTGGGTGCATTAGAACCTCATGAGTTAAAGGGGTTATCAAAGAATGAGTCTTGGGATCTTTTCAAATCAGTAGCCTTTACTCCAGAACAAGAGAAAGACCCGATGTGGGTTGAACTCGGAAGAGAGATTGTGAAGAAGTGTGCAAATGTTCCTCTAGCCATAAGGAGTGTAGGCAGTCTTCTTTACACAAAGGATACCATCGCAGAATGGAAATCGTTTAAAGATATTGAGTTGTCAAAAGTAGAGCTGAGCGGTGATTCAGTTATGCAGACCCTGAAGCTGAGCTATGACCACCTACCAGTCAACTTGAAGCCTTGCTTTGCTTATTGTTCCTTGTTCCCAAAAGATCATGTTTTTGACATGGATGACTTAATATATCCTTGGATTGCGCAAGGATACATTAAGCCCATTCATGAACTGGAGACTGTTGAGCAGGCGGGTTACTCATACTTTATGGAATTGCATAGGAGGTCTTTTTTTGAAAGGATGTTTTTTTTTAGAGGATACAAAATGCATGATTTAATTCATGATCTAGCGCAATGTGTAGCAGGAGAGGAAATTATCGCGCTAACCAAGCCAATCACTCGGTTGAACAAGAGGGCACGGCATGTCAGTATTGGTCCTGACGTAGACACTTCACATTTATTAGATACCAACCGACTACGCTCATTATTATTTTTACCCCGGCAGCTGGTTGTGGATGAAGATCGACAATTCACATACGGAAAGTGTTTGCGAGCATTGAGTTTATCAGGGTTGGGAATTCACACTGTTTCGAGCTGTATTGGCGAGTTAAAACACTTGAGATATCTTAAACTATCTAGGAATCCATTTGAAAGTCTTCCCGATTCCTTGACGAATCTATTGAATTTGCTTACACTGGACATCACATCTTGTGCTAACCTGAAGGCGTTACCTGATAGCTTCAGAAAATTGATCAATCTGAGGCATTTGAATATAGAATTATGTAGTGAGTTGAAGCATATGCCACCAGGGATGGGGGAGCTGACTTGTTTACAGAAGTTGAGGGAGTTTAAGGTAGGGAAAGCTATTGAGGGGGTTCAAAGAAGTGGGCTTGATCAGCTGGCTGGATTGCAGCTGAAAGGACGTTTGGAAATCCGTTTTGAGGACATAGACAATTGGGATGGAGATGAATGCTGGAAGCTACCTGTATCCTTGGAATATCTAAGCATAAATGTTTACCCGGGCAGGAGAATACCACATTGGTCCAATCACCCTTCCTTCATACCTAACCTTTGATTTCTAAAACTGGTCAGATGTCCCAGAGTAAAATATCTCCCACCCTTGAGGTGCCTTCCTAACCTCACGACTCTACATCTTTATGCATTGAAGGAGTTAGAATACATTGAAGAGGAAGAGGTGGACCCCGAATGTACAACGGTAGAAGCAGGTTATATTACTAATAATTCCTTGTTTTTCCCTCGTTTGAAACGACTTACAATCGATTGGTTGCGGAAACTGAAGGGATGGTCGAGGAAGAAAGTAGAGGCCACAACAGCATCATCAGCCAGAAGTGCATCTCCTGATCTGTCTCTCTCCTTCCCTCTTCTTTCTCAACTACGTATTGAATCATGTAAAGAGTTGTCGTCCTTCCCGCTATGTCCATGTGTTCGGAGCCTAGAAATCAGGAATGTGGATTATGAGTTGCTGCAACAATGGGTGTCCACCACGAGTACTAGTAATAGCACTAGTCCATCATCTCTAGAACACTTGTCTATTTCTCGTTGCCAATGGCTAGTGAGTTTTCTGACCGAAGCACTTTCATCTCTCAAAATCCGTTGCATTGATGAATGTTGCCAATGGCTAGTGAGTCTACGATTATCGCCACTTCTCAAAGCTTTAGAAATCCACAACTGCCATGGGCTTACGAGTGTTGAGGTTGAAGCACTTCCATCTCTCGCGTCTCTTGAGATTATAAACTGCCAACAACTGAAGAGTGTCCGCATTGCACGTCTCAATGCCCTCCGGAAATTCAAAATGTGGGGATGCCCAAAAGAGCTGGATTTGTGGGGAACACAACAAGAGAAAAGGTGTGTGGATTGGGATTCCCTCCCCAATCTCATTGAAGTAGTTATTAAAGAGCTTCCATCTCCAGAGGAGCTCCCCGATTGCCTTCGACACCAGCAAACCCTTGGCCACTTAAAAATCCGACAGCCCTTGGTGAGTAAGCGGTGATTAGCTTCTTTGTGATATAGTAGAATACATATCTTCAAAGCCAACAAATATTTGATTTTCATTTCTTGTCGAAGGGTTGAATAAAAAAAGCAATGGAACGAAAGAAAGCTTCAACCCAATAAAAGAAAGCCACATTAATATTCGACACAAGCTAAGAAAGGTATGCCACCAACTAGTTATCTTTAATTGCTTATTTGCTTCGTTCCGGTTAAAGTGCATCAACACTACTAAACAATTATTTTGTATCTGCAGTTCATTTCAATTCAGATTTTGATTTACAAAGTGATTTTTTCATTCAACCATCTTTTCCCAAGGTGGTGAACTGACTGCATGTCAGCTACTCTTCAAATAAAATTATTGAGAAGAGATCATCAAGAGCATATTGACCAAATTAGCTTAATGGAAGCATGTTGAGCAAGATGCATTCCTGCTGCAAAAGCAAAGATTCCCAAAGAAAAGGTTTGATTTCTTTCTCTACAGCTTCTCAAAACTCCATTTAACTATCCTTTGTAAACTATGGAATGTTTGGTGCACTGATTTTTCATCCAACCATCTTTTTCCAAGGTGCTGAGTTGAACTATCAAAAGAGTCGAGAGATCGCCATGACCATAAGACACTGCCTGATTTTCAAGCAAAGGAACTATCAGGTTCAGTCATGACACGCCGTCCCATCTTAGCAAGCATAGCTAGATTGAGCGCCTCCATATCACAGAACCCCTGGTGGATTTGTTGTTAAGCCCTGCATCAATGGATTTATTTTCTTGATTTCCCCCTCTTTTATTTTCCCAGGAACTTGGACGTTTCCTTGGAAGAGCTGAACAGTCACGATCTAGGATGATGCTGGATGCACTATCTAGTGGATCATACAACAAATTAAAGGGTCTTGATTCCAGGAACTGTTGGTAAAGTGAGGTATTGTTGATCTGTTGATGCTGGATATTGAATGTGATGCCCTCCTTGTTGAAATGTTGCAGCACTTGCTCAAATCATATTGAGCTGAGGTATGCTTTCCACATTACTTGAGCATATTTTATGGTTGTCTTTGCAATTTTGTTTTCTACCCTCCAAGTTCCAGCACTGTAATTTTATTATTCAAATCATCACAATGGTTAATTGTTGTCTATCGATCTGTTTGTGATACATCTGCTGTTGTTTCATAATTTAAATGGATTGA
Source organism: Persicaria tinctoria (assembly GCA_037127255.1). Lineage (NCBI taxonomy): Eukaryota > Viridiplantae > Streptophyta > Magnoliopsida > Caryophyllales > Polygonaceae > Persicaria > Persicaria tinctoria. The sequence continues at coordinate 76,601,798 of JBANSL010000013.1, forward strand.
GAAAGGACTGCTCAGAAAGGGTTTCCAACAGAATTTTAATTTTAAGTTGTTCCCTGCCTTTTCAGACTTAGAAGAGTTTGTAAACAAGATTTGCATCTTCTGAAGTCAAAGGGAAAGCAAAAAAAGATGGGGAACAAAGATGTCGTCATCTCCTGAAGTTTCAGTTAAGCCGTTATGGATCATAAGATCCCATTACCTCCGGGAGCGATAGGACTTTGCATTTGATGCATATGGAGGAGTCCCTTATGTCGGCGTCTCCGATGGATGCATACTCCGGCAAGACCATCAAACTGGACTTTGGGTGGTGTTTGCCGTGATGCCCAATTGGTAAGTTATTATTTTCTTAACTATTAATCTGACTGAATTTGAGGTCAAATGGTCCGGCAGCTGAACTTTACTGTGAAAGGCCTCTAGGTCTCAAATTCCACCCCATCACACATTCATTGTTCGTCGCGGATGCATATTATGGATTAGTTGAAGTTGGCTCGCAAGGTGGTCGAGGAGTTTCTGTTGCGCATATTGTCGATGGGGACCCGTTCAGATTCCCGAATTCTCTCGACATGATCTACTTTATTGACTCAAGCGCACAATTTGAGCGATGGTAAACTACTCAATCTCGAATAGCTGCTGTAATGTATTGAATGCAATCCAATTGTGTAATTGTTCTAATGCAGGGAGTTTCCGAAATTAATAGATTCTGGAGTACGTACTGGCTAACGGGCCCGAGATCTCACAGAAGCAATTTGCTCCTTACCGTTGGAGGGTGTCCAGACAATCTCACAGAAGCAATTTGCTCTAATGGCAACTTTTGGATTGCTCAAGTGAAACGACCTGGTTCCAGAGGAGACGTGGGCATGCCCATAAAGGTTGATATGGAAGGACACATTTTGGAGCGGCTAGATGTTCAAACTGGAGACTCGATTACCACTGCAAGTGACATCAATGAACATAACGGCCTCCTATATATTGTATCAGATTATTAGATCATAAAGAGTATTTGGGTTTTCCAATTACACACATATAAAGAGGTGAAATTGCCTAAAAATCTTTCTACGGTCGATCTCGAACCAACGACCGAAAATGTAGCTATGTGTAGTGCATTGAACAAGTGTTTTTCGGGATTGAGAGCAACCAAAACAGTAATCGACTTAGCTTGATTGCAAGTTGACACTTGGAAATTTTCGGACAAGGGCGGTCACTTGATGATGCAGGGTCTGTTAGTGCTACTACGCAACTTGGATTTCGTTGCCTGGGATTTCGTGGTTGCGTTTGGATTCAGGGCATACATCTTCACTGCAAATAGTTCTCCAGGAAACCCTTTTTGATCCTGAAACCAAATAATCCCATTGATCAGAATAGGTACCAGGGAGACGTTTGTTTCTCGTCAATCACATCACTCGCTGAGGTACAAATTCATCTAAAGCGTCAATCAATATTCGCAAACGGGAAGCTTAAAAAAGGCATGCCTGGACAGAAACTTGTCAAGCATAAACCTTCAAGCAACTTTGTATATTTTTCATAACCCATTAATTATGCAAGAGAATTGATTAAAGCTATGATTAATACGAACTACAAGTCAGTCAATTTACATGGGTGATTAAACAAACAAAGGCAGTTGAGTTTCAGTGTAATAGAGGAGAGGATACCTTCATTTTGTAAAGATGCAGTCCACACTGCTTGAAGAGCTCTTTGAAGTAAGAGTCAGACCTAGCTACACTTCTATCTTCTTTGTCAAGGACAAACCCTGGTTTGATTAGATTAGAATGTACCCCATCAGCTCTTCCTTTTCGTAACAAACTTGCTTGCATTTCGCATTTTCACAAAGCTGATGTAAGCTTTGTATAACAGAAAAATTTACAGAAACTGATGTGATAAAAAGTCTCAAGCAGATGATAGACAGCAATGTTTCAAAGCCTATGAAATTAAGTGTTCATACAGGAAAAATAGCATCTGATGATGCGTAATTAAGCTAAATCAACAAAGACACAAACAAGAGCAACTTGACAAGAAACTCAAACATTATGATTGAAGAGACAGTGGCGGATCTAGTGAATAAAAGTTAGGTGAGCGAAACTATTGAAGTTAAAACTTAAAAAGAGAGCAAAATTTTGCCAAGCCAAAATACAATTCTCATAGTATTTCATCCAAAACCCAAAAAAGATCGATTTAATAACAAGAGCTACTTGATATTTACTATCACAACAGGGTCGAGCAGTCCTAATCAATACCAACCTCTCCGCTAAACCTCTGTATACAATGCAGAATTTTATGCTACCCGCCTCTATTCACAAGGAACTTGATCAGATCAATAGACAATTCTTTTGGAATAAAGATCTTCAATACCGGCCTCTTATTAGTTGGGATAGAATATGTAGACCAAAAAAGTGTGGAGGATTAGGGATCAGGAAATCTAAAGAAATGAATGAAGCTCTTCAGATGAAACTATTGTAGAAAATTCTGGCTGAACCAGACAATGTTTGGGTCCAATTAATGAAATATAAGTACCTACGCTCTTCTAACATCCTAGAATACAAGAGAAATGGGAACTCCTCCTGGCAATGGGCCAAGCTCACTACCCTTATTACTAAGTTTAAAACGGGTCTTATCTGGTCAGTAGGAAATGGGAAATCTATCAAATTCTGGAAGGATAACTGGATATCTACCTCCTCCCTGCAAGCTAGGGATGACTGCCCGCAGATTGGAAATATTGATGACACCATCAGTGATTATATCATGGGTGGGAGATGGTGGAAGGAAAAACTAAACACTGTCCTACCGGACAGCATAGTGCAAGAAATTCTGGACATTCCTCTTCCTATATCCGTTTTTGAGGATCGACTATACTGGTGGCCGGATCGGACGGGTTGGTTTACAACGTCTAGTGCGTATAAACTGATTACTTCCCAATCTTCGCTGCCCTCAGACGATAATGCATGGATATGGAAATTGGACATCCCACCGAAGATCAAAAACTTTCTTTGGAAAGTATGCCAGAATGGTCTTCCAACTTCTTCCAGATTAGCAGCTCGAGGGACTCCTGTGCCCCCTACCTGTAGTTTGTGTAATTGCGCGGCTGAAGATGATGTGCACTTGCTGTTTGAATGTGGCTATGTGCATTCGCTACTCAATTTCCCTCCTACCGTGAAGACGACAATATCCAATATGATTACTGTCTCTCGAGACATACAACCTATTTTTTCGGTCATTGGGAACTACCTCACTTCTGATGCGAAGGCAGAACTTGCTTTTGTTTGGTGGTCAGTGTGGTACTCTCGAAATCAATTTGTGTTTCGACAAGTTCCCTTCCCCGTTAAAGACGGTCTAGTCCGCATTATTAAAACTCATAGGGAAAACTGGAGAAGATCATCTCTAATAGACGAGGGTCTTGAAGAGGTCCCCCCCTCACATACTCAAAGATCTAACCACCCAAAGGTCAAACATAAGGCCGCAAGGATTAAATGGCTTAAACCACCAATGGGCACCTTCAAACTAAACTTCGATGGATCCACGCTAACAAACTCTGTTAGCTCGGCTGGTGCCATTATCAGGGATTGGGAGGGCAGGCCAATCTGTATAGGCTACAGCAAGCTGGGAAAGCAAAATCACATTAACGCAGAAGCTCTCGCTCTAAAACTGGGAATCCAAAATGCTATCTATCTCATAATTGACAAGCTACATATTGAAGGCGATTCTAGTATAATCATTAATCACCTACTTCAAACAACGAAATGTCCTTGGGAAATCGAACTGATAATGTCAGATGTTAAAAGCCTTTTATCGACTTTGAAAGAAGTATCTTTCTTTCATATTCCCCGCATGGGCAATAGAGTGGCTGATAAGGTTGCACATCTTAGCCACTCTGCCCGGGGGTCGATATTCACAACAATCTTGGTCTCTTAGACCTCATCCGTAAGGATGCTATCGGGTAGAACTGACTCGCCCGAATTCTTTCCTAATAAAAAAAAAGAAAAAAAAAGAGCTACTTGATATTTATAATAATAAATAATTTCATTACAAATTCAATCGTTTAGATTTCGGATGATCGGACATCCTATTGAATAAAAAGTTATGAAAAATTATTATATAAAAGAAATAAATTATACAAATTCATTCTAAAAAATTGTATTACAATAGATTACTATGAATTGTGTTACTGTAAAAGCAATAGACGACATAAAAATCAATAATTCAAGTTTCTACAGTCAATAGTCAGAAACCCTGATTCCCAAATTTAATAATGATAAAAGAATACTACTGTATTATATTAAGAGGAGGATCAATGAACAAAAAAAAAAGACATTAAGAGGAGAGCCAAGAAGGACATACCCGATTGTTGAAGAAAAACAATACTCGAATTTAGAAATTGGGTATTTGTATAGTCGTGTTAGTCAGTTGGCGTTGTCAACTTGTCAATTCTAAATTTCTAATCGATGGTGGGTTTGTGAAGAAAGGGTTTTATTTTAAGTTTTTTTTATCACTAAACAATTAGACCTACAAAAAAATTAGTGCAGGCTATAGGTGAGTGGGTTTGTGACTTTGTGTACGTGTAGATTGTAAAAGAATTTGGGAGTGATTTGGGCTTGCAACTTTTGGACCCAACATAATTTAATTTTCCATCGTGATTTTATTTTAGCCCAGCAAAAAATAATTTTATAGCTATAAATGTGAACTTTGATCCTGCAATTGCTGAGTTAGCCTACTAAAGCATCCGCCCCTGCGAAGAGATCAACATCCTCACACCTCTTTAATCATAAAAATGAATTTTGAAAGTCACAAGGGCATGAATACAAAAACTACATAATCGTCTGACTAAAAAGACACCTTAACCAAAACCTTTACACTACAGGGTTGCCTTGCTATATGACCTTTCGGGACAAGAAGGATGACCAGAGTGGTCTCTTTTAAGATTAACATTATAAAAAATTCTTCAACACTTCATTTGGTAAAAGTTCAGTTCTTCATTCGTAACTATTGGGTGTTAAGAGTATTCCGTTCACCGTGGTTATACACATATTTTGTAACATCATCTTTTCTATACTTAATTAAGAGAAGCAAAAATAGAAATGGAGAACAGTTGGTTGCAATAATATAAATAAATACATAAAAAGGTGAAGTGCGGAATAGGCAGAAAAAGAGCACGCAAATACTCTATAAGGGGGGGTTGGATAGAATATGGAAACTTTTCGCAAACCAGAAAGGTAAGACCTTATCGGAGAAGAGAAGAGTGATTAGTAACGTGAGCAAGTAAGCAAAGGGCAATAATAAAAGCAAGCAAGAAAGTAAAGCACACGATACTTGTTAACGAGGTTCGGCCCAACCGCCTACGTCCCCACCTAGGGTTATCCAACCCGTAGGATTCAACACACTTTATTTCACTTTGCCTTATGAGTCCTAGATACAACCTCTAGAAGACTTACACACTTCTATAATTCCTTACTATCTAGCAACCCAAACTCTCTAGTGAAACAAAGCAACTAAGGATACCGAAGTACCCTATACTTTTGGGTAAAGAAACCCTTAGTATAACCTAGATGAATTGTACTATAAAGCGTAATGAAACCTCACACACACTCAAAGTAAATACAAACTCTTGTGCAAGACATCTATGGGCAGAAGTCTTGAAAGAATCTTGATTGATCATAACTTGTTCTTCCAACATTGGATGTGGCATGTGATGTGATTGTGAAGGCTCCATTGAATTTGAATGTGGTAGTAAGCTTGTACATTAACACTGAAAAGAAAGAGAGGATTGTAATTTGCTTACTATCACTAGTAGAAAATCGGGATTTTACCCCATAACTTATTATCCCAGATCTCATAATTGTGGGGTATAATGGCAAAACTGACAAGTTATCTTTATTTTTTTTTTATGAAAACAAATATACCCCGGATCATATAAAAAATGTCCGGGTTATATTATATCGGTATATTACTTATACCATATTTTATACCCCGGGCGTTTTTTTTGACAAATATCCGGGGTAAAAGGTTATTCTCATTATTTAATTTTTTTTTAATACAACTGATGCTCGCTTTTTTTTTTTTTTGGTGTAACTGATGCTCGCTTCTTTAATTTTCATTAAAAAAAATCCCTGTAGCGCTTCCTCTTTCTCCTGTAGGTGCACGAGAACAGATCGCCTCTCCAGGGCAGCCGACCTCCATCCTCCATTACTGTGTGCTCCGACCACCGTCCTCCAGCGTGCTCCGACCTCCAGCCTCCATCCTCCATCATCGGCTCCCTCCGTCGCAGATTCCTCACCCGTCGAGACCTCCATTGCTGTCGCATCTTAACCGAAGCTTCTCTTCGCTTCCATCCTCGTCGCCGGCCTCATCTGTGTGAAGGAAACCCCCCATTAACAGCCTCCTCTTCCTGGGTAAACAAAAACCCCTAATTTTCAGATTTTGCAAAACCCTAATTTGTGGCCCTCTTCTTATTCGAATCCTATTTTTCTCATTTCGTTCCCTTCACTCTCATTTTGAAATTTAGGGTTTTCATTTTGATTTGTTCATTCTGTGGCTTAAATTTCCAGTGGTTTTGTTTGTAGTTGGAAGATGAAATAAATCGAGCTAGATGTATCCTTGTTGACGGAGATGCGTCTTTTCTTCCAAAACATCCTCAAGGTTCGTTGCCTATGCCTCCATTGATTTGGATAGTATGTTTAGGTTTACATTGGGATCCAAAAGAAGAGTGATTCATTCGATCAATTTTGGCTTTTTGAATATGTAAGCTGGTTATTGGGAATATCTATTGGCCATATTAATGTCGGAGCTATAGGAAAAAAAAAAGTGCAGTAGAAGGTTAAAGAGGATTACAACAGCTTCAAAATAAAAACCTACTATTGTATTGATTCATCTTGATCTTGGTAATTAAATTATCTCTTGTTTGATCACTGCCTTTTATTCTTTTCCCATAGATACTTGATTTTGATCCATGAATACATTGGGGCTTTGAACTTAGTCGAACCGCCCTGTTTGGTGGTGAGTTTGTTATTTCAAGCTTTAGGCAAGTGTTAACTGGAGTGTTTACCTTGGTACCGTTGCACAACATTTTCTTATGATATGTTCTTTCCTAATTTACCATACTTTTGCAGTTAGCTAATCTTCTCCAATATTTTAATTTGCAGTAGTTGTTGAGTATGTCATAGCCCTTTAATCAACCTTTAATTTGACCAGTCCCAATTCACTTTGTTTACCCATTTAGCTAATAAGTAGATATTAGATATTGTTTTGCTGTTATTTAGTAATTTAGGCAAGGCAAAAGAAGGAAGTAGTATCCTTTTGGATGCATTACTGTCTCATTATTTAGCCATTTATATGTTTGAACTCTGCGTTTCCCCTAATATCATTTTAATATTTTATAACCTCCAAATATTCAAAGCAAATTATATACTACGTACCAGCCAATATAATTTCAAATTATAGATGTAAATGTACTCTGATATGTATAGTTGTTTGTTTCAGATCAACCTTTAAAGCAAATTAGGTGTCGGCATGTATCATATCTCTAATATCTAGTTACTTTATAACGGTCAATTCAAAACAATATATATGCCTATAGTCCGTTACCTACTTGGTGCAAACTTCATAAGAATATAGTAAAACGTATATGATATGTCTTATAATATACACTTTAAAATATTGTATATGAGAAATACTGTAATTTTTTTGGTATATATATACGGTAAACAATATAATTGAGCTATCGGAAACTTGCGAATATTTGTCCAAGCTCAGCAAAGATTTTTAATCCGATGAGTTAGTGTACGGTTCATTTTCCAAAATTAATGGCCTATTGCTTTGATGCACGCCCTGTGAGTTCTAGGAGTCGATCGATTGCATTTTGCCATGTATGTATTGTTACATTTTCCCTCCTTTTATACCCTCTTTGTATTTGGTTTACTTGATGACATTGTCGATCTTTGCTGTAGCCATCCTCCTTTCTTCGAGTGCTAAGGGCCCTGCTCCTGGAGAAATTCAAACCTTCTCTCCTACTCCAGAAGGAGGTATCAATCTTCTCGCTCTTACAATGACAAAACTGGTTAATGGGAATTCATATTTCCTATACAAGCTTAAACAAATTGGTTCCTCTACCAACTCTTAAGTAGATTTTTTTTTACAAAGAAAAGACTCATTTGAATATATCAAGCTATATATGTAGAATCTAAACTTTAATAGGCCTAAACATATATTCTTACAATTTCCTTGTCACGTTTTACGTTTTCATCTTACAATTCGCTTTCCAGCTTGCAGTAAAGAGTTTGGAAATATAGATTAGGTATTTCTTCATTCTTATTTCCCATCATTTTCTATTGATAAATACAAAAGCTTTACAATCTGAAAATTTGATGCCCCGTAAATTTGCTTGACTGGTTAATTAATTTATCTTGTTCAATTGCAGTTTGTTGACAAGTGGGGTAAATGTTGCCTGAAATGCAGACAAATGACCATGTAATACTTAAATCTTTAACTAATAAGCCTTCATCTACTCCAGGTCAGGGAGACCTTGAGGAAACTCGTCAACAAATAAACAATTTTTCCTAAGAAGTGTTTGAGATCAGCAACTTCTTTATATTTTCTTGTGTGCGTTGTTTCAACAACTTAGTATCTTTGATTTATACTGTGGACTCTGAAACATAAGACATAATGTTTCTATTTGTATTTCAATAGTGTATGATAATATGTGCAGGGTTATTCAAAAGGCGGAAACTCTTTGTTTTCACTAGTTCGGTTAAACTAGATGAGTACAGCAGTAGAAAACACTTAAATCCTCTAACTTGGTTGGATCAAAAAGATGAATGGTACGTTTTCCTTTAATTCTATTTCATATTAATGATATCATGTTATTTTCGTAAAATGTAATCTTGAAATAGGTATCTATTTAACAGGTTCTCTGTCTGAGCAAGTGTTGGTAATTCCACTTGGAGCAGTTTATATCGAATTCCAAGTTCTTTGCGTCTATGGTTGTCATTTTGGTGGTTGATCGATATGTTGTATATCATAAATATTATTTAAGATCTTTTGGTAATGTAACGCTGCTAACAACAATTTTGATGGTTGACTGATGTGGTGAAAGTATTTATGTCAGTGTAGCTAATCCGATCATCAACTATTTTTTTTTTAATTTAAAAGGGACTTTATAGCCCGGATATTTATATCTGGGCTATAAAGTCCCTTTTTTTAGTTATGAATTGTGACTATATACCCCGGACATATGAAGGTATATAACCCGGTTATTAGGAGTGGAGGTCAAGGTAATATAGCCCGGATCTTGTAGGAATATAGCCCGGATCTATTAGGTATATACCCCGGGCGTCCCCCTAAATCATTTTTGGGAAAAAAATTAAACAGGCAAATAGCCCGGATATTTGTAATTTTTATCCGGGGTATAAAACTGGCCCCCTTTTTTACCCCAACCTACCTGAAGCCCGGATGGAAATCCTGTCAGATCCGGGGTATAAACTAAAAAACGCCCGGGCTAAAATCCTCTTTTTCTACTAGTGTATGTTGTGTACATAGGAGAAGACATAGATATAGATACTAATCAAGTAGGTTGGTTCATTTGTAGTTCCAAAGAACAAATTCTTGCCCTCTAACTTACTTTTATGGAGAATTTGTAATTTTCAAGTGTGTACATTGATAAACAAAAATGTGAAATTTGCCAAAAAAAAAAAATATGGGTTTTCACTAAACCACCCCTTAAATTCAAAATTACAGAAAACCACCATTTAAATGGTCTCTATTTACAACTCAACACCCCTTCATCTATTTTCGTTAATTTATCATTAAATATATTATATTTTAATATTTTTCAACTCAAATTTGATTATAAATATATTCAAATTTTGAATTTAAGGGCTTGGTTATATTTTAGGGATCATTTTATTTATTTTTAAAAAATAATAATAATAAACAGAGCCTAGAATTATTATCTTAATTTATGTTTGCAAATGTTTATAAAATTTTAAAATATTATGTAAACTACTATTTTATTTATAATATGATTGACCATCATAATTTCTATTTATAAAGTTAAAAATAACATTAAAATTATTATCTATTTATAGTTTAAATATTTTTGTTCAATAATTAAACTTTTTTAAATATTCAAAAAGGTCTATAAGTATATTTAAGTCATACAATTAATGGATAACCTTATTTTGTTTAAAATTTTGGTAAATTTAAAGAAAAAAGTTATCTATAGCAAATAAAATGGATTAAACTCATATTTTAAGTTAAAAAATATTAAATTTTTTAATAGATAACTTTTTTATATAAAAAAACTTTATATATATGAGGGAATTCACATGGCTTTGATCTCAAATTTTTTTTAAATAGTTTATCGATTAATTGTATAACTGAAATATAATTATAGAGCTTTTTGAATTTTTATCGAAGAGAATTATTGAACAAAAATATTTAAAATATAATTAATATTGTAAAAATATTTAAAATATAAATAAATAAAGTTATTTTACCAGCTTCATGAGATCTCACTTGCCAGACGAATAGTCTATACTACGGAGTACTATATTTTCTTTGTGTAAAATCGCATTATATTAAAAACTTACTTTATTTGAGAGACTTTAAATCATTGACTCACTTTTATAACTATTTGAAAGTTAACTAAGTTTGATATTTAAATTTTAACAATTTTTACATTAATATTATAACTAAAATAGTTATGAACAACTAAATAAAATATAAATAATTTGATGGATATATAAGTTTTAAGGTGTATATACCTATTAATCAAGTTTAACTGGGTATATACCCGACGTGGCCTTAAAAAAATGGTTTAATTTAGTGGATGTCCAAAAATATTATCATAATCAAGTAAATGTCCACTTTTTAAATAAATTAAGTAAATGTCAATTTTTGACATTTTTACCCTTTCTTTCCCATCCCTAACCCTCCATCCCTCCCCTTTAACCATTTTTAGTTTTGACATTGACTAGTTAACATTGACCATTTCGGTCAATGTCTACATTTGATGACAATTTTTCTGGTGACAATTGATCATATTTTTCTGGTGACAATTGTTTCGTTGACATTTTTTTTTCTAGTGACAGTTAGGGGAAATTTTTTCTGGTGACAATTTTTTTGTGAATAGTTGATTTTCTTTTGGTAACAAAGTGATAGATGATTTTTTTCCCACTAATTATTGTCATAAAATAGTGTCACCACTCAAATATTGGCAAGAATAATATGTATAAAACTATAAATGAAATGTCACCAAATCAAAATGGTAATGATCTCATTTTCAACAACCCTTTAATGATCATATATAACCAATTATAGAACAATGTCACCAAAAATTGTCATTAAAATAATCTCAATGACTGTCACAAAAAATTGTCATCAAAATGGTCTCAGTGACTGTCACCAAATATTGTCATCAAAATATTTTCACCAACTATTATTATCAAATAGTGTCATCAACCTATTTTCACCAACTACAAAACACTGTCATGCACCAAACTAAAATGTGTATACAGTACTAATGTCATCACCTTTGTCATCTAATATTAACTCACTTTTGTCACGAAACTGAAACCCTAAAACTAAGGGAGCATAGACCCTAGAGAGGCTAAAACTAAGCAAATGAAAATTTAATGTACATAATTCCACACCATTTCATCACCCGAAAACTGATTATCACCAAGATATTGTCATCAACCCGTATTTATCACCAAGATATTATTACCAACTCGTATTTCCAAAATCTGACCATTAACTGACTCTCTATGAAAATTGTCACCAAGGTACCATCTCCATAAGAAATGTCATCATCATATTATATATCACTAAAATATTATCACTTACTGAAGTTTTAAAAGTTTGAATATTTTCTCTGCCAAAAAATTGTTACCAAAATAGTATATTTTATGACATTTTTGTCACAAAAGTCGGGTGACCACAAAAAACTGTCACTGACACACTATATATCACCAAGATATTGTCATCAACTCATATTTTCAAAATTTGACATATGACTATATCAAAAATTTGTCACCATGACACAATTTCAACAAAAAAATTGTCATCATGATAACTTACCCTCAAAAAACAATCACCGTCACACTATTATTATCAATATAATGTCACTGACCAATATTTTCGAATTTTGACCATTGACACTCGACAAATAACTATCACCGGGATAATAACTTTTTTTTTTTTTGGTGTCATCGGGATAATAACTTGTCATCACCTCTATCACCTGATATTTGTCATCATTGGTTTCACCGAACTAAAACACTATACCACTAAACAACTATACATAATGTCACCATAAACATAGATGATAAATTGTCACCAATCTAAAAAAACAACAACAAAATAACCACATAAATCTATCATAAACTAAAAATGAGTGGGATTTAAGCGGTTGTCACCAACTCTAAAATTGAATAACAACTATGACTTAATGAGGACCAAAATTTAGTAGTGTCGCCACCTGTAATCTAATACATATATATACCTCATCGTGAATCTGATGGAAGTTGTCATTCATGGTGTAGCGCCATTTGATAGATATGTAAGTTTTAATGTATTAATTAAGTTTAACTCCTTATAGAACGTGTTAAAAAATCAAATGACATATATTTTGAGACTGGGTAATAAAGTGGATTTTTTTTTCGGCGAGCATTATAAAGTGGAATTGATTCCGCATAGTTTTTCGTTTGCCCTCAATACTTTTGATTCCACTCACGTTTGTCGGACAATAAAGCCATGACAAGATCAAAAGTGGAATTCATTATTCATCAACTTTTTTTCAATGGCTGAGATTGAAGTATGCATTATTGATTGTACATACAAATCAGCCCACTGTTAAACATCTGCTCCCAAATTTCATTACCAATCCCTTCAGATCTGATCCATCTCCAGCCATACAATGTTCAGCCTTGCTTCCAAGCTCCTCTCCACCATTGCAACCCCTGCCTTTGAGAAGGCATATGAAAAGGGCTGTTCCATTTGGGAGGCAAAGGATGAGCTCCGTAAGCTTCAGAAGAGCATCCAGAACGATAAAAGCCGTGCTTCTTGATGCTGAGAAGAAGCAAGAAACCTCTGCTGCTGTCAAGGATTGGGTAGAGAGGCTCAAGGACGTGTTGTACGATGCTGATGATCTCTTCGATGAGGTTGTCACCGATGAGATGCTTAAGCAGCAGATAATCAAGGAAGACAAGCTCTTTAAAAAGGTACGAGCTTCTTGCTCAAAATTAAACCCAATTGTATCCAGAAACTCTATTGCAAATAAAGTTAAGGATATCAGGAAGAGGTTACTTGAGATCTCTACTGATATGGCTGGTTTTGATTTTGTGATTCGTCAACATGAGGAACCAATAAGCGGTGCAAGGCAAGGACGAGATCCAGGGTCTTTTGTAGACTCCAAGGATGTCATTGGTAGAGATGCAGATAAGAAAGTCATTTTTGAATTTCTCCTGAGTGATAAGTCAAATCAAGATATTTCAGTTATTGCAATAGTTGGGATAGGGGGTATGGGAAAAACGACACTCGCCCAGCTAGTTTACAATGATGAGGATGTTAAGAAGAATTTTAAAAGCACGTGGTTTGCGTGCATTTCTGATACATCTAATGATAAAGAAGTCATTGGGGAAGTCTTTCAATCTATATGTAACAAAAAGTATGGTGATTTAACTCTCAGCCAACTACAGTTCGAAATTAGGGAGTCGGTCAAGGGTGTGAAATTTTTGCTCGTGCTAGATGATGTGTGGGATGATGATCATGGTAGGTGGATAAAGCGAATGAGTTTGTTAAATGGTGGTGCGAAAGGAAGCAAGATAATTGTCACTACAAGATCCCAATCGGTTGCAAGGGCTGTGGGTGCATTAGAACCTCATGAGTTAAAGGGGTTATCAGAGAATGAGTCATGGGATCTTTTCAAAAGAATAGCCTTTACTCCAGAACAAGAGAAAGACCCGATGTGGGTTGAACTCGGAAGAGAGATTGTGAAGAAGTGTGCAAATGTTCCTCTAGCCATAAGGAGTGTAGGCAGCCTTCTTTACACGAAAGATACCATCGAAGAATGGAAATTGTTTAAAGATATCGAGCTGTCAAAAGTAGAGATGGGTGGTGATTCAGACCCTAAAGTTGAGCTATGACCACCTACCATTCAACTTGAAGCCTTGCTTTGCTTATTGTTCCGTGTTTCCAAAAGATCATGTTTTTGACATGGATGATTTAATATATCTTTGGATTGCACATGGATACATTAAGCCCATTCATGAAATGCAGACAGTTGAGCAGACAGGCTACTCATATTTCATGGACTTGCGCAGGAGGTCTTTTTTTGAAAAGAAGGAATACTTTCATTTGGAATGGGGAAAAGAATACAAAATGCATGATTTAATTCATGATCTAGCGCAATGTGTAGCAGGAGAGGAAATTATCGCGCTAACCAAGCCAACCATTCAGTTGAACAAGAGGGCACGTCATGTCAGTATTGATCGTTACGTAGATACTTCACATATATTAGATACCAATCGACTACGCTCATTATTATTTTTACCCGGGTGGATTAGGGATGAAGTTCGACAATCCGCATACGGAAAGTGTTTGCGTGCATTGAGATTGTCAGAAATTCATACTGTCTCGAGCTATATTGGCGAGTTAAAACACTTGAGATATCTTAAGCTTTCCCATAACCTGTTTGAAAGTCTTCCCGATTCCTTGACGAATCTATTGAATTTGCTTACACTGGACATCAGTGGGTGTCGACAACTAAAGGCATTACCTGATAGTTTCAGAAAATTGATCAATCTGAGGCATTTGAATATAAAAGGGTGTTGGAAGTTGACGCATATGCCACCAGGGATGGGGGAGCTGACTTGTTTACAGAAGTTGAGTGATTTTAAGGTAGGTAAAGCTATTGAGGGGGTTCAAACAAGTGGGCTTGATGAGTTGGCTGGACTGCAGCTGAGAGGAAATTTGGAAATGAATTTTGATGAGGACATAGACAATTGGGATGGAGATGAATGCTGGAAGCTACCTGTATCCTTGGAAGATCTATGGATAAGTAATTACCCGGGCAGGAGAATACCACATTGGTCCAATCACCCTTCCTTCATACCTAACCTTGCATGTCTATATCTGATCCAATGTCACAAAGTAAAATATCTGCCACCCTTGAGGTGCCTTCCTAATCTCAAGGTTCTATGGCTTCACAAATTGGAGGAGTTAGAATACATTGAAGAGGAAGAGGTGGACCCCGAATGTACAACGGTAGCAGCAGGTTATATTACTAATAATTCCTTGTTTTTCCCTCTTTTGGAGCGACTTGTAATGGTTCAGCTGCCGAAAGTGAAGGGATGGTCGAGGAAGAAAGTGGAGGCCACAACAGCATCATCAGCCAGAAGTGCATCTCCTGATCTGTCTCTCTCCTTCCCTCTTCTTTCTGAACTACGTATTGCAAACTGTGAAGAGTTGTCGTCTTTCCCGCTATGTCCATGTGTTCGGAGGCAAGATATCATTAATGTGGATGATGGGTTGCTGCAACAATGTTTGGCCACCACTAGTACTGGTAATAGCACTAGTCCATCATCTCTAGACGAGTTGACTATTGTTGATTGCCGAGGGGTACTGAGTTTTCTGACCGAATTACTTTCTGATTTTTAATCTTTTGGGCATCCCCACATTTTGAATCTCCGGAGGGCATTGAGACGTGCAATGCGCAGGCTCTTCAGTTGTTGGCAGTCTGTAATCTCAAGAGACGCGAGAGATGGAAGTGCTTCAACCTCAACACTCGTAAGCCCATTGCAATTTCTGATTTCTAAAGCTTTGAGAAGTGGCGATACTCGTAGACTCAAATTCTCCAAGCTCTGAGATTCATCAATGCAACAGATTTTGACTAAAGAGCTTCTCACAAGACCCTTGGCATATTAGAGTAAGCACCATTGTTATCAACCTCCTATGAATTGAATCATTGATCAACATTATTTTTGATGGTTTTGTGTGTGATCATTGACAAGCTTGTATCCCTTTGGTTATAGGGGTCTGAGGTTCATGTGTTGTTTCCGATTCAAGCTATGGTTGATGAGCCAGCGGATGGGTACCCATGGGAAGGATGTTCCCCTTGAAACCCAATTCCTCCCGGTGGAAAGCAAGGATTACACTACAGAAAAGGTGTGTGGATTGGGATTCCCTCCCCGATCTCACTGAAGTAGTTACTAAAGAGCTTCCATCTCCAGAGGAGCTCCCCGATTACCTTCGACAGCAGCAAGCCCTTGGCCAGTTACAAATCCGACAGCCTAATTGGTGAGTAGCAATTCTCTGCAAATGAAACGAAAGAAAGCTTCAAACCAAAGAAAAGGTTTGATTTCTTTCTCTACAGCTACTCAACTCTGGTTAACTATCCTTTGTAAACTATGGAATGTTTGGTGCACTGATTTTTCATCCAACCATCTTTTTCCAAGGGGCTGAGTTGAACTATCAAAAGAGTCGAGGGGC
The DNA here is from genome assembly GCA_037127255.1 of Persicaria tinctoria. Taxonomy (NCBI): domain Eukaryota; kingdom Viridiplantae; phylum Streptophyta; class Magnoliopsida; order Caryophyllales; family Polygonaceae; genus Persicaria; species Persicaria tinctoria. The sequence goes on from JBANSL010000013.1 coordinate 76,618,265, forward strand.
TGAGTTGAACTATCAAAAAGGGGCTGATTTTCAAGCAAAGGAACTACCAGGTTCAGTCACGGAACCCCTGATGGATTACTTGAGCATATTTTATGGTTATCTTTGCAATTTTGTTTTCTTCCAGCACTGTAATTTTATTCTTCAAATAATCACAATGGTTTCCAACAGAATTTTAAATTTAAGTTGTTCCCTGCCTTTTCAGACTTAAAAGTGTTTGTAAACAAGATTGCATCTTCTGAAGTCAAAGTGAAAGCAAACAAAAAAGTCATCTCCTGAAGTTTCAGCTAAGCCGTTTTGGATCATAAGATCCCATTACCTCCGGGAGCGATAGGACCCGAATCTATTGCATTTGATTCATATGGAGGAGGCCCTTATGTCGGCGTCTCCGATGGAAGGATACTCCGGCGAGACCATCAAACTGGACTTTGGACGGTTTTTGCCGTAATGCCCTATTGGTAAGTTATTATTTTCTTAACTATATATAATCTGATTGAATTTGTTAATGAGCATTGTATTTTAATCAATGTTTTTATAGGAATCACAGTTGTTTGAGGTCAAATGGTCCGGCAGCTGAAGTTAGCTCGCAATGGGGTCCCGTTCAGATTCACAAATTCTCTTAGACATTGACCCACGGAGTGGAATGATCTACCTTACTGACTCAAGCGCACAATTTGAGCGATGGTAAACTACTCAATCTCAAATTATGCTATAATGTATTGAATGCAATCCAATTGTGTAATTGTTGTAATGCAGGGAGTTTCCGAAATTAATAGATCCTAGAGATCGTACGGGGAGATCCTAGAGATCGTACGGGGAGGTTGATGGTATACAATCCAATCCATTTGATCGCACAACAAGAGTTCTACGCGACCATTTACGTTTCCCCAAATGGAGTAGCATTAAGTCAAAACAATGACTTTTTGCTGATTTTAGAGACGACATCGGGCCAGATATGGAAGTACTGGCTAACGGGTCCGAGATCTCACACAAGCGATTTGCTGCTTACCGTTGGAGGGCTTCCAGACAATATAAACAGAGACTCTAATGGCAACTTTTGGATTGCTCAAGTAAAACGACCCGTTTCAAGAGGAGACGTGGGCATGCCCATAAAGGCTGATATGGAACACATTTTGGAGCGGCTAGATGTTCAAAGTGGAGACTTGATTACCACAGCAAGTGATGTAAAAGAACATAACGGCCTCCTATATTTTGGATCCGTTATGAAATTGACTACAAATCTTTCTATGATCGATCGCGAACCAACGACCGAAAATGTAGCTATGTGTAGTCCATTGAACAAGTGTTTTTCGGGATTGAGATTCATAAGAAATTCACACGGTGGACAAGGCAACATACACCATAAATAAGTGACTACTTATATATGGTCAATTCACAGAGAGTAGGGTTTACCAATGTAGTAGAACAAACAGTGATCGACTTAGCTTCATTGCCTGGAGTTTTCGGACAAGGGCGGTCACTTGATGATGCAGGGTCTGTTAGTGCTACTACGCAACTTGGATTTCGTTGCCTGGGATTTCGTCGTTGCATTTGGATTGAGGGCATACATCTTCACTGCAAATAGTTCTCCAGGAAACCCTTTTTGATCCTGAAACCAAATAATCCCATTGATCAGAATAGGTACCAGGGAGACGTTTGTTGTTCAAGTTGATTGCCTAAACATTTGATTAATGATCTGTTTCTCGTCAATCACATCATTCGCTGAGGTACAAATTCATCTAAAGCATCAATCTATTCTTCTATATAGCAACCGGAAGTTTAAAAAGGGCATGCCTGGATAGAAACTTGTCGAGCATAAACAATTAATTATGCAAGAGAATTGATTACAACTATGATTAATACGAGTTAAAAAAGGCACATCCACACAAGTCAGTCAATTTACACAAGTGATTAAAGAGACAAAGGCAGTTGAGTTTCAGTGTAATAGAGGAGAGAATACCTTCATTTTGTAAAGATGCAGTCCGCACTGCTTGAAGAGCTCTTTGAAGTAAGAGTCAGACCTAGTTACACTTCGATCTTCTTTGTCAAGAACAAACCCTGGTTTGATTTGATTAGAATGGTACCACATCAGCTCTTCCTTGTCGTAACAAAAATGTGAGAAAGCCTAGAGACCTTACCATTCTTTGCAATGTTCTCCTTCAGGACAAAAATGCCACCAGGCTTCAGGCCAGCCTGAATAATCAAGAGGGTACAAGGTAAATTCTTCCTGTAATAGAAGCTTTGCATAACCTTACGGATGCAAGGATGAAAGAATAGCATAAATAGTGACACAACTGTGATTGAAAATGAATATAATTTGGTACATTATAAACGTTAAGCAATGCAGTATATAACAGCACTAAGGGAGTCCCTACTAATTAGTATGGCCAAAATTTTAAGGCCACCTCAGTGTAGTGTACAAGAGAGCCAAATAAAAGAAGCACAGCTCAGCAGTTTGAGGCTTTGAGCAGAACACTACTACAATGGCAACCAGTGACGAGCTTTTATTATACACTTTTACTCCTAAAGTCTTTAGTCTTCGCAACAACATACTCTTTGACTAATCAATTAGAACTATAATAAACATGTATTAGTATATTACTAGTCCTTAGCAAACCCATTTTCCAATTCATTCTTCAATCTTGAGAGGAAAGAGTAGATCATTTGAATCACAACAATATCAGATGTTGAAAGTAGTGGCTCGCCTTTGCTCTTTTAAAGAATGATATGAAGTCATCGTCAGCAAGATGTCCAATGCACCACTGAATCCATATGACATCATACCTTCCTGATTCTGGAGTAAATTCCTAAACAATGCAAATCAAATGACATAAATGATAAATAAACCAGAAAATGGAAAAAAATTACAGTACGAAAAACTTTAAATATCAAGCCATACATAACCCTAGAAGTTTCGCAACTCCTAGCAGCTCCTAAATCCATGAAGTTTCACAATTCCTCATTTTTAACACAACCAGATGGTAATGGCAGAAGTCACACAATTCTTGAACTAAACTGATTTCTCATTTTCATACTCGAGCTCTTTGGTAAGACCAAAAAGTAATGGAAATCTGAGATCAGCTATGCAAAAAAGCCTAAAAGATAGAAGTAAACATCTGCACTTATCTACAAAAGTCCTGCATGTTCCAAAATAGATGCAGATGAAATTTCGTCCACCATTTTTCTAGCTCCAGTTTATGTTGTTTTTTGTTTTCATTCTTTTCCAGAATCCTCTTCAGTCTACAAGAAACTTATGAAACCTCATGTAAAAAGAATGGCTTAAATGTGTGTATTGGCCTTCATAGCAAACAACCAAGTTAATTATTGATTCTGAAATACTAGATGAAATGCCCAAAGAAAGAAAGCGGAAGCGTCCCCATGCAGATCACCACAAAACTTTTATACAATTGGTCTCCTTTTAGTTTCTTTCAATTGATTTCATTTACACGGACTTGACGCATTCATAAGATCTTGTTTTCTTACAAGAATGATTAGATCCCCAAAGCGCACCCAAACTCAGGTTAGACAGGTAATTTTACCTGGAGAGGAGTGCAATAGAAATTAGTAGCTTTATGACCATCTGTTACTGCAAAATTTGCAGGGTCCAAACTTTCACGTGCTGCGTCCAAAAAATGTGGCACCGGTTCAAGCAAATCAACCTACAAAATTGCAGTATATCAAATTAAGCAACAGAAGATAAGGAACAAAAACAGTCACACCATCCACATAGACCGATTTTATTGCTCTGTGAAACACCCGAGTGCATACAGACCCATTTTAACTGGAGAAAGTATAACACTAATAACAGCCATATTTGTATGTTCAGCTTTTTAATTATTATCGACTGATTAATATTAAAAACCAAACAAAACTTGTAGCAAACAACAACAACAACAACAACCCAGGTCAAAATTGATAATATATTAAGAAAGTTACTTCAGGTTCTGATATTGACAACAAAAGACTACCTCATTAAAGAATCTTATGAGAAGATTTTTGGTCACTCTGCCAATTCCAGCACCACAGTCTGCAAGCATACATGAAAACTTTGGGTGTAAATTTGGCAAGCATTGGAATTAATTTTAAGCATTTTAAAAATGCATTTTCAATCTTTGACCAAAAAATGCGTTAAACCAAATAGTCAAACATTGACATTCAAGTGTAAAAAGTCAAGAAGCAATAAACAGCAAGAAGACACTAATCAGATTCACAACCTTGTAGGCTCACGGCATGAAAACAGCTAGCAGTAATTATTCCTTTACTAATAAGTTTCAAGAAAAATAAATAGCATAGATATCAATTTGCACATTACATTTTTAACCGGTCAGTCGCTAAAATATGTTTGGTTCAATAATTCAGACTCCAACTATCTCTAGACAAGCATTAGATTGAAATATTTGAGTTGGCAAGTTACAAGGTACTTTCTGTGTTAAGGGGAGAGGGCAACATAAATTAGAGCATTGACAAATCTTCATTCTTTTTTTGTTTACTGATGCTATTGGAATCTATTGATCATCTAGTTCCTTTCATCATAGGGTAAGTTTCAAAACAAAACAAAACAAAACAAAACAAAAACCCTAAATATGGTGGTGTTTTGTAATATCTGGTTTAATGGAAAATTTCTTGGGAAGTGGATTATATAATTCACCCTCTTTCTTACCATCTCATTTCAATCTTTGAAGCTTTACATCAACTAACATCAATTAAATCAAACACTTGCAACCAAAAACACAAAAATACATTAACAAAGATACAGAGGGCAAGAAAGAGAGAATACCGAGAGCCACAAGATGGCGGTTTTTGCCGCTGTCAGCGAAGAGGTCAGATAAGAGAGACTGTAGGAATGCCGCACTGGCCTTAACATCCGCATCATTCACATGCCCATATCCACCCAATACCCCATCAACTGAAGCATCTACTCCCTTCAATTCCGAAAAATCCAACAATTGAGAAACCCTAGTACCTACGGCTATCAATATATGAATAGAATCAAGTAATCGAGCACAAAAATTGAACAAGTAGACTTACTTTCCAGTAATCGACACCGGAGCGGTACCAATCGACACGCTTATGCGCGTCGCCATCGTTCCCTACCTGCTCCCTCCACATCTCGGCGGCGTTGTTAAATTGACGGCCATCGGAGTCCAAACCAACACCTTCCATTGAGAAACCGGCCTCCTCCGAGCCCGACACGGACCCCGGCGACGAGGAAGACGCTCGACTTCTGGAGGATGAACGAAGTTGAGTTGCTAGGGTTATGGAGAGCAAAGGGGAAGGCTGCAGTGACGAAGAGAGAGAGATGGCGCGGTGAGATAAGCGGCGGCCAACAGAGTAGTCTAACACTGACCAAAATTGACATGAATTGCTCATACTGGTTTAAAAAAAATGGAGAAAAAGCGTTAACTAGTTTAGTAAGAAAAAAAAAATTGGTTCTTCAGAAATTAAATAATTTAAAAAAATGCAAATATCCCGTTAGAGAAAGAACTCAATAATTTCCTGGAAAGGCAATGCCAAAACTGAAAAGAGGCCACAACTTATAATCAAGAATTGGGAAATTATGGGGCAGCAACAAACACTTTCATTGGAAAAGTAAAGAAGAGTCACGGTATGGCGCAAACCGGATGTTAGGCTTAAGCTCAGTTTGGATAGATTCCCCTTGTTCAATGGAAAAAATGCAATTAGATTCATTATTTGAGACTCGAATGGCAAACTCCATATGAAGCGTTCAAAAGTGAGAAAACAAACGCCCCTCAAAAGCGAAGGCGCTACCACTCTAGCACGGGATAAGACAAAGAAAATGTAGATTAACATTGAAGGGGACTCATTAACTATATAATAAATCTTTGTTAGGTTCGGTGAAAGTGTCCGAGATCAAAATGATCATGTTAGATATCAAATTTCATATCCTAGATATACCAAATTGTACATTCAATCATACTGCCAGGAAAGGGAATGTTGTGGCTTACGAGGTAAGAGGTTGCACACCTCCGCCCTCCTCTCGCGGGCACAATTTTGGGTAATCAAGGTCTAATTGACATCGTCCGTCTAGATGCTCTCGGGAGCCATAAGGGGATATCATGAACCATTGTAACTTTGTTTATAAGATTTAAATAACAATAATGTAATTAAAACACACTTCTCATTTAAATTAGTGTATATATATTATTTAAAATAATCTCATTGGAAAAAAAATAAATAATGCCCCATCCAATTTTTAATATAAGGCAGTTGAATTTTGAATTTTGTGCACGTGGTTTAAAGAGCTAAAAACTATATAAGATATTAATTTTTTTACATTATAATACTTATTAATAATAATTATTATTATAACGTAAAAAAATTTAATTAAAAAAATTAATATCTTATACTCCCTCCATCTCGAAATTTAGGTCATTTTAGGCCTTTGTTTTTGTATCAAAATAGATGTCATTTTAGGTTTTTAGGTAGAGGATAATAATGATTTATATCGATTTGTTTGTTGTTGACTTTTTTTAAGATTTTGATTGGTTAAAAATGTAGTGGGTATTAAAAACAATAAAATTTATGAAAAAATTAGTGGAATGATGATGTTGATTGAGGGGTGGGTGTTTTATTAAAACTTTTGCAAAATCTTAAAACGACTTAAATTTTGAGACGGATGGAATATAGTTTTATATTAAAAATCAAATGGAGTATCATTGTAACATTATTTTAAAAAATTATGTAAATATAATTTGATAAAAAAATCTAAGGAGAGAATGACATATTGACAAAATGCTTTTAACTTAATACTCCATATAATATATAACGATTTACATATAAATATATATTATATATTAATTCAATGTTTTAAAATTAAACTCATTGGTTAAAAATTTAGAATATATTAAGGAATTTTTTTTAAAAAATATAATCTATATTTATATTATATATAACTCTTAATTGATTAAAACACCTAAAAATAATCAGAGTATGGATGACACACTGTTGAAAAATGTTTTGTTTCAAGAGTTTATATAGTTAGAGTTAATTAAAACACCTAAAAATAAAGTGATTATGATCCACCATATACAATTTCATATAGTGTTTTGAGTTAAGGCCACAATGTAAGGAGTATCATTGAAGAAAACAGGGTACCATGAGTATAGGTCAGGACATTCACCCTAATCAAACATCAGTATAGGTCACAAGATTAGTCTTTTGCGACTGTGATATTGTCCTATCAGTAGCAACAGTACCTTGAGATAATGAAGATAGGAACGTAAGATAAAGATCCAAAGAACCCAAAGAACTTAGCCATTAAAAAACATTATGGTTAAAAATCTACCCTCTTCGATGGAGCAACTTCCATGCCTCGTCAATTAACATCACAATCCTTCTTCAACCACCACAAAAATCATACTGTGCCTCCGAAGTTTTAGTACTCTTTCACAATTTGATTCTTCGGGGATCCAAGTGTGCCGAGCAATTTTGCGCTGCTTCCACCAAGGCTATTTGCTTCGTTCAAGTGCAATGGAGACAAACTCTTGTCTATCCATTTATTCCCAGTTGTTGTTCAGCATAAAATGTTCTTACAATGGCTCATAAGCTTATAAATTACCTCCAGATCATGTAGATTTAGCTTTAACACTATTTCCCCCATTTTTTGCAAAGGTCTCAGCAACCAACAATGGGAATGCAATCGTCGCATCGCAGTGCACCTGCTCCAAAAGATCATTTTTTAGCACTATTTCAGAGAATGCTCAGAAAATGCAACAACCAAGTGAAAAAAAAAAACAAAAAACAAATAGAACAGTTTCAGACACAGCATTTACGTACATGTCCCTCGAAATGTAACCATCTATACATTGGCTGTATAACATGCTAGCGTCTTAGTTGAACGTGTTAGTAATGACTCAAGAGAAACTTTTCTATCATTACCTTCACAGTCTTGGCAGATCCCCGTATTTTCCCCCACGAGACAGCCTCATCAGGACGTGCACCGGAATCAGAACCATCAAACTCTTGAGCGGTGTTAATGAAAACAGCATAATCTGCACCATTACGCATCATATTGGCATTACAGATATGATGCTTTGGCAACCCGCCACCGAGGATTACCATTCCAGTCTTCCTCGGAGCAGCATGGACAGCCTCCCCATTGATTGCTCTTATATCTGCTACCACAAAATGATTAGTTGCTTTTTTCTTTCTCAACAATTCTTTTTAAAGGTATCATATATAAATCAATACTAAAAGGAAAGTAAAAAGCAATTTACCTTGAACTATGTCAACAACTAGACCCGGGTTACGAAACGAGTGAAAATATAGCATATCCCCCAATGAGCCATCTGTAAGACTGGGACAGAATACTGGGATATTATTCTGCAAAATAACATAGCAACTGTGATTAGTCCATACAAGCTATGATTAGAAAAGAGAAAATGAGAAGGTAATGAAACATGGAACTTTTAGGACTTAAGGCAATGACAGGAGATTTTCTCATTAAAGGTGGTCTGAAGAGGTAAATGTATAGACAAGTAATCAAATGATCTAGTTGCAAAAAAGTCAGGCAACGCAGCTGACAACAAAATGGCCTCCCGTGGCCGTATACCACCTCCACTAGCACCAAAAGACTACAAAGAGCTCTATCTATTCGCTTTCTACTCTATGACCCCAACACAATAGGGGGAGCTAAATACTAGATCGCATTAGACTCCCTATTCACCGCTTCTCCCTTAATGTTTTGCTTTTACATTTAAGGGGAAGCCTCAACCTACATGTCCCTATTACACATTTAGCCCAACAATCTCATCAAAGTTGGTGATTCGTCTTATGGAACATAAAACTTTTAAATGTGAAGGCAGAGATGGAAGATTTTCTCATCAAAGTTGGTGTTTCATGTGAAGGAACATAAAACTCTTTTAGGAATATTGCGAGCAATAAAAACAATAAAAATTGGAGTACATACATAAGATACTCTGAATCAGAGCACATACTTTTAGGACTATGCAGTTGTCTATAGCTATAGGCTAAACTGAATAGAATCCTTACCTTGTACGCCCAATAGAGGTATGAGCTCTCATGGTTTATTTCTTTCCCCAGTCGAGCAATGACTTTAGATGGCGTCCATGTCATTTGCTAAAATTGAACCATACAAAGCCCGTCAATGAAATAGTCGAGATTATTGGAGGGAAATAGTCAATTATAGTGATTGAAAATTATGATCGGGACGACAAGTCTTTCCCATGCAAAATGTATCAGACAATATCCTACTTATATCGTTCCTCATAGTTAATTCTCTTCCAAACTGTGCAGTGTTAAGGTATGATAAATGCCAATACTTCCATTAAGCAAATGATTCAACAAATCAATAAACTAGTATGAGTATTTTGAATCATACGATCAAAATACTCTTGAGTAACTCAAATATATAGAGAAGCATAAGGGCTTGTTTGCCGACAGAGGTCAAGGGAAAAAGATAAGAAAGCATATTCAAAAAGTGGTTTGAAAAGGAATCATAGGCAGGTGATTACCTTTGAAGACTGCTCTTCCAACATTTTATCAAAAATTGGAATTATCCAATCCTCAAATCGACAGTAGTTGTCATTTGGAACTAACAAATTACCAATACGATTTAATCCTTTTGAGCGCAATTGTGCTCCGGGTAGAGAAAAGTCGCCCTTATATGTGGGCGCAAGGCATTTAATCAGGTCCTCTTCAACACCTCCAGCTGTTGTAACAACCACATCAACCTGCAAAAATGTCCATATTTGTTCATTCCAATTCTATGTGAGCTACCAAGGCACTGCCAGCAAATATTTTAGCAAGAAGATTCAGATGGAGGTATGACAAATAATTTAAGTCACTTGGTCCATCCAGAGCCACGACTAAATGCGTGCAGAAAGAAAGTTTTGCAAGCAGGCTGCAGATTCATAACTGAGCTTGTTTCAATAACAAAGCCATTCTAACTCATCATTGATCGTCAACTTATTAGGATGGATTTTTCAAGTTAAACTTCTGGGGTTGTCTTACACAGTTTTAACCACGCAGTCATAGAAACAAACATGATAAACTTCCTATCCACAGGAAAGTATAATCAAGTTCTTGTTATTATTCACAAAGTGGTTTCTATGGAAAATTTGTGAAACTTCAAATATATATAAAAGTATAGAAAAATGAAAGTCCCCTTTCTCACCATATGATGCTGAACAAGATAGCGAATGGTATCCCTAACACCAGAAGAAATAAGATTTGATGTAAAACCCAAAAATACTTTGCACCTCACAGATTCTCTGTAGACTGGATCTCTCTCCTCCTTGCTGCAATCTTCAGCTGCAACTTCATCTGAAAGCCTCCATTCCAGCTTCAGCAAATATACAAGTGAAAGCAGGAGTCAGAGTTTATTATGTTAAACACTAAGACTAATGTTTACAAGACAAAGCAAAATTAGAGTTCATAACGTTAAATTATAATCAAACTAACCATTTGATTCACTACTTCAATGGCCTCGCCAAGATTGGACGCCTGAAAACCAGTGGAAATAAAGGACTGAAGCAACTGTGCGTAGTTGACACCTTGATTAAAATCATATCCCTCAATCTTTGTACATTTTCCTTCAAGTGTTTCAGACTCCTTGAACACTGTGGAGCGAACAGCATCCATAATTTCATCTTTCAAGGCATCTCCCATGATTTTATACTCAATCCGAGTTTTGAGTTGAATGAATCGATTTCAATAGAGAATTAGGTGTTCACGTGCTTCGAAATCTTTCACCAATCTGCAGAAAATCAAACGAAACCCTAATATGCAATTCCATGGCAGCAAAAGATTAAAGGAAGAACAAAAGGGGCATGAATTGCATAAATTTCAATAGAAACTAACGGCACTGATCCACGCACGAATTAGATTTAGAAGTAGTCATAATCTAACACGATCAAAAATTTAACAACCTAAGAAGTTAGAATTAAAGGACCAAGTAGAAATTAAACGCAGGAGTGAGTATGTGACTCGGATTGAGGAGAGACGAACCTAGGCTCAGTGGTGACCGTCGACCGAGCCGGTGAGGGTAGGGAAGCTGTGGAATGTGGGCGCCTGGGCCGGTGGCGGCGGTGGGTGACTGGTGAAGGGGTGAGGGCGAACTCGAAGGGAGAGAATGAAACAAGAGACAGACCAACCACGGCTCAGGTGGGCGGTGACCGTCTCCGGTGGGCGCCGGCGGTGGGTGGTCGTCGGCTGTTCTTCAGTTGAGGTTGGGCGACTGGGCGAGAGGCGAGCGTCGACTGTCGAGCGAACTCAATCGAGAGACGAGAGGCAGAGGAGGCTGTTGGTGGATGCTATTTGTTTTCTCTTAAAAGAGGTCTGGTGACATTAGAATGCCATCAAACCTCTTTTAATAAAATCGTAATCGACTTTATCGTTGTTTGGCGACTTAGCGGAATGACTTTCACCTGATCGATATCAAAATAAAATTTCTTCATCCAATACTTTTTTGTTCTCTTTTGTAATATGTCAACAAGCACGCAATGTGGTGTCTTTTTTCCCGCTTCCAAATTCGTTGCATTGTTCTTAATTGAATGGAAAATATCTCGGAAACCTCTTTGGTTATATTCCGCTTGAACTTTCCGTTGACACTTCTTGCCAACAAAGTAGTATAAATTGCCCATCTATCTTCATTTGAGGGGACGTTATTTCTTTGAGGAGCAAGTAGACAAGAATTACTCAATGCAACACTTGATAGGTAAAACTATATTGTCTTTTGATAGGTAAGACTCTACATGTGTCATTTACTTGAATTAGGAGCTTCGAAGTCATCACATTGACATGTTCATCTTCTTGAGACACCTGAGGCTTGAAGAAGTAAATATAGAGATGTGGTGAGAAACACCAAAGTTACAAAAGATGAGACCAAACACAAGGTCTCATGTATGAAAGAATACTAATACCCAAAAAGGCCCCCTATGCCCACCAAAAAATCAAAACGCTATCCACTCTAGCTATACCAGCGACCACCTATAACCCCATGTACAACTTCACCAATAATCCATAAGTTCCTACTAGATCAATCTACCTACCTACTAGTCTAGTCTTCCACGTCCTCTCCGTGAGTGATTTGCACTTCCACTTCACAGAGATACGGGATTTACAGCTCTCTATATAATAATTGAAGCATAGACATCTGGATTAAATGTTTCATTACAAAACACAACTCTGTTTCTAGCCATCCAGGTCTGATATATAAGACCAACTCCAGTGGTGGTGTGCAAATGTCTAAATGTGCAGTTTTTTTTACATTTTTGAGCTCCATTAGTTGCTTTTGGGGTGTGCAAATGTGCACATTTGAGCATGTAATGTGCAAATTTAAGCACATCACCTCCCCCGTGTGCAAAAACTTTTTCAAAAAGCAAGATAATTTTATTGGTGTGTTTTTTATGATTTTTGTGTTCTTTTTTGTTTTAAATTAATTGTATTTGAATGATGTGTAAAAAATGCACATTTGACAATTGGAGCAAAATACCAAAAAGTAAGATGTGTTTTTACACACCTTGTGCAAATGTATATATTATAAACAAAACCATTGTGGATAGTCTAATAGATTCAAATGCAAGGAGCTTAACCTAAAATGGGAATGACTTCTGGCGTGCCGACTGCTCAACACCAAACCATTGAAGCCAAGCTTCGATGGTGTTGAATCTGCATCTCATTCCTACCTAACTCATAACCCGTGCTAAGATTTGCTGCATGGACGGGCAAAAAAACCTAGGTGGGTAGCGGTCTCCTCCTCACGGCAGCAGAACATACAAACAGCCGAAGCATCACCTTTCCAATGTTTCACGCGGTGTCCCGTTTGCAACCGGTTTCTCGCCGCTAACCAGACAATGAAGGCCCATCTTCTTCATTGTAATTTCTTCCACAAGAACTCTCCCCACACCATGGGTTGTTCTCTGTATCTGAGTAGCTCATACATTCTCGAACAAGATATGCCTTCTTTGAGTGTCAACACGGGCTGCAGGGAGATAAGGCCAAAACTGTCATGCGGCAAGCATCTCGTCTCTGGTGTTTAGAATGCCCTTCCAGACCCAAGTATCACCCACCTTCGAGGATATATCCCACACTTCATCCCCTTTCAAGTGGTTCTTCTCACACCACCTTAACCAGATACTAAGCATATGAAGAGCTAAATCTCTCACTAGCTTAGCTTGTTCACTTTTGTTCCAAGCTAGAATCTCCCTAATATCCAGGCCTCCCTCACTGAACGGTTTAGTAACACTCTTCCAAGCTACCAGGTGCGTGTGACATTCGCTATTACCGTTCCATAAGAATCGTCTGCAAAGACTATCTACTCGGTGGACAACCCCCTTTGGCAACGTAAGGACTTGACTCCAAAAGGTAAAGACCCCTGTGCTCACCGATTTGACAAGCTAGAGGCGCCCAACATAAGAAAGCTTCCTCGTCGTCCATGACTGAATATGCCTTTCAGTCTTCCCATAGAGGTCTCCATACTCATGAACCATAACTGTTCTGGAATGAAGAGGGATGCCCAGGTATTTAATAGGCAACGTCCCCTGCACAAATCCCAGCTGATGAACGATGGCGCTAGCTACATTCTCATTAACTCCAGAAACGAACACTGTGCTTTGTCATTGTTAGCTTTCAAGCCAGAAGCCGCAAAGAACTTGTCCAAACACAGTTTCAGAGTTCTCACCGAGCCCAAGTCAGCACGACAGAACAACAGTAAATCATCAGAAAAGGCTAAGTGAGTGAGTTTGAGGTGCTTACAACGTGGATGGAAATGGAAAGTAGGAGCATCAGAAGCTTGCTGAAGCATACGACTCAGAACCTCTATGCAGAGCACAAAAAGATAGGGAGAATCAGATTAACTTCCATGAATGGAGAATCAAACACATTGAATCAACATTTAGATCAATTACCAATGTGTCCCTAGAAGGTGATTGAATTATCATCGATGTTGAATTGTCACCCTCCCATTCTGCTTGTACACAGATTCACCATTCCTTTTGACTTCAGGATTGACATCGCCGGCAATCAATGGAAGGCTTTTGAGATCAAATGTTATCATCAGTGGTGAATTGTCACCCACCCATTCTTCTTTTACATCTTCACCATCCCCTTCAGTTTCGAGATCGACATCGTCGTCACTCAATGGATCGGAGAGACTATTTATTTACTAAGAAGTTTAACTTTAGAGTAATACTAGTGTAATACCCGTGCCTTGAAGGCACGAGAGTTTGATCCATTTTAATTTGAACATCATTTTATATATCTATATCTATAATAGTACTGTATGAATATATACTTGTTTATAACAAAAAAATGTACGTATAAAGTTTTTTTTTTTGTAATTTATAAATTAATTGGAAAGAGATACAATACAAAATTTTAAAATGATTTAATAAGGTAAAGTAGTAATAATACTCAAACACACCATCTAATATAATTGACATAAATACTCCATATATAATTATTGTCATAAGCACATGATTGTGCGAATACTTTTGAAGTTATGTAGATATACATAACTTATTCATTATTTTCATTAGAAAGATGGTTAGAAAGAGAGGGAAATTAATAGTGAAAATAAAGGTAATATGGTAAAAATAAAAAGATCCTAAAAGGTAGAAAAGTGATCTAAGAAGCCTCATCTAAGATGTAAAATAATCATTAGCAATGCTTGTAAGTCTTAAAATATTATTTATTTTTCGATAGTCATTTAAGATGTCTAAAATAAGTAAATTGTAAGAAAAAAAACTTTTCAAAAATAAGTAAAATAAGTAAATTGTAAGAAAAAAACATCCCGTATTAATATCGATTAATAAGAAAAGAAACTTTTGATTAGTATGAAAATAGGAAACAAATATGTTCAAAATATGAAACGTGTATTTTAAAATTTCAACAATAATATTGACCAATAAGAAAATACCATTTGAATAAAAAAATTAAGTTTAATTGTGGGCGTGACATGTCAGCAAAATGCTAGCAGAATTAGTATTATTATTATTATTAATTAATAGATTTTTATTTTTACATTTGAATTAATTGTCTAGATATTTTTAATACGATTGTGATGAATATAATATAGGAAACAAATATTTAAACTTCCCTTAATAAAATCGATTAATAAGAAATGAAACTTTTGATTAAAAAAATTCAACTTTAATTTACAGAGCGACACGTCAGCAAAATGCTAGCAGAATTAGTAATATTAATAGATAGATAGATAGATATATTGCAATCGGAAAAAAAATGGAAACATGTCTCAATATTTACGAAAATATAACCGAAAAAAAAGGGAACGTATTCAAATCATATTTAAAATAGGAAACAAATATTTTAAAGTTTCCATAATAATATTGACCAATAAGAAAAGCTCATTTGAATAAAAAATTCAACTTTAATTGTGAGCGTGACACGTCAGCAAAATGCTAGCAGAATTAGTAATATTAATAGATAGATTATTAATTAAGGGTAGTAATATTTTAAAAACATTTATATACCTATCAAGGGTAGAAAGAATATCAGTTTATGTATGATTTAATAATTCTTTTAATTTATAGATGATTTTGGATTTTTTTTTTATAAAAAAAATACTCGTCTAGAGTGTATTTTAAAGGTGGGTTTAAGTAATTAAACCATATAATAATTTTAAAAACACTTGAATTGGTAAATAAAGAGCGGTCATCCAGGGTTCGAACCGAGACCTTTGGATACTACCCACAAGTCCTTTCCAGTTGAGCCATTCCGGAATGATTTGAAATACAAAACCCACCTCCAAATAAGTTAAAGGAGACGCCTCATTTTGTTGCAAATTGGAGATTTAGCTATTGATGTTGGAAGCTCACTAATAGGGTTCTCAAGTCCATCTTACAAAGCTTACCCCAAAAAAAGCCCATTTTACAAAGGTACCTTAAAAAATTCATCAGTGACAGAAATTCGGTTGGTTTGGAGGGATCGATTCATAGAAATCTTGCATTTTTGTTTGTGCGCGGTTGGTCGAGAAAGTTCCTCCACTGGCAAACACAACATTCAGTTTCAACTACATTCTAAATTGCAACTTTGTTGACATAGAGGTGCCAAATCAACTACATCTGACCTAAGGCTAGGTTATCCAAATCAACCTCCTCCAAAATGGACAGCATTGACACAAAACAAGCTTCTTGCCCTGATGCAAACCGTTTGCGCAAATAAACTGTGTAGGCAACGCTTTCCAGTTTGCTTCCATGAATGACCGAAATCATGTTGGGGCTTGACGGTTCATTTGTTGCTGAAAATAATAAATCAACGACACACCTATTAGAAGTTAAAAACTTGAATGTGTGACAAGCTGTAACCCTCCCACTCTTTAAACCCACAACACATGCAGAAAAGTGCAATGTAGAACAAGTGTTAGGGAAAATACCTGGCTTATGTATTTTGAGCTTTCAGCCAAAAATTTCACAAATTGTTGCTTCTTGTTCTGGAAATGGAGCTTTGCTTGGTCCAATGCTGATTGCTCCCTTCGTATCTCTTCCTTGAGTCCCTCCCTCTCCCAGTCCAAACGCTTCATCTGTTTCTCAATTTCCATATATTCCATCGGAGCATCCAATGCTTTGGAGGGTTTTGGAAATTGCAGATCTACATCTTCCCTAGGTTGATTGTAAGATGCAACAGAAAATATATATATGCATAAATAAAGATTTATAAACAAAATAAATGTGCATTACTGTATGAAATATGACAAAGGTTAACAAAGAATATCTCAACCAAAAACGCGTTGACATTTATAACATGGAGATAATATTAATTCATAGAAGCATGAGTAAAACCCTAACTGAAGAGTTAAATAAACCAACAGACCGAACATTTCAAACTGGAAACATCTACCTACAACGAGATCCAAAGTAGCTCACGTTGATTAAGCCAGTTGAGAAGCAATGCACCATTTGTTCATTACTTCCAAATATCTGGATTACCACTAATTGCATGCTTTTTTTGCATACCCCTTCACACTCGTCAAACCCATATACCTAGCCAACATTTTTTACAATTGAATATTATTTATATTATTTATCCCTTTTAATCTTATAAAAGTTTCATCTTTTTCTTTAAAGTACTATGGTGACACTTAACATGTCTTCAAAACCATAAGAAACTATGCACACATAAGGATGGAATGGTACTCTGTTTATGGCTATGCTTTTTACCTGCTACCCAGGAAGAATATGCCGTCACTCTTAATCATGCCACCATCTAGAGAGATAGCCCCGTCAGTAATACAAGGAAGAGCACCAAGCATATCTGCTCTGGTTCTGTAAACTTGCAGGCGCGAGAACAGATTATAGAACAAAGTCTCTCTAATCCCACATCCACTTGCGGTGAGACAATATAAATGCTTTGTGTCCACCTTGATCATGTTTACGGCAAACCCAAGAAAGCCAGCAGGGAATTCCCCATTTGGAAGCTTTGGTTTGGTTATATCAAGCCTCCTTTGTGGGTCATCAGTCACAAAATCACCAACATATGATCTGCAAGAATATGATAACATATGTTAGGACATCACCTATACAAATCTAACAACCAAATGTAGCTCAGAAAACATGCCTTAGGTTTTCAAGACATATGACATGAAATCGACCTAGCAAAGGCCTTCCAATAGAAGCTCCAAGCCCATGGATACCAGAATGTTTATTTACACACCCGTCATTGTCATAGACTTCTAGAGCTTTAACACCATCAAAAGATTTACAAACAATTGCAAGCATGGTCTCTGACCCCAAGTACTCTGATAAGAGTCTGGATTTCATGAGCATGAAACAGGACAAGAGAAAAAGATCAAAACATCATCCATAGTTACAAAAATGTTGATAAAAATGTCAATCACTTCAAGTGGACTGCAACTAACCTGCTAACCTTGTCTTCATCGACTTGGCCAAGAGTTGCCACAATACCAATCACATCTTGGGTCAACATGCTACTGGAATTCTGGAAACCTTGACGATCTTGCAGCTGACACAAAATGGCAGCTGCAGATTTGTCATATTTCATGATCTGCTCAATGGTTTTCTTGTCACTTCGAGCATTTGCAAATTCATCATCTTCAGTTTTGACTGGAATTGAGGAATGGTACTTGCCAAGTCTACCTGCAATAAAAAATACATACATAAATACATCCAGTATATATATAACAATGATAGGTGTCTTTTTTATAGTTGGGAATTGAAAGGTTTGGTTTTCAGACACTATTAACAAATTCTATTGCTTTTCTATGAATCAATACAACATGACAAAATTTCTCTATGTGATAGTCATATCAATTACAAAGGAATCAAATCCAGAATGTAAATTATCAAGATCAGAAAAACACAACCCTTGGAGATGCTAACTCGTATGATAAGCAAATATTCACCAAGATTACACATCTTAATACAAGATTACAGAATGTAATGTTATTAATTACCATTGATGTACGAATACCTCCTAAAGGTACATTGTTTTCAAGAAATGTGACCCTGCCTTCCCCTAAATTTACATATAATTACTAAATCAAAAAATTAAAGTTGAGGAAAACTGTACCTTGCATATCAACAATGGAATCATCCAATTGATGTCTTTGAGCCTTCAAAAATTTCAAATTATCTTCATGTTCCTTAATTCTACTTCCAGACTTCTCTAACTCATCTTGTAATCTCTGCACCACGAATTTATCAGAATGACCAAGAAGAAAAAGCTTGAGTTGCATTTGACTTTCTTTTTGCCAATCCATTTCAACAACTGGAAACCCACAGCCCCTTACAAAATATTTGAAGAAGATTTTCAATGAAGTTGAGGAAGGTAAGGATAGATCTTGAACATGTTTATAGCTGCTCAAAAGTAAAGGATGGTACCTGACGTAAACTAGTTGACAAACTTACACCTAGGATAGAAAGCCAACATAATGGGCAGCTGAGTCTGTCCTTGTTATATTAGTACTCAAAATAGTATTTCTAGGCAATTAACATTTTAGACACAAAACATAACTGAATCAAATGACAAATAGTTGCGCCTGACGGTGGAATTAATCCTTCCTAAATCAAAACTCCGGACATTCAGAGCTCCTAGTTAACTTTCAGATTATTGAGTTTAGTAGATAAAAGAAACAATTTACAACTTTACATATTCAGATATCAATCCCTGTAGGAGACAATAATAGTTAATAATGGGAGAAATAATACGAAATAACAAGTACAACACTTTCTCTCTTAATGATATGGACTCAGTATGATTCAAACCTTAGAATCTATTAGTAAAGGTTCTTCATAGCCAGGCACTCCATTTGACATGTGATTCCTTGCTACCGGAGATGATTCATTCGGAGCCACATGATTATGAGCTTCAATGTCATGGATAACTAGCGCTCTTGAATAGTTCGAATGCTAGCAGATAGGAAGTAAAGAGTTAATCAAGTAATTTACAATCAATAAAATGACAAAAATATAAATATAAAACCAACGCAAAACCATGTAATTTAAACTAAAATTCAGATAAGTCCATCGTAGGTCCTGGCATGAGCACACTGTGGCATGGGCACACTGTGGCATGGGCATCTTTACTTTCTTTCTTTTTTCATTAAAAAATGCTGAGTTGAATCTCCTCGAATTTGAAGTCCTATCGTCAAAAGATTTAAATTGAAGAGACTTAGGGGTCGTTTGGTTGGAATGATGGAAAGGGAAAGGGAAAGTAAACAAATCTAATCTGTTTTTGTGATCCATTCATTTATAAAAATAATCTCTAGATATGAGTCTTCTCCATTCTCCATACAAAATGTACTTCCTTTCCCCCATTTTGCTCCCACATAGGGTTTCAAATACAACCTCGCCCACTTGAAATTAGAGGTAGGACTGATGTATAATTCCATGAATATGAACTAGATCTGTTTCCTTTCTATGCAATTAAATAGACCCTAAATTCAAGCCCAAGCTACAGAATTAATGAGTCAGCCAAGTTTCAGCCTAAATCAAATTCAAACATGATAACATCAGATTGAAACTAGCCAAGATTCCGCCCACAAGGGAATTTCTAATTTTTTATAAATTTCAAAATCATCAAGCACCTCAACTCAGGGAAGAAAATGCCGAATCATTAAGCCCTCAAGAAATCAAGCATTCATCAAAAGAAACACAATAGGCAAAAAACCAGGAAGCACCCGCAAAATTGAGAAGCAAATAGTCAAATACTATCAACAATTCCGAAAATGAAGCACGCATGCAAGCTAAACAAGAAAGATCGCCGACATTTTAACGCAACAGAGAGAGAAAATCGCAGAGAAGGTATAGGGCCAAATTCAAACCCTAGAAATTAGGGAAACCTGAGAAAGGCTGAAAGAGATTTATGCGACTCACTTGAGAGAGTTGAGGGTTCGATGGGAACATCTTGTCGCCCCCAATCTCACTCGAATTCGTCACCTGCTACGCAGTGCAGAGCACAATCTCTCTCTCTCTCCGTTCGGAAGTGTCAGTGCTGTGTGCTGAAGGCGCTCTTTTCTGCAAGAAAATGAGGTCACAAAAATATGACATGATTTTACAAGCTCATTTGCCCTTTTTTAACCCATCTGGACTGGACCGGACCAGACCGGTAAGAGCATCCACAATGGTCGGAAGCTACCCTCGACGATTCGTTTTTTCTTCCGATTTGGAAAATCGGATAACTGTGGGTAACTTTTTACTTCTCCAAATTCGAAACCGAGCAAATGATGACACGTATACAACTAAATAAATGTATTTTATAAGTTTTGTCCTTCTTTTTCAGACTTTATCATAATGATGTTTATAACTACTTATAATTATGATTAGCATGTATAATATAATATGTTTGATTGATAGTTTTAAATTATTGAATTTTATCAATAATGTAGTTGAAAGGTTTTTAATTATTAAAATTAATTATCAAATATAATTATAAATTGAATTAATAAATGTTTTATTAGTTAAAAGATTTTAAATAATTTAAATTAATTATCAAGTATCATTATAATTTAATTAATAAAAAAATTATTTTTAAATTAATTCAATTATTTAAATAATTTAATTAGAAAATGTTTTATCCTGGGGCTTGTGAAAATCCCATTGAGGGGAAGAAAAAAAATTTAAATGAACACAATTATTTTCCAACAATAAAACGTTTTCCATCTCCCTCAGGTGTTGAGTACGACTAGTTTCCAAAATGGCAACCGGCACCAGAAAACCCACTTTGGATAAGAAGAACGCGCTAGCGCGTGAGCCCCCTTTCTCCCAACCCCTCCACTCCAGAAACCCTAGAACGAAAACTCGATTGGACTACTCGATCGATTCTTCTGTAAATTACTCTGTTAATCAGAGCTTGAAGCCTCTAAACAATCTAAGCAAGTCCTATCCTAGTCGATCCAAATCGTTCCTCTTCTGGATCTGGCACAAACTCTGGGAACTTCTAAGATTTGGGGGTGGGACGTTTTTATGGGTTTCCTCTTGTTCTTCCCTCTCTCCATCGCTTCAATGGATGTCTGGCACTCTCATGATTGCCACCGCTACCAACTCTCTCACTTCTCTCTCCGGTTGCCTTGTCAAATTCGACGCTGCTTCATTCATTTTCTGGATCTGGCACAAACACTGGGATTTTCTTAGATTTGGGGTTGGGACGAATGTTTGGGTTTCCTCTTGTTCTTCCCTCTCTCCATCGCTTCTATGGATGTCTAGCATTCTCATGATGGCCATCGCTACCTACTCCCTCACTTCTCTCTTCGGATGCCTTGCTGTTTCTGTGAGGGATGGCTCTGTGTTACTGGACGTGGGTCAACGTCTCCACAATCATCACTTGCGGGGTTTGCTGCATCCTCAGGAGTCTGAATTTGGCTCTGACAGGTATGACTTCTATCCTACCCATCTCTACTCCATACCTCAACTGCTTGCTGAATCTGTGTACCTGCATATTTGGAGGCTCTCTTTCTTGCTCTATTTAAACCCTTGTCCTTCACCATTAAATTCATATCTCTCACCAACTTTTCTGCTTCTGATTTCTGTTGTTATTTATCAAATTGCTTCTGCTCTATCTGTGTTCTTCTGCAACCACTGCTTTTACTGTTATCTTTCAATGGAACCAAACCAAAAAGGGAAGGGGATCCTCGTTGAGGATCCACCGACACCCAAAAAACCCAAAACCAAAGGGAAGGGAATCCTCTCTGAGGATTCACCGACACCCAAAAAAACCAACAAAAAACCCAAGTTACCCAAGCCACTGAAAAGTGACAAAGGTAAAGAAAAACTCGATTTTAACTCCTTCTTTACCCAGCTGCAGCAATTTCACCCTCAATACCGTTTCCCAACAAATGCTAGGCTCTATGGGAGAGCCTTTGGTGCTCCCATAGAGTTCAAAAAACTGGAATCCAAGCTTAACTTTGATTGGAAAGGTATTTCTGGTGAGCTGCAGATTGTTGAGCTTCCAAACCACTGGTTTGAGGTGAGATTTTCTGACCCAAATGATCTTCTTATGGTTTGGGAAGCTAGACCTTTTCATGTTTATGGTCAACTGATCATACTTAGGATTTGGTCTGATACCTTTGATCCTATATCTGAGAACACATCTTCCATAGATATGTGGGTTAGGATTACTTCCATCCCTGAAGCTTACAAAAAGCCTGGTGCTCTTGCACTCATTATTGAGAAAAACAAGTTTGGCACATACATTAAATATGATCTCACTGTTGACCCTAGTGCTAGATATGCAAGAATTTGCATTAATCTGGATCTAGCACCTTCTGTTTCAAACACAATCTTGATCCCAGTTAACAAAGAAGAAGTTTCTGCCCATATAATCTGGTTTGAGGAGTTCCCTGAAGGTTGTGGGAACTGTTGGGGGCAAGACCACATCTTTAACCACTGCCAAAACTTCCTTCCTAAACCCAAGAAAATTCAAGTCACCATAAAGAAACCCCACAACATGATCCCTAAGCCTAGTGTGGGTGGGGACTGGACAACTATGGGAAAAAAGGGAAAAATTCTTAAGATGCCTAATCCTATCCATTCCTTTGGGAATAAACCCTACCTGACTGCTAGGGGTGGAGTTGCCATTGCATTTGAGGCCCTTTCCAACTCCACAAACTCTTCTATTGGTTCCAAGTCACCCTCTGATCACAATGAAGTGCCTGATACCCATCCCTCACCATTACCTTCTGGTGGTATGCCAACTGCAACTGATATCCCAATTCCTAGCCCCTTTCCTCCCTTTGTTGGCATCACTGGTAACCCTGCAGGCTGGATGCCTGCAGCTGGTTTTAGTGGTGCCCAGGGAGGAAGCAACAGAGCCTGCCCTTCATCTGCATTCTTTCCCTCTACTGATCTTACCCACTGCCCTGAGCCACAACTGATATCAGACACTGGCACTACCATCACCTCTAATGATGATCCCATGGAGGCTGCTTTTCCACTCCCTAACCCACAGCTGTACAATGAGATTGGTGCTGAAGTGGAATCTGAGACTCTTCTTTGTCTCCTCTATGAATTTGATGAGGATGATCTTTTGGATGGAGATTATGATGAGGGCTGTTACCTACTAGAGGAACCTGTGAATGATAGCCATGTTGATGTTATTTCTGAACCCTCTTTTCACTCTCTACAATCAAACACATCCTTGATGAGGATGCTGTCCACCTCTGAAACTCCATTAAAGGGCTCTTCCACTTCTAGCTCTCTCAAAAGGAAGGCTGTGGGTGGGGAAGATGACACAACAAGCTCCATTCTGAAGAGGAGCAACAACAAAGTGTAACTCGATGTATATCAAGCTTTTGCCAAACAATGAGATGACCAAGCCCTGTCCATGGGCTCTTTGTGATGACTGCAATATCTCTCCATCACCTTTTGGAATAATCCAACAATGTTTTGTAAAAATATCTTCTCCTAATTCTTGGCAAAATCTTGAATGTCACTATCTGAAGCAACTTAGCCTATATTTCTATTACTTTGCAAGTAACTGTATTGTGGGCATGAAATTTTCTGGAATATCCACTTGTATTATACTCTACCCTATTAATGAAGATCTATTTTATGTACTTATACTGTCTTGCTGGCCACATTATGCCTACTTATCTAAAATCAAAATTTCAAGCAAAACTTACTTAATCTCATCCATGTCTTGGCTAAATACTCCTTTCTTGAGCTGCTGGTTCTTGCTAAAGAACTCATATAAGGAAACTCATGATAAATCATTAAAAATCTACCCCATCTGGTTATTGCCTAAAATATTTTATCTTAAGCATGGTTTCTGTCTGATTTTGGGTATATTTGATAGCCAGAACTATCTTAACTTTGTTACCATCTGTACAAATTTATCCTCTCTGAACTTTAACATTATTCATTTAATTTTGGATTCCTTTTTGTTTGTTTTGTGTGCTATCTCCACCAAAACTAAAGAAAATATACACTCATCACCTTTGACTTGTTTACTGCTCTCTTACTACTATTTTACCCATTACTGTATCAGGAGCCCTGCACCTTTCTTAGTCTTTGATCAATTTTTACATAACTTGAATGTTACCCTCCTAAGGACTATAGGAAAAACACATACAACTCCCTATACATGGGTGCTAATTTCTTGCTGGATTTCTTTCAATTGCTTAAAGAGTCTAGCATATTTTACAAACTATGATAAGTACTATATACCCAATTATGTGGCTAGCTATCATTTATATATAAATATCTCCCATCATTTATATAAATTTGAACTATATACTTATCCTGCTCAAGGGATTCTTTCTCTCGAGCAAAATGTTTGTTTACAATCTGTACAGACCCTCAACACAACCAGCAGAGAAGCAGAAATTGGACAACAAGCTTACAAAGGAACAAAAAAGTGTACAAGAAGTAACTACAATCAGGAATGGGAAGTAATATCCCACATCTCAACATCACATTGCAATACAAATAGAAGATGCTTTGGGAAGGTTTGATGCTGTTGTATCTTTTCTTACCTTCCATGGCTTTTTACCTGCTCACTTCCCTCACATGGCCTACTGAACTATTACAATCTCCTTTTCAAATATAATAACTTAACTAGAAGAAGTAGTGATTGCTACTATCTGATTATCATCCATCAGGATAAGATTTTAAACAAAGCACCAAATATTATAAAATCTTCTAAAATTGTAGCAACCTATGCTTCTCCCCTCATTTATTTCCATTCTCCATTACTAAAAAATGCCAATCATCATAATCATTGTCATGACCAGTACATGTTAGAACTCCTCACGCTCCTAGAGAATTTTAATCCTAAAACCTATACTTTACCTTGTGCTAGACTCTGGTTCCCAGCTAATTTCTACTATGTATCTAGCTTTGTTAATTTACCTGATGTCTATAACCTATCTCCAATTAGAAATCAAAACCTTTGGCTTGAACTATCACCTAATTATAAGATGCAACTATTATACCTTTTTTCTACTGTCTGCTCTCTTTGGGTGCTTTTGCAGATTAAGGCCATACTATGCTATTGCATAATAATTATATACCATAACATGGCTTACATCTATTCTTTATACTCCTGTTATGAACTTGCTATAAATGATACCTTACCTAAGTGCTATGATCCTTTGTTACACAGCACCCAAACAGGCCTCAAAATACTGATGACTTTACCTATGAAATCCCTAAAGAGAATAACAATAATGCACCCTGAATGGGCACTGTTTGTTTATTTGCTTTTTATCCATGTTGTTGTCTATGATCTTGGACTCTATGACAGATGGGAATTCTTCAACCTATTTATATACTTTAGATTGTTTTATCATGCTTCCTTTATGATGAAATATAATTCATATTCTACCTCCCTAACTGAGAGGAATGCTATCTTCCTGAAAAAATTTGGAAATGAAAATTTACTCTCTCTCATATGGCCTTTCATTTGCTGCTGTCTCCTTTTCCACTACTTGTGGAGAATTGAACCATTCATAAACTTTAATCAGTACTTAAATACTATATTTGTTTCACACCTAGGCTTGCTCTCTTGGTGTTTTTTTAAGTACTGTCATACTTACAAATGCTTATGGAAAACCTCTTCTCTCACAAACTTTGTACTCTATACTAACTCTGACTTCTGTACTATGATTATTCGGGGGATCTCTTCTCTTGAGCACTTTGTGGGCTTGAAACTTTCTGGACTGTCCACTTGTAATATACATTGCCCTATTAATGAAGATCTGTACTATGTACTCCTGCTGTCTTGCTGGCAACATTGTGGTTACTTATCTTCAACTCAAATTTCAAACAAAAGTTACTTAACCTCAACTTTGTTCTGGCTAAATCCTTTTTTAGAGGGCAATTGGTCCTTGCTAAAAAACCTCTATATGAAAACTCATGATAAACCAACAATAATTCACCCTACCAGGTTACTACCTGAATACTCATATTTTATCCAAGTTTATTTTCTGGATTTGGGTCTAATAGATAGCCATGACTTTTTTAACCTTTTTATCTACTTTACAAAAGTTTCCATACTAACCTTTTTGAAGAGGATTGATTTAATTTTGACCTTCTTCTTGTATGGTTTGTATGCTATCTTCATCAAAACTGAAGGAAATACACACTCAACCATTCTGACTTGTTTACAGTTTGCTTAATGCTATATTACTCATCACTGCCTTAGGAGCTCTGCACTTCTCTTAATATCTGCTCAGTTCTTCCATAACCTGAATGATACCTTCCTCAAGACTTTAGGGAAAACAAACCCATCTTACTTCACAAGGGTTTTATTTTTTTGCTGGCTTTCTTATAATAGCTTAAGGAGTCTTGCATATTTTATAACCTATGATCAGTACTATATACTCAATTCTGTGGCTAGCTATCAATCATATATAAAGATTTACTATCATATACACGACCCTGAACTCTATACTTTGACTGCTCGAGGGATCTCTTCTCTCGAGCAATTTGTGTGTTTACAATCTATACAGATCCTCAACACAGCCATCAGGGAAACAACAAGGACCAAAAGCAGAATTTGGACACCAAGTGTACGAGACTTCAGCTACAAAATAACAACACTGGGTACTGGGAGTAACTGCAATCAGGAAGGGGAAGGAGAAATCCACACCTCACCATCACATCATAACTCAAATAGAAGGGGCTCATGGAAGGTTTGCAGCTGCAGTAAATTTTCTTATCTTTCATGGGCTTTTACATGCACTTTTCGCATACATTGTCTACAGTTGTTAACTTGTGAGGCTCTTGCTATGATCTGCACAACCTTTGCTAACCTTGTAAAACAAAAACTTTGGACATTATTTTTTCTCAAGCAATTACAATTTATTGCTAGGAGAAAGGAATGTAATATATGTATTCACTCGCACCTAATGAGGCTTGCTGTACCATGTTTTATATGTGAAAAACAAAACACATGAACTAATACTATCCCTCCCCACTTCCGAAATCATGATTCAAATATTCTAACAAAACTTCCTTCAAAACTCAAAACCCTTCAAACCAAACACAATATTGCAATGATAAATTCTATATTTTTTACTAGAATTATGAATCCTGAAACCACTGATAATGTTAACTCTAAAATCCAAACAAACACAAACCATCTGACTTGCACAAAAATCTCTAAACTTGTAGAACATAAATATAGAACACTACTTAATTTTACTAATCTTTATTTGCCTGCTAAGAACTTGTGTCTTTATATATGTATTTGTGAGAAACTAGAAAGGACTGCTGTTCTAGCGATTATTGGTAAAATTTATGTAATACAAAACACAATCAATATCACCTATTATTCTCGAAAAATTGGATCAAATATACCAACAAACAAGTTTCTGAAACCTAGTGTAACTAGAAACAACCATGATCTAATAACTATAAATTCTACCCCTCCGACTAGGAGAATGAATCTCGAAAAAACCAATAATACCACAACCAAAATCCGAAAAATTACAAACTATTTTAAAAATCATAACCTCTATAAGTATGGTCCTAACTCTTTAAGGTACCAAAACCCCCAATTGGTTTTTTATGAAGTTTAGCTTCTGGAATGTGAGGGGATTGAGTAGGAGAAATGTCTGGACCCAGATCGAATCTACTTCGAAATCGGACCACATTAAAATCTTAATGTTAGCTGAAACAAAACTAACTAATCCTCCCCCGGAAAATTGTTGGAGAAAACCGGGATTCGACAAGATATTCTTCCGTCCCTCAAATGGCCTGTCTGGAGGTCTCTGCCTCCTTTGGAAGGAATCGCAATTCCAAAATGAAACCATCACCATTAGAAATGCCACCGACAGGATTATTCAGGTAGACTATACCAACACCAAGCTAAACATCACAATAGAAATACTATTTATCTACGCCACTCCGTATGCAAACGAAAAAAATGATTTTTGGGCATCAATTGATGAATATATAAGTAAATCTAAGGACTCTCTCATTATTCTGGGAGATCTAAATGAAATTTTGGAACCGAATGACAAGCAGGGTGGAAGAACGCCATCTATACACAGATTTGCAAGACTTAGAGATTTAATTAGTACTCATAATCTGGTCGATTCCCCAACTAGTGGTAATAACTTCACCTGGAGAAAACGAGAACATGGTAACGATAACATTTATGAGAAATTGGACCGTGCGATTGTAAGTCACTCTATCCTAAATTTTTTTCCTAATCTCTGTACTAAAAATCACGCCTTCTTGAAATCTGACCATGCACAAATCACACTGGATTTAATGGATAATCAAAAACCAAAATTACAACCTTTTAAATTTGAAATGGATTGGACCACAAGATCGGATTATGAAAACATTGTAAGATCGGCTTGGAGAATTGACACGCCAGGATCCCAAATGTTTAAATTAACAAAGAAACTGCAAGAAGTTAAAAGAAAGAGTAAGCTTTGGAGCAATTTCACTTTTGGTAACATATTCCGCCAAATAAAACAAGTAGAATCGCAACTCTTGGAGCTGCAAAACACGCTCTGCATTGCTTATAATTGTGATATAGACAAAAAAATCAAAAGACTCACAGTAAAGCATGCCTCTCTCTTAACTTACCAACAAAAATATTGGGGACAACGAGCCAAAAGAATACATGTCAAATCCATAGACGCAAACAAAAAATATTTTCACAAAATAGCAACTGGAAGACGTAATAGAAATATAATAAAACAGATTCAAACTACAGCTGGTATAACAGTCAATAGCGAGGACGAAATAAGAAAACAAATTAAGCATGACTTTAGCCTAAGATACTCCCTTCAAAGAAGACATCAGAACCCTAGCAACTTATTAACCTATCTGGAAAACGAGGTTACAACGGACGATAATAACTGGCTAACTAGACCAGTCACAAATGCTGAAATAAAAAATGCGGTCTTTAGTCTAGCAAACGACAAATCTCCGGGGCCTGATGGGTTCCCTGCAGGATTCTTCAAGAAATACTGGCATATTGTAGAACCATCCGTAATCAAGGCAGTAAAAAGCTTCTTCCTAAGTGGACGGATTCTGAAACAAACAAACCACACGTTCATCGCGCTAATACCAAAAATAGACAATCCAACAACAACTTCACACAATAGACCGATAAGCCTTTGTTCAACAACCTACAAGGTTATATCCAAAGTATTAGCATCAAGGTTAAAAAAAATCATTCCTAAGATAACACACCCCCTACAGAGCGCTTTCTCTTCGGGCAGATCTATACAGGATAACATTTTAATTGCAAATGAAATCTTTCACTCCTTCTCCAAGAAAATTGGAAAAACTGGCTGGATGGCGGTTAAGCTAGATATGGAAAAGGCTTTTGACATGGTTGAGTGGGAATTTCTTCTTTCTACTATGCTCAAACTAGGTTTCTCGACAAAGTTCACGGATTGGATCAAGGAATGTATAACCACGGTCACTTACTCGGTATTGGTTAACAATGAACCAACTGGCGTCTTCTTCCCCGAAAGGGGTCTACGCCAGGGCGACCCGTTATCACCTTATCTATTTCTAATTGTCTCAGAGGTCCTCGCTAGAGGCCTACACAATGAATCTGAAAAACCCCAGAGCCATCTAGGAATAAGACTAACAAGAGGAGGAACAAGGATCCCCTTTCTAGCTTTCGCCGATGACATTGTTATCTTTGCATCGGCTACACAAACGGGATGTGACCAAATAAACAAAACATTAAGTGAGTACACTGCATTGTCAGGACAATGAGTAAACCGACATAAATCCCAATTCCAAACATCAAAAAACGTTTCGACTACACACAAAAATCTAATCCGTAGTGAATTGGAAATAGCTCACACACTCAATTTAGGATGCTACTTAGGATGCCCAATCATTGAAGGCAGAGTCACGAAGGAACTCGTCAAAGACCTTATAATGAACAACAAAACTCAACTACAAAAATGGAAGGCGAACTGTCTCTCACAGGCTGGGCGGTGTACTCTGATCAAGTCCACCCTCTCAGCGAAACCCTTGCATTTAATGCAATGCTTCATGTTACCAAAATCTGTTCATTCAGAACTGGACAGAATTAACAGACAATTCCTCTGGAACAAAGGGCCCAACCATAAACCACTAATCAGTTGGTTTGATATATGTAAAACAAAGGAAAATGGTGGGCTTGGGCTTCGTTGCTCTGAGGATATGAACAAGGCATTGCAAATGAAACTTCTCTGGAAAATATTAGCGGAACCTAACATCCCGTGGGTTAAACTAATAAAAGAAAAATACATCAAGACAAGCAATATTCTGAATTACAAAAAGCAAGGTGGCTCCTCGTGGCAATGGACGCAACTTATAAAATTAATACCTCTTTTCAAAAAAGGTCTTCAATGGTCTATCGGGGATGGTGCGACAATAAATTTCTGGAATGATCTTTGGATAGGACAAACACCCCTAAAAACATTTATCCCAGTTACTCAACAGATTGATGAGTTACTAAAAGTACAATACGTCATAAATGAAAATAAGGTATGGGACCGGAATAAATTATTTGAGAAATTACAAGGGTTATTACCAAATGACTTCATAGAAAAAATCATCACAATACCATTACCCGAGAACATCCATGTTGATAGGCTATATTGGAAATGGAGTAAGAATGGGTGGTATACAACAAGCTCTGCAATAGACATGATACATAAATCCAAAAACCACACAAGTTCGGACATTAGCTGGATTTGGAACCTGAATATCCCACCCAAAATAAAATCATTCCTGTGGAAGGCCCTCAAAAATGCAATACCAACAACGGTCAGATTAGCATCTCGTAGACTAGGGATCCCGACAAACTGCCCCCACTGCGACTCATGCTATGAAGACTTATATCACTTATTATGGGATTGCCCCATTACGCGAGGGACTTTGATGGCTAATGACCCAGGTTCCTTTATAAAAATGCATGGTTGCTTTGATAAAGGAGACCCGATCAGCGAAACTATTTGGAATATTAAAAACACAATTGGGAAAAAAAAATTTGAAGACATAGCTTTTATCTGGTGGGGCATCTGGTTCTCTAGAAATAAAACGCTTTTCGACAAAGTTACACCAGATATGAGAAAGATCATGGCTTTCAAAAAAGATCAAAAATTCATATGGACAGCCACACAAACAAGTGAACATACGAAAAATAGTATAACAGCCACACCAAGCAACTCAAAACCCAGATTGATTTCAAAAAGAAAAAGAACCAAATGGGAACCACCTCCTCAGGATACATACAAACTTAACTTTGATGGCTCTCTTTCCTCTAGCAATAAGGGCACATTTGGGTTCATCATTCGGGACTCCAAGGGTTCTCCTGCCTACTGTGGTTGGGGACCTTCACTGATTAATTCGGTATGTGGTTGTGAAAGCCATGGACTTTGGAATGACTTAATTGCTGCAAAAAAATTGGGAATTTTGAAACTGACCATAGAAGGAGATAATCTAACAATTATTCAGTGTTTAAAAGGGTTGGGGAAGCCTACTGGAGACTCGGATATGATTGTCTTAGACAGTCTAGTCTCGTTGGGCTTCTTTCGTTCGGTTGAGATTCGTCATGTCTACCGGGAAGCAAATCTAGTGGCAGATCGGCTGTCACAGCTTGATTCTGCCTCACTCGGTCCATTGACTCCTGATGATTCTCTTTTGCGTAGTCTCATCCGCAAGGATGCTCTTGGCTGAAAGGGCTTAGTCCTATGGCCAAATTTTTTCCGTTTCAAAAAAAAAAAAAAAAAAAAATCTCCCTCAGGTGTTGTTAGATGCTTGAGCAATGAAAAATCCAGCGTGCTAAAAGCGCTCAATGGCCGAGTGTTTCCACAAATATGTAGATTTCCTCAAGTGTTTCCACAAATTGGGCTATTGAACATGTCAATCTTAACCACAATTTCAATATTCATCCCGATTTTACGGGATTAAAGCCTCTTCAACCAAACCACACCCATCACCACCATTGATACACCACCACCAACAACATAATAACTCACATAATTGGCCAAGCTGTGGAGAATGGTACCTGCAAGCCGGTAAAGATTGCTCGGAATGCCCCTGCCCTCTCGCATATACTGTTCGCCGACGACATTCTGTTGTTTGCTCAAGCGTCGGTTGAACGGGTTAGGGTTATTGCATCGAGAGATTATGTGAAAGTTCAGGGCATAAGGTTAGCTTGCAGAAATTGAAGTTCTTTGTCTCTCACAACGTCAAGAGTGACCTCAAGATCAGGATACAGGAAACGAGTGGTATAGAGGCGACGGATGATTTGGGTTCGTATCTGGGAGTTCCTCTATTGCAAAGAAGGGTGAGGGGTTCTGATTTCGAGTTCATTATTCAGAAATTCGAAGCGAAGCTGTCGGGTTGGAAGTCGAATACTTTGAGCTTTGCGGGCAGAATTACTCTAGTGAACGCTGTGCTGGGCTCTCTCCCGGTTTACTGCATGGGATCTACCCTTGTCCCTACAGGAGTTTGTAACAAGATTGAACAGATTTGTAGAGGTTTCCTTTGGGGTTCGACTAGCGCTAGGAGAAGAGTTCATAAAGTCGTCTGGCAGGAGATCACTAGACCTAAGTGTATCGGAGGCCTTGGGGTTAAAGCTATGGAAGAGCTGAACTTGGCGCTTGTGGCTAAGCTTGGATGGCGTTTTATTATGGAGGAGAATAGCCTTTGGAAAGAGGTTCTTACCGGAAAGTATATCGGAACGGCTTTGGGGAGATCCTCAGGTGCTTCGCATATTTGGAAGGGGGTCCGCAAAGGGCTTGAGAGAGTTATTAACCCCGGTCTGCGTTGGAATGTTAGGGATGGGAGAAGTGTGGATTTTTGTAAGGATAAATGGGCTATGGAGGTCCCGCTTCAGCTCGTTAGAAGGGGTGACGTTGGGGATGATCTGCAGATTAGTGTGGCGGAGTTGTGGGTGGAAGGTGAGGGATGGCGTTGGGACTCCCTTAGCACCATGCTGCCGGAGGAAGCCCTGCTGAGATTGGCGCCAATTGCGATCTCGGAGGGGGAAGATATCCCAAGTTGGGAAGCTACCAAGGATGGGGAGTATGCGGTGAGTTCGGGATATAGTGCGTTGTGTGGGTGGAGCAACTGGCAAAGCAATGATAATGGTTTCTAGAAGGCCGTTTGGAGCCTGAATGTGAACGAAAGGATCTGGGCATTCATGTGGACCATCAACAAAGGCGGAGTGATAACGAACTCGGAGCGGGTTTGAAGAGGCTTCGCGACTTCCGCTAATTGTCCGATATGTAAGCGTTTCGATGAATCTTTGGAGCATTTGTTTAAGGAATGTGATGCTACTGAATCTTTGTGGCTGCAGGTGCGAAAATCAGAAACAAGGAGGCGTAGTTGGGACCTTCCGTTCGCTGCGTGGATTAGAGAGAACGTGTTGTCCAAGGAGGAATTCGAAGGAGGAAGCTGGAGCGATTTCTTCGCTATTGCATTGTGGAAATTGTGGAAGCGGAGGAATGATACAGTCTTCAGAGATGGGAGCCAACATACCGTGACGAGTTTGGAGTGCAGTAGGACTATGAAGGATTAAAGAAATGCCAAAGGAAGAATCGGTAGGGGCTTACGGAACAACCAGAAAGTGACAAAGGAGATCAGTTGGGACATACCTGATCATGGATGGGCAAAGGTGAACACTGATGGGTCTGTTCAAGGTGGTGTTCATGCTGCAGCAGGGGGGGGGGGTGTACGAAACGATGAGGCGAAATGGTTGGGGGGTTTTGCCTACCACATTGGCTCGTGCACTCCCCTAATGGCGGAAGGTTGGGGCATCTTGAAAGGCTTGGAGCTGGCCTTGTTTTTGGGTTGCAAGAAAATTATTATCGAGTCGGATTCGGAGTTGTGCATTAAGCTGATTGAAGGTAGGGTCACCCCCGCTCATCTGTTGTCTAGCCTGGTAGCCGCCTGCCATGGCTTTCTTCGTAGGGACTGGTCCATCCAGTTTCGTCACTCGTTCCGTGAAACGAACTCGGTAGCCGATAAGCTCGCCGAACTCGCCTTGTCCATGTCGATCGGTTGTCATGTGCTGCAAACACCCCCCGATAAGGTTTCTGACCTGGTTCTGCTAGACGAAAAAGGGAAGACATGGACTAGATCTTGTGTGGTGTAACGCTTTCGGTTTGTTCTTGGTTTGTAAAACTCCTTTCCTTATTTATTTGATTAACGGTTTGGGGAGCCGCTTCTCCCCGTTTGCCCACCAAAAAAACATCAACTATGGGGGGTAATAGAGAGATCTCCCTTAACCCCAAATCTAATCAAATAGGAGGCAATTGACAAAAAATCATCTCCTTCAATCCTCAACATTTTGTGGTTGTTGGGTCGTTGATCTGCTCTTCTCTGGGGTAGGTTTTCCGATCCATGTTCACCCCTCCAAACCCACCTTTGACATCATCTCACTGTCACATGCCCCCTCTTTTTTTTACCAAGAACGTTGATCGATCCACCGGTTGCGATCGGTGGCAGAATGGTGGATGGCTTTGCAACGTCTCTCTATGTAAAACTCAAGGGGGAATAAAAAAAAATATTTCAATGTCCTAAGAACGCTTTCCGTACAATTGAGGCTTGGCGTCTAAGGGCTAGATTTTTTTTTAAAGCAGGAAAACAGTTTGGGAAGAGGTCAAGAAGATCCTCTCCCAAATCATCCTAACGGGTGAGATCTTGCAAAACATGATCAATAGGAATTCCTGCCTCGAAGGATGTGCGCATATTTAATTTCCATGAAGGAATGAAGAAACGACTAACAGTTCGAAATGAGCATCTCAGTCGCCTAGGGGGGACTCCAAGTGTCGAAAAGGTTATTGATGGTTGTGAGGCAGTCGCCCTACAGAATAATTTTGGATAGTCCGAGCTCGAGCGCTCTGCAGAGACCCAAGTGAAGGGTCGTAGCTTCGGTTTGGCTCCACCTAGGTCAACTACCCCACCGAGGTGGTCTCGTATGACTAGGGAAGTAAATGTGCTCGTATTCGGTTTGTTTCGACGGAAGTTTGATCGATCACTTAAATGGTTCCTTTTAACGGATGGTTTGATCTCACTTAAAAATTAAAAATGTGCTCTAATTTGACTCGTTTAATAAATGATGATTGAACAAGTTCGAGCCGAGATAACAAAGTTTTTGTTTGAAAAATCCTTATCATGGTTCCAACTTCCAACCTTCGAGCTCCTTATCTGGATATAGACTTGTGGGCCGACCCACTTGGGATTCAGCTCTCAATCTCCAAGAAAGGATAGCCAATCCATATCTTCCACATAAAAAATACACTGAGTTCCTTTTCCAGCTATCCCCTTCTCTCTCTTTATATATATAAAATACAATTTCGATCGTTTGCTTCCATCCATTTCGATCTACTAGCTAAATGGAGAGGGGAAGGTCGTGCTTTAATGTGTTATTTCATATTTATTTTTATTTTATTTCTTACTTTTTATACTAATTATAACATTGTGACTCGCAGTTCATCTTACTGGCGATCTTGGCCTCACCCCGACTCTAATTCCGTTGACTATAGAGTTGACCAGCCAACTCGTGATGTTTGCCTACTGGGTGTCGTGGACGTCGACCATGTGTTGGGGAAAATACGGGTAGCTAACACTCGATTACGTGTATGATTCGGATGGACAAACTTCACTTACAAATAATTAAGACCTTGTATTAATGTACAAAATGTATTTTGTACAACCCACGAAATACAAGACTCTTTCACACACCTTACTCGAGATGGACCACTCACTCTAACCACCTTTCACTCACAAGCACTCTCGTTACTCACTCCTTACACACACTCACTCACTTTTGGAAGATTCAACTTCCTTACATACACACACCTAAAGGGCTATTTATAGCCCACTGTATCGGTGACTAATGCCGACCTTCACTTATATTAATGCAAGCTCTGCTAGATAATTCTACATTTTTCCACTTAATGACATCCATAATTTTCTAGACTATATAATTACTAGTTTGTTCGAGAGTCTTCCACTGCCCCCAAAATGCCATCATGAAATGGTACCAAATCAGCCCAAAACCAATAACCCACCAAGTCCAACCCATTGTAAATGGTCTATTTGAAATATAAAATTAACCACGACACCATGATAGCATTGATGATGATCTCGATATTATGGCCAACGTCAACATTGACGACCTAGTGAGTAGCCTGGATGAGCTTACCGACGACGACGAGGGTGGTGGTGATGGTGATGATGATGATGATCATAGTGGTGTGGTCGCGGACGACGGTGATGATGTGGACATCAGCGACGCTCATAGTAGTTATGGTGAGGATGACAGTTTTTTTTTAAAAAAAAATAGTCGTCGTCCTCGCCGTCACTACTGTCATCAGTGTCGAGGACGACGCTTATGGTAGTGTTGACCGCTACATCTCTCTGGCCTCCTCTTCAACTAATAATTAACTTCTTATTTTTTCAAGCTTAATTATAATTACCAGTTATATGAAGATTTGTTAATTATGGTACGTGTAAATATAATATCGTTTTGTATATTGTGTATCCTAAGGGCACATGATAAATCTATTTTATTGGGAAAGAAAACACTAAAAGAAAATGGGTGAACCTCATAATCTAATTTAAAAATGGTTAAACCGGGTGTATCTAGGAAAAATATTTCTCAATTTGGCTTCTTATCTTATGACCTTAGGGCATAGGATAGAAAAACCGATATAATATTAGTAATACTTCTTATCTTCTCTCTTCTTCTCTCTTTTAGTAAAGTTAGCTTTTCGGATGAGTAAATAGGGTTCTTTAGGTTTTCGTAGTAGTAAATAGGTTGTTTAGAATAATAAGGAGTGACGGAGGGAAAACCTGTCATTGATCCGCCAAAGTAAACTCAAACCTATAACTAGTATAGCAATAAGCAAGAAGTCGATCCCACGGGGAAATTACTATTCAAGTGTGATTTAGATGCCAATTAAGTAACCAAAAGGGGGGTTTTTGAGTGTGAAAGTTCCGCCTTTTATCAAAGCGGATTGAAGAAAGCAAAGCAAATGAGTTTGGTTTAGACAATTATGAGAAGCAATTCTACCTACAATTTTCCACTATATTGGATTGAAACGATCCTTGTAACTTCTTCTCGTCCTATTAAGTTTCCTATGAATGCCCTTGTCCCGACCTAATATAGTTACTAGTCCAACCAGTTCTAGCAACCCTTATCAATCGAACAGTCCCTAAAGAAGGATTTAACCCAATTGATAGCTTCAAATTCAGAGATTAACCAAGGTATTTGCAGTCCCTAAAGAGGGATTTAACAACACATTCAACTTCCTACTCATTCAATTAGTTCAACCAGCCCTAAAGGAACAAGTTTGCCACTTAGGTTAAGGTTCACAACCAGGAATCTACAAAACCTTAGCAATTGAATTGATCTAACAAGTTGGCCAGACAAGATAGAACAAAACAATAAACAATCAAGCACAAAGAAGTTGAAACATTCAAATATAGGAAACAAGGAACGAGAATTAGAAACTCACAATCAATCCAAATAAAGCTTCAAATTGCAGGCAGAATAGATGAGTTTAGTTCCTCATGGAAGACATCGCTCAAAATCTCTAAAGTGTCTGATGAAAGAATAGAATTCAAGTTCTGGAAAATAAACTAAAATTGGCATTATATATGTTCCAAAGTCGGCCATGAAACAATAAATAAGATCTAGGGTTTTTATTATTTAAAACGCAACGAATTAACGCTGACGACCAATGCTGCAGGCGCAGCATAGGTGCTGCGCCCGCCGTAAACTGTTTCCTCCAACCCTTTGCAAATTGATTGGCCGCGGGCGCCGCAAGGTTGCTGCGGCCGCAGCCAGGGGCTTTTCACGGAAAATCTATCATGAATTCTCTCTTCTTGTCAACTTGAAAGTTGTAGTTCTCTAAAAGAGCTTTCCAACACATGGTCATAATAGTCAATCGGATAACCGAAGCCTCCAGAAAGTGCAAAACAAGTTCAGCATGTATGGCGACAACTTCTGCAGACTTGTTCTTCGTTTAGGTTCGCTTCTTCTTCTCAGGACCTCTTGAGATCTTCATATAAGCTTCTTTGATCAACTAGACATTCTCATCTAATGCGTTATCAACTCATGTCTCCTCCTCGGATCCACCATTATCTGAAATAATCAATAAAATCGTGTAGATTCCGACTCCACTAACATAGAGAGCAAATATGCAAATTGTATTTAATCCATCCATGATATGCATCATAACTAAGCTAAATGCAACCTATTATGCCTACCTAAATGCATGCTATCAAGGAGTCAGATCAACATTCTTAAGTATTCAATGAATGTAACTAGATCAGATGGTAATTGAAATGAGCAAAAAAAATAACAGCTCGGACTTGAATGAGCCAAAAAGAGAACTCTCACCTTTTTGTATTCCAATTATTTAATTGGACATCACAAGTGTTTATGCATAAGGTGGAGTAAATAAGCAAAAGAACAACCAATCAGATCAACATTCCTATTGGATCATATGGTAATTGAAATGAAAAAAAAAACAACTCGGACTTGAATGAGTAAAAAACAGAACTCCCACCTTTTTGTATTCCAATTATTTAATTGGACATCACAAGTATTTCTGCATAAGGTGGATTAAATAGGCAAAACAACAACCAGTCAGATCAACATATAACCTGCATAAATAAGGAAATTAGGCAAGACAACATCCCCTTTGTATTTTCAGTAATAAGTAGGACCTGAACTTAAATGACCCAAAAGAAACAACAACCTCTTTGTATTCCGAGTATTCAATGGGACATCACAAGCCTTTGAAGTCCACTTATATCTTTCATTGCATAAATACAGAACGTAATTTGATTAGACTCCATTGTAACCCACAAAAGGTTTCTTTTCTTTGCATTTTCCTGCTTTACCTACGACAAAACCAAACACCATGTGTGACAATATGTATGTACATAATTGGATTAGACTCCATTGTAACCCACAAAAGGATGTAACCTTTGAATTCTATGTACCAATTATAAATATTCGTACACCAACCAAGTGGCACTATTTTGCATGTAGTAACGACAAATGCAAGAAAGGTGTAGCACCCCGTGATGGAAATTTCTGGTGTGAATCCTGCGAAGCAATGATTAGTTTCCCAAAACCAAGGTATATGACTTCTTTTCCCCAGTTTACACCCTAATGAAGAACACATCTGCATACCATTAGATAACATTGTATATTGTGTATTATTACAGCTACAAGTTACAACTTGAGATAGAAGATGAAACGAATTCTACAGTTGTCACACTATTTGACAATACCGCTGAAAAATTAGTGAATGCATCGGTTGAGACATTGCTAAAGGAGATATAAGTATGTTTACATTATCCTACATAAGTCAATATATGCTAATGGAATCCTTAACATTTACACTTTTGCATTAGGCTGGGAAGACAAAGAATGTGATGTCAAATGCTTTATGGAACCTTATCAACACTCGACACACATTTGAGATTAAATCTCATACCTACTATGGATATGGGACATTTGAGAGCTTCACATGTAGAAATATCATCCACCCCATTCCTTCCTCTAAGGTATGAGTTATGGATCTATATCCAAACAATAATAGTAGGTGAATTTTGAAATATGCGGATATTGTATCATAAATTTTAAATATAACAATTTTAACATTCAATACCTGCACATAATCCATGCAAGCATGTGAGAAGTGAAGAAGGATCCTCTTATGCATCTGATACAGTGGAAAGCAAAAAACACATGTTAGTATTTTCTATATCACTAATGCATCATCTCTGTTTACAATCTACCAATATGTTACCATAATATGTTCCTATTTAATATTAACAACCGCAGTGAAGAAGCAAGCGTGTCGAGTGAGGACCTAGAAGTCTCTGCCAAAGAGACACACAATGACGCTGATTGAGTATGTCTGAATCACTAAAGCAACACAAATAGTTTCTAGCTAGAGAGTTAAAATGTCATAACATGAATGTAGTATGAAGCAATATAGCTTCACACATAGCTTTCAATTTTCATATATAGCTAGACAATCTATCTATGTCGTTATAGTAGTTGGCCAAGTAAGTTTTGCAATTTAGGTGTGTAAAAGAATTGTTAACGAAAATTATGAATATATAAAAAATTTAATCTATGAAACTCACTTGAATTTTATTTTCCGACTCTAACAAAACAAAATGTTAACGAAAACTATGAATATATATATAAATCTATGAAACTCACCTGAATTTTATTTTCAGACTCTAACAAAACAAAACCATCAAATAGTAATTAAGCTAATTGGATGAACTATTATAAAACCGTGCTACGCCAACTAGTAATTCTCTAAAAGTAACAATTTGAAGGAAGGAAATTAATTAATTAGTGGACTATGCACCTATATATATCGCTGGAGTAATTAATCACATTAACGGATCTAATTAATTAATTAATAAAAAATTTAAAACAATATATTTATTAACGCATTAAAAATTATATAAATAATAAAATATATATTTGTTTTTATTGAAAATAATTTTATATTTATTATGGTAACAAGACTTGTTACTTATTAATAATAAGGGAAAACTAATTAAAATACCCTCACCTTTGGGGGTATGGTAAAAATATACCCTCAACTTTCAAATGTAATAAAAATATCCCGACCTTTGAGGGTAGTGGTAATATATTACCACGAGTTATTTTCACGAGTAAAAAATGCTAAAAATGCAGCCTAAGTGGATTTTTTATAAGAGTTTTCGTAAACAGTGTCCTTAGGAAAAAATAAAGAGTTGGATCGAGTTCACACCCAACGCCTTTTCCTCCCTCATATCTTCTTCTGTGGTCACCTCTTGAATTGTCTTCCAGGTAGCTCATGGTTCTTCTTCTATGTCAGTCTTTCTCCCTTGTGGTTGACTATCTAGAGTTGTCTCTCACACATCTTATTCCCCTTTGATTCGTTCACGGACTTGCTTGATTTATAGCCCGAAATTCGGGCCTGTTTTTTTCATTTGGGCCCAAGGCTTCTTCTTGGACCCAAAGATGCCCTTTTTTTTTAAAAAAAATGACAAATAATATATATACAAAATGATAAAAACGCATGAAAGAGCTTAATTAAAATTCCGTAAGGGCTCGAATCACCGATCAAAAGAGTTTGGATTAAATCCTGTTTGGGCTTGACCGGTCCATTGTGATCGGTCCTTCGCGGTTTGCTTTGCTTGGGTGGCGTGCGTCTCTGCCTTGGTGCGACTTGGAGTTCTTCTTCTATGTTAGGGTTCTGGCAGTCGGAGTCGGGTCTGGCGGAGATCGAGGTGGGTGTACGGGGCGACTCCGTGCTCGGGAAGGAGCTTCCTGGAGGTTCGTCTTCAATACCCACATGGATTTCTGATGTATCTCAGGCCAGCGGTGTTGTTTACGGTGCTTGGCTTTCGTTTGTAGACTGTAGTCTATGTCCCCTTCGTGTTAGAGTTAGTTTTTCCTTGACTCGTTTCCTTTAGGGTACGTCTCTACTTGTTGTATTGCACCGCCTTTTTGTTTTCATTTGTATGTTTTGACGGATTTCCGTCTGCCGACTTGTCGGCCATCGAGTTTCAGATATATCTGATCTCAAATTATTACCTAATCAAAAAATATATATATAAAATTATTTTAACAAAATTATTAAAAATTTAATATTATATATAATTTTTAAATCATAAAAAAACTTAAATAGAAAATTTTCTTATAATTTCAAACGGATGGACTAATTAGCAGGTGATCGATCACCACTCTTTCTTAATGCTCGGGTTGCGTTCTGCATGAGGAATAAAATCAATTGTTGTGAAATTCATCAACGGTTGAATGTTTGGATCGAATTTGTACTGTTTTGATTGTTTTGTTAGTTAGGATCCGATCCATTGTATCATTCACCCAATACTTATGTTGTTTTCTACTTACATTCTCTTATCATTTAGATCAGTTCAGACCCATGTCTTCTTGAACATGCAGTCCAAAGGAGTAGCCTTTGGACTAGCCCACTATAGATTTTGTTTGACTCATGTTTATAACCCAATACCCACTATTTCATCACCCATTTTTACTTGATTAAAAAAATGTGTTAAAGTAATGAGAAGGAAAAAGAAAGGATGAATGATTGGTTAGAAGATCTAGTATGTTAGTTTGTGACATACAATGTAGGATGTCTTGGGCGTTTCCTTTTGTATTTTTTTTTTGTTACAAGGCGATAATTTAGGTAGTGCCGACCACGACTGTACCACCATTCAAGAGAGGACGAGAGTGTGAAGATTAAGGTTGAATCTCCAAGAAATTTGGCTATTTGAAATACTGTACGCGCCTTTTTTCAAACAAAAATGTGTAAACTTATTAGCTTATCGTCATAGTGAGGCTGGCCCTAAAAAATTCACTCTCGTTTGAGAGTGGGTTTTGTGCGCCGCCCCTCATCCCAACCGTTTCATCTCCTTCCGCCCCGGCTTACCGCCGTCATAGCCACCGCCTCCGCTCTGGTGCCTCCCACCGAGGCTCCACCTATCGCCTCGGTCCTCCGACTCCCACCGTGCTCCTCCTCACCCAACAACATCTCAGTCGAGGTGCTATAGCCATCGGGTGCCCCTCCTGTTGTAAGCTTTTTTTTTGTCTTCCATGAAACCAAAGAATTTCCAATAAAAATACAATATCCAGTAAATAATCTTGCACTAAATTGACAAGCACCTCAATCCGCATCACAGTAAGAGGAAATCCTCAAAGATTGTTTGATGAGTAGTGCAGACCAACTCCAATGATACCTTTAAGATACCTAACAACATGTAAAAATGCATCAAGATGAGGTTGTCTTGCATCTGACATAAACTGGCTCAAATGTTGAACTGCCCAAGATATACCTGGTTGAGTTAAATTG
Organism: Persicaria tinctoria; assembly: GCA_037127255.1. NCBI lineage: Eukaryota > Viridiplantae > Streptophyta > Magnoliopsida > Caryophyllales > Polygonaceae > Persicaria > Persicaria tinctoria. The sequence continues at coordinate 76,661,541 of JBANSL010000013.1, forward strand.
AGAAATAGAAGCCTCCCAATCAATCTTCTGTATCTTTCAGGATCAGACACGATGATTCCTAAATCAGTCGACAGTTTCAATCCTCTAGGAAGAGGAAAAGATGATGGTTTACAGTCCATCATGTTGCAGTCAATCACATACTTCCTTTGATGAAATAAAAGGCCTCCTGAATCCTTAGATATCTCAAGTCCAAGGAAATATCTTGCTTCTCCAAGATCCTTGATGATGAAAGCATCATGAAGAGCATCTTTGGTGTCCTGGATAACTATATCATCATCTCTAGTGATGAGCAAATCATCCACATATACTAGAGCTATCACAATTCCTAAAGGGGCTCTTCTTACAAACAGAGAGTAATCCTCTAAGCACTGCTCATAACCCATTCTTGTCATGAATTTACACAATTCAACATTCCACTGTCTCGATGCTTGTTTCAATGCATAGATTGACTTCTGCAACCTGCAGACTTGACCCGGTTTGGATAATTCATAACCTTCAGGAGGCACCATATACACCTCTTCTTCTAAATGTCCATGAAAAAAGGCATTATTTACATCAAGTTGATGCAACTTCCATCCTTTAATTTGATGCTTTCCACTGCTAATAAAATCCTCATTGTGCTGAACTTGGCAAAAGGAGAAAAAGTGTGTTTATAATCCTTGCCCTTTATCTGATTATAGTCTTTAGCTACCAGCCTTGCTTTGGACATTTCCACCGAACCATCTGGTTTATACTATCTTATAAACCCATTTACTTCCTATAGCTTTCTTTCCTCCTTGTCTTCCAAGACTTTTATCTCCTTCTGCAAAGCCTCCACCCAATGGTTTATACTATCTTATAAACCCATTTACTTCCTATAGCTTTCTTTCCTCCTTGTCTTCCAAGACTTTTATCTCCTTCTGCATTGCCTCCACCCAATGGGTTTCCTTAGCAACTTGCAAGTAATGAGAGAGTTCATAAACATTTGCCATAAATGCAAAAGATGTCACAAGGTGGGTTCAATATCGATCATGTATGTGTTTGGTCAAAGCAAGTGGCCAAAAAGGTTTGGGATATGGAAGAATTTCTTTTGGAGGGTTGACATACAAAATTCTCCAAATGTCTTGGTTTGACAAGCACTCTAGTGGATCTTCTTAAAGGTGGAAAAATATTATGATCACCAAGGAATCTAGGTGGTGTGTCCGAAACAGACAAAGGTTCATTTTGTGGAGGTGGTAAATGAGATCCATGTAACGTAGGACTCATATATCAGACACATAATCTCGTGGGTGATTAGATGTGGGCGATTCTCCTCTAATTCTTGGAAGATTAAGGATAAATGGAGGATTATCAAAATCAGGAGCATGATTTACCAAGGGCAAAGAACGTTCAGGGTTAAAGACATGTGGGTTTTGATGGTTGATCTTGTGACTTGAAAGGAAATGTGTTTTCTTGGAATGTGACATCTCTGCTAATGAAGGTTATCTTGGAATCTAAATCCCATACTTTGTAAGCCTTCTACCCATGAGGATAACTTAACAAGATGCATTTCCTTGCTCTAATATCCATTTTGTCTCTCCCCGACTATCTTACAAATGCATAGCAAAGGCATCCAATGACCCTAAGTTCATCATAAGTAGTAGGCTTGTTGAACAACACTTCATAGGGGGATTTCCAGTTAAGCAATTCAGTGGACAGCTTGTTAATCACATAAGTAGCATCAAGGATACATTCTCCCCAAAATTTGATTGGCAATATTCCAACATGAGCTCTCATGCTTCTAGCTGTTTCTACAAGGTGTATGTGTTTCCTTTCAAGTTTCAACTCTCCCATTCTGCTGAGTGTATGGGACAATTTTATGATGTATGATGCCCTTTAATGCAAACCCTTCTTCACAATTCTTAGATGTGAACTCTGTCAAAATATCAGTTCCCATACATTTTACACTACACCCAAATTGATTTTCAGCATATGTCAGAAAATCACAAATAGTCTTGATCGAACACCTGCAACTTATTTCTCAATAGAAATGTTCAAGTAACTCTTGAACAATCATCTAACACAGTAAGAAAATACTGAAATGTAACACCCCTTCTTAGAACACTGAAGAGATGTTGCAGCGCCAGCAATTACTCGGACTTTATTGTCCTTGTAACCGCCTTAGGCTTATAGGGACATGCATCAATGCTCCCATAAACAAGATGATATAAAGTAAATTATAATATATATGAAATTAGCGGAAGACTTAAATAGAAATCAATCATCTAAAATAAAGTAACTCAAAGTAACGGGTCCAATTTTAGTATCTAAGTAGTTTGAATAATAGCAGCGGAAATAACGTTAAAAGATTTACATCGGAAATAAATAAACTTTAATACAATAACTTTTAGGAATTTATACCTTAAAACAAAATGTGAACAAAAATATTAGACTTCTTTATTCTTCAGCGCCTCAAGACCGTTTACCTAAACATGCGGATTAGTGGCTGAGGTATAGTATGCAAAACAGGGACCCCAGCCGTCCAAGGGAAGAAAAATATGACGGTTAGTCTTTTTACGACTAGCAAATCGCAGGAAGTAAAATGTCCAAGACTCCGTCTACCACCCATTGACCATAAAAGGGTATTGTTGATTGTAGACTAAGATATAAATTAAGAGTAAATATTTATATGGAACCTGACTCGTTTAACTAAAATAAAATAAAATAACAGGATGATCCAAAAGGACCGAGTGTTTGAATGGGAAGCGGATCCGAAGATCCTAAGGAATCATATTCTGAGTACGGAAAGAATATGATATAACGTCACTAAAAATTGGTCACCTATTTATAAAATAATGTACAACATGATAATAATAATAATACAATTATACATAACGTTATCATTTACTTAGGACAAGTGATACCGGTCTCGGCCTCATATAACGGGCAGACGACCTACTACCCGTAGGTAGATGTACCCATTCGAGAGATTTGCAATTTCGAAGGGGCATCTCATGAGACGTTTATAGAGAAAGGTATACTCAACCTTGACCTGACTTTACCATTTTTCATTTATTTAACAGAACTCAACAATAATAATACTGTAATAGTAATACATAGTCACATTAATTCACAATTCAATCTCAGGTAACCACAAAATCCATGTTGTGCACTTTAAAACTATAAGATGCACGAAATAATATAAATGAAAAGCATGGATATCCAAGAAAACTAATATACCATACTTAACTAGCATGAAGGGAACAAAATGGGCAAATCATGCTTTGGGGAAGTTCGGGTATTTAATATAAGTTTTTCAGGTCATGAGATCAAATTATAATTACCCGAGTTGTCATACTATGTGAGATTAAGGAGTTAATAAATAACAACAAACAGATCTAACTTGCATATTTATCACAAATTCATAGCATGAAATAAAAGACATGAAAGACAATATTTGGAAAAGGCACAAAATTGCAGAAATGAACTAATTGGACCAAACCACTTGCCTTAACTCGATGAAATGGTTCAATGAGGCTGAGGATAATAATTTGATATGCTACCTGAGATTTTACAGATTTATACAAGGGTATTAGTAACTTTTCATAAATTACGGAAACAGCCCCGTAACTTTTAAAAAGTGAAAACTTACCCTTGATTTCTTCCGAAAGAAACCCAAATCTGAAACCAGGCAAATCTCATGAGCCTAAAGGAATGCAAACTGATTCAAGATGACATACAGATTAGTGTAAAGTCGCCTACTCAATCAAAACTTGAGAAAACGCGAGAAACGGAGCGGATCTTACCCAAACGGGACTCGAAAATGTCCAAGTTTCGAGTCTATGGTCCCTTTCTATGGTATGGATCTGTAAAGGAAGGATTTTTATGAGTCAAAAGCCCTTGGATTGAAGGAAAGAAAGAAAAGCGAACACAAAACACGTTTTTCTGCACAGCAGGAAAACTGCTCACCAGTCAACTTCGGGGCTGGGGTGTGGACGACTCAAGGTGTTTCTGAGCAATAAAAGAGTTGGTCTTGATAGGGGGTAATGCAGGGTACACGTGCACGTCCAAATAAGGATCGTTGGATTGCTGTAGTTGCGATGGCGTGGCACAAAATGTGGGCTGTCGAACACAGTTCTGCAAAGACTTCCGGCAGCGATTCCGGCCACTTCCCGACGATCTGCTGTGTCGAGGCGTTCAAGGTCGTCTCCTGGGTGGTTATAGAGCGTATTGGTGGTGGTCGTTGGATTTGGTGCCGCCGGAATTGTGATCGAGCACGATCGAAATGAACGGAGATTGTGTGTGCCAATGGGTTCTTTGAGCAACTGAAGAGGATGATTGGGTAAGTGAAGTGACGAATTTGAGATGTATATGGATAGCCTACACCGGGATCTTCACATTTCCGGAAGCAAATACAGTGATTTGGGTAATTGTGTGGTCGAAATGAAGGCAAGAAATCAATGTATGAATGAACGTTTGCAACTATTTTTGGAAGGAAGAAGCAATAGGCGTTACGGGAGGTAGGAAGAAGTTGGCTCCTTGTGCAGTTGTGCTGGGCCAACTGATTTGGCCGGGTTTTTTTTTTTTTTTTTTTTTTTTTTTGATTATCGGATGGGGAACCCTAACCGAAAGCATCGTGACGGATGAGGTCAAGAAGACCTGTATCTAGGTATAGCTCAGGTCCCCTGGTAGAGTAGCTAAGATGTGCAACCTTATCCGCTACCCGATTACCAAGACGGGGAATATGTGATTTGGCCGGGTTTGATTTGGAGTAGCCATTGTGTATGACGTGTGTATATATAAATATAACTAATATATATAATATATAACTAGTTACTCACTAATTTATCTATATAAATATTATTTATAAATTTAAAAAAAATAATTGTATCGATTTTTATTCCATTTAAAATACATAAATTACATATTGATAGTGCGGGAATATTTCATCTATTTAAACACATTATTTTTATTGTACTTTGAATAATATAATTATTTTAAAAACTTACATTAGGTATTTTATGTGAACTAATAAATTTTGAATAACTTATTTTCACCAAACTTAATATAAAGAGAATTTATTTATTTTTCATTAAAACTGAAATACACAAAAATACTTTGGGGTATTTCATGAAATACATTGTAAATAATAAGGTCAAAAGGTCTAGCTGCCCAATTCATACTTCTCTCAAAAGAAATCATGCGACGCTTACAAAGAGCACAAGTCTCACATTGAGAGCTACTCAAATCTGACTGCACGCTTAACAAAACTCAAATGTCTCAACTTACACCCTGTTTGGAAGGTGGGATTTGGTGGGATTTTTAGGAAGGGAAGTGAGGGGAAAATAAAATTGGTGTTTGGGTGGACAATCAAGGGGAAGAGAAAGGATGACAAAGATGGGTAACTGCTCAATTTGATGGGATTTCACACCCCATCAAAACGGTGGAAATTGATGGGAAAGTGAAATCTCTCCCCTTCCTTCCCCTTCCTTTCTCTTTTCCAATTTCCCACTTACATACTTAAGAATGCCCAAGTCTGGCATGTGTTAAATCTATCTCACTAGCTAGTTACTTTACGTTCCGGCTATATACACCGCAAATCATGCACGTCCTTAAGGACGTGCATGATTAAAAGGCTTGCACGTCCTTAAGGACGTGCAATATTAGACACAAGGCCTGCACGTCCTTAAGGACGTGCAATATTAACCTTGTGATTTGCGGTGTATATAGCAACACCCTTACTTTATTATAGAAAACATAAGGCAAAATAAACTTTCTACCTCCATTTATTCCTCCATTTATTCCTGCATCTCTTCTAGCCCTCCACATGCTTGATCTGAATTGAGCACTTTGTATAATCCATGCCTCTTCATCCCTAACAAAAACACCTCCTTAGTTTCAGGGTCTTGAACATAACAATTTGCACAAGTAAACACATATCAAATCATGATCATCTAAAATTTTACCAATAGATAAAGGCATGTGCTTGAGATCAGGAACAAGCAAAACATCATTCAAGCACATTGAGTCATTAAACTGCAACTTTCCCATCTCAACAACAGTTTTAATGGATCCATATAGCAATCCAGTGCGAACAAGTCTATTTAACTTGGACTTATTCATTAAGAATTCTTCATCCGACATCATGTGATCAGTGGCTCCTGGATTAACTATCCATTCAAATTCAGCATTCTTAGAATAACTTGAGTTCTCAAAGTGAGCAAAGAATTTACGTGCAAATTTGCATACACCTGATTAGAAATACTCTTTCCCTTCATCTTCTTAATGACTTCCTGAAAGACTGCATTGACCATTGCTGAATCCAACTCTCCATTCTCTTCCAAGTTCCAAAGGATTGTTACTCACAAAGGTTTAGGCATTATTAGCTGAATTCATATTGCCTTTCCCTCCCGTGCCAGTTCTCTGCTCCTCTTTCAAACTTTTGTACTAGTTTGGCACACCATGAAACTTGAAACACTGGTCAGCAGTATGTCATCTATAGTCACAATGATAACATTTCTTATCATACTTTTATCTCTTCAATTCCTTCCAGTCTCTCTTTGGTGGTTGATTAGCAAATGAAGCATTGGACTAACCACCAAAAGAAGTAATAGACTGAGAATTTACTACATTCTTGCTTACATTAAATGCACTAGCATATGACGTGATGTGTGATGGATTTCCTGTGGCATCACACCCTGTCTCAACCTGCTGCACAATATAGAAAGCCTTATTAACTGTTGGCAAAGGGTCCATGGCCAAGATCTAATTCCTAGCTCCATCAAAGCTTTCATTCAGACTTGCTAATAGTTGCACGAGTCTGTTCCTAGATTCAATCTTTGTGATCCTTTTAGCAACTTCACAAGGACACTGTCTCAATGCTCCACAAGAGCACTCTAGCATCCTTTCAAGCACTTGGAGTTCATCCCAGTGCTTCTTGATGGTGTTGTAAACATCTGCTAAGCTTTTGTTTCCTTGACTCACATTATTCAACTTCTTCTTTATGTGAAGTACCTTTCCACCACTTCATCCCAAAGGTGCTTAGCCCCTCTACAATGTTCTTAGACATAGAGTTTAACATCCAGCATCTAACCATATAATCAGATTCACCTCTGAAGATCCAAAGATTCCTCATACGGTTTTATACAACTACCATTTATAAACCCAAAGGTTATATTTGGCTCCTAGAGCCATATTCATTATCCCTCTACTCTAGGTCATATAATTTGATCCATCAAACTGAATCCCTACAAATTGTGCACTTGGATGATTTGAGTTGGATAAATAAAGAGGATCATTGTGATTACCTTGTGAGTTAACTTCCCATGCAGCTCCACCTGCACCAGAGTTCTAGCTATTATCACTACTGAACATCTCTTGCTTCTACCCTTCATAAAGCGGAAAATTTTAGGATCTGTAGCCTTGCAGCTCTGATACCATGTGAAGACACTCAACAGAGTGTAAGAACGGTACTGATTTGCAGCCGAATCAGTGAGTAAATAAAGAAGGAAAATAAATGAGCTCTCTCACTCTTTCATATGGAAGGTTCCCAAAACGGAGGCAGCTAAAGCTTTTGCATCAATATCCCAAACCCTAATGATTCTGAGGTGGCAGCTGATCGAGGTTTTATAGTCCAGCAACTTACGCGATGGACGTGCTCTATTAACTTATTACAACAAAGCCTACAACTGGGAAATGAAATAACGAAAATGCCATAAAGAGGGCTAAACATAGATCAAGTTAATGAAGATAATGAGTTGAACAAATCATCATCAAGAGGCCTCTATGATCTTCATAAGATACCAGCCCAAGTTAAGGCTGAATTGGAAAGGGGATCAATTGCAAAGGCGTAGCCCTTCTATATCCACTTTATTACCGTACTCCTTCCGATCTAAAATAAATATCGTTTGACTTTTTAACACGTATTTTAAGGAGCTAAAAACTATATAATATATTAATTTTTTTATTATTATTTTTTTACAATTTAATACTTATTACCAACAAATATTAAGTTGTAAAAAATAATTTGAAAAAAGTTGATATTTTATATAGTTTTTACCTTTTTAAAATACGTATGTATTTTGTATTTTGGATCGAAGGTAGTATTATTTTAAAATACGTCTTTTTTTGTAACAAATATCAAATGTAAAATTTTAGAAATGACTCATCTTGATTTTTAATTTCATTTCAATTTCAGCAGACATATAGGGATTCTTTGTGGGTTTTGTCTTTCTTGAATTGATAGTGGGCCCAATTCATTTGTGGATTTTGTCTTCTTGAAAGTGGTCATCAAAGCATGTGAGGTTCCACTTCCACATCAATGAAACTTCACCTACTACATGCGAATGAAAACCACTTCATGCATGCACTATGTAACCCATTTCAAAACTTCATGCTGATGAATACTACTAATACATTCCAATAAAAAAATTTATAAAAAAATTCCATGTAGATTTATCCTGTCATTGAGTGCGTGATAAATGTTGTATTGCACATTTTTCAGGTTTTCTGATGGTATGTTCAACGGTTTTCCGTCTGTCGACCGGCCTATCGAGAATCAGATCTGTATTATCTCGAATTCTATTGAAAAACAAATTCCTTCATGCTCGGTACATTATTTTGTGAGGTCCTGCACAATTTACATATTAAAGCTTTTCGAAAAAAACACAAAATTTACAAAATCTCAAATTATATGGTTAAAGCATCAGACCTCAACTCCGGCTACAAAAATCAGAAATGCAAAAATATAAGCAATGTTGTCTATAAGCATTTTTTTCTTCTTATTTAGAAGTAACGACATTAACTAAATCAACCACTTTGCTTAGAAAACACATAATCAACTTAGCTAGCTAGTAATAACCAGTAGTTTGCGAGGCCCTGTGCAATTTACATATCGATGCAATTATCCACATGAGTGATTTTAACAGGATTATTTTAACAAGACATGCCAAATGGGCAAATGGGATGAATTTGCATAAACAATGTTAAAATCAATCACTAGGTAGATATTACAACTTACAAGCACTGATTCTGAAAGGGGAAAAAAATGTTAAAGGTTGTTTGGTGAATATATTTGATTTTGTGCTTAATTAATTCAGCCAAGAAAAAGACAAACAACCTATATATCCATTATTTAGCATAAGACAGGATGATTATTTTTCCACAAAGTGTGACAATTAGGGTTTTTTGCTTCAATGAACTACTCGCATTCAAACCGTGAATTGAAATCTTCTGATCCGAGCTTGTCAAACCTGATAATAACTATATATTCATCTGGGACGACATCTGATCGTCTTATGTGCTAGGTAGCCTTTACTTCTCATGCTTGCATCCGCATATACACCTACCAAGTTCTTCGTCGAGTTTCTGATCAATGCACGAATGAAAGGATTTAGTCATATTACTCGGATAAAATTGATGGACACTTTATCTGTAGATCAAAGAGTAAGGGAGTTTGCGCACGTTCCGTAACAACATACTAAACCCTTTATAGATTTAGGCGCAATGTATAATATTCTTATCGTCTGATTGGTTTTAAAATGAAACCGCACTTGACTTCAACTTCAATCTTCACTTAAAACTCCCAAACATGAAAAGTCGACATATGTAAAAGCTAATCAATATACTTCTTATGTTCGGCAAAACATATTTGTTTATTTTCTTAAAATTATACACGAAAACAAAGTGACATATTTCAGTGAACCGAATGAGCACATATATGTACCTGAAGCTGACATTGGAGATCTTCAATATGTTGAACTGCCATATCAAGCAATTCTGCATAACTTGTTTGCTGCAAAAAAAAAATTTAAATAGTAAAAAAAAAAAGTTAAATAGATGAAAGCTCGTCTAAGAAAATTGATCAGATTAAATTGGCAATAAAATGTTAAATAATAATTTACTTATCCTTAAGTCTTACCTTGTCGATATTTGGCACGAGCTCCTGTAATTTCTTGAGTTTACGAGTTATCCTGATTCTCCTCTCCTACATGTAAAGTACCAATTAATTAATTACATGAAAATTATTATTATCTTTGAGATAAAATAATTTGGTGATGATGCCTTTTTATTCATTGAAGAATTTGGTCATGATTTCCTTTTAATTAATTTCTCTAGAAAAACATATCGTTTACTATTCACATACGTTACTTTAAATGATAAATACTATATAAAATAATAATTTTTTTTAACAATTTTGTACTTATTAATAGTAACTATAAAATAGTTTAAAAAATTATAAAAAAGGTTTTGTATAGTTTTTATCATTCTAAAAAAGCGTGCGTGAATATTAAACGACGTATTTTGCCGATCATTTTTCAAAAATGAATTGAGACACATAAAAACTTAGCTAGGCATGTTATGATGACACACATCTCAAGTTCGATTCTCGTTTACATGAGTTACAGATGAATACCCTTTCAGCAATACTTCTAGGGTGTGTAGCACATCCACGCTTAGCGCGAACCTTCCATGCCACCGAGCCCCCCTTTGGTATATTCGAGTTGTCTATAGCTCCGATTCCTGACAAGCCAACCTACGCAAATACGTGCACGGTGCACATAGTCACACATCAGTCACAATAATCCATGAATAAGTGATGTCGGAACTCGAGAGATGAAGATGTAACCATGTAAGTACCTGAGGATTGCTGGAAGAAGTGTCCAATATGATGGAGTTGAGTTCTTCTTGCCATGGACCAATTGTGAAGCCACGTGCAGAGATGTTCGGATGAGAGCTTGTAGACGACTTCTTTAGATTCGGATGATTGCTGATCGACAACCGATGATCAGGAGAAGCATGTTGGTTTAAGCTCATATGAGAGTTTAGGCTAGACTGCTTGTGGCCAATATGGCTAGATGTTGCTTGTGGATGATTGTAGCTTCCACCCTCTTCATGTGGCATACCTGCATCATATATCATATATATATATATATATATATATGAGTAAATAAATGTAGATTTATCATTAATTTCTTTGAATTTAGACGGCGAACCGTCTAAACATATAACATAGAAGGAAAAATAAAGGGTTCAGTACAAACGGAAGGAGAGACACAAATGCGGTCGAACAAACATGCTACAGTACAACAGTCTAAACATTCATGACTATTTATAGAAACAATAGAATTTCTAAATTTAGTTATTTCTGTGGTATATATGTTATTTATAACCTTTATTTGGAAAGTTTTACCAAATTTAGCCATTTATGGAAAGAATAAATTATTTTGGGTTTCCTAAAATTGCTTTAGGCTCTGTTTGGCACAATCACTAGTTTTATTTTAGAAGGTTATAAAACAAGCACCCATGGCGGTAATTTGAGGACATAAATCTGGTAGGGAATTTGGGGCAAGATTGAAAACCGGCCAATTAGTATTGATGGGAACGAAGGTGGCATTTCACAAAACTATTAAATTAATCGATTCACTCAATTTCATCCAACAACCAAATCCCTAATTTCTCATTCTACCCCAGATTTCACTTTCCAAACCCTAATTAAAATTTTTGCCCCAAATGAATCGATTGTCAAGTAGCTAGGTTAAATAGATACTGCACATACCAGCTAGCTTCCAAATTCGATCTCGAAACACTAGGGTTTACCCGTCACCATGTGATTGAGGGAGAACTAATTAACAAATGTTGCGATTTACCCTAATTTTTAACAAAACTAATTTATTATAAATTATAATTAATTAACTACACCGGCCAATTCAATTAAAATAAGACTATATATATATATGATTAATATATACTACCAGTAGTACCAGATGAGCTGAGGTGGTGAAAGAAAGCAGCTGGAGGCGCACTGCTTTGTCGAATCAAAGAACTGGCGGACCAAGGGGAGCTTCCACCGGCAGCAGAGCCACCGCCTCCGGGCAAACTCCGGTAAGAGGTATCATGGGGACCAACATTACTAGTGCTATAAAAGCAAGTAGCGGTGTCTGCATCCCCATTGATATATCCAATTGGGTGGTGTTGGAATGATGAATTATTAGAGGCTGGCGCTGATGGGTACATTGTGCAGATGAGATCCTAGTGGAGGGCTGAAACTGCGGTGGTTTCGTAGTTTTGGGGGAGAAACAGCGGCCACCAGCAAGTTGGGTTTTGTAAAGGTCTAATCAAATGAAACCCTTGTAAAAGGGGGAGTTCAAAACAAAGGGCGTCGTCAACGTAGCTGTGAATTTAAAGTCTATGATTTAATATTATATATATATACTGCAATTTTTTTTTTTTTTTTGGTAAACATATATACTGCAATTTGGTTGGTCGAGTTTGTCGTTTATATCTTTTGTGTGAAGGTGAATCGTCCACGTTGATCATATGGGTCCATTGATCTAATATTTATCCTTTTAATTTTCTTGGTGACTTTTTTGATAAGTTGTCAATGGTCTCATCCGGTGGAAATGCCTTGAGGGATTATCAATTAGTATCGTGTTTGTGTTAAAAGGTAAATTATACTCCATTTACTATTCATGCACGTTTTTTAAGGTGTGAAAAACTATATGAAATAATAATTTTTTAAAATATTTTTTTCGATAATCTCATACTTATTGGTGGTAAGTATAATATTATGAAAAAAAATATTATTAAAATATTAATATTTAATATAGTTTTTATCGTTTTAAAACTACATGCATGACTTGAAAAAGTCATTTAATAGGAAACGGAGGGAGTATTATAATTAAAGAGTTTTTGGACAAATTATAATGGAGGGCTCTTTTTTAGAATGATAAAAATTGTTAAGATGATAATTAGAATATTTTTTAGATATATGGTAGAAAATAATAAAATAAAATCATTATAAACCACCAAATTAATAAATAAAATGTAAATAATTGTAGGCTATATTTTTGGGAAATAAATGTAAATAAGACCAAGGGTAGACTTTTGAAAACGATTCTAAGTTTTCGTTACTCAAGCTGATATTTTCATTTCCGTTTCCGTTTCCGTTTCATCAAGTTTGTAGAATGTGTTTTGGGGAAAAAATGTAAATAAGAGAAGGATTTTGAAAACATCATTAATTAAGACTATCTCCAACGACTTCTTTGAATTTCTCCAAAATAGAAAAATAAAATACATATTTTTTAAATTATTTTTATTTCAATTTTTTTTTGTCAGAACTTTTACTTCAACGGTAAGGGTTTCCTATTTCAAAGATTTGAATAATGATTTAGTTTTAGATAATGTTGCATATTCAGGAAAATCTCTCTATTTTTTCCGTTCCTTCTCCATTTTGAAGAATGAAAGAAAATAAATCTATTGGACTAATAAAAGCTATAAAAAATTTCAAAATTTTTAAAATCTCCCAAATAGAGTATTTGTCGGAGATGGAGATGCTCTAAGGTTACTTTGGAATTTTGGATAGCTTAACGAAAATAGAGTGGGATGGTTTTGAGAAAATATTTAAAACTATAATTTCAGGAAGATCGAAAGCGACACGAAAATGGGTTTTGGAAAGAAAAAAAAAACACTGAAAGCCATTATAATTTTGAAACAATCCAAAAACATGAAAAAAAAAAATTACACTTTTAAAAGCAAAAAAATATTTTATATTAGAAAACAAAATTGAAAATTACGAAAAAGGGATAATTTATAAGGACAAAAAGAAAAACTTTGAACTTGATCCGTGCAAGTCACCTGTTGTATAGGATGTTTATTTATTACGAAAATATATTTTCATGTTTTTAGAAAATTACGAATCAAGATGACTTGTTGCAAGTCATTTTGGCTTGCAATTTATGGATTAAAATTAGCGAAAACTAAATAAAATACTCCCACCTTTGGGATATGATAAAAATATATTAGCAACTTTCAAATTTTTATGTCAAATGTAATAAAAATATAATGATCTTTGAGTGTAGTGGTAATATATTACCACAAGTTTTCTCACAGGTCAAAAATGCTTATAAGACAGCCTACGTGGATTTGTTTTTTACAATGATTTTCTTGAACGGTTTCCTTATGAAAAAAAATAAAGAGTTGGACCGGGTTCATATACCCTACGCCTTTTTCTTCCTCCTTTCTTCTTCCGTGGTCACCTCTTGAACTGTCTTCTAGATCTTCTAGGTAGTTCATGGTTCCTCTTCAATGACAGTCTTCCTCCCTCGTGGTCGTCTATCTTGAGCCGTCTCTCTCACATCTTCTTCCTCTTTGATTCGTTCACGAACTTGACAGAGTAAGTTTAATTTTCTTTTCCCCTCTTCGTTGTTGTTGTTGTCGTCGGTTTAGTTTTGTTGTCAGTTTGGTGTTAGATAGTCGTGTTGTGTTAATTTGACCGGATTAGTTGCTTGGTTGAATCAATTTCATTTTTCGGGTTTAATTAATTTGGTTTTCGGTTTATTTTTTCTTAAGGAAACCATTCAAGAAAACTTAATTTTCGTGTTAATTTGTAAAAAGGCTTCCACATCTGCCTTGTAAAAAAAAAATCCATGTAGGCTGCATTGAATTGTCAACATTTTGACCCGTGAGAAAACCCATGATAATATATTACAACTACCCTAAAGATCGGGATATTTTTATTACATTTGAAAGTTGAGGATTTATATTTTTACCATACCCTCAAAGGTGAGGATATTTTTATTACATTTGAAAGTTGAGGATTGACTATCTTTTTACTTGGAGGTAGTTTATTTTTTCTTATTATCTTTTATTTAAGTACTTATTACTTATATCTTTATAGTGTGATCTGTGTTTGCTTTCTTGATTGGGTGTGCTTATTTTTGCTTCACATCTATGTCTTTATAGTTTCTTATTACTTATGTTTCTTTATAGTTGCTTTTTCCTTCACAAAATGCTTATCTGATGCTTATTTTTGCTTCACATGTATTTCTTTATAGTTTCTTAATAGTTTCCATGTATAGGTTCTTTATAGTTTCTGATGCTTATCACATGCTTTCTGTGCATTTCTTAATAGTTTCCGTGTATAGTTTTTTTATAGTTTCTGATGCTTATTTTTGCCTAAAAATCATAAGAACATCTATGTCTTTATAGTTTCTTATTACTTATGTTTCTTTATAGTTGCTTTTTCCTTTACAAAATGCTTATCTGATGCTTATTTTTGCTTCACATGTATTTCTTTATAGTTTCTGTGTATAGTTTCTTTATAGTTTCTGATGCTTATGACATGCTTTCTGTGTATTTCTTTATAGTTTATGTGTATAGTTTCTTTATAGTTTCTGATGCTTATTTTTGCCTAAAAAATCATAAGAACATCTATGTCTTTATAGTTTCTTATTACTTATGTTTCTTTATAGTTTCTTATTACTTATGCCTTCTTGATTTGTGCTTCACATCTATTTTTTCCTTCACAAAATGCTTATCTGATGCTTATTTTTGCTTCACATCTATTTCTTTATAGTTTCTTATTACTTATGTTTCTGTATAGTTGCTTTTTCCTTCACAAAATGCTTATCTGATGCTTATTTTTGCTTCACATGTATTTGTTTATAGTTTCTTATTACTTATGTTTCTTTATAGTTGCTTTTCATCTATTTGCTATGAATTTTTTTATAGTTGCTTTATAATTATGCTTCACATCTTTATAGTTTCTGTGTATCCTAAATCAACTATAGTGTGATCTGTGTATAGTCTCTGTATAGTGTGATCTGTGTATAGTGTGATCTCTGTATACCTATGTTTCTTTATAATTATGCTTCACATTTATTACTTATGTTTCTTTATAGTTTCTTATGTTTCTTTGGTTTTGTGCTTCACATCTATTATGTTGCTTATTACTTATAGTTTCTTTATAGTTTCTTCACATCCATTATGTTGCTTATTACTTATGTTTCTTTATAGTTTCTTATTACTTATGCTTTCTTGATTTGTGCTTCACATCTTTTTTTTTTTCTTGCTTAACTGTTGCTTGACTGTCGCTTTTTTTTTTGTTTCCTTGCTTGGTTGTGCTTATCTACTTTTGCTTATCTCCTATACTTATGTCTTTTTTTCTGATATGGATGTGTAGATGTACTATGAGATTGACCCTGCAGTTGACTCATACGTGGAGAAGAAGAGCGGAAAAGCATATGGGGCCTGGAAGTATGACTGTCATCAACACTTCCTGGAGTGGGGGGGCGAGGACATACCACTTGAGTTTGTCGCTCGCCCTGAGCAGTGGCGGTTCTTGGTGAGTGACTTCACAGACGAAGCGAGAATGGTAGTTTCTCATTAATTCCCTAACTTGTTTTTTTATTCGCCATTTATCTTATTGTTTATCACTTGTGATTTCTGATTGACTATCTTTTTACAGGCCCTGTGTGAGCGAAACAAGTAAAACAGGACCAAGAACCCGAACCCCCTCAATCATCACAATGGGTCCAAGCCCCTGAGCTTCCGAGCAGAAGAGCTCATCGTTAAGGAAAAACATCCGGCGGCATGGCTTAAGACAACCATAGAAGCCTACGAGGGGTGTCCGGGTGCGCAAGATGGACTGGTATGACCTTTTTTTTTTCCTGTCATTTTTCCTTAGTACTTAGGTTTTACTTAGGTTTTAACTGTTGCTTGATTGTTGCCTATCTTCTGTCATGTGTGGTTGTTTCCTATCTTCTTTTTATGTTGCTTAAAAAATACATCTACACATCCATATCTACTATTGCCTATCTTCTGTCGAGCGAGACATGACTGTTGCCTATCTTCTGTTGCCTATCTTCTTTTTATGTTGCTTAAAACCACACATGACTGTTGCCTATCTTCTGTTGCCTCTCATCTTCCTCCATTTCTGTCATTTTTCCTAAGTACTTAGGTTTTACTTAGGTTTTAACTGTTGCTTGACTGTTGCCTATCTTCTGTCATGTGTGGCTGTTGCCTATCTTCTTTTTATGTTGCTTAAAAAATACATCTACACATCCATATCTACTATTGCCTATCTTCTGTCGAGCGAGACATGACTGTTGCCTATCTTCTGCTGCCTATCTTCTTTTTATGTTGCTTAAAACCACACATGACTGTTGCCTATCTTCTGTTGCCTCTCATCTTCCTCCGTTTCTGTCGTTTTTGTTTGGTTGCTTGGCTGTTGCCTATCTTCACATCTATTATGTTGCTTAAAAAAATACTTATCTATTGTTGCTTTTCATCTATTTGCTATGAATTTTTTTTTCTTGCTTATTTACTATGAGATTTGTTTGCTTGCTTGACTGATGCTTATTTTTGCTTGCTTATCTACTATTAGATTTTTTTAGTTTGCTTGCTAGGCTGTTTCCTAAGTACTTAGGTTTTACTTATATATTATTGCATTTCTTATAAATCCTGTTCAAAAATGCATTTCTTTCTGTGTTTTACTTGTTTTACTTATATATATTCCTTTTACTTATATATTCCTTTTACTGGTTTCAAATCATTATATACGCATTCCTTTCCGTGTTTTACTTATATATATATATATATATATATATATTCATTTTACTTAAAAATTTATGTGTTTGTAGGCCAAATTGAAACGTCGTCTTGATGAAGTCTGCACTGTTGGAGAAGGAGGAGAAGACCCAAGCTAAATACCACCCCTCTCTGTCGAAGAACAAACACAGATCATCTTGGATTGCTTTGGGGAAAGAAAAGGAACAGAAGTTCGAGGTATAGTTCAATCCCACTTATTTTATTATTGTTTTACAATTTTCAGAAGTTCATAAAAATATTTTACTTGTTATAATTCATATCAAGATTTTACTTATGTTTGAATTTCTGATTTTACAATTTCCATTACAAGATTTTACTTACGTTTTCAATCTTGTTTTCATAACAAGATTTTATTTATGTGTTCAATCCTTACTTACAATTTCCATTACTGATTTTACTTACAATTTCAATCTTGTTATAATTCATATCAAGATTTCAGTCTTGTTTTCATACCAAGATTTTATTTATGACTTTCTTATTCTCCAGCTGCTCATTCTTACTTACAATAAGAAATTAGTGATTTTACTTATAGTTCATAACAATATTTTACTTATGTTTTCAATCTTTTTCTACTTACAGCTCTTATTATGTGTTCAATCCCACTGATTTTACTTATTATGTTTTCAATCTTTTTTTAAAAGGAATGGGTGCAGCTGGAGAGCGGCCTGCAAAGAAAAGAGGGGGGTCCATGGGCAGCAAGGTAATTCTATGTCCGTCTCCTGAAACTATCTAGGCGACGACACAAAAAGAAAAAATTCCATCGCTTGAATGCTTTCATAGCCCTATGGGCCTCTAAAGAGACAAAATAATGCTATTTCCGTCTTCTGAAACTATCTAGGCGACGACAAATAAAGAAAAAAGTCGGTCGCCTGAATGCTTTCATAGCCCTATGGACCGACTCAGGCGACGAACTTATGACACTAAACTCGTCGCCTGAGTCTTAATGGGCGGGCCTGGATGGCCCTTGGCCTCTGACAACATCATCAGTCGACGAACAGTTTTTCCGTCACCTGAGTTAACTTCGCCGACGAACATACAGATGGTCGTCGATTGAATGGTGGAAGGATGAAAGTCACCCGACCACAACTCAGGCGACGGAAGTTCGTCGCCTGAATCGTCAGAGGGCGAAAAACACCTTTCAAGCGACGACTTCGGTCCGTCGCCCGAAAGTCCATCTGGCGTAGTGAGTATTTGATATTAGAAAAAAATGAAAATTACGAAAAAGGGATAATTTATCAGGACAAAAAAAAAACTCTGATCTTGATTCGTGCAAGTCAGTAAGTCACCTGTTGTATAGGATGTTTATTTATGGCGAATTTGCAAGACTTGATCCAATTTTATTTTTTTTGTAAAACTAGACTAGTATATAGGGAATTTGCTAAGGGTAGAATGTGGTCTAGTTTTGCAAAAAAAAAAGAGGCAACCGGATGGGGAAGTAGAAGGTGAAGGGGAGGGTCGGCACTCTAGCATCATCTGTGAGAGAGGGAGATTTGGAGGGAGAGGAACTGTTCATGTCAGGGGAATTGGGAAAATGGCGTAAAAAAAAAGGAACCTCGAGAGAGAGAGAGAGAGAGAGAGAGAGAGATGAGGGGGGGGGGGAGCATTTATAAGGGGAAATGATTGGAGTTAAGGGTGTCAATCAACACATATGCAAGCTTGATTGATGACTGTCAATCCCCATTAAATGCTCTGTAAATAGAGAGGCAACGAGTGGAAAGGCGAGGGTCAAAGCATCCCGTTCATTTAAGGAAACTGGACATTTATCGTCTTACTAATAAAATACATTTGGCTTACCAATAGAAGACATTTGTCTTACCAATAGGCTAAACATGTCCTACCAAACTTGGAGATTTTGGAGATAACTTGAAGGGGATTGACAATAGCTGTTTTGACGGACTGTCAGTGTCATTTTGGCGCCAAAACGGGGTTCTTCATTGGGGGATAGGAGGGAGCATTTATGAGGGAAAAATGCAACCATTGCATTAATGTGTGTTCCCCAAGCACATATATAAGCTTGAGAGGATGATCTGAAACACCACAACATGCTCTGCAAAAAGTGAGGCAAAGTAGGAGAGAAGCGGAAAGGACGGGGGGAAAGCCACACGTGTATCTGAGGAAACAATACAGTACTCATCTTACCAATAGTACAATTCTGATCTGCCAATCGTGTTCAACTGTCTTGTTCTTTTTAAGTGCATGTTCCAACAAGATGGTATGTTTAAAAAATAACCTACTTTTCTCTCTTAAAAAACATGCATTTTACAAACCCACCGTGCATTTGGAGTGAAAATATTGTGTGTTTTTTTCAATTGACAAATATGTGGATTTTGATTTAAAGTGCTTTTTTTAAACTGGAAAAAGTTTAGATATATAGGCTTTCAAACCCAACTGTGACGTTGTGTCATGATAAATTGTATGTATTGACACTCTGTCTGGAGTACTAATATATTTAAAATAATCCTAGTCTTTTTGACATCATTTGAAAGGATGTCTTCGGGTAGAGTCTTCTCCCCTGGATTTTTTCTTAATAAAAAAAATGATAAATTGTATGTCGACTTATGTTGGAATGTTTATATTATCGAAGATTATTTGATTTTATTTTAGAAGGACCAAATTGTCCACTACTCCTTTCATAGCAAGAGTACTCTCTTTCTCGTCTTTATTAAGAGCATGCTCAAGTGGCCAAGGATAGATTTAATAACCCTACTTAGGATCATGCTATTAAGTGTAGTACTTACCCCCTAAATCTATAAGCTTGGACGTTGCATTCAATGACGAGAAAGAGAGTACTCTTTCTCGTCATTGAATGCATGTCATTGAATGCATGCAGATGACGCATGTACGTGATTGGATCAACAATCCCTCTTTGTACTAGGGTAGCTTTCATTGAAAGTCCCTTTCGGAAAACCTTCTACAAGAAATTTTTTGGGGAAGACTATCAACAATGGTTGTTTATAATGTATACATTTGCATAAAATGTGTAAAAATATACCTTACTTTTTGGTATTTTGCTTCAATGGTCAAATGTATATTTTTTACACTCCATTCAAATACAATTAATTTAAAACAAAAAAGAAAACAAAAATCATAAAAACTACACCAATAAAATTGTCTTACTTTTTGAAAAAGTTTTTGCACATGGAGATGTGATGTGCTAAAATTTGCACATTACATGCTCAAATGTGCACATTTGCACACCTCAAAAATAATCAATGGAGCTCAAAAATGTCTAAAAAAATACACATTTAGATATTTATACACAACTATTAGAGTTATGCTAAGTATCTATTTTTAGGGTCATCATTGTGCTTGTAAGGGCCAATAAAAAGATATATGGGGCTAGTTTTTGTAAATCACCATTCTCAATCAGTGGCGGAGCCAAGGGGGTGCTCGAGCACCCCCTGACGAGCACTCCCTGACAAAAACAAATACGAAAAAAAATTAATTTTTTTTGGATATATTTAGTATTTTTAAGGTAATACTGTATAACATATTTAAATAGTATTTGAAACAAGAGTGCTAACTAGCTCTAGTGGTAGAGGAATGAAGGAAGGAAAAATAGAATTAAAATGTGTTGGGTTCAAATCCCAACTCTTTCACTTTTTATTTATTTTACCATATCATTAATTTTTCTTTATATATATATATATATATATATATATATATATATATATATATATATATATATATATATATATATATATATATATATATATATATATTCCTATCAACTATTTCATTAAAAGAATGTAATATTTTTGTTTAAATTATACATTTAACCTTTTCTTCAACATTGTTTTAAAAGTAAACTAGTAAAATTCCCGCACCATGGCGCAGTTTTTTAAAACTAAAATATTAATAATATATATAAATATATTATAAAATACTAATAAAAGTTAAGATAAAATTTTTTTTACCATAAATGTATCTTATAATTATGAAATAATTTTTTTTATATCTCGTCTAAAATATAATACATAAATGTAGATATTTTAAATCACCCAGTAATAATAATATCAATATCATTGTAACTTTTTTAGAAATTTTGAAATATGAATCATGCATTTAAATGTGATGTGTCACAACCAATAATTATATTCAATGTTTTGAATTAAGCTCAATAGTTAGTACATAAATGTGAGTTAAGCCTAATTGTAATATTAGATTGAATTCAATGTTTTGAATTAAGCCCAATTGTTGGTAAATATGTTAAGAATAAAAGAGAATGGAGGATTAAAAAAAATTAATGAAAAAAAAAAGAGAAAAGGAGAAATAAAAAAATAAAGGAAAAAAACATAATTGGTCAATATTCCTAAAACTTCTCTAAGATTGACACGTAAGCAAATTCTTCTGAATTAAAGTTATATATAGATTTTCGTGATTTTTTCCTATATTTTTTGTTTCTCTTCTATTTTTTTTGTAATTACTCTCAACTATTTAAATACAAAAAAACCTTTTAGAAAATCAAAATTTTAGTAATTTTTTAATATTTTCTTACAAAAAATATTCTTAATATGTATACACAAAAAAAAAACATTTTACGAAATTTTTTTAGCACCCCCTGACCGAGAATCCTGGCTCCGCCACTGTTCTCAATCTAGCCACCAATATTTTTTTTTTTGAAGTTATCTAGCCACCAATATAGCAAACTTGAAAAGATATATGGCGCTAGCTATCATATTATTTTATAATTAAAAAAGAAACAAAAATTATATTTACATTGTAAAATTTTAAGAGTGATAACATATATTTCTATACTTTTTTCATAAAAAAATGATATTTTATTTATTAAAATTAAAACAATGACTATTTTAGAATATTAATTATATTATTTTTAAAAATACCATTTTTGTAAGAAAAAAGAGTACAAATGTACATTATTAGACATTTACAATATAAATATAAATTATATAAAAAAATCTCAAATAATGGGTATAACCAAGGTTTTTAGGATCAGGATCCTAGTGTGGGATCGAGACAAGGGTGTAGGATCGGATCGTAGGATCGTAAGATCCTAGACAAAAATTAAAAATAAAATAAAAAAGAAAATAAAAACAAACCATCCTAAACAAATACCTTAATTTTAAAATAAAACTAAGCTTTTCCTCCATTAAACACATTATGTAACTAAAATAGTCCAATAATAAGCATTTAACATTCATAGTTTGTCAAGAATAATGTCTAAAAAGGTACCAAACAGACAAGGATAATGTCTTAAAATATGACAAACATACAAGAGATAAATCACACATCCAAATATCCAATAACATATCTAGTTTCAAATGTCATCATCGTAATTAACCACATCATGAACAATTTTCATGCGCTCAGACGTGGATTTGTCGAATTGAGTAACGAAACAAAGGGCTTAGGGTTTCAATTCAACATCTTCACTCTTCTGCCTTCAATTTATAAGGAGATGGGCTACCAAAAAAATAAAAAATAAAAAGGTTCATCGTATCTAGAAGGCTCAATATTCAAACAAAACAAACACAATTACACAAATATGATTTTTACTATGATCGGATATTTTTTCTATATATGATCGATAGATCCTAGGACCTAGGTGGATCCTACCGATCCCACACAATCCCATAGGATCCTAGGTGGATCCTAGCACGAAGGAGTCTATATGTTCGATCCGGATCAAAACCTTGTCTAGAATCGTAGGATCCGGATCGGGATCCTAATAACCATGGGTATAACACATATACCCATCCATGTGTACGTTACATTAAAGGTAATAGAAGATCCCATTATTTAGTTGAAATGAATTATACAACATCTAATCCAAATGTAGAGTGATTGCATATATCTACTTGAACTTGGTTAAGAGAGAGAGAGAGAAAAATCGTCTTCAAAGTTGATTCATGCATGTGTGGGTGCGAAAATCTACTCACAATAATTGCTGATTGAGATTGATCGAGAGTTGGATATAATGATCGAAATTAAATTAAATCCTATAATACAAGAAGAAATGAGGGTGAGGATGGACTTAAGTACTTAAGTCTCGAAGGACCCTCTGGCTCTCAAAGTCAATATTTTCCTTATTGTCCCCACTGGCCGAGGCTTATCTCCTACTACATCCGTCTCAAAATTTAGGTCGTTTGACTTTTTGGCACGCTTTTTAATGTGTTAAAATGATATTTTTTCAAAAAAAAATTTAAAAATTTGAAACTTATTACTAATAAGTTTGAAATTATTTTAAAAATTTTGAAAAAAAAATAATATTTCATAGAGTTTTTAACACATTAAACAGCGTGCTAAAAAGTCAAACGACCTAAATTTTGAGACGGAGGAAGTATTAAATAAGCAGAAATTAAGGCTTGATCGAGGAGGGTTTTATCATGTAAAAGACGTATGGGGACAGTGTTAGGCCTTGAACAACTTATTTTTGCTCTTTCAATTGCCAATTTTAACACGAAC